>CM040120.1:382054035-382681944 GCA_022559845.1 Amorphophallus konjac | reverse complement strand
ATAAGAAGGGTGGCTCAGAAATATACTTTGGTTGGAGGTCTACTCTATAGGAGGAGCCTTACTGGTATTCTGTTAAGATGTCTTGGTGACGATGAGGTTTGGAAATGTGTAGAAGAGACGCACTCGGGTGTGTGCGGTGGCCACGTAAATAGTCAGATGCTCGCCAAGAAGATCATTCGCCAAGGTTTTTATTGGCCCACTATGGAAGAAGATTGTGCTGTCTATGTCCGTAGGTGTGTCAAGTGTCAACTTCACGCCGATAAAATCCATTCACCATCTTCCTCACTTCATCCAATATCCTCCCCGTGGCCTTTCTCCATGTGGGCATTCGACATTATTGGTCCCCTATGTGATCCCAACTCCCTCACCAAGCAAAAATCTTTCATCCTTACTGCAACGGAATACTTCACCAAATGGGCCGAAGCTGAAGCTTACGCGGAAATCAAGGCGTCAACAGTCTGCAAGTTCATCATGAAGAACATCCTCGCCAGATTCGGCGTCCCAAGCACGATCGTCACCGACAATGGGCCACAGTTCATTTCTCAGGACCTACAGGACCTCTGCAAAAGGTACGCAATTGCATTGCATCATTCATCGCCATATTACCCACAAGGTAACGGCCAAGCGGAGGCCACCAATAAAACATTGCTAAAAATCATCAAAAAAACCTACGAGTCTAGTAAGTTTTCAGACTGGCCAGAAAATCTTATCGAAGCTCTATGGGCCTATCGCACTTCAGTCCGTACCCCCACCGGGCAGACTCCATTTGCCCTTACTTATGGTATGGAAGCGGTAGTCCCGTACGAGACTCTGATCCCTTCTCTCAGGGTACAATTGGACGAGGAATTTCCCCTCGACGATCGTCGTAATTCACTCCTCACCCAGTTGGAACTCTTGGATGAGAAGTGGTTGGCCGCTGCCGAACACGCACGTGTGTATCAAAATAGAGTCGCTCGCTTTTACCAAAAGAAAGTCATTGAGAGAAAATTCAAAGTCGGTGAGATGGTCGTAAAAAGAATTTTTATCAAACCTGGAGGTCTGCGTTCTAAGCTCCAACCCAATTGGGAAGGACCATTTGTAATTCAAGCCGTGTACCCTGGCAACGCCTACAAGCTAATCAACGCCGAAGGGACCGAGTTATCCCACCCTTGGAATGGGCTTTACCATAAGAAATACTACCCTTAGCACAAACAAAAAATGATGAAAAGATAAAAACATCAAAAACAAAGAAATACCGAAAACTACTAAAAATATGGAAAATTCAAAATGCCGATGCCTGGCAGTCACCATGTAGTTAAGTCCCTGCATCTAACCTTCATGTTAGGATAGGGCCCATTAAGGCTTGGTAGGCACCGGGTCTTGGTTTGCCAGAACCGTGGAGATCCCTGTCCGGCCACGTCGGCCTATGCTCGCTCGAAGGAAGCTAACATGTGCTCACTTATGTATTTTATTCAAAAAAGTCGGTAGCATCACCTACGGTGGGGCCCCACCCAGAAGATCTCCGGAAGCTGTAATCTTTATTCTTTTCCCTTCGACCAAATGAGACAGTCGGCGCCCTTAAAATGCTGAGCATGAGAAACTAAAACTCAAACCCCAAAGGCAAGAGTAGGATCCATTTCCTCGAGCATCGATCAGAGCACGAGAAGAGGGCAGTGTCCCCGCAGGCATACGAAAAGGGAGCCCACAAACGTCAAACGACTATATCTCCCTCACAAAAAGAAATACAAAATCAAAATCAAGAGAAAAGCCTGGTCGTGACCGTGCCTGTTGCGATAAACGGAACCCCTCAAAGCAAAAGTCTGAATCCACAAAGGGGGGCCGTGGAATGTAAATGCTCGAGATTTGGTCCGAAGTTGTCTGAAAGGAAAGAGTTGATGGGCCCTTATTCGCTCGCCGGGTTAACGGCTTTGCCGGTCCTCTCAGGAGGTTTATCCCCTACGCTCTTCCTTCTTCCTCTAAAGATGAAGGTTCGATGGAGTTTCTGAAGGATGAAAACTGCCTAGGGTCTGCGACCTTATTTTAATATACACATTTGGTTGCCTACTTTGAAAAGCAAAAGCTATCGCTGCGAAGGAGTCTCTGTGTTTCTGGCTGGTCAAGACCCCTGTTTACCACCTTGATGTCTTCTTGTTTAACCTCGGGCTTAGGCCAATGCAAGTGCGTCACCTATGGGTGCGACGGCGTCTGATTCCGGGTCAGCGTCGCGCGGTTGGTCGTTAGGGTTCCAGGGTGTTCCATCATATACCATCTAGAGTTGTGAGGAAATAGACCCGGGTCGGGCAAATCTTTTACCTCAAACACCTTTTGGGTGAATCCCTGTGGTCGGAAGGAACTGGGAGCCTAAGCATGGCATGACGATATTGTCATCAGGGTAAGTCTTAGCCGACGGGATCATCATTCGAGGGGTCTAGAGGCCCAAATCAACCTAGATGTGCACTTAGGATACATGGGAGGTTAGTAAGAAACCCCTGTTCTCATGTAGGTTAGGTGCCATTTGGGTGCTTGCCAGGCATTAGCAAGAAATAAAATCGAAATGATAAAAGCAAAAAAAATGGAAAAGAGAAAATGCACATATTTGCAAACAAAAAAAATATTTTTATGATAAAACAAAAAAAATGCCAAATACAAAAAAGAAAACAAATCAATTTTGCATGATTGCATTTGCGTGCAGTATCTCACTTTTAATACCGCTTGCATTCGTGTGCTTGCCTGTCACATTTATCATCACCACTTCTTTCCCTTGCCTTCGTTAAAATAAAGGCTTGGCCCCTTGACCAGTTATCAAGGGCAGTCACAGTGACCATTTGCTTATTGAGCAAGGGGCCAAGTCAGAACAGAAATTCTGATTTGTTTGTTTCAGTGATGTGTGCAGGGATTCAGGCAACAGAAGTAAAGGTGAAAAACAAACAAACCAAACCTTGTATTTTATTCCAAAAATCAAAAAATTACATCAAGTTCCGCCCTCTCTCTCTGCATTACTCGTCCCACTACTCTCCAGGCAAAACACTCTCAAAGGTGCTACCCAACTACGAAAAGCGGTACTCCTACCGCTCTGTACTCCTCTTCCTATTCCCACATCCCGGCGTTGATATACGGAAGCACCAGAGAAGCTACCAACACGAAAGCCAGGCTCTCGTGCTCTTCGGTAGCGCTCCTCACCATCTCTCAACCACTGTTCAGCAAGACCAAGGCTGATTCGGAGTTTGAATAGTTGGGCCTCCATGGCCCTTCGTTCCTCCCTTTCAGTCAATTTGTTGGCTCTTTCTCTCTCTGCGTCTCTTTCTCTCTCTGCATGTTCTCTCTCACGGTCTTCCCTCTCCAACTGGAGAGTGATCCTCAGTTCCACGGCATCCCTAGAGGAGTCGTCATCAGGATGACGCCGCAGTTTCCCCTCCAGTTCTGCTATCCTGGCCTCCTTCTGCGCAGCTTGGGCAAGCGCTTCTTCCGTCTCCTTTTCCTGCCAAGTGTACCATCTCAGATACGCGATAAGGCGTAAACAAAGAGAACTCAACACTGAAACTTTTACCTGTATACAAAGCATCCCTTCTGCCTCCACAGCACGCTGCGTGGCATGAGCAAGTTGCTCATGAAGAGAGTCAAGTTCTGAGGTGGGAATCCACAAGCTGGAAGAGGCACCACCTACTCCCATCGCTGGGGAGGCCGCGCCAATCTGGGCATGCTACGACCATGTGAATTAGCAGCGAACATCTGGAATCTGGGGTTTTAATTATGAACGCGCACTGTACACCTACCAAGGCGCTCGTAGCTCCGCGGGCATCGCCCAACCGTTGCTCCATCTGTGCCAAGCGAGTTCGTAAATTCGCTATCATGGTATCACGGATATCCTATAGCCATACGAGTCAGCATTTCCACCGGAAAACCAAAAAGAGAAAAGGGAGAAAGAAGAAAAGAGAAAAAGGGGAAACCTATCTCCGCAAGTCCCCGGGGTTGGAGCCGCTCTGCGTACTTTGTCCTATATAGACGCAAGTAGTCCTCGCTATCCCACGCCTGTGATTCTACAATCGTGCCACTCCGTTGCCAGTCCTCATACTGTTCGGGGAATCGCACGCGCCAGTCAATGCAGGTCGCTGGTCCCCGCGTCTTTCTCCCGACACGAGGTGGCGCAGCTGAATCCACCCATTCTTGAGCCAGTCCTAAAGTCCTCATAACTAATCGTAGCCGAAGTGACTCGATTTCATTTAGGCAGTGCATCCACAGTTCCCGTCCGAACCGGGCACGACTTGCTAGAACCCACGGCTGGTCGGCATCGACCATGTCTGAGTAGGGTCTCCAGTTTACCATCGCTGCAGGGAACTCCTGTAGCTCCCGCCTTAGCACCATCAGTTGGTAGGTTAGGGGTGCCGCACTTATGATGGGTTCCCACCGCCTGGCTAGCGACACCATCGCAGGTCGCCAATGCCGAGCTCTCCCCATAGGGAGGTAATAATAGCTCCATAACTGCTCGGCACAGGTCATCAGTACTTTGCAAAAACACAAAAAAATACAAAACAAGCAAAACCAAAAAAATACCTGGATGAATGGTGTGAAACCACTCACAGTCATCTCACGATCCGTTTCTTGGAATAGGCCTGCAAACAAGTGTGCCAGCATGGCGGCTCCCCAGGCATAATACCCTACTCTTTCAAGGTCTGACAGCAGCTCCAGGAAGCAACATTGGATACCGTCCCCTTTCGAGCTCAGTACCAATCTCCCCAAAAGGAAGAGGAGAAATCTCCTCAAATCTATGTTGCATCTTTCCCAGTCGCCGAAATCTGTGCAGTACACGGCACGGCATCCTATTTCCATCCTTTCCATGAACTCTTCTGAGGATTCATCGTCCCGCCGACAAGTGTCGGTGAGCCCTAATGCATCCATGAGAGACGCCCTAGCTACCGACCTGTTTTTCCGACCATCTAGGTCCAAACCCAGTAACTTCTGGGCACCTTCTCTGTAGTCCGCGTAAGTGACTCCGGTCACTGCCTCGCTCTCTACCTTCAGGCTTGTGATCCGGACCACATCCTCCAAGCTGGGCACCATGTGCCCCCACGGCATCAGGAATGCCCGACTCACTGGGTCCCATCTCTCACACAAGGCTTGGATCAGGACCAGGTCGAGCTGGATCGGCTCGATCCGAAGAAAGGTACCAAATCCCATCACGTCTAGCCTCGCCTTCTGAAAATCTGGGAGGCCCCTGTACACTGCTACTACCAACTCCCATAAGATTTGTGATTTCATCAGAACCTACACATACAAGGAATGGGGGTGAGGTTTGGTCGGAAGAAAGGAAGAAAGAATGAAAAAAAGGCCAAGAAAACTTGGCTTACGAGTTGTGATTGGGCCCTTTCGCTGAAGTGCCCTTCAAGGTCTGAAAGCCTCCTGGAACTACTACCACTGGACCTGCTTCTCTTCGAGGAATGGGAAGATTCGCCCTCCATCCAACTCTCGGAATTTCAAACTCCTCCTCTCCCGTGAGAACTTGTGCTCCTCGAGTTAGCTCTCGATATACCTAGGAAAATAAAAGGGACAAGAATTTATAGAAACGGAAGGAGTGCGGGCCAAGATTTCCTCCATCACCTGTTAATGATAGCCCTCGCAATGAGGCACCGGCCAAGCGGTCCCATGTGTCGCTTCACCGCTCGCACAGGGTGATTGACTAGACGAAGAATACGACGAATAGCCCCTATGTTGTCTAGGGATACCCTATCATGATTTGAAGGACGTCCGCAAAATTTGACACATCATTCGAGAAAAGGGACTAGGGCCGTCATTATTGACTTCGACGGTAGATTCCTGTGGAAAATGGTCACAACAAGACGCGATTCTCCGCTTGAGGCGGAGTCTCGGCAGACCCATCACATGGGAACAGTGCAAAGGAGAAGAAGTGTAGGGAAGAAGGAACGCACAAAAGAATAAATAACACCAGAAAATCAAATCACTCCATTCATAATTCTACATAAGCTGTCACAAACACTACAATCATAGAGAGGTGGCGGGTCCACTAACTCACCAATCCTCACCATCACTCATCTCTCTGGGCACTCTCCTCCTCTCCCCCGAGGTGAGGGTCCCTCAGAAGCCTCAGGGATCCTCGTGCAGTAGCACCTGCCTCGCCTCTGGGCGCCTACTCCGCAGCAGTGACTCGCTGCTCCTCCCCTAGCGTGGCGAAGAAGCCACTGGCGACAAAGCGACCGGACTGGCGGAGTCGCTCCCCGAACTCTCGCGCTCTCTCGTAGCGCATCTCCATCCCTCCTAGCCTCTGCACGACGGCCTGAAGGCCCAGCTGGAGCTCCCTCACTTGGGCCTCCAAGGCCCTCCTCTCGGTCAGATCCCGCTGTCGCTCGGACCTTCTCTCGGCTTTCTCTCTCTCTCTGCCTCTCTCCTCATCATCTGCAGAAGAACCCTTAACTCCAGGATGTCTGGAGAAGGTCTCTCCTCACCACGATGCCGCAGCTCCGCTACAGTCGCCACCCAGGCGTCACGCTCCTCTTCCGCCCAGGTCGCGCGGGCCACCGCATCGGCAAGTTGCTCCCGGAGGGAGGCAATATCGAGAAAAGGGGCCGAGGAGCTAGAAGATCCGCCAGCCACTCCCACCGTCGCTGTCTGCTGGGCACGCTGGAACAAAATAAACAACGGCCGTCGGTGAAACTCCAAAATCTGAAGTTAAAAGTGCGGCACGTAACTTACCAGGAGCGACAGCTCATGTTGAGCGACGGCCAGCTGCCGTCTAGTCTCTGACAGTTGGGCGCGCGAGCCGCCGATGCCACGCGTGTCCCCAGCTTGGGGAAGCCCCGCGTAACTCTCTCTCTGCCGCCGCAGGAAGTCGGCACTGTCCTGCACCAGTACACCCCTTTGCTGTCTAGAGAGACGTACGGGCCAGTCCTCGAGCCTCGCCTTGCCGCGACTCTCCCTCCTGACACGGCTCGGCTCGTTCGCACTCACCCACTCATCGGCCAGACCCAGAGTCCTTGCCATGTCCTGCACCAAGAAAGAGGTCCCACATCAGTCAAAAGGAACGCGTCCCCTGTCTAGGACGCGTCCATCATTTGAGTGCAACACTCGCCAAACCCTTTCCCCCTCGCGCGGCTCGCTTCAAAACCCAAAATGAATTAAAAGAGGAAGAGATCGGAGGACCTACCGGACCGTGTTCACCTCCTCCCACACCATCGGGCCCCTCGGGGGCCCGAAGCGGCCCTTCCTTCTCCATGGACGCCGTTCGGTGCTCTGGCGAGTCCCTCCTCGGGCGAGGAGTTCCTCGTCCCTCTCCACCTTCACCATGATCGGGCCCACCGAACTCCATCAATCAAAAGAGGAGGAAGATGAAAAAGGGGCAAGCGAGTTTCGGCGGAAGGCGGGCTCGTTTGCGGGTAAGGCACGGGAGAAGAAAGGCCACCCGACGCTTTAAATTTGAATTCAAGGACTAAGACGCGTCCTCGCGCCTGGACGCGCCCAAAAGGAGGAGAAAGGAAACAGAATCCCCCCATGCAAAGCGTAGTTCCCCACTGTTCAGGGCAAGGTCTCGTGGAGCATGCCTCGAAGGACAACTCAGTGCAAAGAAGAAAGTGTGGGAGAGAGAGAAGTACACACAACACAAGAAAGACATTTTCATTTCATATAATAGCCGAAAGTACATCATACAGTGAGAAGGGTGACGTGTACAAGCAACTCTCTAACTCTCACCATCACCCTCCTGGTCATCTCTCTCCTCCCTCCTCTGCCGGGGATCCCTAGGGGGCCTCTGCGAACCCTGAGAAGCCGTGCTCGCCTCGCCCTGCGGTGGCACTCCAGCCTCGAAGGCGCGACGACGCTCCTCGGCCGAAGAAACTAGATAGCTGCCCATGGAAAAAGAACCAGACTGACGAAGTCACGCCCCGCGTTCCTTCGCCCTCTGGTACTGCTCCTCGCTCTCCCGAAGCCTCCCCTCCGCCGTGCCGAGACTCAATCGGAGCTCCAGTAGCTGGGCCTCTAGAGCCCTCCTCTCGGTCTGATCCCGCTGTTGCTCCTCCCTCTCTCTCTCCCTATCCCTCTCCCTCTCTCTCTCCACGCTCTCCCTATCCCTCTCCCTCTCCTCTCTCTCCCTCATCGCCTCTCTCCTCGACAGCTCGAGGGCGATCCGCAGATCCACTACGTCGCGAGGGAGCTCCTCAGCCTCCCGTCGACGCTCCTCCTCCAGCTCTGCAATCCGGGCGTCACGCTCCGCCACCCGAGCGTCGCGCTCTTGCTCGGCACGAACAGCACGCGCCAGGGCCTCCCGAATCTCAGCCACCTGTCAAAGCACGCATGCACCATAAGAGAACAACAGTGATAGAAGGAAAGCAGCCAGAAGAGAGTCAAGGTCAGGCAAGCACTCACTCGAGCCTCGCGGTCACGCTCGGCCTCCTCAGCTCGAGCCACCGCATACGCCAGCTGCTCCTGGAGGGCAGAAACCTCCGGAGGAGGGCCCCGCGAACTAGAGCCCGCTCCACCAGCCGTCCCGGCTGCCGCTGTCTGGTGGGCCCACTGAAACACGGAGCGAACGACAGTTAGAGGCCAAGTATCAAAAATCCAGGTCACAAAAAAAATGCATCACATAAACTCACCAGGATCTCCAACTCCTGTCGGATGGCCACCAACTGTCGCCTGGCGTCCGCCAACTGGGCCCGCAGGTCGGCGATCATGGTATCACGAGCATCCTGCATTGCACGTAAGTTAGTACCACATGCATATACATATAAAAGAGTGAAGCATTCTCATTTCACTTACCCCTGCCATACCACCAAGGAAGAGGCGGTCCCCATACGTAGCCCGGTACCGTCTCAGGTAATCAGTACTGTCCTGTACATGGGACACCACTGGGACCCCGCCCTGCTGCCAGTCCTGGTACTGTGTTGGGAAGCTCGTACGCCAGTCCACAACCTTCGCCTTCCCCTTGGTCTTCCGCCCAATGCAGGCCGGCTCTTCTACATCAACCCACTCCTGGGCTAGCCCCAACGTCCTCATAACCAGCCTCAGCCGAAGCGGCTCGATCTCGTTCAGGCAATGGACCCACACGTCCCGCCTGAAACGAGGAAGACCCCCTACAACCCAAGGCTGGCCAGCGTCGCCCATGCCCAAGAAGGGTCTCCACACCACCTGCATCACCATGCATACATCATGATAGTCACATGCATAAAAAAACACAAAAAAAATCATACGCATCATACCATGGCCTCGGGATACTCGCTCAGCTCCCGACGAAGTGATGCCAGCTGGTAGCCGTGGGGTGCTGCAACCACGACCGGCCTCCACCGCCGCGCCAGAGGCACGGCCCTCCTGTTCCCATGCCTAGCCCTCCCCATCGGGAAATAGTAATAGCTCCACACCTGCATCCATCATACGTCATTAGTACAATAATTGCATATTTAACTGTGGGAATGCATAAATAAAATGTTTACCTAGAGAAAAGGTGCGAAGCCGCTGACTGTCGTCTCCTTCTCCGAAGTCTGGGAGAGATCAACAATCAAATGGGCAAGCAGAGCCGCTCCCCACGCGTAGTGTCCCACTCTGTCCAGATCCGCCAAGATCCCGAGGAAACGGCAGTGGATGCCATCCCCCTTCGTCCCCAACAGAAGGCGGCCCAGGAAGAAGAAAAGAAACCTCCGAAGGTCTAGATCCACCAGCTCCCTCTCGCTCGGATCCTGGGTGAAAGCTGCACGAGCATCCCCCTCCAGTCGAGCCAAGAACTCCGCTCCAGTCTCGCTAACCCGCTGGCGCGGGTCGACGAATCCGAGCGCCTCCATGATCTCCACTCGGCCAACTACCCTGCTGTCTCTATCAGTCACGCTCGTCTCTAACCACAGCAGGTCCAGGGCACTCTCTCGGTAGTCGGGGTAGGTGACCCCGCTGACTGCCTCTCCGTCAACTCGTAGCCCGGTGATCCGAGCCACGTCCTCAAGTGTCGGCACCATGTGCCCCCAGGGCATCAGAAACGCCCGGCTCGGCGCGTGCCACCGCTCCCTCAATGCCTGGATAAGAGGAAGGTCGAGTCGAAAGGGCTCGATCCTAAGGAAAGCTCCAAGGCCCATGGCGTCCACACGCGCCCTCTGGAAGTCCGGCAGCCCGCGGTATGCTGCCACCACCAGGGACCAGCTGATTCGGCCCTTCATCACGCCCTGCACACCAGAAAACCAACAGAGAACACATCAGCATCATGAATAATAATAAACAATAACACTGTATATACTACTTATTCATTTTATTTTATTTTTCTTTTTAAAATATTTATTTTTTGTGGAGGCGTCCAGGCCCTGGACGCCTCCTTTCCCTCACTCCCCGGCCTTCTCTCACAGCCTCTCACCCATCCGTTTAGCCTATTGAACCACAGAGTGAGAGTTCCGAGGGGCTTACCGGATCGTGCTCGTCCTCTCCCGCGTCGCCAGCGTCCACTGCAGCCTCCAAGGCCAAAGGAAGAGCCTCCTCACCCGCGACAATCTCCTCCGTCGCACCAGCCTCCTCGGCATCATCCCTCAACCTCCTCGCACGACGAGCCAGTCGTTTCCGCTTCTCTGGACCCTGGCTCGATCCTCCTCGCTCCATTGGGACTAAGAATGGGTCGTCTAGGGTGACTAGGTCGTCAGAATGAACAGTAAATGAGCAAAAGGGGGAGGCCAGCCCTTATATATAGAAGCTACCTTCATTGGGGCGTCCAGGCGCCTGGACGCCCCTACAATTTTTATTTTTATTTCAAAATTCAAAAATTTTGGGGCGTCCAGGCGCCTGGACGCCCCCAAAACAAACAAAAAAACAAAAAAAATAATAAATAAAAGTTGGGGCGTCCAGGACCCTGGACGCCCCCAAAACAAAAAATCAAATAAAACAAAAAATAAAAATTAGGGGCGTCCAGGCCCCTGGACGCCCCTATAATAAAAATTTTCAAAAAAAGTATATATATATAATAAAAGTAAAACAGATAAGAGTATGTATATAATCCAAACAAAAAAAAATAAAAACACAAAGAAAAAGAAAAACCACAAAAAAGATAATAATAATTAAGTGGACGGGGGTCCCAAAACATCAATGCCAGATTTTATTCCATCAGAAAGCAGATTGAACTACATCAGGGGCTTAGGCGCCTTAGGCCTTAACTTCCCCAGTTCGGTTACATAAGCCCTCCACGGCTCGCATTCTTCCACCACGTGCGCTAAGGCCTTTCCCGTAACACTTGTCTTCCAGGGAGCTTTAATGGCCTTCGCTTCCTTCGCGTCCGCTTCAGTGCCCAACTCCCTTTTCTTCAAAGGAACGATGCCAGTCGGTGGCGGGAACGAATGGCGTGGGATGCCAATCTGGAGGCAGCACCGATGCGCATTATAAAGGACGAACTCGGTCGCGTCGATCAGTTGAAGATCAACTTCGGGAGAAGGCCTCATGAGGAGATCTAGCGAAAGCAAACATGCCGGTGCGCAAGTAAAGAAGCCTTGTGTCACGGTGCGGAAGTGAGACCGCCAGTCTTCACGTTTCTTCAGCCACGGAACGCGGTTCACTACAGTACCACCGAAGCCTAACACGTCGGCTATGTGGTGAAGCGGGCTTTGTTGGAAGAGCTTCGAAGCAGTTGGCATTCCCTCGCGGTGGTCGAATTTGAAGTGCAAATCAAGCCAGCAATTCAAGACAAGTGCGCAACCAAAAGGAGGCTTACCCATGCTCGAGGCAGTAAGGCCGCTGTAAAGATAGGCAAGGACGGCGGGTCCCACCCTCTTTCCACTCCAGATCCCGCGAATGGCACTTAGTTGATCCTCCTCCACTATGTTGTCGGTATGAGGAAATAAGAGAGCACCCGCCAGACAGATAGTGAACCCCTTCATAATTCCCTCCAAATAATCATCGTCTGGTGACCCTCTCAGGGCGTCCATGACCCACTCCGCGAGCTTTTGGAGATCAATCCCCTTTTGAGTACGGACCTTTCGGGCTGCGTTGGGCGGCATGAAGCTTCCAAGGACGCTTTCAGAAGTCCCCCGTATCAGCATCCGCATAGCCTTCACCTTCCCGTCACTCTTGAATTTCTTCAATCCAAGCAGAAGTTCCACCTCCTCGAGGAGGATGGTAACCTCGAAGGTAGGGAAGATAAAAGTGTGGGTCTGGGGATGCCAGATCTCCACTAGTGCGCCCATAGCCGCCAAGTCCATACAAATCTTCTCGTAATGCTTGGCGTGAATAAGGAGCCCCTGCAGATGCCACTTCGAGAGTATGGCCCTCATGCCGATGGAGATGTTGGAAGTTAGCTTTGAAAGCCATGGCAGTTTGGAAAACTTCCTCGGGCCTGGGAAGAGTGGATATGGCTGGAAGAGGAAAGAAAGAAGAAATGAAGGAAGTAAGAAGAAGGTTCACATGGAGAAATTTGAAATGAATCAGCTTACCATATGCGACATGATCGTCCCACTCAGATGACCCTCGAGGTCAGAAAGTCGCCTGATCTCGCTGCTAGGCCTGCTCCTCTTCATAACGTGGGAAGACTCTCCTTCCATCCTGGAATCTCTAGATTCTCCTCTCCTTCCTCTCCTGAGCTTCCAAAACACACCTTAGTGCATCTGAATGAACTAGCCTAAGGGGAGTTCTTATAGGAAGGGAAGATCGCTACAGGACGGAACATGTCACATCAGCAGTCAGTGTCAAGATTTTGGCTAGATTTCCTTTCCATTGTGGTGTGATTCTGTTGTAAATCTGCTACTTTCTGATGTTATTGATCCATGCTGGCCTGTGCAGGTTTTACTAACGGACATCTTTGTCCTATCTCCTGTCCCACTTTTCAATGGTTGGTCCCACCATGTCATGCATCGTAGTATATGATACCTACGCTACTAGAACATGTCGAGGACCTTGCGGCCCGAACGAATCTGGGATTTGAGTTCCCCTTCAACAAAAACGATGATGATCCCGGGAGAATTTGGGTTGTACGGATAGACCGTTAATTTGTGGTAGCATGGGGACGACGGTTCCATTCAGTGAGTTGGTGCGCGGATAAACGGGCCCCAGCCCAGTGTCGGCTCACCGGATCGGTATCCTGACCCATTCTTAACAAGTTGACAATATTATCCTTGGCTATTTTCTATTTTAGTTTGTTTTAACTTTTTCTTTAAACCCAGCATGCATTCATATAGGATTTTGATTTATTGCGAAAGATCATTCAAGTGATTCGATTGCGAAGGCCGTTGTGCTTCAATTCCTACAAATATGAGATATTCCACTCCGAATGAAATACTGAGTTTCCTTGAAACGGCTCTACGCTGCTCTTCCAAAGGAGACCCTTGTTTGGACAGACCCTCAGATATTCCTTTTTACCTTGCTTGACCCACCATTGGCCGCAGCACTTCCACATTGGCTGGTAACCGCTCCCCAAAGGTGAAACCTCCGGTTTATGACCCAGGTACTTCCACACCGAGAAGTTGGTCTCCTTTTCGTGCCTGAGCGCACATCTCACCCTCCCTTATTTGATCTCCATCTAAGCAATCGTCAATATTTGAAAGACCTTCTTCAAGGTCGCCTCATTGAAACTTCAGGAAAGATTCCAAACAGTAACGTCAAAAGCGTGTCTCATCACACCTTGGCATCAACTTATCAGTCCGCTCCCACTCCATTTCACTCCACTTCGATACCATTCCACTACATGTCGCTCCCTTGCAAAGCAGACGCCAAGGCGGGGCAGCTGTAGACACGCCATTCTTGACGCCTCCTGAGAAAGTCTCATATTACTATACGACGCCCCGCAACGGCTTACGCATTTTGAATCACTCGAGTGCTTCCTTTTCTTGGGTCTTCTTCTGCCTTTTTCGGCATTCGGAATCGTCCCGTCACGGCATTCGGACAGCGTCAACACCAGTCAGACGCATCAGGAGGTTCCGGAATCAGGAAGGGTGTCTGACGGGCGGCCGTCGACGCCTGATTTGAGGACCCGGGTGGGTCTTAATGGGGGCGTCCAGGCCCCTGGACGCCCCCATGTTTTTAATTTAATTTATTTTATTTTCTCAGGGCCCAAACCAAATAAAAAATATATATATTAATGGAGGCGTCCAGGGCCCTGGACGCCTCCATAAAAACAAAAATAAAAAAATGTGTGTAAAATGCCAGTTGGCATAAAAAACAAAATAAATAAATAAATAAATAAATATATTAATGGAGGCGTCCAGGTCCCTGGACGCCTCCATAAAAACAATTATAAAAAAATCAAAATGCCAGCCTTGGCACAAAATGTTGTGCCCATGCATGTGGTTTTGGTTTTGATAATGGTTTTAATGATGGTTTTGATGATTGGTTGTTGATGTGAGTTAATCAAATGTTCAGTCATCTTGCTGCTCAGTTTAGATTAACATATTTGATGTTCAGTCTTGTTACATGTTAAACTGATGCATATAGCATTCATTCATTGCTGTGGTTTTAATGATTGATTTGGTTTTGATAATTGGTGTTTGATGTGAGTCACTGTGAGTCATCCTGTTGAAATATTCATTCAGGCTTTCATATGCTCAGTCAGTTTATTTGTTTACACTGTGAATCATTGTAATTGAAGTTTTAGACTATTATCTGCTGCATAAAGCTTTCATATGCATTTACAGAGTCTATACATTGATTGGCAGTAAGTCTGCACATTGAGCGTCTCATGGAAGTCCATACAGTGCATTGCTTTGGCTAAGTGTATACACTGTCAGTCTCATTTAGAGTCAAAGTCCATACATTGGATTGTTACTCACATCGCCTTCAGGCCTCCAAGTCTGTTCACTGGCCTTCTTTCATGATAAACTACAAGTCTACACATTCAACACTGATCTTCCAAGTCTGTACAGCGTGAAGTCTGTACTTTGGCACTGTAGCTCGCTCGTGCAAGTCTACTTTGGACTGTTCTTCATGTCTGTACATCAGATTGTACATCATCTTCGTGCTGTTTCTGTACTTGAGTTTTCGTGTTGTTTCCCCTCACTAACACGAAAAGATCTCGTGTCGTATGAGCTTACAACACTTCGTGTTGATTTCCATGCGTGACAGGAAAGCTTGTATGAGGTTAGACTTCGTGTCGTTTCCCTTGTCTTCATCTTCGTGTTGTTTTAGTGTCTACGTCTCCGTGTTATTTTTATGTTTCTGTCTTAGTGTTGGTCTTTCGTTTTTGACTTAGTGTCTTTCTCGCCTTGACCACACTTCGTGTCGATTCTTGGTTTTCTACACCTCGTGTCGTTTCACCTCGTGTTGGTCTCACTGTCGTCGTGTTGTTTTCACCGCGTGTCGATTATTGTTTCATTTAGTGTTATTTTTCACTTAGTGTTGTTTTCACTTCGTGTCAACTTCACTTCGTGTCGTCTCTTTGTATTTCATCTTCATGTCATCTTACCTCGTGTAGTGTTACCCCGTGTCAAATACTGTTTCGACTTCGTGTCGTTATCAGTCCGTGTCTTTCTTATGTTGAAATACACACTTCGTGTTGATTTCTGTTCACGACGTCGTGTCATTTTACTTCTTGTCATTTTGACTTCGTATCAAATTACTTTTCTATTTTCATGACTTCGTGTCGTTTTTCCTCTCATGTACTTCGTGTCGGTTACTGTTGTTTCTTTGACTTCGTGTTGTTTTCCTTGTGTTTTCATCTTCGTGTTGTTTTCACTTCGTGTCAACTTCACTTCGTGTTGTTTTCATTTCGTGTCAACCTCGTCTTGGTGTCGTACTTACTTCGTGTCGGTTACTGTTGTTTCTGTGTCTTCGTGTCGTTTTTGTTCCACTGCGTGCAGAACATTGCAGCACCTCGTGTTGCTTTCTGTATACCACCTCGTGTCGTTTCCCAGTGGATCTCGTGTCATCTTTTACGTCTACTTGTTCAACCCCGTGTCAACTTCTGTGTTCGTCTTCGTGTTGTTTTCAACTCGTGACGGTTTTTGTCATTTCACTTCGTGTCGTTTTCTTATTCTGTCTTCGTGTTGTTCTTCCTAGACCTTGTGTCTTTCGTTTGTTGAAACCATACTTCATGATTGGGTTCTGTTTTGTCTTCGTATGTACCTCGTGTCGTTCCTTTTGTAGTGCTTGTTTTGTTACAGTGACTTCGTGTCGTTTCCTTATTCTGTCTTCGTGTCGTCTTCGTGTTGTTGCCGTTTGTTAGCTCGTGTTGTTTCGTTCTAACCTCGTCCAGGTTTCTTCTAAAACGCTATTCTTCTGATAAGTCTATACAGAGTTGTTCTTTAAACTGATGACTTATCCGATACCCTGTTTTACAGGTGCTTTGATCGTGAAGCTTAAGGAGGGCACGTGATCCGAGGCTGGAATAAAGCCTGCTGAGAGACTGCCACGTGGTCCGAATTCTTAGGGCTGGAAATGTGGAGGTCACACGTCGTGGCTGATGCTGCTGCTGCTGCTATATATATGAGACCTTCATCCACAGATGAAGGCGATCGAGTTGGCGAGAAGAAAACTCTATACAGAGAGCCACGATCCAGACAGAGAAGAAGAAAAAGAAAAGAAGAAGAGAAAGAGAGTGAGAAAGAGAAAGAAAGAGAGATTGAGTAAGAGATCGAGATAGCAGAGTGTGAAGAGAAGAAGAGGAAGAAGAATAGAGAAGAAGAGAGAGCTAGAGTGATAGAAGCTTCAACAGAAGATATGTTCCTGCTGAACCGTGGATCAAATCCAGGCCAGCCAGCTCCTGCGAGAGCCACATTTGTTTTTATCTTTTCAGCTTTCTGTTGCTGGTTTCTTTTTTGTTTTTATCCATTTACTGTATTTCCGATCCTCGGTAGAGAGGTCGGGGTTCCTCCTGTGGGCTCAGGAGAAGGGAGACTTTGTGTCTTCGGTTTGCAAGTAGCTGGGGGCTACTTGTGGTTGGTACCCTCCGGTGTGGAGGAAGAGAGACTTGCGTCTCTGGTTGCCTTTGACAGGGTGTCATCGGTTGTTTCCCTCCGGGTTGGAGGAAGGGAGATTTATCTCCGGTTGTGCTTCCCTCTGGGGTTCAGAGGAAGAGAGACTTGGGTCTCTAGGTTCCCCTCCGGGTTGGAGGAAGGGAGACTTGTCTCCAGTTCTGGGCTTGTGGATTCAAGTCCAGGGGTTCCCTCCGGGTCTGGAGGAAGAGAGACCGTGTGTCTCTGGTTTGCTAGTGACTGTTGTCACTAGTGGTTCCCTCCGGTTGGGAGGAAGAGGGGAGGGTGTTCCCCTGGTCAAGCTGTGTGGCAGCACTTGTTGCAGACTGAGTCTGCTGTTTCTAGCGTGAGCTAGTGGAAGCCACACTCGGTTTGAGTGTGGGGTGGATGTAGGTCTGGAGGACCGAACCACCTAAAAACCCCTTGTGCTTTGTGGCTTGATTTGTTCATTTGTGCTTCCGCTAGATGAATGCATAGGGGCGCTCCATGTGTTTGCTAACTGGTAGAACTGAATAGTTGACTAGCTTTCAGATTTGGTAAATCTGTCTAGTTAGCATCATAGTTCTAGTTTGGGCGAAATTTTATATTGAGTGAAAGTCTTGTTAGTATTCTAGTTTTCAATTGGGTGAAAGGTTTTTTTTTAACGAGTTATATTCATTCACCCCCCCTCTGAATACTGCACTGAACCTAACAAATTGGTATCAGAGCGGTTCTCTGATTGTTCAGATCCAACGATCTGCAGAGGATCCTGGTGTCCCTTGTGCTTATCTGTTTCTACCCTTTGCTGCATTAGTCTGTTTGCGGATTTACTCAATGGGCTCTCCACCGGTTTTCAATGGCTCTGATTTTAACTCATGGATTAGCAGTCTTCACAATTATGTGAAAATGATTAATCCGGATCTGTGGAAGTTAATTTTACAAGGTCCCCACAGATTGCCAAAGGAAAAGTCCAAATGGACTAAAAGTCACAAGTCAAAATATGAAGAAAATCAGAAGGCCTTTAACCTGATGAGAGCTGCTATTGACAGAGCCTTATGGTCTTGTATTCATGATTGCAGGTCTGCCAAGGACATTATGGATGAGCTGAAGCTTGCTCAGAAGGGAAATGTCGACAACGGTCTGATGGCTGACGAGAGCAACCATGGTAGTGATCAAGATGAATCCGAAGAACGTGATGATGAGGAGGTAAACCCTTTCGAGAATTTTTCATTAGACGATTGGGAAGATGCGTATGCAAATCTGTTAAGATCTCGTAAGAAACTAGGGAAGAAATATAAAAGTCTGAAAAAGAAGCTGGAAAATCTAGGAGGTGAAAAACTTGAAACTCTGAAAACTGAAAATGAAATATTCAGAAGACAAATAACAGAGTGTGATTCTATTAGTTCAGACTTAGATCATTTCAAATCTGAAAAACAATCTCTTATGAAACAAGTTGCTCTACACAAAAAGGAGCGTCAAGAGTTTGTGTGTGAAATTACTGAACTAAAGGAAAGGCTTAGCTTAGTTGATCAGGCTCACAACAATGATATTGTTCAAAATGAAAAATTGGTGAGAGAATTAGAATGTGTCAACTCTGAATTGGAAAAAATGAAATCTGCAAATGAAATACTCAATAATCAGCTCAAGGAATTTGAACTCAAATCAATAAATCTTGAAAAAGAAAATAGATTGATTTCTGAAAAACTAGAGGCTGATAGAGTAACAAATTCAGAGATTCAGAAAAATCTTGACAAATTTCAATCTGAAAAACAACAGGAAATGTTTATGAATGTCAGTCTCTCACAGATGAATGGGTGCTTGATGCTGATCTCCTAGAGCAGAACAGTAAACTGAAAGAGGAAATCAATGAGTTGAAACACCTAAACACCCAGCTGACAGATAGGCTAATGACAATTGAAAAAGGCAAGTGTGTTAGTGTGGATAGTTCTGATAGGTTGATGAATGCTGAACAAGAAATTGAGAGTCTAAAAACCATCAACTTAATGTTAAATGGAAATGTCAGTTGCAGTGAACAGAAAATAGCTGGATATGAGCTTACTATCACATCCCTTCAACAAGAAGTTGATGATCTTTACAAGTCCTTATCTAAAACTGACAAGGAAATAGAATTAAAACAGGAAGTTGAAAAACTCAAGTGTCTGAATGATGCCTTGCATCAACAAGTCATTTCCTGTGAAACAGATTTGTCCAAATATGAGCTAAAATTGCTGATTTGAATTCTGAGATTAAAGACTTGAAAAATTCTCTATCAAAATTTGTCAAAGGTAAGGACAATCTGAATAAGCTTCTTGGAAAGAGTGATAACTTTGAGAGAAAGGGACTGGGCTATAGTCCGACAAATAAAAGGAGTAATGGGAATGAAACATCTACGGTTTTTGTCAAAGCCACCAATCAGAACATAACCTCTGCTCCTTCTGTCTTCAAATTCACTGCACAAAAATCAACTGTGAAACCCAAAACTGTGGAACAAACTCCAAAACAGAAAAAGGGTGAAAATTCACAGAAAAAGGAAAAAGGCACTCCTGTTGCTGTAAAGAAGACTGCACACAATTCACATGATCTCTCACACACTCACATTCAAAAGGGTTCATGTTATTATTGTGGGAAAGGAGGTCACATAATGGAGGATTGTGGATTGATGTTAAAGGATGAGCATGCTAGTGGAACTTTACATTCTAGAAATTCTTTTGATAGAAACCATGCTGCTAGGAAGCCCGATGCCTCATGTTATTATTGTGAGAAACATGGTCATCTCATGAATGAATGTTTTATCATGAAAGAAGATAATAAACTACATGCCAGGTCTTCCATGCACTTTTATGATCCATATGGATCTAAACATAATTCTAGTCAGCACATTGTGTGCTTCAACTGTAATAAGCCTGGGCACAAGGCTGCTGAGTGCTGGTTTAGATCTACTTGGGGTAAAAATGGTTTTCATAGAAGAAATTCTTTTGCATGCTCCCACTGTGGGAAAAATGGGCATACAGTCAAGGACTGTTGGTATGTTCAAAAGAACTATGTTAAACCCCATTTTGTCAAATTCCCTGTAAAACCTTTTGTGAAAATTTCATGCTATAACTGTGGGAAGCCAGGCCATAAATCTGCTGAATGTTGGATGGTTAAGAACAAGCATCAAACTGTTCATGCATATAACAGAAAATCTTATGAACATGCTTATAAACATCACCCTGCTGTTAACATGTATCATAAGAACCAAAAACCAGCCATTTCATGTAGATACTGTGGAAAAGTTGGACATTCTATGGATGATTGTTTTCTGATGGAATATGATGATAATTCTCCTAAGAAACTGTTCAGAACACCTGTCAGGGTAAATGCAGGACCCAAAGCTGCTTGGGTCCCTGCAGGATCAAAATGATCATAATGTTGCAGGTGTGCCTTGGGTCAAAGAATAAACAGGGGTTAACAAACCAAGGCACTCAAATGGAAACCCCATGATTCAACTCTTCAGGTTAGTTCTGAACTTTGTTTTAAATTCATCATCTGAAATTGTTGTTTTGCTTGGTTGATCTTTCTTTTTCCATGTCTAGCTGATCAGTCTGCTTTCCAGACTCAGCTATTGAATTCATTTCTGCATATACTTGATGCTCTTCTCTTACTATATGTTGAACTGAAATTGAATGCTTCGCTAAGCATATTCAGTTGATGCACTACATATGCTTTGTGTCAATGCATTGCATGCTTGTATTTGAATGCATACTTGGACTAAGTGTGAATGGTTCATTTAGTGTACACTGTCATTGCATGTGTTAATAATGCCGTTCAATGCATGAAGGACTGATTTATGTTGCATTGTCCTTGTTAACCCTGGTATATCAAATGGTATGTTACTAAAAGGCAGGGAAATCTGCCCGGAGGTTCCTACCATGTGTGAGATGGTCTTTGAGACCAGGTCCTCCGCCTAGTACCATGGGTCTAGTCTGCATGTAGAACAGTCTAATGCATAGCATATCTCTTGCATCATGATGTCAGGGGGAGCTGAGAGTTCTATTCAATTCATTGAATCCTATTCACTTCTCAGTATTCTCATTCAAATGATTCATATCTTTTGACATCAGATGTCATTGGACCATATTGCCAATTGCTATCCTTTCCCCATCATTTTCACTAAACAACAGCTTTGCATCTGGTTTAGTACATTGAATGATGATTATTGCAATTGTTCACTTATAAGAATCACTCTTACAAATTGAAAAGAACTAAAGGTTTAACCTTTATAATTTGGAGAGTCAAGTGTCTGCACTTCAGAAATTGAGATAAAAGAAAACTTTTATAGCTCTTAATCTTTGTCTCATGGCTAAAATAGAAAAAGTTTTTTTTTAATGCCTAAATGTGTTAATCTGGAAATGTCTAGAACAGGTGAACAAGAGTGTGTAATGTTTTTCAATCAATCACTCTAAAAGAATTAAGGGCAGTAGTAAACAAGATCATTAATGTTAAGAACTGAACATAGTGACAGAAGCAATGGCTGATTGCACTGAGAAACTGTGAACTCCTCCAAAAAGACAGGAGATCTCACATGTCATGAAGTGCCTTAGACTATCTTTGTTCATAGGGTCAAATCTATAGGGGGAGTCCTCACCAAGTAACTGAGGGTACTGGCCTCTAATCAAGGTGTACCCTTAATGTCAAAAGTGAAGACTATTCCTCGTGGGTCTTGATCTGAAGTAGATCATGTAGTTTATGCCTAGTAACTGGGGGTACCTGCCTCTTATCAAGGTGTACACCTAATGTCAACAGCATAAATGCCATAGGTCTATTCACTTAGTTCAGTTTCAGAAATTGAAAAAAAAAATGAAAATCAAACTGCTGTAACCCTTCGAAAAATCAAAAGTCAATGAGTGAAAATTATTTTTATCAATACATATTCAAGTTGCCTCTCTTGAATTTCCTTGTTTAAACACAAAAGGGTATTATTTCAGACTTATCTATTAATACCATGTGCCCTAGATTCATTGCTATAAATGGAATCTAAAACTCTTTCTCAGGGGTCAGGTGTTTTACTCTAGATTTATCACTGATTAAACCTGAATTTTTGAAAATTGTATGAGTGGTGATTCTTATACTCTAAACAGTTGGTTATAATCATGCTTCCTTTCTGAACCTATGATTCAGCTGTTATCAAGTGATCCTCCTACCTTTTCTACCTGTGTTATCTGTTCATATTCCTTCTCAAAGGGGGAGCTTTTATTTAGGGGGAGAAATTGACTGAACTTTTATACATGCTATAATTTCTCAAATTATTTTTCTCTTTGATGAAGTCAAAGGGGGAGAATAATTTGAGTCTTCAGATTGCCTCAGAATGCCTCACATCATCAGAATGACTCAATGTATTGAAAGTGTTGCCATCATCAAAAAGGGGGAGATTGTTGTGCCCATGCATGTGGTTTTGGTTTTGATAATGGTTTTAATGATGGTTTTGATGATTGGTTGTTGATGTGAGTTAATCAAATGTTCAGTCATCTTGCTGCTCAGTTTAGATTAACATATTTGATGTTCAGTCTTGTTACATGTTAAACTGATGCATATAGCATTCATTCATTGCTGTGGTTTTAATGATTGATTTGGTTTTGATAATTGGTGTTTGATGTGAGTCACTGTGAGTCATCCTGTTGAAATGTTCATTCAGGCTTTCATATGCTCAGTCAGTTTATTTGTTTACACTATGAATCATTGTAATTGAAGTTTCAGACTATTATCTGCTGCATAAAGCTTTCATATGCATTTACAGAGTCTATACATTGATTGGCAGTAAGTCTGCACATTGAGCGTCTCATGGAAGTCCATACAGTGCATTACTTTGGCTAAGTGTATACACTGTCAGTCTCATTTAGAGTCAAAGTCCATACATTGGATTGTTACTCACATCGCCTTCAGGCCTCCAAGTCTGTACACTGGCCTTCTTTCATGATAAACTACAAGTCTACACATTCAACACTGATCTTCCAAGTCTGTACAGCGTGAAGTCTGTACTTTGGCACTGTAGCTCGCTCGTGCAAGTCTACTTTGGACTGTTCTTCATGTCTGTACATCAGATTGTACATCATCTTCGTGCTGTTTCTGTACTTGAGTTTTCGTGTTGTTTCCCCTCACTAACACGAAAAGATCTCGTGTCGTATGAGCTTACAACACTTCGTGTTGATTTCCATGCGTGACAGGAAAGCTTGTATGAGGTTAGACTTCGTGTCGTTTCCCTTGTCTTCATCTTCGTGTTGTTTTAGTGTCTACGTCTCCGTGTTATTTTTATGTTTCTGTCTTAGTGTTGGTCTTTCGTTTTTGACTTAGTGTCTTTCTCGCCTTGACCACACTTCGTGTCGATTCTTGGTTTTCTACACCTCGTGTCGTTTCACCTCGTGTTGGTCTCACTGTCGTCGTGTTGTTTTCACCGCGTGTCAATTACTGTTTCATTTAGTGTTATTTTTCACTTAGTGTTGTTTTCACTTCGTGTCAACTTCACTTCGTGTCGTCTCTTTGTATTTCATCTTCATGTCGTCTTACCTCGTGTAGTGTTACCCCGTGTCAAATACTGTTTCGACTTCGTGTCGTTATCAGTCCGTGTCTTTCTTATGTTGAAAAACACAGTTCGTGTTGATTTCTGTTCACGACGTCGTGTCGTTTTACTTCTTGTCATTTTAACTTCGTATCAAATTACTTTTCTATTTTCATGACTTCGTGTCATTTTTCCTCTCATGTACTTCGTGTCGGTTACTGTTGTTTCTTTGACTTCGTGTTGTTTTCCTTGTGTTTTCATCTTCGTGTTGTTTTCACTTCGTGTCAACTTCACTTCGTGTTGTTTTCATTTCGTGTCAACCTCGTCTTGGTGTCGTACTTACTTCGTGTCGGTTACTGTTGTTTCTGTGTCTTCGTGTCGTTTTTGTTCCACTGCGTGCAGAACATTGCAGCACCTCGTGTTGCTTTCTGTATACCACCTCGTGTCGTTTCCCAGTGGATCTCGTGTCATCTTTTACGTCTACTTGTTCAACCCCGTGTCAACTTCTGTGTTCGTCTTCGTGTTGTTTTCAACTCGTGACGGTTTTTGTCATTTCACTTCGTGTCGTTTTCTTATTCTGTCTTCGTGTTGTTCTTCCTAGACCTTGTGTCTTTCGTTTGTTGAAACCATACTTCATGATTGGGTTCTGTTTTGTCTTCGTATGTACCTCGTGTCGTTCCTTTTGTAGTGCTTGTTTTGTTACAGTGACTTCGTGTCGTTTCCTTATTCTGTCTTCGTGTCCTCTTCGTGTTGTTACCGTTTGTTAGCTCGTGTTGTTTCGTTCTAACCTCGTCCAGGTTTCTTCTAAAACGCTGTTCTTCTGATAAGTCTATACAGAGTTGTTCTTTAAACTGATGACTTATCCGATACCCTGTTTTACAGGTGCTTTGATCGTGAAGCTTAAGGAGGGCACGTGATCCGAGGCTAGAATAAAGCCTGCTGAGAGACTGCCACGTGGTCCGAATTCTTAGGGCTGGAAATGTGGAGGTCACACGTCGTGGCTGATGATGCTGCTGCTGCTATATATATGAGACCTTCATCCACAGATGAAGGTGATCGAGTTGGCGAGAAGAAAACTCTATACAGAGAGCCACGATCCAGACAGAGAAGAAGAAAAAGAAAAGAAGAAGAGAAAGAGAGTGAGAAAGAGAAAGAAAGAGAGATTGAGTAAGAGATCGAGATAGCAGAGTGTGAAGAGAAGAAGAGGAAGAAGAATAGAGAAGAAGAGAGAGCTAGAGTGATAGAAGCTTCAACAGAAGATCTGTTCCTGCTGAACCGTGGATCAAATCCAGGCCAGCCAGCTCCTGCGAGAGCCACATTTGTTTTTATCTTTTCAGCTTTCTGTTGCTGGTTTCGTTTTTGTTTTTATCCATTTACTGTATTTCCGATCCTCTGTAGAGAGGTCGGGGTTCCTCCTGTGGGCTCAGGAGAAGGGAGACTTTGTGTCTTCAGTTTGCAAGTAGCTGGGTGCTACTTGTGGTTGGTACCCTCCGGTGTGGAGGAAGAGAGACTTGCGTCTCTGGTTGCCTTTGACAGGGTGTCATCGGTTGTTTCCCTCCGGGTTGGAGGAAGGGAGATTTATCTCCGGTTGTGCTTCCCTCTGGGGTTCAGAGGAAGAGAGACTTGGGTCTCTAGGTTCCCCTCCGGGTTGGAGGAAGGGAGACTTGTCTCCGGTTCTGGGCTTGTGGATTCAAGTCCAGGGGTTCCCTCCGGGTCTGGAGAAAGAGAGACCGTGTGTCTCTGGTTTGCTAGTGACTGTTGTCACTAGTGGTTCCCTCCGGTTGGGAGGAAGAGGGGAGGGTGTTCCCCTGGTCAAGCTGTGTGGCAGCACTTGTTGCAGACTGAGTCTGCTGTTTCTAGCGTGAGCTAGTGGAAGCCACACTCGGTTTGAGTGTGGGGTGGATGTAGGTCTGGAGGACCGAACCACCTAAAAACCCCTTGTGCTTTGTGGCTTGATTTGTTCATTTGTGCTTCCGCTAGATGAATGCATAGGGGCGCTCCATGTGTTTTCTAACTGGTAGAACTGAATAGTTGACTAGCTTTCAGATTTGGTAAATCTGTCTAGTTAGCATCATAGTTCTAGTTTGGGCGAAATTTTATATTGAGTGAAAGTCTTGTTAGTATTCTAGTTTTCAATTGGGTGAAAGGTTTTTTTTTAACGAGTTATATTCATTCACCCCCCCTCTGAATACTGCACTGAACCTAACACAAAAGACAAATAAATAAATAAAATAATATATTTATGGAGGCGTCCAGGCCCCTGGACGCCTCCATCAACTCTCTCACGGGCGCCGGCCACCGAACGACGGTTTGTCGTGTGTGAAAAAAATCTAAATTTTGAAGACGTCCAGCCACCTGGACGCGCCCATTTCTGAATCACGAGGCGCCGCTCACAAAACCACGCGTTGTGCCAAATCCCGTGCGGCCGTCAGCAGTATTCGGTGGACCTGTTAGAGGCGTCCGGGACCCTGGACGCCCCCACAAAAGTATTCAAAAAAAATTAATAAAAATAGAATAAAATATTAGTTCTGCCCTGATGGAGGTGTCCAGGGTCCTGGACGCCTCCACCCTCCGTAGCTCTATAAATAGAGGGCCCCCCCTCAGTTCTGGAAGAGCTTCGAAGTGATCCGATAGGCTGCCGGAGCCCAGAGGCTACGGAGTCATTTTCTAACCCGTGGGTTCTTTTGTAGGTGGAGGTTCTGCCGGATTCTCGGGTGCTCACGCTCGCGAGAGGAAGGTCATCTTCATCCACCGCGCTTCCACGTCGTCCCCACGCTGCCGGAGCTCCGCCGGATTTCACCATCGGCACATCCAATAAGCCAATTCTTTCCTTTTCTTCGTAGTTCTTTTGCATTCATCATCTTGCATCCCCTATCCCCCTTCATAAGGGCGCCTTTTCTTATACACTTCTTACATCCATCATCTCATTTCCCTCCTACTCGAGTCCGAGAGGGGTTTAAAAGATAACACCAACCAGGTGTGTGTCTTGTCATCATTTCATTATTTTTATCGCAAGGATTTGAATACTACACCTCCATCTTTCTAATACACTTGTCATTTGTTTGTCGTTGTTTTGTAAGGGTAGCCGAGGAAAGCCCTCTCCGTCGGCCGGCCGGAGGGAGAGGAAGAAGCAACCCGCTATCTCCCGCTCTTGAGGTAGGCGCGATCACTTTCTTATTTTGGGGTCTTTCGGCCCCTGGCGATCACATCTTATTTTCGAGGCCGCGGCGAGTCACTTCCCCAATGGCCGTTTAAATTTCCGTTCTTATACTCTCCTTATATTCTGTTATATTCTGCTCATATTCTCGAGGCCGCGGCGAGTCACTTCCCCAATGGCCGTTTAAATTCACATACGTTATATTCTTATCTGTTTATGTTCTCGAGGCCGCGGCGAGTCACTTCCCCAATGGCCGTTTAAATTCCCGCTCTTTGTATTCTCTTTATATTCTGTCATCATATCATCTGTTCATATTCTCGAGGCCGCGGCGAGTCACTTCCCCAATGGCCGTTTCAATTCTTGTTATTTAATTTCTACACCATTCCCGTCCCCCCGAGGCCGCGGCGAGTCACTTCCCGCTATGGCCGTTTAACCCCCATATCTTGCTATATCACACTTGTCCCGCTCGCCCCGCCGGAGCAATCTCCCGTGGTGGCCCCTTCTCTCTCTTCTCTTATTTCTGTGTTGCAGCAAACAAACACCAAAAGAAAGAGGAGCCCGCGCGCGCTCCGCGTCTTCTCCGCTCTTCCCCGAACCACGTGACGTCGCTCACAGACATCATCAGGGATACTATCGAGAAGATAAAGCTAATTCGGGAGAGACTCCAGATGGCTCAAGATAGGCAAAAATCATATGCTGATAACAGAAGGCGCGACCTGGAATTCCAAGTAGGAGACCACGTATTCCTTAAGGTTTCTCCGGGTCGAGGTATTCAAAGATTCGGAATCAAAGGCAAGCTCACTCCAAGATTCATTGGCCCCTTTGAAATTCTTGAAAGGATTGGTGAAGTCGCATATCGAATAGCTTTTCCCCCTCAATTAGTTGGAGTCCATGATGTATTTCACGTCTCAATGCTCAAAAGGTACGTCCTCGACCCATTCCATGTCATAACTTATGACAACCTAGAGATTAAAAAGGACTTGGCAAATGAGCAAAAGCCAATCAAAATAATTGAACGGAAAGTACGTCAACTTCTGAATAAAACTATTCCCATGGTCATAGTCCAATGGAGCAAATTATGGTCACATGAAGCAACATGGGAAATCGAAGAGGTCATGCGCAAAAGATTTTCGAGATATTTGAATGTAAGTACACTCACCTTAACAAACCTTATTATGATGAATTTGGGGACCAAATTCTTTTTAAGTGGGGGAGGGTGTAATGCCCGAGAATTTTGTAAGAATTTTTTGAGATTAAAATATAATTATTAGACATTTTTAAAAGTTTAATGGACAATTAAAGATTTATTTAATTCATTTAAAGGCCCTATATTTGCCAAGGGCTAAGCCCAACTTAAATACGGCCCTAAGACGTAATTTCTAGACTTTTGACCCAAGCCCATTAATAGAAACATAATTTAGGTAAATTACGGATTTAAAATGGGATATATACATCAATTAAGGGATAAATGGGAGATAATACGAAAATTCAAAAATTTTGGATCTTCTGAAGCCTGGCGGTCTATCGCGCGACCGCTAGACCCACCCTAGCGGTCCGACTATGACCGCTAAGCAACCCCAATTCTGTGAATGGAAGAAAATGTGAAAAGTTTGGTTCTTGGTTGGCCAAATCACCTTAGATCGAAGCTACCTGGCATGGAAGACTATCTAGAACTCTCTAGGGATTAACTCTACTCCAATTTAGGACTCTAGGTTCAACCTAATCCCTTAAAGCTAGGTGAATCCTATAAATAGACCCTAGCTTTGACTCATGCAAATCCTAATGTTGGCTCGCATATTTTGAAGGTAAGGAGACGTCCACTCAGGTTGGTTCTTTAGAAGAAATTGTTCTTCTTAGTTTTATCTAACTACCTTTAAATTTTCATTCTAGAAGACCAAGCCAATGGAGAGTTAGAGCCTCTGCAAGTCGCAGGATCGCAACCGACTGCACAAGAATCAATGCTACGGTCCAGTGAAGATCAGAAAAATAGAAGCCCTAACCGAGGTATTTAGCAATTAGTCCTTTAGAACTTTCTATTCCCCTTTGTACCTTCTATCCACCCTCCAATTTTCATGGATTTAGGTCAAGAGGATCAGGAGATAGAGGGACGGGAAGTTACTAGTTTGGCACAGAACGTGCAAAACTAGGGTCTTCTTCCAGTCAGAAACTCGCACTACCAAAGGTAGGTTATCTCGTGAAAAGGCTAGAATAACATGTTAGGAGTAAAAACCCTCTTGTTTCATCAATTTTCATGCATTGTACACGTTGTATTTAATATTTTGTTATCACTGCGCATACAGGGTTAACATAGCATGCATGAACCTTGCCCTTAATAACAAAAATGATAATTATAGTTTAAATCATGACTACACATGCATCTCCATGTTTTAATATGGTTTTATCATGCCATGTTTACCTATTGGCATGTTTTATCATACATCTATCTACCCTAGATTAGCCATGTTTCAATTTTTATTGCTGTTTATAGTAGACAGGAAGAAACGGCCTTCCTGAGACCACCAGAGTCTCCCTAGCGGCCCTATGATAGATCGCTAAGGCCCATAAAACGGTCTCCCCGAGACTGCAAGGTTTTCTGAGTTTATGTACTTATGTTAACCTAAAACATAATGCAGAATAGCCTTATTTGTCACATGGTAAGCCTAGATAATTAGGTTTTATCCTTATTTTAAGTGTTATATCTATAAACTTGGATCTATGGATGGTTTATTTTTAGTAGATTTCATGTGTCACATATACTTAGAAATTATTTTAACTTAAGTTAGTTTCATGTCAAACACTATACTCATGTATTAAATCCATATTTCAAATGATAGATGAACTTGTTTTAGTGGTGGATTTGATCACTATTTTACATGATCCCTTCCTGTCTATGAGTCTTTTCTTAAGTACATGACACGTATTCTGGTACGATGTCATTAGATACACTTTGCACATTAAGCACACAATCTTGGACTTGTGATCCTCTCCGTTGGATATTCCTTCCACCGGACTAGGTGATCTTGTTTCATGGCCTCCATAAGACTCTGTGAGCCTGGGATTCCCACTAGGATGCCGAGCTGGTTGTACCATCAAAACTCAAATTGTCTAGAAAGCACTTACACTACCGGTGTTTTTTCTGAGTTCTAGTTAAAAATGGTCCTCAGACGACCGCTAAGCTCTGTCTGGTGGTTGGCCTGAGACCGCTTTTGTCCATAAATAATCCAGTAAACGACCACTTTATCCTTGACCCTGTCTAACCCGAGGTTTGACCTTTGGGTTGGGTTTTATAAGTTCCTAGATGGTCTGATGATTGCTTGGAACTTAACACTTGCTAAATAAGATATTAATAACTTAGGGAAAGTAAAGAATGTGCCGTTATGCTATCGAATTTTCTTCATAGCATAACCTTATTCTAAATAAATCTTTGAACTCTCATATTTTTAATCGAAGTATTCTTACCTTGATATTTGTTATCATGGAATCATAGTTTAAACTTGTTACATTATTGGCCATATTTATATTCTCGTTGAAGTAGCTTGATTTATAACTTGAAGATGCAAGAGCGGGCACAGACAGTGTCCAAGGGCTCCACTCTAGTCCCCTCGGCAGATAGTCGGAAACATACTATAAATCATGGGGTATAATGAATACTGGCGTCTCATTGCGCTGGGAGTACTTTTTTTATAAACGGGTGAAATTCATGAATTCTCATGTGGCAATCTTGTGAAATTACATGATGGCTAGTACATTCTCGCTACATAACTTTCTAGTGCATAGCCTTTATGGTTATGAAAAGTACATTCTTGTTTATGAAATGCCAAACTTACATTCTTGTTATATATCTGTTCAATCAATCTCAATCATGATCATACCATGTTATTGGTGTTACTTTGGGTTTTCACCACATGTTCTACCGTCTTATTTCGTTTATCTTTACTCTAGAGCTAAAATGTTAATTCCTTAAACATTGCCTTCATGTTGATACAGAGATAGCTACTGGGCATGTGTGCTCATTCCTTACCTTTTTTTTCCAATCTTTTTCTGTAAATTCTAGCGGGTCGGATTCAGACTATTCAAGTGATGGATCCGAGAGTGATTAAAGAGGGAGCGAAGCCTTAGTTTGACATTAGTTGATAGTCAAGAGTCGCTATGTAATTTTCTATTTTATTAAGTCTAGTTAGTCAAAGAGTCAAGAGTTAAGAGTCATCTTATGTACTTTCAATTATTATTCAAGAGTCACGAGTCAAGATTTTGTCCAAATATTGTGCATTCATTTCTTATGTGTGAATGTGTTAGCGCTCTAATTATATTGCTCGCTTGAGGTGTCCTAGCTGACTATTCACGTTCCCGATTGTTTCCGCTGCATAATCTCGGGGTGTGACAGATCACCCATATTCCATCATGTCCACCTCTTGTCTTTGGCAGACCCATGATGAAATCCATCCCTATACTCTCCAACTTCCATTCGAGAATTTCTAAGGGATGTAGTTTACCAGCGGGCTTTAGATGTTCCACCTTAACTTGCTGACAAGTGAGGCAGCGAGATATAAAATCCGCTATCTCTCTCTTCATATTGGGCCACCAGAAATTCCTTTTTAAGTCTTGGTACATCTTGGTAGCACGAGGGTGAGTGGCATATCTTGATTTATGAGCTTCTTCCCTGATCAGCTTCTTAGTGTCGACATGATTCGGTACACAGATTCAATCTTTGAACAATAACCTTCCATCGGTCGAAGTAGAAAATTCCGACCGTTGATCAATATTAGTTTTTATCTCCATCAGTGTAGGGTCATTATCTTGCAACTTGACTAGGTCTTCAATTAATGTAGGTTGCGACTAGATATTAGCAATAATACCCTTTTCTTTATATATATCAACATCTAGATTCAATTGTGAAAAATCCTCCATAAGATAGGTCATACCTTTCCTGAGGCTTGCTAGAGTTTCCAACGGTCTCCTGCTGAGAGCATCCGCTATAGCATTTGCTTTGCTTGGCTGATATTGGATAGAAAAGTCGAGGTCCTTGAGATACTCCAACCATCTTCGTTGCCTCATGTTTAACTCCTTTTGGGTGAAAAGATATTTCAGACTTTTGTGATATGAAAATATGGTAAACTTCTCCCCATAAAGGTAATGTCGCCAATTTTCAAGGTGAATATAACAGCGGCTAGCTCCAGATCATGCACGGGGTAGTTTTTTGACCATAAAAGGGGGTTCTCCTTTCTTGTAAGCCTAATCAAAGGGACAACGATCTTAGAGAAATCCTTGATGAAGTGCCTATAATAACCAACCAGACCCAGAAAGCTCTTAACTTCAGATACGGTCGTCCGCCGGCTCCAGTTTTTGACAGCTTCGACTTTAGAAGGATCCACAACCATACCTTCCTTTGAAATAATATGGCCAAGGAAGGAGACTTCTTTTAGCAGGAACTCGCACTTGCTGAGCTTCGCGTAGAGTTGATGCTCTCTTAGTGTTTGCAAAGCTATTTTTAAGTGCTCTTCATGTTCCTTCTTATTCTTGGAGTATATGAGAATGTCATCAATGAAAATGACCACAAATCGGTCGAGATAGGGCCTCAAGATATTGTTTATAAGTTGCATAAATGCTACCGAGGCATTGGTTAACCCGAACGGCATCACTACAAATTCATAATGTCCTTATCTGCTCCAGAAAGTAGTCTTGTAAATGTCTTCATCTTTGATTTTCAATTGATGGTAGCCCGACCTGAGGTCGATCTTAGAGAAATATTCAGCTCCAAAGATCTGGTCAAATAGCTCATCGATATGCGGTAGAGGGTATTTATTTTTGATGGTGAGTTGATTTAACTGTCGGTAGTCGATGCACAGTCTGAGGGATCCATCCTTCTTCCTGAAGAATAGAACCGACGCACCCCATGGGGATGTGTTAGGTCGAATGAAGCCCTTGTCTAATAATTCCTGAAGTTGCTTCTTCAATTCTTTGAGTTCCGTGGGGGACATCCTATAAGGAGCTATTGAAACAGGTGCTGCTCTAGGAGTGAGTTCGATAGAGAAGTTTACTTCCCTTTCAGGTGGTAAACCGGGTAATTCAGATGGGAAGACATCAGGGAACTCATTGACAATGGGGATCTCTTCAAGGATGATTTCCTTGGACTCGGTAATGATCACGGAAGCAAGGAAAACTTCACAACCTTGCGAGATGAGTTTGCAAGCGTGAAGAGAAGAAATGATAATAGGATGCTTCCTATACTTGATGCCAAGAAAAGAAAATCGGGGAAGACCTGGTTTACGGAAAGAAATCTATCTATTGCAATAATTTATATAGGCATAGTGATCAAAAAGCCAATCTACGCCTAGAATGGCATCATAACCTTCCATGTCAAGGCTTGCTAAGTTAGCATTGAGATTATGACCTTCTATAGTTACCTCACTATCTAGGTAGTGGGTTGTAAGTTTAGTTCTGGGACCTAAGGGTGTAGTGATAGCAAGGTCCGAAGGTAGAAGAATAGGTGAAACTGGCAAGGTTTTTGCAAAAGCAACAAATATAAAGGAAGGAGAAGCACCAGTATCAAATAGTACAAAAGTAGGATGGGAATAAATTTGAATGGTACCTTCCATCAACCCATCATCTTTGGGTGCTTCTTTGTCATCCAAAATGGCATTAAGACGAGCCTGCCGCTTGCATCCGCCGTTAGAAGGTTGCTTCTTTATGAGGGGGCAATCAGGCATCCGATGCTCTCGGCTTCCACAACGTAAGCATGCCTCTTGGCGTTTCCAGCATTCCTCAGTTGAGTGGCCAAACTTCTCGCAGAATGAGCAAGCTGTCATATAGAAAGGGGCGTGATGCCCTGGGAGGAAGTCCGGGGCTTCCAGAGGGGGAAGATGTAAAGGGGCGTGATGCCCTGAGAGATCTAGAGGTTCCGGAGGAATAGAGAGGGAAGGGACGTGATGCCTAGGGAGAATCAGTGAGAAGCCCGGAGGACCCAGACACGAGGGTGTAGAGGGGCGCGATGCCCAAAGAGGGAGGTCCGGAGATTCCAGAGGAATAAGACACCATGGAGCGCGATGTCCCGGGAGGATGAGAGAGAAATCCAGAGGGTCTGGATGCAAGAGTTGGGAGTGGGCGTGATGCCCTAAGAGAAATATGGAGGGAGCGCGATGTCCCGGGAGGATGAGAGAGAAATCCAGAGGGTCTGGATGCAAGAGTTGGGAGTGGGCGTGATGCCCTAAGAGAAATATGGAGGGAGCGCGATGCTCGTCAAGCAGAGAAAAATCTGGAGGATCCGGATATAAGAGGTGGGAAGGGGCGTGATGCCCTGAGAGAAGATTGGAGGGGACGCGATGCCCGAGAAGTGTAAGGGGACCCGAAGATCCCAAGGATAGAGATGAATGAGATGGGGAATGTGGAGGATCCGGAGGTTCCGAAAGGCGGGAAAGATATGGGTTCGGAAACCCGGGAAAGAAGAAATGCAAATGCATGAGAATGTGCAATGGATGCTATGGATGCATGGAATGCATGAAATGCAAAGAATACAGGGGGTGAGAGGGTGAGAACTCCTTCCTCACCCAACGGGTGGCCCAATGAATGGTAGATAGAAATATGGATGAAGTTGAATAGAAGGTGGATAGGGTAGTGGAAGGCCCCCTAGTATAAGAATGCCCGCCCCTCCATAGCGTTGAAAGTGTACAGCCAACCGGCCTAACGAATAAAATCAATGCCCAAGTATCTTCACAAGAAAAATATATGGGATTTTCAATTGAAGCCTTATTATTCTTTAGCCTGGAAGGGGATTCTGCTAGCAAGAGACTTTTTTAGGGATCACATTACATTTCGAATTTCTAATGGCCGAGATACAAATTTGTGGTTGGATCCCTGGATAAATGGCTGCAGTATCAATCATCTCTATGGTGATCATATCAGAGAAGATCTTGATCTACACAAAGATGCTACTGTGGAGAGTCTTATCTCAGAGAATCAATGGAGTTTCCCTGCTGCTCTATCCAGTTAAATGCTGGAGCTTTGGGACAGAATTCAAACCATACCAATACATAACAATGCTCGAGATGTTATCAAATGGGCTCATTTAGTGAAAACTCTCAAGACAAGCGATATTTGGGCAGTTATAAGAGAAAAGGCCCCACCTATGATGATTCATGATTGGATATGGCAGAACCCCACTGCTCAGATGGCATCCCACTACCTTTGGCAAGCTACACATCATAAGTTGCCAACTGCAGATCTTCTTCAGTCCAAGGGGTTCTGTCTTCCTAGCATTTGTATCTTTTGTAGAGCAACAAGTGAAACACAAGAGCACCTCTTCTTTGAATTATTCACATTGGATTTGGACGAACATTCTTCTTAAGTTTGATCTCCATAGAGACCCTCAAATTGGTATCCATCAGGAAATTTTCAAATTATAGCAGGAATTCAAAGGTTTAACTCCATTGGTCAAGCTAGTTAGGATCCTCCTTCGATTCACCATCTGGAAGACTTGGCGAGAGAGATGCTTAAGGCTATTTGAAGACACACTTCCACATCAAGAATAAAGTTGTTCTTAGAAATAATTGAGGATTCTAGAAGCTGTTTAGAATTCTTTGGTATGAATAACCTTACCAAGAGGCAGAAGGAAATTTTCAAGAAGTTTAATTTTTCAGTTTAATCAACCTTAAGAGTCAACAGTCTGTGTGGTCCAAAGGTTTTTATTCACATTGCTAGCTAGTATAGAAATAATCTGATGTACATTTGTTAGCTTCTTTAATACAATACACATTACTTACCAAAAAAAAAATCAATGCCCATGATGAAGCTTCCACAATAAATGACAACTCCATTGGAGGGCGAAGAGCAATAATGTGAGGGAGTTGAAAAGTTGGAATGGGAAGCTTCGTGTTGCCCAAGGATTGTGGGATATGAAGAGTGTTGAACTAAATGGACATTCGCCCCTTGTATGGAAGAATGGGTTTGAGATTGAAAAGTTGAAACAAGGGGTGCCCTGCCCGGCCCTTGGGCATGGACTTACACGACATCAAAGCTTGACACTTTCTCTTGGTGAGCATTGGCGGGGACTTGGCCTCTTCAACCATGCCAGACACAAGAACACGGATTGGCATCCGGTAAATAAACTTTTACATCTTGAACAGCATAGCCGTGGCCAAATCCTTCTTGCTCGGCTCTCAATCATCTTCGGCACAAATACTTGCAACAATACACCCACTCCGAGTGGTAACAGAAAGTGAGGCGGAGGCGGAAGGCTCCATAGATGGTGGAGGTATAATGGAAGGCATTGGAGGGAACACGTGGAGCTTCTCCCCTTGCTCGGAAGTAGACGGGGTTGGCTCAAGTGCAAAAAGGGGTGGATCCTGCTCAGGATTAGCCACGGGTTTGGGTAAAGGTTTAAGTGGAGGAATGGGCAAAGTTGGTTTTGGGGTTATAGGGATAGTGGAGGGCCGAGGTGGCAGCAATGGAAGGTTGATTGGAGGTGGTTTGGTGGTGGGCTCGTCGGAGACCGGTGGAGTAGAGGTTAATGAAGGTGTAATGAGGGATTTAGTGGGAGGTTTGGCGAGGGCCGGTGTAATGGAGGTTGATGAAGGTAAAATGGGAGTTGGGGGTGTAATAGTGGAGGGTTTGACGCATTGGAAACGTCAGATTTTAGTGGTGCAGGAGGTTTGGTGGGTAGGAGACGGGTCTTGGTGCGCCAACGTGGGTGATTGGAGTATTGACCCATTGTCGTAACGCCAGTGGGTCTCAAAAATAGGGGTTGGATTAGGGATGGTGGCATCGTTCTGAGCAGGGGGTTCATCTGGTGGTAGTGGAGGGAGAGGAAAACAAAGAAAACTCAGAGGGGGTGCCTTCGGAACTTCATCATGCGCCGTCTTTAATTACATGCATGCCGGCTCTTGCTCACTTGCATTTTTGATGCCGTAATCATCTCTCCTCTCCTTCCATTCTCTTTCCATCTTCGTAATGTTGTTCAGGAAGGCGTGAAGAGGATTGACTTGAGAAGGAGGAGGAGGAGCGGGCCACAGATTCGTAACCCTCTTAAATTGTTCCTCTAATGAAGCAACTTTATTAACAAGAACTTGGAGGGGCATAACGTGATAAGCAGAGGGTTGGCAAGACCTTGAAGGAGGGGCCGCATAAGATGGCCATGGAGGGGGAGTAACGGGCTGACCCAGAAAAGGACCTAGTCGAGCCGGGTTACAAGGAATAAATGGGCCTTGGGGCCGTAAAGAGGAGGAATAGAAGGAGGCGGGTGATGGACCACCCTAAGAGGAGTATGTGTGGAAGGAGGTGGTGGGGCCACCCGAGTGGGAATGTGAGTAGAAGAGGGAGGCGGGTGATGGGCCACCCATATGGGAATGAAAGGAGGATGAGTAGAAGGAGATGCACCCTCAACAACGGCCTGAAGGGCTTGGATTTGTTGTGGGGTGAGATGATTTATAGTATGCAAGATTTGAGAGAGCTTCTCATCGTCGGGAGGAGACGGTCCTGTGGGAATAGTGGCTTGCAACTGAGGTGAGGGACCATGAGATTGAAAATTACCTATGGGTCGGGCAAGACCATAGGAATGAGAACGCGGTCCCTTGAAAGAATTGTGGTGAAAATCATGATGAACATGTTGAAATTGAGAGTGTAGGATGTGCTAGGTTGTGCATCCTCATGATTATAATTAGGATTAAACATGTTGGTTTGATTATCACAGCGAAACATCATGCCAATACTCAATATTCAATCAAAATATTTTGCAAGAACAACAAACAAGTTGGAATGTTACGCTTGATTTTTTTTATGTTGAACCTTTGGTGAATTAAATGATTTTATCAAAGTTGATGTGATCCACTCAAGGTAATGAACCTAGTTTCAATAAGGTTGCTTCAAATGCCAACTAGGTTGATTCTCACCATGCATAGGCCAACTAAACTCGGGGACTTCAAAGGGTACAACCTGCCCAAGCTTCCGTGAGGGAATCCACGAGTGCGGGGACTTATAGAGGCCTTGGTTTAGGAGATCCCGGTCCAAAGAGACGGAGTGCTCAATAGAGGGTCCTTCCTTAACCAAGAGAGGGGTATGGCTCCTAGAAATGTAGGGAGAGGAGGTCTCCCAAATCGATGCCCTATATGCAAGCTAATGCACAAGAATATAGGAAAACCAAACAGAATGATGCGGATGATGAATAGATAACAAAACAATAGGAAGGGGAATATCTGTGAACAACAATATGAGGATGCTTTTTACAAAAATGGAAAAATGCAAAATTAATATGCAATGATAGAGAACAGTGTATGATAGAAACACATAGCAATGATATGTAATGTGATAATGCACCAGAAAATGGTACATGATATGTAATGACAGTGAATGCAACAGAGAAAGTGAACGTGGTGATATACAACAAATGCACTAAATGCACTAAGGAAGCACATGATATATGAATATGATATGCAACCAATGAAACAGAGAAAGAATATGATATGCAATATGCAACAGATACAGGATATGATATGCAATATGCAAACATGGTATGATATGCAATACATCGAATGTAAATGGTGTGAATGATATGCAACAGAGGAGAAGAAGGAAAAAATAGAGAATTAGCATCTGTTACGGTGGGCGCCCATTCAAGAATGGGCGTCCAGTAAACTGGATGCTGAGTTTTTTTATTTTTTTTAACAGAAAACCAGAACGCATCTGGGAAACCAGATGCAGTTTCTTTTTTTTAGCGAAGATAGAAAAAGGAGGAGAGGAATGGGCATCGGTCAGAGTGGGCGCTCATTGAATGAGCGTCCACTGTGGTGGACGCAAATTTTTTTTTTAAGATGATAATGTGAACGTGTCACATAGACATTTTAAAGAGAAGAAGAAATAATTGCCATTAAAATAAGGATGGAGGGGATGATAATAAAAACAAAAGGTGGGGGAGGGAGCATGTGATGCTACTTAGGAGTGTGATCGCAAGAGGGGTTACCTCAAAAGGAAGAGTGATCGCGAAAAGTACCTTGCAAGCGGGGTGTGGATGCGAGTTCAACTTCCGCCTTCTACCGGTCGGCCGATGAAGGGGTTTTTATCTTGATTACCCTTGAAAAGAAGACAAGCAAATACAAGAAGATTGGATTAGCCAAAAGTGTGTAGTATCAATGCTCAATGAAAATCACTCTATGCAACAAGGGCATGAACATACCTTGTGTGTTGGTTTTAAAACCCCTTAAGAAGGAGCAAAAGGTGAGGAGATGTATGCATGCAAAATAAAAAAAAATGATTTGATGCTAAATATTCTAGTGAGATAGCTAGAGATGTGAGGGTGCAAACTAAAAGAAAAAGACAGAATAACTAAGAGGAAAAGAAATTGAGGAAAAAACAATATAAATGTCCCTTTCTACGTTGCTACAGTAGAGAACCGAGAGAGAGAGAGGGAAAAGCCGCGGCCGGTGAAGGAGGAATAGAATAAGAGAACAAAAGTTCTCTTATTGCCCACACACTAGCACCTGCAACGTTAGAAAAAGACAAAACAACCTCTCTTTGATTGGTGTGGCTTTCTGTTCAACTTAGCAGGAGGATCCAAGAAGTCTCACGGGATTGAAAGGGGGCTATTTATAGAGAAGAAAACCTTGTTCTAATGGGATTAAAAATATGAAAAATCGATCCACAATGTGGATCAACCTTCCACAAACGCATAATGAAGATAAGCTCGATGAGAACACCGTGCAAGGAAGGTTGCAGGCGAAAAGGAGACGGAATGGAAATAGCAACCATGAGGATGTCGTCAAATAAAAGAGCGACCGAGCAACGGCCGTCAATTCCTAGATAAATTATAGAAATAACGGACTTTCCATATTTTGAAATAAGAAATAGCGCCTACTTAAAAAGGTGTTCATTAATGAGCGCCCGCTCAATAGGGCATCAATTCTTTGAATTTTACCTTTTAATGGAAATCAGAAAACCAAGAAATGGCGCCCGCGCAAGCGGCCGTTCATTCTTTAAAATAACGACACTCCAAAATGTCGCTCATTAAATGACGCCCAAAAGACAATCGCAAATTCCAGAAAAATCCATCAAAAATAGAAAAAGCCTTATATTGAGCCAGTAATGAAGTCTACTTTGGGCATTACATTGTGACATGAAATTTACTCAACGTAGTATCAATTTTGGCGTGTCTACAGCTGCCCCGCCTTGGCGTCTGCTTTGCTGGGGAGTGAGACGGAATGAAGCGTAGTGAAAAATGGAGAAGGGGAATGAAGTGAGAAAGGATTGAAAAGTAGATGCCAATGTGTGATGTAACACACCTTCGACACTAAATGTTGAAAATCTTTCCACGATTCTGAATAAAACAATCTAGGATGATTACAAGAAAGCAACAATTACCTGGATGAAAACTAAACTAACAAATGTGCACGCGGGCATGGAAGGAGAGACATCATTGGAGAGCGATTACCAACCAATGTGGACGTGCTACAACCAAGGTGAATTTACAGGAAAAATAAAATGAAGAGATATGAGTCAAGTCGAAAGATGCTTTCAAGGAACCAGCCCGAGCGGCTTCAAGGAGAACATAGTACTTGATTTGGAAAGGAATATCTCATGTCAACTCAAATCACGAGCTAGTGTCCCTCATTACTGACTTAATACGGGGATTTTTCAACATTAAGCTCAAAGTCCTACATGATGCATGCTGGGCTAAAAGAAAAAATAAGACAAACTAAAATAGAAAATAATCAAGGATAATATTACTAAACCATCTAGACTAGGTCAAGAATCTAATTTTCTGAGCTGACACTAAGTCGAAGCCCGTTTGTACATGTACAATCTCAAAAAGTGGAACCGTCGTTCCAAGCCTTAGATGACCCAACGGCCTATCCGTGTGATCAAGACTCCCCTAGAATTATCACTATTTTTGATGAAGGGGAACTCAAATTCCAGGTTCATCAGAACCACAAGGTCCTTGATCTGCTCTAATAGAGTAGATAACATATAGTAGGAAATGCATATAGGAAGTATACAGAGGAAGAGAAATGTCACCCAAAAAACTCCAAGCGCCTTGAAATTTGCATGAAGCCTGTTCTTTCCTGCGCTCAAAGATCATTAGTACCACAAGAAATGATTTGACAAAGAATTCATGTAAACATAACAGGTGTATAGCATAATTCAGATGAAGTCATTACAATCCACATGAATTTCAGAAATAGCACTATTCAAAGAAATGGCGACCGCGTGAGGGGGCGCTCAATCAAGAAATGGCCACATACTAAAGGGCACAATTTAAAGAAATAACAGACACTATAACGGTCGCCAATTCTCCGTGTTTCCAGAAACTCGTGTTCTAATCGGAAACTAAACTTCAAATCCTTTTCAAGCTCGAATTTGAACTAAACCCGCGAACTGAAGCTCCCTCCTTATAAATAGGACCCCCAATGCCTCTCCTTTCATCAAAGAGAAGATCCAAGGACCCCAAGGAAGACCTAAATCAAGCTTGGAGTGCAGAAAATCAAGAAAACAGGGGAAAAATAGAGTTTTGAAGCTTTAATCATGGAGAACATTATGCAACGTCCATTGAAGAGAACCAAGATGGGATTTGCAAGGATTACGGAGATTGGAGGACATATAAGTGGAAGAATCGCAGCAAACCAAGTAAGTTTTCAAGAGACCTTAGTTCTATCTCTCTTCCTCTCACTCAAATCTACACAAATTCTAATTCTATCCTTCTTCTCTTCTCTTCCTTTTTAATTTTCAGGATTATCCACTCATCCCGGGGGTTAGAAGATACACCCTTACTTCTCGCTAAAATCACCCTTGATATGAGATCCCATCTCTTCAAGTGGCACCTCTTAGGCTTAGTTACCCATGCCAAACATTACAATGACATTCACTTCGATTGGGCAGCCATGGGAGCTCTTATAGAAATATGGCACCCACACACCCATACCATCCTAGTCCCTACCTTCGAAGCCACTATCCTCCTAGACGAAGTGGAGATGCTACTAGGATTGAAGTCCTTGAGACAAGGAGAAGAAGAAAAGATGGCGGTTATGCGAGAACCGATAAGCGCGATAGAGATGTTAGCAAGCCTAATCCCAAGCCAAAAAATGATTGACCAAATAAGAGCCAAAAAAGGAATCAACTTGATGAAGTTTGCGGCGTGGGTGTATAAAGCTTTAGGAAAAGATAACAAAGAAGAAGAGATGGAGATGATCATGAAGGCCGTGGTGATTTGCATTGTGGGAGCACTACTTTTCCCTTCGGCAGATGATTTCTTGGAGGAGGATCAATTGAGCGCCATATGTGGAATATGGGAAGGCAAGAGAATTGGGCCGGCGGTTTTAGCCTATCTCTATAGTGGGCTCACCTAGGCATCTATGGGGAGGCCCCTATATGGATCCATGCTTCTATTCACAAGTCGGGTGGACCTCCATTTCAAATTCGATCCATGTGAGGAGTCCCAACAAGCCTCTAGGATTTTTTCTAAGAGCCCACTCCACTATATGACGGGTACGCTAAGCTTGAGTGATAGAGTTATCAACCGGGTACCCAAGCTCAAGAAATGTGTGGATTGGCGCGGACATCTCAAGGTTATGCCACAAAACGCCTTCACATGCGCACTGGGATTTCTCAAGACTCAAGACCTTCATGCAAAGCTTTCTTCCGGAGTGGAGCTAAGGTTGATCGACGCCACCGAATTCGTGCTCTACAACTCACACTGATGCCTCTCTCAACTCGGCCTTCCCCACCATCTCTTTAAAGAAGCTTCTCATCTCCCACCGATCAAGAAGAGGGAATAGAGCTCAAAAGGCGATGAAGATGAGATCAAGACAATACAAGCTTTATGGCGGGTCAACAAGCTACACTGGCCCATGGAGCGAGTGGAGGAAGATAAAGAACAATGGAAGACTTATGTAATAGATCTTAAGAATTTAGGGCACAAGGTGGCTCATTAAACATGTAATGATCCTTTCTTTTCAATGAATAAAAGATTATTCCTTGATTGAGCCAATGAGAGTGTCTAAGGTAATCAAAACTTACAAAAATCTTCAATTCGGTCTAAAAAAATGAGGCTCTGTGAGAAACAGCAACAGTCACAGAGGTCGCTAATTCTTGAAGTTGCACCCTTTACACAGTCGCCAATTCATTAAATCCATATTTCCAATAAAAATATTAATTCCATAATTGGCGCACTTCTAAATAACCGCTCATTCATTAAATAACGCTCGTGTACACGATCGTCCATCAAAAGAAATTCTTAATAAAAACATTAATGCCCTTCATCATTGCCTGATAGCCTCACTGATTCCAACACACACTTCAAAATGGCGACCCCTTAACCGGTCGTTCAATCCTTAAATGACGCCCAGGCGAAGGTCGCTGATTATAAATATTTTCTAAAAAAACTTTAAATTCCAATAAATGACGCCTTCTTAAGCGATCACTGATTCTTAAAATGATGACTCTCCTTAGGGTGTCATTTCTTTCGAATTTACCGCCACAGACTCGCCCATTAAAACTTCCTTTCCTTGCTTTGAACACCCTCTTTTCTCATTTCCTTCTCTCTTCTTTCTAATCTCTCCCTTCTCTGCTACTCTCACCGGTGACGACCACCGTAGTTCTCTCCTCTCTCTCATTCTCACTGTCTCTATCTCACCCCCCCATCTCCATGGCCTATGCTAGCAGTTCCGGTGGTGGGAAACGGCAGCGGGTGATGGCACCCGCCGTCGTACACATCGACGATGAGGATCACGACGATGAAGAGGAGGTGACCCCTCCCGCGGCGGCTGTAGCTTCGGCTGCGGAGGAGGAAGAAGACGATGACGGCAATGGAGAAGAAGACGATGAAGATTATGGTGATGGAGATGAAGATGATGATGATGACGGCGATGGCAAAGGAGACGAAGATGATGGTGATGACGGTGATGGCGAAGGAGACGATGGAAATGAAGAAGAGGAGCAAGGCGAAGGAGGAGAAGAGGAGCCACCCCGGTTGGAGCAACCTCGACCTCGCCGCCGGCCATTACAGGGAGGGCTCATGGAGCCTGAACCCAATAAGGTAGGCCGTCCATCCTACTGCATGTTTTTATTTTTTATTATATATATTTTTTATTTTCTTAAACATAATCCATAGACAACGGAGAGAGGGAAGAAAACACTGTGAGACAGTAGGAATTGACGACCGAACGGACGGCGTCATTTCCTAAATATTTATTTTTAAGAAAATAGTTTTTAGAAATGGCGTTAGAGAAAAAGTCGCAAGTTACATTAAAAAGAATAATTAAAGAAATGGCGACCAAAAAGTGTCGTCATTTTGAAACGTTTTTATTTTATTTTTATTTTTTTTAAAAATGACGTAGCATGGTACAAAGGTCCTGAAACCTTACACATTTACCACCTCAAATTCATTAACCATTCTTAAATAACTTAACAAAGGGTCAACGTGCATAAGACTTGTGCTTTCACTCACAACCTCGTGTGGCCCATCCTCCTAAGTCTGTCTTTGCCATTCTTCAAGCTTACGACATACCACGGAGGGGGAGTGGAAGAAGATTTTAGGGAAGTTCATGAGGGGTTCCGAAAGATCGGGGAAACTTCCCTCCCCTACCCTATTGCATGTTGGGGTTCGATCTTTAGCTTAGGGAAATTTTGTTACCCTATTGCCCTTATTTATGCATGCTTACGACCAGGGTTTTCCCTGCAGGGACTTTGCCTTCTTGACATGCTTTTCTTTAATTTGACTTGATTTTTTTTCTATTTCTTTTTTCTTCTTTTAGAAAATGAAAACTTAATTGTACTTGGGCTTTTGTGGCAGATTGTTCCCTTTTGGGCCCTGACTTCCACCTACTAGGGAGGTGGGTAGGTTTGGTGGTCTACCCAGAGTCTGACTTCCCGCCTCATGAACTGAAGAGAAAAGAATGGGTAAAATCTTTACACTCTTAGTTTGGTTTTGACTTTCCTTGGATTTTGCACCACTTGAGTTCAAGAGCTAAGCGTGTTGTGTGTGTGTATTGACCCAGAGGTAAATCATCAAGACTAAAGAATGAATTAGAGTTTTTGATTTTTTCAAGTTTCATGGCCCATGCACCATACCAGACATTCTATATATATATATATATATATATATATATATATATATATATATATATATTTTAATGACTTAGGGGTATTATTTCTTAAGATATAATCCGTTCCAAGGGTGAGTTAATTCTTCCCCTTCAACATTAATTAGTTTGTAAGCATTGCCAGAATAAACATCTTTTATTACATAAGGCCCTTTCCAATTTGGTTAGAGTTTTGAGCGGGGTCCACCAGATTTTACAAAGATTCTTTTGATTACCATTTCACCGACTTTAAATTTCCTCTCTATTACTTTCTTTTGATAAAAACGTGAAAGCATGTTTTGATAAACTCTTGCATGTTCGGCGGCGGCCAGACGTCTGTCATCTAAGAGTTCCAATTGTACAAGGAGAGATTCACGACGTTCATCAATAGAAAGCTCCTTGTCCAATTGTACCCTAAGAGAAGGAATAAGAATCTCATAGGGAACCACTGCCTCCATTCCATAAGTAAGGGCGAATGGGGTTTGCCTGGTAGGTGTATGAATGGAAGTACGATAGGCCCATAGAGCTTCTACGAGCTTTTCTGGCCAATCCGTAAATTTATTAGCTTCACAAGTTTTCTTGATAATTTTAATCAAAGTTTTATTTATTGCCTCTGCTTGACCATTGCCTTGTGGATAATAAGAAGACGAATGATGCAATACAGTGTTATACTTGTTGTAGAGGTCTTGAAGGTCTTGAGAGATAAATTGTGGTCCATTGTCGGTGATGATGGTACTTGATATGCCGAACCTTACGATGATGTTCTTCATTATGAATTTGCATACTGTTGATGCTTTAATTTCATCATAAGCTTCCGCTTCCACCCACTTGGTGAAGTACTCCGTGGCCGTGAGTAGAAATGATTTTAGTTTTGTGAGGAGGTTTGAATCACCAAGAGGTCCGATAATATCGAAAGCCCACATGGAGAAAGGCCATGGGGAGGACATAGGATGGAGTGAAGAAGCAGGAGAATGAATTTTGTCGACATGCAGTTGGCACTTAATACACCTTCGAACATAGATGGAACAATCCTCTTCTAGAGTGGGCCAATAGAAAGCCTAGCCTAAGAATCTTCTTAGCTAACATCTGGCTATTGACATGACCCCCACAGACTCCTAAATGTGCCTCTTCCACGATCTTCCAAGATTCATCATCGTTAAGGCACCTAAGCAAAACACCAGCGAGACCTCTTCTATAGAGCACGCCTCCAACCAAAGTGTATCTTTAGGTGACTTTCCTGATAGCCTTCTTCTCTTTTGCTGTGGACTATTCAAGATAAGACTGATCATAGCAATACTTGGCAATCTCATAATACCATGGCTTTTCCTCGTCAACCAATTCTTCTTCTAGATCTAGTAGCATGATCTCTTTATTCTCAATGATTCATCCTTCCTTAACCTTTTTGAGCACCTGCTCCTTAACACTAAGGAATGCCGAATCCTTGATGGTAGGAGTAAGATGCTTCTGAATGATAACAGAATGGAAATCTCTCTCGGGGAGGAAGGCCAAGGAGGAGGCAAGCGATGCAAGAGCGTCAGCTAAGATATGTTGGTTTCGAGGCACATGGACGAAGATTAATTTGGTAAAGAGCTTGGCATAAGAAGAAGCAAGTTTCTGATAGGGTTTGAGTTTGGGATCAAGCGTGTGACATTTGGTAAGCACTTGGCGAAGAATAAGTTGACTATCACCTACAATCTGTAATTGGGTAACACCAAATTGATGAGCGGCCTCAAGTCAAGCCAGAAGAGCCTCATATTCAGCTATATTATTTGTAACTAGAAATGCAAGCTGAGAGGCAAGTGGAATGGTGATACCTTCAGGTGATAGGAGAACAATGTTGATCCCCTTACCTTGAAAATTCAGAGCTCCATCAAAATGTAACATCGACATTGAATCGGGTTGATTGGCGGATATTAGTTCCTCGTATGGAAACTCTGAGCGAGCAGGATCGAATCTAGGGAGAGGGTGATGAGCAAGATGTTCTGCTATGTCATAGCCTTTAATCACTTTTTGCTGAATGTAAGTGATATCGAACGAAGAGAGGAAGTTTTTCCATCGTGCTAATCGGTCAGTAAGAATAGATTTTTCAAGCAGGAATTTGATGGGATTCATGCGAGTAATAAGATGAACCTCATGAGCTAAGAAGTAATGTTTCAACTTCTGAACTACCCATACTAAAGTTGCACATGTCTTCTCTATAGCTGTGTACTTCTGCTCACAGGGGTTGAAAAGCTTAGACAAGTAGTAGGCTACCCTCTCCTTTCCTTCTTCATCAACTTGCGCAAGGACAACACCTACTGAGTCATCCAGGATAGAAATATAAAGAACAAGTGGTTTGCCTGGAACGGGCGGCCTCAGGATAGGAGGATTGGATAGATAATCCTTCAATCCATCAAAAGCTGCCTGACACTTGTCATCCCAATTAAAGTTAACTCCCGGCTTAGTAAGCTCGTAGAACGGCCTACATCTTTGTGAGTGCTGGGAGACAAATTGGCGTATAAATTACAACCTCCTGATCAATCCTCGAACTTCCTTCAAATTCTTGGGAGGAGACATATCTCTTATTGCCCTCACCTTGTTGGGATCAATCTCAATACCCCTCTTACTAACAATGAACCCAAGCAACTTACTGGACGATACACCAAACACGCACTTCTTAGGGTTCATTTTCAATTGATATTCACGAGCTCTTTGCAGAACCTTTGCTAGAACTCCGGGATGCTCAATCATTGTCCTTGATTTCACTACTAGGTCATCAACATACACCTCTATATAAACAAGGATCATATCATGAAAAATAGCCATCATGGCCCTTTGGTAGGTGGCTCCGGCATTCTTGAGTCCAAACGGCATGACCACGTAATAATAAGTGCCCCATGGTGTAGTGAAGGAGGTCTTTTCTTGATCTTCTTCAGCCAGGCGAATCTGATTATAACCTAAAAAGCCATCCATAAAAGAGAGGGTCTCGAACCCTACCGTATTATCAATTAGAACGTTTATGTGAGGGAGGGGGAAATCATCTTTAAGACACACACGGTTAAGGTCCCGGAAGTCAATGTAAATTCTAACTCTTCCGTCCTTCTTCATAACCGGGATAATGTTAGCCATCCAATTGGGGTAGAGGATGACTCTAATGAATCTAGCCTTATGGAGCTTATCGACCTCTTCTTTCATCTTTAATGTTATATGAGTGATGCGGGACGAGACCACGGACACGACAAGCTCGCGATCGTCCCTTAACGAGGGAAGCGTCGGATGTGCGCGGTTGAGAAACCGGCAATGAGCTAGGGTGATCGACTCTCTTTTGTGCCCGGATCGGGTCACGGTACGGTCACGTACTCTCTCGCAGCAGCGGTAATGAACATATAAAGTGAGCTAGATATCCCTACACAAGCTCTCTAGCAGCGGCATGAACAAATATATATGAAGTAAGCAAAATGCCAAGTAAGGGAGCGAATGCGATACCTCCACGCGCTCGGCGTGGGGAAGACGGACCTGGCCGAAGTCGTACTCCCGGGACAGTTAATACATAAAGATTACAGCAATGAGTTACATCCCACTCCACGTAGGGAGGTAAAGGGTGACACAATGGGGTCCGGGAGAACCGAATTCGGGTTGACGGGCGGCCTCTCGCGTTGATTCGGCAGCACCCGAACACGTGACGGTGGGGCCCACGTGCTGTCCGGAGGGACCGTGCGGGACCCGGTGTCACCCCTGTGGTGGGGACACTTGTGGAAGTGTTCCCTGGGCTGGCGGCACGCTGGTTCGCCGGCCGGAGGCCGGGCGGCTCCGATCGGCACCGGTCGGAATAACCGGCCACGGATCTGCCAGTTCTGTTTTCTGGCACGTGCTCCGGCGAGAACGGACGCTGCGATCATCCCCGACGTCGGAATGCGACGAAACTGGCACCGTTGGAAAGATGCTTAGAAGGGCTTCCACCCAAGGGGATTATAGAAAAATAATCAAGCCTTTACTTCTGATTGGCGAATTTTGAATGTTGCTATTGTACAGTGACCGTGCTCTCAGATCTGCAGAGAACTTGTCTGAGAAGTGCCTTTGAACGATATGTAAACGTCCGACTCTGAGGTTATGGTCTTCAACAAAGTTGTTGGAAATCACGCTAAGAAAGCAGTACTATTTTTGGATCTGGATTTGAGAAAGGCTATGAATTTCTATGAATTTTTCACTAGCAGTGGGTCGGATCTGGAATCTGACTGACAACACTGTAGCTGAGTAAGAACATGAATTTTTAAAAATAGATAGAAGGCTGATCAAAAATGAAGAGAATTCTTGGATGTAGGGGATTATGGACAGAACTCCCAGTGAAATTGGGAGGGTTTGGAAAAATCAAACAGGTGGTCGGAGATGGGAAACTCAGAGCTATTGTCACTGTAGACAGAGACAAAACAGATCTGGGAATGACAAATGAACGAAAATGAAAAATTACTAAATGGAGGAGTTTTGGCGTGAAACATTAGGTGGAGGTGGGGATCCAAGGTAAGAACACACCCTCAAAATCTCAAATCGATCTGAGCTCGTGGCTGACAGCTAGAATTCGTGGAAGAGGCTGTTGTTGGCTGAAGACAGAATTCCGACGGTGGCTCGATGGCGGCTCGATGGCGGCACGAACGGCGGCGGCGGCGGCACCGATGAAGATCAGAGGTTGAGAGGGGGGAGATAGAAGGTAGATGCACTCTAGAATTGTAGAGGGGCTGAGGGGAGAACTCAAGGAGAGAAGAAGGGGGCGCAAGCTTCAAGAATTTCACCAAATTTTTCTAACATTTCATTAATTTTCACATGAAAATACACCTTATATATGCTTCCAACCAAATCCAACCTCCACCCTTAGATCAAGGGATGTGAGATGGATGGTCTGGATTGCATGCCACCAATCACACAAAAAAAATAATTAATATATAAGGGGGGGCGGCCTATTGACCAAGGGGAGGCAAGGGGGACATTTTGACTTGGTAGGTAGCCTACCATGGAAATTCTTACCCCCTTGTCTACCCATGTGGCATATGACTAGTCCAACCTTCTAGATGTCCACCTAGGATGGTTGACCAGCCCCACAAGGTGACATGGACCAATGGGAGAGGGATGAGGGCCCCCTTGCTGGTCCTACTAACAAATTACATAGAAACCCACACAATCTGTGGGAATGATGCATTGGCTTATAAAGCCGTACAATTGCGCATATACTTTCCCATGGATATACAAATAAGCTAAAGGACATAAATGCAATAAAAAAGTACAGGCTCGGTGTCGATTCCCATCAACTCTCCCCGGGTGAGAGGAACTCGACCCCGTCGAGTAGGGGTAGGGATGCTCGAGTACTCCGGCGGATCCGTCACCATGCCAAGTAGCACGGGTATGCTCCACTCCAAGTGACCGTCACCTGCTCATTCCATATATACTCGATATGCACAAGCTGCTATGGGCTAGAGGTGGACACTCCGGGTGGGGCACTCTCAAAAGGGAAGGGAGCAGCTCAAAAACTCACTAGGAATCACCGCTGAGTCCCTATAAGTGACTGATCCGGGTATAGATGTGGAACCGATCCCATACTCATCAAGTGAGTCCACTCGTCTCTTACTCATAAGAGAACGACAACGAGCTTACACAAGACGCATATAGACAAACAAACGACACACAAACCATGCAAACAAACCACACAAAACAAATCACACAAGGAAAACACACCGACTCATATATGACCCTAGACTAAGGTGGTGACATCAAGCCCACTAGGTGGCCGCATCCTGGGCGGCAGGAGAGGCGTCCTGCTCTTCCCCTCCCAAGGCATAGTACTCCTCGGCTAGTGCCTCATCGGCCACGTAATCAACACACTCAAGCTCGGGAGGTACGGATCCTCCAACACCTAAGGCTAGGGTGGCGCGAGCGGGACACTCGCTGGCAATGTGGCCAAATCTATGACAGTGAAAACACTGCACTCTCGACCGACTACTCTCTCCTATAAAAGGGGACTTACCCTTATCATCCCGTCGAGTAGGGGGTGTAGGCAGCAATGGGGGAGGTGTAGGTGCCTTGGACAATGGTGGAGGGGGTGCCGGTGCCAGAGGACGTGCTATAGGAGATGGGGGACGGGCAACGGGTGCCGGTGGTTGGGGTGGAAATAGGTCCCGGGGTGGAGGAGGGCGAGGTCGAGGAGAAAAGTGCTCCTGACGGGTGGGCTCCTGAGGTCGAGCCATGGGAGGCCGCTGATGTGGGCCTATGGAGTGACGGGGCTCGGTACTACGGAAAGGGGTGGGGCCCAACCGATGGCTAGACTCAAACTCTCCCTCAAATTGCTCCAACTCGAGAGCAACCTGGTATGCCTCTTCGAACGTCTTGGCATTGCGGCGGAAAAGCTCATACTGGTAGTGTGGCCGCAAACCACGTCGAAAGCGGGAAACGGGCATGGTACTCTCCTCTGAGACACCACATCGTAGAAAGTACTCATCAAACTCCGTGTTGTATTCGGAGACGGACCGGTCTCCCTGGCTAAGACTTTGCCATCTATCAATGAGTCGCTGGCGGTATATAGGAGGAAGGTACTTTTACCAAAGCTTATGCTTCATCTCGGCCCATGTGTCAATCAGGGGTTCTAACCGCTGAAGTAGTAGGCTCTCCACATTCTTCCAATAGGTTTGCGCCTGCCCCATGAGCTTCATGGTGGCAAATCGGACCCTTCTGCGCTCCGACATATCATACCACTCAAAATAACAGTCCATGCCGAACTCCCAATCTAGGTAGACTTTCGGATCCAAAGACCCGTAAAAAGAGGGAGGGTCCGCTCGCACGGTCTTAAGGACCCTATAATCATCCTCATCTCGTTGTGGCTGAAAACCACGACGGCGTTGACCATACCCCTCATAGGCATTGTCGGACCCATAGTCCTCGAGACCAAGGTCATGGTGCGGTAGTTCGGGAACCCGAGGAGGGGCGGGTGGAGGAGCCTGTGGTGGCTGGTTTTGGGCCGCGGGAGCGGCCTGGACTTGGGCCATGGGAGCGGGTTGGACTTGGGCCACCGCGGGAGGAGGTGCGGGTGGGCCTTGGACTGCCCCAGGAGGGTCCCCGTGTGACATCCTATCTAACCGCCCAACGAGGTCTTGGACCGACCTGTCGGAGGTCTCCATGCGTCCCTCCATGGCTCTAAGGCGACCATCCATATTATCGGAGAAAGTCCGAAAGTTAGCGTCGGATTGGTCCAACCTAGTCATAATGGCCATCACCGCCTCGTTTAGGGAGTGGAAGTCTCCCGAGGTGCCATCTCGTGGGTTAGCCATAGGGGAAGGGCGATGGTATTGGGTACCTCGCCGAGTGGGCATGCAACAACACGGACTAGGAAACACCGACTAATGCAAATATGATGCACCTAGACCTAAACCAAAATCCGGTAAGTGGCGGAGGTAATCGACCCGAAGGTCACTCGCGCAAGTGTGCGGCCTTCCCGATAGGCGTAGCTTAACGTTCGGACAACACCTTTTGATATACCGAATTATCGGGATGAAATGCAATTTAAAAACACTCTCTTTTTTGTTTTAGAAATATGATGATCCTAGACTCGATTTAAACCGACTAATGACTAGACGTAAATGAAACTCTTTTTTTATGACACCCTAGACTCAACTCGCTCTGATACCAAATTGATGTGGGACGAGACCACGGACACGACAAGCTCGCGATCGTCCCTTAACGAGGGAAGCGTCGGATGTGCGCGGTTGAGAAACCGGCAATGAGCTAGGGTGATCGGCTCTCTTTTGTGCCCGGATCGGGTCACGGGACGGTCACGTACCCTCTCGCAGCAGCGGCAATGAACATATAAAGCGAGCTAGATATCCCTACACATGCTCTCTAGCAGCGGCATAAACAAATATATATGAAGTAAGCAAAATGCCAAGTAAGGGAGCGAATGCGATACCTCCACGCGCTCGGCGTGGGGAAGACGGACCCGGCCGAAGTCGTACTCCCGGGACAGTTAATACATAAAGATTACAGCAATGAGTTACAGCCCACTCCACGCAGGGAGGTAAAGGGCGACACAATGGGGTCCGGGAGAACCGAATTCGGGTTGACGGGCGGCTTCTCGCGTTGATTCGGCAGCACCCGAACACGTGACGGTGGGGCCCACATGCTGTCCGGAGGGACCGTGCGGGACCCGGTGTCACCCTTGTGGTGGGGAAACTTGTGGGAGTGTTCCCTGGGCTGGCGGCACGCTGGTTCGCCGGCCGGAGGCCGGGCGGCTCCGATCGGCACCGGTCGGAATAATCGGCCACGGATCTGCCGGTTCTATTTTCTGGCGCGCTCTCCGGCGAGAACGGATGCTGCGATCAGCCCCGACGTCGGAATGCGACGAAACTGGCGCCGTTGGAAAGATTCTTCGAAGGGCTATAACTCAAAGGGATTTTAGAAAAATAATCAAGCCTGTACTTCTGACTGGCGAATTTTGAAGTTTGCTATTGTACAGTGACCGGGCTCTCAGATCTGCAGAGAACTTGTCTGAGACGTGCCTTTGACCGATATGTGAACGTCCGACTCTGAGGTTATGGTCTTCAGCAAAGTTGTTGGAAATCAAGCTAGGAAAGCAAGACTATTTTTGGATCTGGATTTGAGAAAGGCTACGAATTTCTATGAATTTGGTACTAGCAGTGGGTCGGATCTGGAATCTGGCTGATAACACTGTAGCTGAGGAAGAACACGAATTTGTAAAAATAGATAGAAGGCTGATCAAAAATGAAGAAAATTCTTGGATGTAGGAGATTATGGACAGAACTCTCAGTGAAATTTGGAGGGTTTGGAAAAATCAAAAAGGTGGTCGGAGATGGGAAACTCAGAGTTGTTATCACTATAGACAGAGACAAAACAGATCTGGGAATGACAAATGAACGAAAATATAAAATTACTAAATGGAGGATTTTTGGCATGAAACTTTAAGTGAAGGTGGGGATCCAAGGTAAGAACACACCCTCAAAATTTCAAATCGATCTGAGCTTGTGTCTGACAGCTAGAATTCGTGGAAGAGGCTACTGTTGGCTGAAGATAGAATTCCGACGGTGGCTCGATGGCGGCACGAACGGCGGCGGCGGCGGTACCGATGAAGATCAGAGATTGAGAGGGGGGAGATAGAAGGTAGATGCACTCTATAATTGCAGATGGGGTGAGGGGAGAACTCAAGGAGAGAGGAAGGGGGTGCAAGCTTCAAGAATTTCACCAAATTTTTCTAACATTTCATTAATTTTCACATGAAAATACACCTTATATATGCTTCCAACCAAATCCAACCTCCACCCTTAGATCAAGGGATGTGAGATGGATGGTCTGGATTGCATGCCACCAATCACACAAAAAAAATAATTAATATATAAGGGGGGGGGGGGCTATTGACCAAGGGGAGGCAAGGGGGACATTTTGACTTGGTAGGTAGCCTACCATGGAAATTCTTACCCCCTTGTCTAATTTAAAATACACGACCATGCAGTGGTCGTCAATTTAATATTTGACGCCATGTACGCAGGCGTTAATTTCATAAGACTCACTTGAAAATTGATAATTGATCCTGTTTAAAATTTAATAAATTATGAAATATAGATTCTAATATCTTGCATACCCCTACCTGTGAATTCCTGTTATACTGCAACCACATGTCTCATGTCCCTTGAAATTTTATTTCCTGTAATATTGTAAAATTCTTGAAATTCACGACTTGGACAAAGTCGTTTTCCATATTTTAACGCCCCAGAACAAGGCGTGAATCTGAAAAGTAACGCCCCTTCCTAAGGCGTGTATCTGTTAAAATCCTGAAATTTACATATTCTGTAAAATGGAATTAGAAAGTAACGCCCCTTCCAAGGGCGCGTTTTTGATCTCAACTTTGAATAAACGCCCCCAGGCAAGGCGTGTTTTTGATAAATTAATGAAATAATGAAAATTCTGTAAATTGGCAATATATGTAAACGCCCTCATGTTAGGCGTTAATTATTCAATACACGACTTTACTCAAGTCGTTATTTTACTGTAACCTAATTTCGTCTTGATTCTATTACCGATGGTTTCATATTATACATATATATATATATCGGTACTATTCTACATTCCGTGAGTATAGTCCCACTTTTTACGTTGATTTATCGATCACACTCAACTCTCATTGACATACAAGCTCTCCATTGGACATTTCCGTTCCTTTGGACTAGCGAGTTAGTCATAGAGACCTCCGTAAGACTCCTCGTAGCCTTGGATTCCCTCAAGGCCGACTGAGCTGGTTGTACCCTAAAAACCCATTACACTATTGATGCCATGTCACTCTAAAGAAACATGGGATACCGGCCCTTATGATTATACAAAGAGTATATCATAAGAAATTCTTAATGGGATGATGACATCATGCCATATCATGCCATTCTTGTAAACCTCAATTCTATGATAAGAATGAGGGTATCTTACCTTTGATTTACTGTTCATGTGGACCTCAATTCTATATAAAGAATGTCCATACTGATTTGTCATGGTACCCAAGTTAAGGGAATCATATTCTACCTAGTTTTATCGATATCGTGATTATACCGTTATTATCGCCATTCTATGTCCTTTATCATATTTTGGACTCTATTCTATCAAAGTTGTCATACGTGTCTACAAGCTTGATTATTGAAATTCTATGTTGGCTATAAACAAGAGTGGATGTCAAAACACGTGATAAATGCCTGCGCATATAGGGCCCGATCTGGTCCTGGGAGGAGCACCCGAAAGTACTTGTGCCCATGGGAGTTAAAATGATAAGGTATCTGGCATTATACCGAGTACTTGACTTGCTTGATTGGACATTCCACACACATCTTGTACTTGAATCGTACTTGACTTTACATGAAATGCGTGGCCCGAAAAAGGGTAATTTACTTGCTTGATACATGATAGCCAAAGTTCTTGACATGACTTGTTAAACGTGCTTGCTTGAATACCTTGAATATACTTGTCATCTTGTTGGAAGTTCATGATTAAGTTCATCTTATTTCTTGATATTACATTCTCTCTATCTTATCGTTTTATGCGAGCATGCATAGCTTTATTGCATTCATGAAAGATGTAATTACTTAAACCCCTTGCTAGTACTTGAGATATAATTTCCTACTGAGCGTTCGCTCATTCCGTTTGTCCCTTTGTACTTTTCAGGTAAGTCCGACGACGATGGAAGTCAATCGGATGGGAATGGTCAAGAGTGAAAGTGATAGAGCTTCTACAAGTGTCGTCTAGTCTTTTCTATAGTTTCTTGAGTCAAATATGTATTTTTTTTCCTTTTTATTAAACAGAGTATTGGATTTGTAATAGTCTATCCATTATGAAATAAAGGATTGGGTTATCTTGCTATTTTGCGCATCTCTGTCTTTGTGTCGAATACACGACCACTCTGATTGACATGATTGATACCACAAAGACTGTCATGCCCCGAGCGCGGTCGTCAACTCTCACGACCAAATAGGCAAGTAAAAGAAACGCCCATATATGGGGCGTGTTTCAAGGAACGCCCTTATCCAAGACGTTTCTTAAGAAACGACCTGAACTAGGTCGTTAATTAAAGAATCGACGCCCTTACCTAAGGCGTTAATTCCATTCGGACCCGTTCGACCCAGAGCTTATCAGGGGAAGGATCAACCTGATCCAGTAAGTGTCTACTAGGGTAAGGACTCTATTAGGGAAGCATTACTTCCACACAATCACTAACCCTAATAGGATTTCCAAAAATCTTATAAATAAGCCTTGATCGAACAACCCTAAACCTATTTGATACCTCCGACTGCAGAGGTACGTGAAGAACAAACCGTTCTTCTTAATTTCCCTTTTTGTTCTCTGCTTCAGTAGCATGAAGAATTAACAATTCTTCATCTTCTTCTCTATACAGGTTAAGGGAGCTCGGTGGCCGTACGTTGAGAGCTGGTAAAGATCTTTCTTCACTTTTGACGTGATGATCAGATTTCAAAGAAACTGATACAGTTTCTTCTCTCATAGGAAAGCTGTTGTAGAAGCCTCTTCATCAAAGCCATCATCTTCTGCTAGCCAAAAACCCCTCACGGTCATCTCCAAATCAACTCTTAAAGGTAGGTTTTCTCAAGTTATTGTAGCCCAAATGAAATTAATGCAAGATATATATATATAAGCATGTCATGCATACGGTTATTATAGTTTCCATGCGTGTTCTGCAATATTTTGAAAGAGACGCCCCTGTCAAGGGCGCTAATTCACATGAAACGACTTGGACAAAGTCGTTTTCCACATATTAACGCCCCCTCATAGGGCGTGAATCTGAAAGGTAACGCCCCTTCCTAGGGCGTGTATCGGTTAAAATCCTGAAATTTATATATTCTAAAAAAATAGAATTAAATAGTAACGCCCCTGTCCAGGGCGCATTTTTGATAATTCCTGAAAATTAATTGTATTCTGTCAAATATGTAAACAATAAGACGCCTTCTGGTGTAGTCGTCAGATCTTGAAGAAACGACCCTGACCAAGGCGTGTTTTAGATAAATTACTGAACTAATGAAAATTCTGCAAAATAGAAACATATGTAAACGCCCTTCTGTTAGGCGTTAATTACTTGAGAAACGACTTGACCTAAGTCGTTATTTTACTGTAAACTGTTTTTAACCCGTTACTGTTAAACGATTGTTTCAATATATATTTATATACATATATCGGCACTATTCTCCACTCCGTGAGTATAGTCCCACTTTTCACGTTGATTTATCGATCACACTCAACTCTCATTGACATACAAGCTCTCCATTGGACATTCCGTTCCTTTGGACTAGCGAGTTAGTCATAGAGACCTCCGTAAGACTCCTCGTAGCCTTGGATTCCCTCAAGGCCGACTGAGCTGGTTGTACCCTAAAAACCCATTACACTATTGATGCCATGTCACTCTAAAGAAACATGGGATACCGGCCCTTATGATTATACAAAGAGTATATCATAAGAAATTCTTAATGGGATGATGACATCATGCCATATCATGCCATTCTTGTAAACCTCAATTCTATGATAAGAATGAGGGTATCTTACCTTTGATATACTGTTCATGTGGACCTCAATTCTATATAAAGAATGTCCATACTGATTTGTCATGGTACCCAAGTTAAGGGAATCATATTCTACCTAGTTTTATCGATATCGTGATTATACCGTTATTATCGCCATTCTATGTCCTTTATCATATTTTGGACTCTATTCTATCAAAGTTGTCATACGTGTCTACAAGCTTGATTATTGAAATTCTATGTTGGCTATAAACAAGAGTGGATGTCAAAACACATGATAAATGCCTGCGCATATAGGGCCCGATCTGGTCCTGGGAGGAGCACCCGAAAGTACTTGTGCCCATGGGAGTTAAAATGATAAGGTATCTGACATTATACCGAGTACTTGACTTGCTTGATTGGACATTCCACACACATCTTGTACTTGAATCGTACTTGACTTTACATGAAATGCGTGGCCCGAAAAAGGGTAATTTACTTGCTTGATACATGATAGCCAAAGTTCTTGACATGACTTGTTAAACGTGCTTGCTTGAATACCTTGAATATACTTGTCATCTTGTTGGAAGTTCATGATTAAGTTCATCTTATTTCTTGATATTACATTCTCTCTATCTTGTCGTTTTATGCGAGCATGCATAGCTTTATTGCATTCATGAAAGATGTAATTACTTAAACCCCTTGCTAGTACTTGAGATATAATTTCCTACTGAGCGTTCGCTCATTCCGTTTGTCCCTTTGTACTTTTCAGGTAAGTCCGACGACGATGGAAGTCAATCGGATGGGAATGGTCAAGAGTGAAAGTGATAGAGCTTCTACAAGTGTCGTCTAGTTGGTTCTATAGTTTTCTCGAGTCAACTATGTACTTTTCTTTTTATTAAATAGAGTATTGGATTTGTAATAGTCTATCCATTACGAAATAAAGGATTGGGTTATCTTGCTATTTTGCGCATCTCTGTCTTTGTGTCGAATACACGACCACTCTGATTGACATGATTGATATAGACACGTCGCGCATCTCCGGGTATCTTCCGCGCTCGGGGCGTGACAGTCTTTGTGGTCTCAGAGCCTAAGGTATTCAATTCCTAGGAAACCCAAGTCCAAGGATAGGTTTCAAAACCTTTAACCAAGTGAGAGTGGGTAGAACCAAGGGTTAAATGATCAATGAGTCCTTTATAAGATCATAGTGATATAATACTAACATAGCTATTGTAATTGTAGGATAATGGCTGCCGAACGTGCTCAATGGCGCAACATGCAGCGTACCCTTCAAGGGATGACCCAAGTGCTACAACAGGTAGCACAAGGTGGTGCTCCACGAGCTGGAAGCTTACACCAAGCATTCAAGAATATGAATCCCCCGAAGTTCATGGGATCGACCGATCCAGACGATGCCGAGCATTGGGTTCGGGAGATTGAACGTATATTCCGTGTCATGCAATGCACGGATCAGGACAAAGTCTTATTAGCTACTTTCCAGTTAGAAAAGGATGCTAGATGCTGGTGGGAGTCGATTGAAGCTACTATAGACCCAACTCAAGTTACATGGGGTGAATTCGTTGAATATTTCAACGCCAAATATTTCTCTGATAGGGTCCAGGAAAAGAAGGCCGCCGAATTTGCCGCATTAAAGCAAAGATCTTTATCGGTGGCTGATTATGAAGCACAGTTTTCTAGACTGTCTAGATATGCTAAGCATTTAATTAGCACGGAAAAGATGAAAGCCCGTAGATTTCTTAATGGGCTTAGGCCCCACTACATTACTCAACTGGCGCCTATGGATATTCAAGTTTATACTGAAATAGTGCGCCGAGCTCAGTTGCTTGAAGATGCCACGGAACTATCTGATAGGATCCGTGGGAAAGACAAAAAGGAGCAAGTCACAAGTTCGGGTTCTTTTAAACCCAACTTTAAGAAGAGGCCCAATAATGGAGGTTCTTCCTCTCAAGATCAGAAGTTCAAGAAATCCAAGCCTTTCTCTATCACCACTACACCTTCAAACGTAGTATGCAAGCATTGTGACAAGGCTGGTCACAAAACAGAAGAATGCTGGAGGAAATTAGGAGCATGTCTCCGTTGTGGGAGTCGTGAACATCGGATTCCCGATTGTCCATTAATGAATGACCAAGACGGTGAGGGTAAACGCCCAGTGACAAGGAACGCGCGTCTTCATGCGATCCAAGAGACCGAACCAGAAGAAGAAGGCGGATTGGTGGAAGGTACATTAAAAATTTGTTCCAAATATGCACATGTCTTATTTGATACGGGTGCATCGCATTCCATTATTTCCAAGAAGTTTGTTGACCCATTACCTCTAGAACCAGAATGGATGAAGTTAATATTGTCTACTCCTCTCGGAAACGAGACGGATATCACACATCATTATCAAAACTGTGAGGTATTGGTTCGAGGAAAGAATTTTCCTATTGATCTTATCTGCTTAGATCTAAAAGAGTATGATGTTATACTAGGAGCAGATTGGTTATCCAAATACCAGGCAACGGTTGATTGCCGTGATAGCAAGATTGTTTTCAAGGAATTTCGGAACTGACTTATACTAGTCCTAAGAGTCGAAGCAAATCCCCTCTTATTTCGGCTCTTCGAGCAAGCAAGCTCGTCAAGAAAGGATGTGTATCCTTCCTTACTTTTGTCACTATTAAAGAAGCTAAAGAAACCAAGATAGAGGACATTCAGGTAGTGCGAGAATTTCCAGACGTATTTCCGGAAGAATTGCCGGGATTACCCCCGCAAAGAGATGTGGCCTTTACCATCGACTTAGCCCCTGGTGCTGGTCCTGTTTCAAAGGCACCCTATAGAATGTCCCCTGCAGAACTAAAAGAATTGAAGAAGTAATTGATGGAATTGATTCAAAAAGGGTTCATTAGACCAAGTACTTCCCCGTGGGGAGCCCCAGTCCTATTTGTAAGGAAGAAGGATGGATCCATGAGATTGTGTATCGACTATCGACAGTTGAATCATCTTACTATCAAGAACAAGTATCCACTGCCGAGAATCAATGAATTATTTGATCAGATTTCTGGATCCAAATATTTTTCCAAGATTGATCTCAGGTCGGGATATCATCAATTAAGAATCAAGGATGATGACATTCACAAGACCGCATTCAGAAGCAGGTATGGCCATTACGAATTTGTTGTTATGCCTTTTGGACTAACAAATGCCCCTGCTGCCTTTATGCAGTTAATGAATAGCATATTCAGGCCTTATCTAGATCAATTTGTGGTGGTTTTCATTGATGATATATTGATATATTCCAAGACTAAGGAAGAACATGAAGAGCATTTGAGGATTTCATTACAAATCTTGAGGACAAATCAATTATATGCTAAACTCAGCAAATGCGAGTTCTGGCTTGAAGAAGTGGCTTTTCTCGGACATGTCATATCCAAGGACGGTTTATCTGTAGATCCGTCAAAGGTTGAAGCTGTAAGAAACTGGGAAAGACCCACTAATGCAAGCGAGATCAGAAGTTTCTTAGGTCTTGCAGGCTATTATCGGCGATTCATCAAAGATTTCTCTAAGATCGCCGTGCCCCTTACAAGGTTAACTCGCAAGGAGATCCGATACGAATGGAGTGAGGAATGTGAAAGAAGTTTTCAAACTCTCAAAGATCATCTCTCTACAGCTCCAGTGTTAGCCCTACCGATAGAAGGAGAGAAATTCGAGGTCTACACTGATGCTTCTGGCATTGGCCTCGGATGTGTCCTAATGCAACAAGGAAAGGTCATAGCATACTCTTCACGTCAGTTGAAGAAGCATGAGGAGAATTACCCCGTCCATGACTTAGAACTGGCCGCGGTAGTATTTGCCCTAAAGATATGGAGACACTACTTATATGGAGCACAGTTTACTGTATACTCCGATCACAAAAGTCTCAAATATCTATTTTCACAAAAGGAGCTAAACATGAGACAAAGACGCTGGCTAGAATATCTCAAGGACTTCGACTTCAATATATAATACCATCCCGGAAAGGGTAATTATGTTGCTGACGCCCTTAGTCGAAAGCCGAGAGCAATGATAGCAAATTGTATGATGCAAGAATGGAGGTTACTTGAACAATTCTCCGAGCTCAATATAAGCTTGGACACGGAATCCAAATTTCTCACACTATCTCATGTAAGCATACAGTCAGATTTGTTATCTGAGATACAAACACTTCAGGATGATGATCCTATATTAGTAGAAATCAAAGGCAGATTAGAAGGACAATCTGATTTTCAACTAACTTCTGATGGAAGATTATCGTTCAAAGATAGAACTTGTATACCCGATTGTCCGGAATTAAAGAAGAAGATCTTAGATGAAGCTCACCGATCAAGGTACACTATTCATCCAGGATCAACCAAAATGTACCAAGATGTAAAGAGGAACTTTTGGTGGCCTAATATGAAAAGAGAAATAGCGGACTATGTATCACGCTGTCTCACATGCCAACAGGTCAAGGCGGAACACCAAAAGCCTGCGGGAAAACTACATCCTCTAGATATTCCTAAGTGGAAATGGGAGGATATTGGTATGGACTTCATCATGGGTTTGTCTAAATCTAAAGGAGGACATGATGGAATCTGGGTTATCATTGACCGATTGACTAAATCGGCACATTTCTTGCCAATCAAAAGCCGATGGTCAATTGATGTGCTAGCTGCACTATACATCAAAGAAATAGTCAGGATACATGGAATTCCTGTCTCAATCGTGTCTGATAGAGATCCCCGTTTTACTTCTCATTTTTGGAAGGGATTACAACATTCGTTGGGAACAAGGCTCAACTTTAGTACTGCTTTTCACCCACAAACGGATGGTCAGACCGAGCGAACTAATCAAGTTGTTGAAGATATGCTGAGAGCATGCATTATTGACTTTGGAGGAAGCTGGCATGACCACTTACCTTTAGTTGAATTTGCATATAATAATAGCTACCAAGCTAGTATCCAAATGGCACCTTTCGAAGCCTTATACGGAAGGAGTTGCCGATCTCCCATATGTTGGAACGAAGTTGGAGAGAAACAACTATTAGGTCCAGACATGGTAAGGGATACAACTGAGAAGATACAGGTAATCAGAGAAAGATTACAAGTTGCTCAGACAAGGCAAAAGGCTTATGCTGATACCAGGAGAAGAGATCTTGAATTCCAGGTTGGAGATCATGTATTTCTTAAAATATCCCCTGGACGTGGCATACGAAGATTTGGTGTTAAGGGCAAGCTTACGCCAAGATTCATCGGACCATTTGAGGTACTCGAAAGAGTTGGCGAGGTTGCTTATCATCGCGTCCTCCTCAGTTGTCCGAGGTACACAATGTATTTCACATATCTATGTTGAAGAAGTATGTGCACGATCTGTCACATATTATTGAGCATGGAGATCTGGTGATCCAGAAAGATCTCACATATGAACAGAGGCCTTTAAAGATATTAGATCGAGAAATACGAGCTCTAAGGAATAAGGTGATTCCCATGCTTAAGGTGCAATGGAATAAGAATCCTGAACATGAAGCGACATGGGAGACCGAGGAATCTATGAAGAAACGATTTCCCGAGTTATTCTAAGAGGTATATGTTCTACGCTCTCCACATGTATAATTATATATATATTGAATTTGGGGACCAAATTCTTTTTAAGTGGGGGAGGGTGTAGCAACCCTGATAAATGAATATTTGAAATAAATTAAAATATATATATTACAGTAGTAATACAGATAATAAGAATAGGGTTAATTAGATGAAGTAAAACAAAATTAAAATAACGCCTCTTATTAGGGCGTTAATTCAAAAAGAAACGCCTCTATCAAAGGCGTGACTAAAGAAAGGACGCCCACACGTGCGGTCGTCAACTCTCACGACCAAATAGGCAAGTAAAAGAAACGCCCATATATGGGGCGTGTTTCAAGGAACGCCCTTATCCAAGACGTTTCTTAAGAAACGACCTGAACTAGGTCGTTAATTAAAGAATCGACGCCCTTACCTAAGGCGTTAATTCCATTCGGACCCGTTCGACCCAGAGCTTATCAGGGGAAGGATCAACCTGATCTAGTAAGTGTCTACTAGGGTAAGGACTCTATTAGGGAAGCATTACTTCCACACAATCACTAACCCTAATAGGATTTCCAAAAATCTTATAAATAAGCCTTGATCGAACAACCCTAAACCTATTTGATACCTCCGACTGCAGAGGTACGTGAAGAACAAACCGTTCTTCTTAATTTTCCTTTTTGTTCTCTGCTTCAGTAGCATGAAGAATTAACAATTCTTCATCTTCTTCTCTATATAGGTTAAGGGAGCTCGGTGGCCGTACGTTGAGAGCTGGTAAAGATCTTTTCTTCACTTTTGACGTGATGATCAGATTTCAAAGAAACTGATACAGTTTCTTCTCTCATAGGAAAGCTGTTGTAGAAGCCTCTTCATCAAAGCCATCATCTTCTGCTAGCCAAAAACCCCTCATGGTCATCTCCAAATCAACTCTTAAAGGTAGGTTTTCTCAAGGTATTGTAGCCCAAATGAAATTAATGCAAGATATATATATATAAGCATGTCATGCATACGGTTATTATAGTTTCCATGCGTGTTCTGCAATATTTTGAAAGAGACGCCCCTGTCAAGGGCGCTAATTCACATGAAACGACTTGGACAAAGTCGTTTTCCACATATTAACGCCCCCTCATAGGGCGTGAATCTGAAAGGTAACGCCCCTTCCTAGGGCGTGTATCGGTTAAAATCCTGAAATTTATATATTCTAAAAAAATAGAATTAAATAGTAACGCCCCTGTCCAGGGCGCGTTTTTGATAATTCCTGAAAATTAATTGTATTCTGTCAAATATGTAAACAATAAGACGCCTTCTGGTGTAGTCGTCAGATCTTGAAGAAACGACCCTGACCAAGGCGTGTTTTAGATAAATTACTGAACTAATGAAAATTCTGCAAAATAGAAACATATGTAAACGCCCTTCTGTTAGGCGTTAATTACTTGAGAAACGACTTGACCTAAGTCGTTATTTTACTGTAAACTGTTTTTAACCCGTTACTGTTAAACGATTGTTTCAATATATATTTATATACATATATCGGCACTATTCTCCACTCCGTGAGTATAGTCCCACTTTTCACGTTGATTTATCGATCACACTCAACTCTCATTGACATACAAGCTCTCCATTGGACATTCCGTTCCTTTGGACTAGCGAGTTAGTCATAGAGACCTCCGTAAGACTCCTCGTAGCCTTGGATTCCCTCAAGGCCGACTGAGCTGGTTGTACCCTAAAAACCCATTACACTATTGATGCCATGTCACTCTAAAGAAACATGGGATACCGGCCCTTATGATTATACAAAGAGTATATCATAAGAAATTCTTAATGGGATGATGACATCATGCCATATCATGCCATTCTTGTAAACCTCAATTCTATGATAAGAATGAGGGTATCTTACCTTTGATATACTGTTCATGTGGACCTCAATTCTATATAAAGAATGTCCATACTGATTTGTCATGGTACCCAAGTTAAGGGAATCATATTCTACCTAGTTTTATCGATATCGTGATTATACCGTTATTATCGCCATTCTATGTCCTTTATCATATTTTGGACTCTATTCGATCAAAGTTGTCATACGTGTCTACAAGCTTGATTATTGAAATTCTATGTTGGCTATAAACAAGAGTGGATGTCAAAACACATGATAAATGCCTGCGCATATAGGGCCCGATCTGGTCCTGGGAGGAGCACCCGAAAGTACTTGTGCCCATGGGAGTTAAAATGATAAGGTATCTGGCATTATACCGAGTACTTGACTTGCTTGATTGGACATTCCACACACATCTTGTACTTGAATCGTACTTGACTTTACATGAAATGCGTGGCCCGAAAAAGGGTAATTTACTTGCTTGATACATGATAGCCAAAGTTCTTGACATGACTTGTTAAACGTGCTTGCTTGAATACCTTGAATATACTTGTCATCTTGTTGGAAGTTCATGATTAAGTTCATCTTATTTCTTGATATTACATTCTCTCTATCTTGTCGTTTTATGCGAGCATGCATAGCTTTATTGCATTCATGAAAGATGTAATTACTTAAACCCCTTGCTAGTACTTGAGATATAATTTCCTACTGAGCGTTCGCTCATTCCGTTTGTCCCTTTGTACTTTTCAGGTAAGTCCGACGACGATGGAAGTCAATCGGATGGGAATGGTCAAGAGTGAAAGTGATAGAGCTTCTACAAGTGTCGTCTAGTTGGTTCTATAGTTTTCTCGAGTCAACTATGTACTTTTCTTTTTATTAAATAGAGTATTGGATTTGTAATAGTCTATCCATTACGAAATAAAGGATTGGGTTATCTTGCTATTTTGCGCATCTCTGTCTTTGTGTCGAATACACGACCACTCTGATTGACATGATTGATATAGACACGTCGCGCATCTCCGGGTATCTTCCGCGCTCGGGGCGTGACAGTCTTTGTGGTCTCAGAGCCTAAGGTATTCAATTCCTAGGAAACCCAAGTCCAAGGATAGGTTTCAAAACCTTTAACCAAGTGAGAGTGGGTAGAACCAAGGGTTAAATGATCAATGAGTCCTTTATAAGATCATAGTGATATAATACTAACATAGCTATTGTAATTGTAGGATAATGGCTGCCGAACGTGCTCAATGGCGCAACATGCAGCGTACCCTTCAAGGGATGACCCAAGTGCTACAACAGGTAGCACAAGGTGGTGCTCCACGAGCTGGAAGCTTACACCAAGCATTCAAGAATATGAATCCCCCGAAGTTCATGGGATCGACCGATCCAGACGATGCCGAGCATTGGGTTCGGGAGATTGAACGTATATTCCGTGTCATGCAATGCACGGATCAGGACAAAGTCTTATTAGCTACTTTCCAGTTAGAAAAGGATGCTAGATGCTGGTGGGAGTCGATTGAAGCTACTATAGACCCAACTCAAGTTACATGGGGTGAATTCGTTGAATATTTCAACGCCAAATATTTCTCTGATAGGGTCCAGGAAAAGAAGGCCGCCGAATTTGCCGCATTAAAGCAAAGATCTTTATCGGTGGCTGATTATGAAGCACAGTTTTCTAGACTGTCTAGATATGCTAAGCATTTAATTAGCACGGAAAAGATGAAAGCCCGTAGATTTCTTAATGGGCTTAGGCCCCACTACATTACTCAACTGGCGCCTATGGATATTCAAGTTTATACTGAAATAGTGCGCCGAGCTCAGTTGCTTGAAGATGCCACGGAACTATCTGATAGGATCCGTGGGAAAGACAAAAAGGAGCAAGTCACAAGTTCGGGTTCTTTTAAACCCAACTTTAAGAAGAGGCCCAATAATGGAGGTTCTTCCTCTCAAGATCAGAAGTTCAAGAAATCCAAGCCTTTCTCTATCACCACTACACCTTCAAACGTAGTATGCAAGCATTGTGACAAGGCTGGTCACAAAACAGAAGAATGCTGGAGGAAATTAGGAGCATGTCTCCGTTGTGGGAGTCGTGAACATCGGATTCCCGATTGTCCATTAATGAATGACCAAGACGGTGAGGGTAAACGCCCAGTGACAAGGAACGCGCGTCTTCATGCGATCCAAGAGACCGAACCAGAAGAAGAAGGCGGATTGGTGGAAGGTACATTAAAAATTTGTTCCAAATATGCACATGTCTTATTTGATACGGGTGCATCGCATTCCATTATTTCCAAGAAGTTTGTTGACCCATTACCTCTAGAACCAGAATGGATGAAGTTAATATTGTCTACTCCTCTCGGAAACGAGACGGATATCACACATCATTATCAAAACTGTGAGGTATTGGTTCGAGGAAAGAATTTTCCTATTGATCTTATCTGCTTAGATCTAAAAGAGTATGATGTTATACTAGGAGCAGATTGGTTATCCAAATACCAGGCAACGGTTGATTGCCGTGATAGCAAGATTGTTTTCAAGGAATTTCGGAACTGACTTATACTAGTCCTAAGAGTCGAAGCAAATCCCCTCTTATTTCGGCTCTTCGAGCAAGCAAGCTCGTCAAGAAAGGATGTGTATCCTTCCTTGCTTTTGTCACTATTAAAGAAGCTAAAGAAACCAAGATAGAGGACATTCAGGTAGTGCGAGAATTTCCAGACGTATTTCCGGAAGAATTGCCGGGATTACCCCCGCAAAGAGATGTGGCCTTTACCATCGACTTAGCCCCTGGTGCTGGTCCTGTTTCAAAGGCACCCTATAGAATGTCCCCTGCAGAACTAAAAGAATTGAAGAAGTAATTGATGGAATTGATTCAAAAAGGGTTCATTAGACCAAGTACTTCCCCGTGGCGAGCCCCAGTCCTATTTGTAAGGAAGCAGGATGGATCCATGAGATTGTGTATCGACTATCGACAGTTGAATCATCTTACTATCAAGAACAAGTATCCACTGCCGAGAATCGATGAATTATTTGATCAGATTTCTGGATCCAAATATTTTTCCAAGATTGATCTCAGGTCGGGATATCATCAATTAAGAATCAAGGATGATGACATTCACAAGACCGCATTCAGAAGCAGGTATGGCCATTACGAATTTGTTGTTATGCCTTTTGGACTAACAAATGCCCCTGCTGCCTTTATGCAGTTAATGAATAGCATATTCAGGCCTTATCTAGATCAATTTGTGGTGGTTTTCATTGATGATATATTGATATATTCCAAGACTAAGGAAGAACATGAAGAGCATTTGAGGATTTCATTACAAATCTTGAGGACAAATCAATTATATGCTAAACTCAGCAAATGCGAGTTCTGGCTTGAAGAAGTGGCTTTTCTCGGACATGTCATATCCAAGGACGGTTTATCTGTAGATCCGTCAAAGGTTGAAGCTGTAAGAAACTGGGAAAGACCCACTAATGCAAGCGAGATCAGAAGTTTCTTAGGTCTTGCAGGCTATTATCGGCGATTCATCAAAGATTTCTCTAAGATCGCCGTGCCCCTTACAAGGTTAACTCGCAAGGAGATCCGATACGAATGGAGTGAGGAATGTGAAAGAAGTTTTCAAACTCTCAAAGATCATCTCTCTACAGCTCCAGTGTTAGCCCTACCGATAGAAGGAGAGAAATTCGAGGTCTACACTGATGCTTCTGGCATTGGCCTCGGATGTGTCCTAATGCAACAAGGAAAGGTCATAGCATACTCTTCACGTCAGCTGAAGAAGCATGAGGAGAATTACCCCGTCCATGACTTAGAACTGGCCGCGGTAGTATTTGCCCTAAAGATATGGAGACACTACTTATATGGAGCACAGTTTACTGTATACTCCGATCACAAAAGTCTCAAATATCTATTTTCACAAAAGGAGCTAAACATGAGACAAAGACGCTGGCTAGAATATCTCAAGGACTTCGACTTCAATATACAATACCATCCCGGAAAGGGTAATTATGTTGCTGACGCCCTTAGTCGAAAGCCGAGAGCAATGATAGCAAATTGTATGATGCAAGAATGGAGGTTACTTGAACAATTCTCCGAGCTCAATATAAGCTTGGACACGGAATCCAAATTTGTCACACTATCTCATGTAAGCATACAGTCAGATTTGTTATCTGAGATACAAACACTTCAGGATGATGATCCTATATTAGTAGAAATCAAAGGCAGATTAGAAGGACAATCTGATTTTCAACTAACTTCTGATGGAAGATTATCGTTCAAAGATAGAACTTGTATACCCGATTGTCCGGAATTAAAGAAGAAGATCTTAGATGAAGCTCACCGATCAAGGTACACTATTCATCCAGGATCAACCAAAATGTACCAAGATGTAAAGAGGAACTTTTGGTGGCCTAATATGAAAAGAGAAATAGCGGACTATGTATCACGCTGTCTCACATGCCAACAGGTCAAGGCGGAACACCAAAAGCCTGCGGGAAAACTACATCCTCTAGATATTCCTAAGTGGAAATGGGAGGATATTGGTATGGACTTCATCATGGGTTTGTCTAAATCTAAAGGAGGACATGATGGAATCTGGGTTATCATTGACCGATTGACTAAATCGGCACATTTCTTGCCAATCAAAAGCCGATGGTCAATTGATGTGCTAGCTGCACTATACATCAAAGAAATAGTCAGGATACATGGAATTCCTGTCTCAATCGTGTCTGATAGAGATCCCCGTTTTACTTCTCATTTTTGGAAGGGATTACAACATTCGTTGGGAACAAGGCTCAACTTTAGTACTGCTTTTCACCCACAAACGGATGGTCAGACCGAGCGAACTAATCAAGTTGTTGAAGATATGCTGAGAGCATGCATTATTGACTTTGGAGGAAGCTGGCATGACCACTTACCTTTAGTTGAATTTGCATATAATAATAGCTACCAAGCTAGTATCCAAATGGCACCTTTCGAAGCCTTATACGGAAGGAGTTGCCGATCTCCCATATGTTGGAACGAAGTTGGAGAGAAACAACTATTAGGTCCAGACATGGTAAGGGATACAACTGAGAAGATACAGGTAATCAGAGAAAGATTACAAGTTGCTCAGACAAGGCAAAAGGCTTATGCTGATACCAGGAGAAGAGATCTTGAATTCCAGGTTGGAGATCATGTATTTCTTAAAATATCCCCTGGACGTGGCATACGAAGATTTGGTGTTAAGGGCAAGCTTACGCCAAGATTCATCGGACCATTTGAGGTACTCGAAAGAGTTGGCGAGGTTGCTTATTGCCTCCTCAGTTGTCCGAGGTACACAATGTATTTCACATATCTATGTTGAAGAAGTATGTGCACGATCTGTCACATATTATTGAGCATGGAGATCTGGTGATCCAGAAAGATCTCACATATGAACAGAGGCCTTTAAAGATATTAGATCGAGAAATACGAGCTCTAAGGAATAAGGTTATTCCCATGCTTAAGGTGCAATGGAATAAGAATCCTGAACATGAAGCGACATGGGAGACCGAGGAATCTATGAAGAAACGATTTCCCGAGTTATTCTAAGAGGTATATGTTCTACGCTCTCCACATGTATAATTATATATATATTGAATTTGGGGACCAAATTCTTTTTAAGTGGGGGAGGGTGTAGCAACCCTGATAAATGAATATTTGAAATAAATTAAAATATATATATTACAGTAGTAATACAGATAATAAGAATAGGGTTAATTAGATGAAGTAAAACAAAATTAAAATAACGCCTCTTATTAGGGCGTTAATTCAAAAAGAAACGCCTCTATCAAAGGCGTGACTAAAGAAAGGACGCCCACACGTGCGGTCGTCAACTCTCACGACCAAATAGGCAAGTAAAAGAAACGCCCATATATGGGGCGTGTTTCAAGGAACGCCCTTATCCAAGACGTTTCTTAAGAAACGACCTGAACTAGGTCGTTAATTAAAGAATCGACGCCCTTACCTAAGGCGTTAATTCCATTCGGACCCGTTCGACCCAGAGCTTATCAGGGGAAGGATCAACCTGATCTAGTAAGTGTCTACTAGGGTAAGGACTCTATTAGGGAAGCATTACTTCCACACAATCACTAACCCTAATAGGATTTCCAAAAATCTTATAAATAAGCCTTGATCGAACAACCCTAAACCTATTTGATACCTCCGACTGCAGAGGTACGTGAAGAACAAACCGTTCTTCTTAATTTTCCTTTTTGTTCTCTGCTTCAGTAGCATGAAGAATTAACAATTCTTCATCTTCTTCTCTATACAGGTTAAGGGAGCTCGGTGGCCATACGTTGAGAGCTGGTAAAGATCTTTTCTTCACTTTTGACGTGATGATCAGATTTCAAAGAAACTGATACAGTTTCTTCTCTCATAGGAAAGCTGTTGTAGAAGCCTCTTCATCAAAGCCATCATCTTCTGCTAGCCAAAAACCCCTCATGGTCATCTCCAAATCAACTCTTAAAGGTAGGTTTTCTCAAGTTATTGTAGCCCAAATGAAATTAATGCAAGATATATATATATAAGCATGTCATGCATACGGTTATTATAGTTTCCATGCGTGTTCTGCAATATTTTGAAAGAGACGCCCCTGTCAAGGGCGCTAATTCACATGAAACGACTTGGACAAAGTCGTTTTCCACATATTAACGCCCCCTCATAGGGCGTGAATCTGAAAGGTAACGCCCCTTCCTAGGGCGTGTATCGGTTAAAATCCTAAAATTTATATATTCTAAAAAAATAGAATTAAATAGTAACGCCCCTGTCCAGGGCGCGTTTTTGATAATTCCTGAAAATTAATTGTATTCTGTCAAATATGTAAACAATAAGACGCCTTCTAGTGTAGTCGTCAGATCTTGAAGAAACGACCCTGACCAAGGCGTGTTTTAGATAAATTACTGAACTAATGAAAATTCTGCAAAATAGAAACATATGTAAACGCCCTTCTGTTAGGCGTTAATTACTTGAGAAACGACTTGACCTAAGTCGTTATTTTACTGTAAACTGTTTTTAACCCGTTACTGTTAAACGATTGTTTCAATATATATTTATATACATATATCGGCACTATTCTCCACTCCGTGAGTATAGTCTCACTTTTCACGTTGATTTATCGATCACACTCAACTCTCATTGACATACAAGCTCTCCATTGGACATTCCGTTCCTTTGGACTAGCGAGTTAGTCATAGAGACCTCCGTAAGACTCCTCGTAGCCTTGGATTCCCTCAAGGCCGACTGAGCTGGTTGTACCCTAAAAACCCATTACACTATTGATGCCATGTCACTTTAAAGAAACATGGGATACCGGCCCTTATGATTATACAAAGAGTATATCATAAGAAATTCTTAATGGGATGATGACATCATGCCATATCATGCCATTCTTGTAAACCTCAATTCTATGATAAGAATGAGGGTATCTTACCTTTGATATACTGTTCATGTGGACCTCAATTCTATATAAAGAATGTCCATACTGATTTGTCATGGTACCCAAGTTAAGGGAATCATATTCTACCTAGTTTTATCGATATCGTGATTATACCGTTATTATCGCCATTCTATGTCCTTTATCATATTTTGGACTCTATTCTATCAAAGTTGTCATACGTGTCTACAAGCTTGATTATTGAAATTCTATGTTGGCTATAAACAAGAGTGGATGTCAAAACACATGATAAATGCCTGCGCATATAGGGCCCGATCTGGTCCTGGGAGGAGCACCCGAAAGTACTTGTGCCCATGGGAGTTAAAATGATAAGGTATCTGGCATTATACCGAGTACTTGACTTGCTTGATTGGACATTCCACACACATCTTGTACTTGAATCGTACTTGACTTTACATGAAATGCGTGGCCCGAAAAAGGGTAATTTACTTGCTTGATACATGATAGCCAAAGTTCTTGACATGACTTGTTAAACGTGCTTGCTTGAATACCTTGAATATACTTGTCATCTTGTTGGAAGTTCATGATTAAGTTCATCTTATTTCTTGATATTACATTCTCTCTATCTTGTCGTTTTATGCGAGCATGCATAGCTTTATTGCATTCATGAAAGATGTAATTACTTAAACCCCTTGCTAGTACTTGATATATAATTTCCTACTGAGCGTTCGCTCATTCCGTTTGTCCCTTTGTACTTTTCAGGTAAGTCCGACGATGATGGAAGTCAATCGGATGGGAATGGTCAAGAGTGAAAGTGATAGAGCTTCTACAAGTGTCGTCTAGTTGGTTCTATAGTTTTCTCGAGTCAACTATGTACTTTTCTTTTTATTAAATAGAGTATTGGATTTGTAATAGTCTATCCATTATGAAATAAAGGATTGGGTTATCTTGCTATTTTGCGCATCTCTGTCTTTGTGTCGAATACACGACCACTCTGATTGACATGATTGATATAGACACGTCGCGCATCTCCGGGTATCTTCCGCGCTCGGGGCGTGACAGCTGAGGGCCCCCTTGCTGGTCCTACTGACAAATTACATAGAAACCCACACAATCCGTGGGAATGACGCATTGGCTTATAAAGCCGTACAATTATGCATATACTTTCCCATGGATATACAAATACGCTAAAGGACATAAATGTAATAAAAAAAGTACATGCTCGGTGTCGATTCCCATCAATGAGGGTGGAAACGTCTTAACTACTGCTTAATCGGGACGGACCCTTGCTTAAGTGTTAAGCGATGATCAACAAGCGCAGGGTCCAGACCCGGCATATCTTCGTAACTCCATGCAAACGTGTCCTTGTATTCTTGGAGAACCTGAATGAACGCCTCTTCCTCAGAGGGCGACAAATTTTCACTTGTGAGGACAATCCTAGGGTTTTCCTCGGTACCCAAATTAATTTCTTTGGTGGGCTCTTCTACTGAGACTGATGGTTCGTCGAATCTCCTCAAGCCACTGGCAAAAGCGTTAGCCTCGTCCTCATATTCGTCATCCCCCTCTTCAACAGGGTCCACATCATTCATAATCTCATAAACCCCGAACCCTTCGTCTATGAAACACATATCCTCACATTCTATTTCCGACAGGGGAAGTGGATCTTCCAAAAACTCGGGAAGGGCCAAACATGCCCGGCACCTCCAGGCTAAGTCTAACAAGATCCTACGGGGAATCTGCTTACCCTTAAATTTCTTAGTGGTAACTACCCTAAGACTCTTAGAACTAGGAGAATAACTAGCCTAATCACTAGAAGCTAAAGAAGAGGAGGGAAGAGAAGTGGGTATATGAGAAGGTACAGAAGAAGACTCCTCATCATAGGAGTAAAAGAGATCCGCCAACGGACCTTGAATGAGCGGCCCTTGGGTCGGGGCACACTCATGAACAAGATAGGAGGTCTCTTCAACAGAGATGGAGGTTTGAAAAGTTTGAATTTTGGCATTTTTCCCGTTTTCAATAATGAAGCAATGAGAGGGAGGATTAGAAGATGAAGTTGAAATCGAGAGATCGGAAAAAGATTGAACTAGAGATTGCCCGAGCGAGGGCGTAATGGGAAGTGGAGAGAATTGCTCGAGGAGCAAAGGAGGAATTGAGGGAATTTGGAGCAAATCTGGAGAGAAAGAAATCAAGACCGCGGGAGGTCTAGGAATGCTGATTGGAAGTAATCTGGAACTCATGAAAGTAATTAGTGATGGATGGACAGAATTAAGGAAAAAGAGGCCAGCCCACAACCTATCTATGGTGAAGCCTTCTTCAAACGGCACATCCGGCTATCCTATATCAGTGTAGTTGCTGAGCAATTGCCTCTTGTTAGTGATTATTGTTGGCTTCTCAATCAACTCAAGAATAAGCGGTGACCATTCCGGATCAGTTGGCATAAACAGTCGGCTCAAAGCAATAGTAATGTCATTCATATCGAACCATCTATACCATTCACATTATGGGTCACCCATCTTTCTTCTTTTGAACGGCTTTAATGACTCCAAGGCTCTATAGGTGACCAGCGGTGCTAAGTGGCGAGCAAATTGGCGTGCATGCACATCCTGATGATCCAGCAATGAAGTAACCATAGTAGTCTACTCGTCAGCCTATTGAGTGGGCCCCTTCACAAAATGTGTATATAAAGACCATGTGAGCGGTCGTCTATCTGTCTTAAGAGTAGAGGTCATGGTAGCCCATGGCTCTTCTTCATTTTCATCAAATTTCTCCTTGCCCGACCCCTTGTATCCCAGGCCGCCTCGGGGAATGAGCTTGTGATTCTTAATGGGCTTCATTTTGCCTTGGAGACTGGCGCCCAAACCTTTGCCTGTTCTATACCCCATTCTCATCATAATGTTCCAACCCAGGGTGTTCATTGTATTCTTATTTTTATTCCCCTTGAAAGGTAGGGGTGTTGGCGCTGAAGCAGAAGGTGCAGCTCGTGGCCTTAACAAATCATGCCGCAGATCGGCAAGATCTAACAAAGATAACAAAGATCTGTTGGCTGGCCATATGGAGGGCACTGATGTGGCAGTGTATGTCAACTGATGGCAAAATGGGCATGCTAGTGACTTTGATGATGCGCCCTTTATGTGGAAACTTTATGCATTGATGATTTGTAGAAGGCACAACGTCAAGCACTTGGATATACGGACGGCCCAGAATGCCATTAAAAGTCGGATCCATGTCTAAAATATGGAAATCTGCTATAATCGATACGGGACCCAGCCCGACCTTCAAAGTGATCATGCCCATAGGCGGCTTCTTTGTATTATCATATTCAGTGATTGTGATGGTAGACAGTCGTATTTCACTGTCCGGAATACCACACATTTTCAAAGTGCTGGGAGGTAGCACGTTGATGGAAGCTCCAGTATCTACCAAACACTGACTGATAGCCACTTTATTAATATTGATGGTGATGCACAAGGCATACTTCCTGGCCGGCATCAGAGCTAGCTCATGTTCATGAAAGATAATAGCCGGTTGGTCACCTGCCGGAGTTAAGACCGAAGTGATCTACTCTGCTGGAATGTCTTCATTGACCATCACTTTCTGTAGATATTCCTTTAAAGCCTTTTAGTGAGTGGTGGATCTCTTAATCAATTCAATATAGAAATCCTAGCCGGGGTCTTGTCCAGATGCTTTAACAGATCATATTGAGTGCCCGATATGGATTCTTGTTCTTGTTCTTGCTCATCCTACCCCTGTGTGGGCTCTTTCTCCCGTTGTGGAAACATACGATGGAATGTCCGTCCACTACGGAGCACCATAGTTTGTGAAGATCGTGCCTCCATCGGATTTTGGGTAGGCGGAGGATTGGTAGCTGGGGAAGGGATGTCAGGGTTGAAAGGTGTGATAGGATGCAAGGCCTGGATACAGAGGGGGGGTGAATGTATCCTGCTCCAAATATCATCCAATTAAAACTCTAATGCTCAAGTATGCGGAATTAAGAGCAGTTGATGAAAAGTGCTGAAAATACTTAGAAGGAACTCAGTAAGACAACACAAATCTATTAGCCCTCACACGTTCCTAAGCAAGCATCTAATGAGCGCAGCAGAGAAAATAACATATAAGGAAAAACAAACCACAAGTGAACACCAAGATTTTTAGGTGGTTCGGTCCAAAGACCTACGTCCACCCCTCACTCCAAACCGGAGTGAGGCTTCCACTAGCTAGGCTAGAACCTGCAGACTCAGTCTGCAACAAATTGCTACCACATAGCTTGACCAGGGGAACAACCTCCCCTCTTCCTCCCAACCGGAGGGACACCCCAAGTGACTCCCAGCCACTTGGAAACCAGAGACGCAAGTCTCTCTTCCTCCAGACCAGGAGGGAACACCTAGTCTTGCAACCCACAAGACCAGAACCGGAGGACCAATCCTCCCTTCCTCCAAACCGGAGGGGAACCTAGAGACCTAAGTCTCTCTTCCTCTGAAACCTAGAGGGAAGCACAGGTGACACCAAGTCATTTGCAAACTAGAGGTCTCAGACCTCTCTTCCTCCCAACTGGAGGGACACCGACCTCACACAAGAGAATCGGAAGAACAACTGGTGAATGGTTAAAAAGAAAAACAAAACCGCAGCAACAGAAGGCTGGAAAAATAAAATGCACAAAAGCTCTCGCAGGAGCTGGTTGGCCTGGATTTGATCCACGGTCCAGAAGGAACTGATTTACAGTTGAGGCTTCCTTTGCTCTAGCTCTCTCTTCTTCTCACTCTTCTTTTTCTTCTCTTTCGCAGGCTCTCTCTCTGTCTCTTCTTTCTTCTTCTTCTGCTCACTGTCTTTCTGCAGCTCTATCTTCTATCTCGATCACTCTCTTCCTCTTTCTTATCTGATCTCTTATCCTTCTTCCTACTGATCTCACTGCTCCAGATGGAGGCGGCTTTGTATTTATAGCTGCAGTATTTAGGGTGTTATCCTCGGATCACGTGCCAAGTGCCAACCTCGGATCACGTGCACTTCATAGTCTTTACGAACAGTACCTGTCACACAGACATAAAAAGATATCAGTTGGATGTATATACTTGGTTCAAGCTGTTAACAAAGTGTGTACAGGTAAGATGCAGCTTGAGTGTATAGACTTGAAGATTAACTGAGTGTACAACTTCGTGTGAAGGATAGAGTGTATAGGCTTGAACACTTAACAATCGAGTGTATAGACTTGAGGTTAACAATCGAGTGTATAGGGTTGAAGGCCTAACAATCGAGTGTATAGACTTGAAGGTGATATCGAGTGTATAGGGTTGAAGGATAACTGAGTGTATACAGTCTTCACAGAAGGATGTTCAAACTTTAACTTCTGAAGAGTATATACTCTGCTGAAGAACGTTCAGTTGATGTACAAGCCATAGGCTGTATAGACTTCATACAAGACACATGCTGTGTAGACTTCGATGCAAAGGCTTAACAACGAGTGTGTAGACTTGAATGCTTGGGAGGATGTATACACTTCATCTTTGAAGGGGATGCACATATGCTGAAGTGTGTATAGACTTGCTGATCAAAGGAACAGAATGTACAGACTTGGTTGAAGACAATGCAATGTATGGACTTTGATGAACATATGCATTGTATGGACTTAACGGCCCAACCGATATATAGACTTAGAAACAGCAATGAAGCAAGTGTGTACAATGTGAGAGAGTGTATAGACTTAGCTAACTTGAGACACTGTACAGACTATGATGCACAAACAATGCATAGACTTCGTGATGCCAACAGACAATGACTGTGTAGACTTGTTTTGAACAATGCACGCTGTATAGACTTGCAATGCAAAGGCTGATGTATAGACTTGTAATGCAAAGGCTGATGTATAGACTTGGTAGCCTGGGGGCATCGACACATCAAAGAAAGGGGTCGACGCATCATGCATGGATGTATGGACTTGAAGATTCGAAGCCCCACAGTGTTTAGACTTTAAGATGCATACACCAAGGTTGTACATACTTGAAGAGAACGATGCACTGTAGACTGCCAGACTCTGTACAGACTTGCAGCTTGAGACGCTTACAGAGACGGACCACGTATAGACTTTGAATCCAAGTGAGACAGTGGTTGTACAGACTTGGGAGGCTTGACACAGTGATGTACATACATTGTGATGTATAGTCTTAGGAGCATTTGCCAAGGCTGTACAGACTTCAGGCTGAACGTGTGTGCTGTGAGCAATGTATAGACTTGGTGAGCTACAAAGCACAATGTGTAGACTTGCAAAGGGAAAGGGCTGTACAGACTTGAGCAATGCAAAGGCAATCTGATGTATAGACTTCATGATGAGTAGACATGCCAAAACAACTGAACCGTGTACAGACTTGAACAAGCAAAGTCTGTACAGACTTGAAGATTCACGATGTATAGACTTTGGCAAGAGATTGGCTGTACAGACTTCAACACAGCTGCGATGTACAGGCTTTGACAAAGCAGCATTGTACAGACTTGATGAAGCTTCAGATGAATGAATGTATAGACTTCCCAAACGAATGTACAGACTTCAGAAGATGAAGACTTTGTATAGACTTGAGTGCCTAAAACAGTGCTCTGTATAGACTCGCCACCGATCAATGTATAGACTTGAAAAAGCTGAGTGAACAACGTATAGACTTCACGTGGAAGCCCAATGTACAGACTTGAGCTATGCAAGCTACAGTGCCGATGTATAGACTTTGGCTAGACAATGCTATAGGGCCGATGTGTAGACTTTGTGAATGTTCAGACTTAAATGCTCGACCAGTGTACAGACTTGCCACCGACCAATGTATAGACTTGAAAGGCTTGAACACGACGATGTGTAGACTTTGGCCAGAACGTAGGGAAAGGTGTGACTGTATAGGCCTGGCCAGAACGTAGGGAAAGCCGCCAATGTGCAGTCTTGATCATCCAGCAGTGTATAGACTTTGTTTCGAGCAACGTAGGTAAAAGAGACAATGTATAGACTTTTAAGACACTCATGCATTGAAGATGTATAGACTCTGAAGAAATGAGGCGATGTGTAGACTTTGAGGTTCAACTGTGGATGTATAGACTTGAAGAAATGAGAAGGTGATGTACAGACTCTATCAATGTGCAGACTTTGCCTAAATGCAGAGTGTAGACATGGAGAGAACAAAATGGCATTGTATAGACTTGCAGATCTGGGGGGTCGACCCATCAGAAAAGGGGGGTCGACCCACTACTGTCCAGACAATGCTGAAAGGGTATAGTAGCATCACCCATTGAGCAGACTAACATCAAACAATCCAGATGAACTGCAATTATGAAATGCATCAACAACAATGAAATGCACCAATGCACACACCACACAGCTTCAGCCTATTCGTTGGTTATGTCATTCAGATAAGATGTTCAATGAAACATGCATATGCAACACAAACAGATTATATGCAGATTCAAACAGATGATGACTTATAGTGTTTGCTATCATCAAAATCACAGAGACACAACAATCTCCCCTTTTTGATGATGGCGACACTATGAGTCATATTGACTTGATCAAATATTTCTCCCCCTTTGACTTCAGCAAAAAGACATGAATTGAAGAGGAAAGAATAAGATTGCATAAGATGAGTGAATTGCAAACTCCCCCTATGACTAAGCTCCCCCTTATCAGAAACGATTTGATGGATAGAACCAATTGTGATGAAGGGAGAATATCAACAAAAGCACAGGGACACTCAAGAAAGGTGACTAGATCTCCCCTATATGAAAAGCACTCATCATGACATGGAAGCTCCCCCTGATTAGATGGAGTAAAGTGATGAGCATCATCAGCAAAACACATGGTATCAAGAATACCACAGACTGTAATCACAGTGATAAGTGAGGAGACTAGATTTCAGTAGCACTCTACAAGGATGAACTCTGGTTATCCAAAGAACTGCAAGTAACAGATTAAACTGAGAGAAGTGCCTCTCATAAATGACAACCAGTCTGAATCAAAACACAGTGATAAAGAGCCATAGGATGAGCAGATTCAACAATTTGTGATAATTGAGATATTGAACTTTTCAGCAAGATACCAACTTCATAGAGCATAATTTTAAGTTCTAGATTCCTCCAGTATAGAAGCTTATGAAACCTTGATTGTCAGATGTGGTTTAAGAATGATGTAAACCTAAATTTTTCAAAGAGAAATTATACTCATATCTAAACCAACTCTTAATAAAAAAGGAACTACAAGCTCATATAAGATTCTAGTTCAACCAACATCCATCTTACTTAGTTTACTTTCCATGACAGCTTTAAGAGAAACATAAGTGAATGCACCTATTTTTTTTAATTGTTCTTTCAGAAATTGATTTAGACATATTCAAATTATTTTTTAATGAACAATTTTGGTTCATCAGCACCTTTTGACATGGGGAAACACCTTGATCAGAGGCCAGAATCCCCAGTTACTCAGTGTGACAACCGTATTGTTTCTTCCAATTTAGAGAACAGAGGTAGCATTAAAAGTATCTTTGGTATGAGGATACACCTTGATCAGAGGCAAGAATCCCCAGTTACTCAATACAACTATGCCATTGCTCTGCCATATTTTCACAATAATTTCCAATCATCTCTTTAAGCAGAGTTAACCATGGTACTTCATGACACAATCCTTTGGACATGTTTCTCAGTAACCACAGTCATTGCTCTGTCCATACTTTTACTCAAAATAGATTCAGAACAAATTAGATGTTTAGGAACAACCACATACACTATATATCTTAGACAACGTAGACATGGATATCAACTTTTCAGATTTCAGAAAGTCTTACATGAATTTACATGAAGCAGACAGTTAAAGTTTATTAAGAGGTTGAAACAGATATTTTCCAGTTCCTTGTGACCAACCAAGAGTACATAAGACTTAAACCAATTCCAGTTAACAAATGTTCTTAAGCATGTATAATGGAAGGTTCCTCATTAAAGATGTTTTAACATTTATGAAGTAGTATTCAGACTGAAGGTTTACTTCATATCTCAGCTCAATAATTCAAGTGAGAATATTCAACAGACAGCATGGATTCTGAGGATTTGTAGCAAAGGAGCTGCTCTTGAGCAAAGAAGTTCAAAGTTGACTGAATAGAGGTGAAGCTCTCCTTCAGCAGATTTAGGAGAGGTAGACAGATACCAAAAAGGTATAAATTCAGAGTATGAACAACTTCAGAAGCAGTCAAGAGAGATCATTTGATATCACTTTGATGATGGAATCACTGACACCACAGATATGACAAGATGAATCAAATCGATGGACATGAAGAGTTCAGACAAAGACACAACTGAACGGATTAATCATGCTCCCCCTATCTAGATGCAATGAGTCATTTCTTTTTAAATTTTTTTTTAATGCAAGGAGATGCAATGCAACTAACTACATGTATGCATACAGCAAATGAGATTATCATGATATGCAAGCATTAGTCAAACTCCCCCTTACAGAGTACATGATATGCAATTAAAGCACTGAAACACAATTTTACAATTTATGCTCATTCAGAGATAAACTTCAATCATTTCCATGAGCATTTCATATTTTTTAATTAGATTCAGTTAGACAATGCACAAAAGAATTATCATGATATGCAGTGCATTCAGATCACACAAATTCAGAATACAGAGTTTTCAGAATTTACCTGAATGGGGCTTTATCATCTTGGGTGCCTTGGTTTAATTTACCCCTCTTTATTCCTCAGTCCAAGGCGCACCTGCAAAGTATTTGATCATTTTGATCATGTAGGGACCCAAGCAGCTTTGGGTCCTGCCTTACCCCTAACAGGTGTTCTAAACAATTTCATAGCAACATTATCATCAAATTTCATCAGTGAGAAGTCATCCATAGAATGTCCAAATTTTCCACAGTATCTACATGAAATGGCTGGTTTTTGGTTCTTCTGATGCATATTAACAGCAGGGTGATGTTTATAAACATGTTGATAAGTTTTTCTATTGTATGCATGAACAGGTTGATGCTTGTTCTTACTTAGCCAACATTCAGCAGATCTATGGCCTGGCTTCCCACAGTTATAGCATGAAATTTTCACAAATGGTTTTGCAGGGAATTTGACAAAATGGGGTTTAACAAAATTCTTTTGAACATACCAACAGTCCTTGACTGCATGCCCATTTTTCCCACATTCAAAGCATCTGGTTTGCTTACTTTTAAAACCATTTTTACTCCAAGTGGATCTAAACCAGCACTCAACAGCCCTGTGCCCGGGCTTATTGCAGTTGAAGCACACAATGTGCTGACTAGAATTGTGTTCGGATCCATATGGACCATGAAAATGAATGGAAGACATGGCATGCAGTTTATTATCTTCTTTCATGATAAAACATTCACTCATGAGATGACCATACTTACCACAATAATAACATGAAGCATCAGGCTTCCTAGTAGCATGGTTTCTATCAGAAAAATTTCTAGAATGTAATGTTCCACTAGCATGCTCATCCTTTAACATCAAACTACAATCTTCCATTATGTGTCCTACTTTCCCACAATAATAACATGACCCCTTTTTAATATGAGTGTGTGAGAGATCATGTGAATTGTGTGTAGCCTTCTTTATAGCAACATGAGTGTCTTTTTCCTTTTTCTGTGAATTTTCACCCTTTTTCTGTTTTGGAGTTTGTTCCACAGTTTTGGGTTTCACAGTGGATTTTTGTGCAGTAAATTGAAAAACAGAAGAACCAGCAGTTGTGGTTTGATCAGAAGCTTTTACAAACACAGTTGAAGCTTTAATGCTATTGATCCTTTTGTTTGTTGAACTGTAACCCAGCCCCTCTCTTTGAGAGTTATCACTCTTTCCCAGAAGCTTATTCAGATTGTCCTTTCCCTTGACAAATTTTGACAAGGAGTTCTTTAAATCTTGAATTTCATAATTTAAGCCACAAATATTAGCTTCATATTTGGACAGATCTGTTTCACAGGAAATGACTTGTTGATGCAAGGCATCATTCAGACTTTTGAGTTTTTCAACTTCCTGTTTTAATTTTATTTCATTGTCAGCTTCAGATAGGGACTTGTTAAGATCATCAATTTCTTGTTGAAGGGATGTGATAGTGAGCTCATAATTAGCTAACTTCTCTTCACAGCGATTGACATTTCCACTCAACATTAGGTTGATGGTTTTTAGACTCTCAATTTCTTGTTCATCATTCACCAACCTATCAGAATTATCCACGCTCACATACTTGCCTTTTTCCATTGTCATTAGCCTATCTGTCAGCTGGGTGTTTAGATGTTTCAGTTTGTTGATTTTTTCTTTCAACTTATTGTTCTGCTCTAGGAGTTCATCATCAAGCGCCCATTCATCTGAAGAAAACTGACATTCATAAAACTTTTCTTGTTGTTTTTCAGATTGAAGTTTGTCAAGATTTTTCTGAATCTTTGAGTTTGTTACTCTATCAGCCTCTAATTTTTCAGAAATCAATCTATTTTCTTTTTCAAGATTTATTGATTAGTGTTCAGATTCTTTGAGCTGGTTTTTGAGTGTTTTATTTTCAGATTTCATGTTTTCCAATTCAGAGTTGAGACACTCTAAATTTCTCACCAGTTCTTCAATTTGAACAACTTCATTGTTATGAGCCTGACCATCATCAGTTAAACTATGCTTCTCCTTTAGTTCAGCAATTTCGCAAACATGCTCTTGATTCTCCTTTTTGTGTAAATCAATTTGTTTCATAAGAGTTTGTTTTTCAGATTTCAAATGATCTAAATCTGAACTAATCGAATCAAACTCTGTTAACTGTCTTCTAAATATGTCATTTTTAATTTTCAGAATTTCAGGGGTTTCACCTCGAGATTTAGCATCCTCATGATTCTTCAACTTCTTTTTCAGAGATTTATATCGTTTTCTCAATTTTTTGTAAGAATCAACCAAATCACTATACGCTCTAATCCAATCATCTATATCATAATTTTCAAATTTAGAAGATACCTCATCTTCATCTTTTTCTTCATTTTCTTCTGATTCATCTTGATCACTGCCTTGGTTGCTCTTGTCAGCCATCAAGCAGCTGTCCTCATTTCTCCTCTGAGCTAGCTTTAGCTGATCCAGAATGTCCTTAGCAGACCTGCAGTCATAAAAACAAGAGTATAGAGCCTTGTGAGTAGCTTCTTTCATTAGATTCAAGGCTCTCTGATTCTCTCCATGTTTTGATTTGTGACTGTCAGTCCATTTGGACTCTTTCCTTGGTAATCTATGAGGACCTTGTGAAATTAACTTCCACAAATCCGGATCCATCAATTTCACATAGTTATGGAAACTGGTAACCCATGAGTTAAAATTAGAACCATTGAAAATCGGTGGAGACCCCATTGATTAAATCGGCAAGCAGATTAATGCAGCAAAGAGTAAATTCAGAAATGCACCAAAGACAACAGGATCCTCTATAGATCGTTGGATCTGATCAGACAGAGAACCGCTCTGATACCAATTGATAGGATGCAAGGCCTGGATACAGAGGGGGGGGTGAATGTATCCTGCTCCAAATATCGTCCAATTAAAACTCCAATGCTCAAGTATACGGAATTAAGAGCAGTTGATGAAAAGTGCTGAAAATACTTAGAAGGAACTCAGCAAGACAACACAAATCTATTAGCCCTCACACGTTCCTAAGCAAGCATCTAATGAGCGCAGCAGAGAAAATAACATATAAGGGAAAACAAACCACAAGTGAACACCAAGATTTTTAGGTGGTTCGGTCCAAAGACCTACGTCCACCCCTCACTCCAAACCGGAGTGAGGCTTCCACAAGCTAGGCTAGAACCTGCAGACTCAGTCTGTAACAAATTGCTGCCACACAGCTTGACCATGGGAACAACCTCCCCTCTTCCTCCCAACCGGAGGGACACCCCAAGTGACTCCCAGCCACTTGGAAATCAAAGACGCAAGTCTCTCTTCCTCCAGACCAGGAGGGAACACCTAGTCTTACAACCCACAAGACCAGAACCGGAGGACCAATCCTCCCTTCCTCCAAACCGGAGGGGAACCTAGAGACCTAAGTCTCTCTTCCTCTGAAACCCAGAGGGAAGCACAGGTGACACCAAGTCACCTGCAAACTAGAGGTCTCGGACCTCTCTTCCTCCCAACCTGAGGGACACCGACCTCACACAAGAGAATCGGAAGAACAACTGGTGAATGGTTAAAAAGAAAAACAAAACCGCAGCAACAGAAGGCTGGAAAAATAAAATGCACAAAAGCTCTCGTAGGAGCTGGCTGGCCTGGATTTGATCCACGGTCCAGCAGGAACTAATTTACAGTTGAGGCTTCCTTTGCTCTAGCTCTCTCTTCTTCTCACTCTTCTTTTTCTTCTCTTTCGCAGGCTCTCTCTCTCTGTCTCTTCTTTCTTCTTCTTCTGCTCACTGCCTTTCTGCAGCTCTATCTTCTATCTCGATCACTCTCTTCCTCTTTCTTATCTGATCACTTATCCTTCCTCCTACTGATCTCACTGCTCCAGATGGAGGCAGCTTTGTATTTATAGCTGCAGCATTTAGGGCGTTATCCTCGGATCACGTGCCAGGTGCCAACGTCAGATCACGTGCACTTCATAGTCTTTACGAACAGTACCTGTCACACAGACATAAAAAGATATCAGTTGGATGTATATACTTGGTTCAGGCTGTTAACAAAGTGTGTACAGGCAAGATGCAGCTTGAGTGTATAGACTTGAAGGTTAACTGAGTTTACAGACTTCGTGTGAAGGATAGAGTGTATAGGCTTGAACACTTAACAATCGAGTGTATAGACTTAAGGTTAACAATCGAGTGTATAGGGTTGAAGGCCTAACAATCGAGTGTATAGACTTGAAGGTGATATCGAGTGTATAGGGTTGAAGGATAACTGAGTGTATACAGTCTTCACAGAAGGATGTTCAAACTTTAACTTCTGAAGAGTATATACTCTGCTTAAGAACGTTCAATTGATGTACAAGCCACATGCTGTATAGACTTCATACAAGACACATGCTGTGTAGACTTCGATGCAAAGGCTTAACAACGAGTGTGTAGACTTGAATGCTTGGGAGGATATATACACTTCGTCTTTGAAGGGGATGCGCATATGCTGAAGTGTGTATAGACTTGCTGATCAAAGGAACAGAATGTATAGACTTGGTTGAAGACAATGCAATGTATGGACTTTGATGAACATATGCATTGTATGGACTTAACGACCCAACCGATGTATAGACTTAGAAACAACAATGAAGCAAGTGTGTACAATGTGAGAGAGTGTATAGACTTAGCCAACTTGAGACACTGTACAGACTATGATGCACAAGCAATGCATATACTTCGTGATGCCAACAGACAATGACTGTGCAGACTTGTTTTGAACAATGCACGCTGTATAGACTTGCAATGCAAAGGCTGATGTATAGACTTAGTAGTCTGGGGGGTCGACGCATCAAAGAAAGGGGTCGACGCATCATGCATGGATGTATGGACTTGAAGATTCGAAGCCCCACAATGTTTAGACTTTAAGATGCATACGCCAAGACTATACATACTTGAAGAGACGATGCACTGTAGACTGCCAGACTCTGTACAGACTTGCAGCTTGAGACGCTTACAGAGACGGACCAATGTATAGACTTCAAGTCCAAGTGAGACAGTGGTTGTACAGACTTGGGAGGCTTGACACAGTGATGTACAGACATTGTGATGTATAGACTTAGGAGCATTTACCAAGGCTGTACAGACTTCAGGCTTAACGTGTGTGCTGTGAGCAATGTATAGACTTGGTGAGCTACAAAGCACAATGTGTAGACTTGCAAAGGGAAAGGGCTGTACAAACTTGAGCAATGCAAAGGCAATCTGATGTATAGACTTCATGATGAGTAGACATGCCAAAACAACTGAACTGTGTACAGACTTGAACAAGCAAAGTCTGTACAGACTTGAAGATTCACGATGTATAGACTTTGGCAAGAGATTGGCTGTACAGACTTCAACACAGCTGCGATGTACAGGCTTTGACAAAGTAGCGTTGTACAGACTTGATGAAGCTTTAGATGAATGAATGTATAGACTTCCCAAACGAATGTACAGACTTCAGAAGATGAAGACTTTGTATAGACTTGAGTACCTGAAACAGTGCTCTGTACAGACTCGCCACCGACCAATGTATAGACTTAAAGAAGCTGAGTGAACAACGTATAGACTTCACGTGGAAGCCCAATGTACAGACTTGAGCTATGCAAGCTACAGTGCCGATGTATAGACTTTGGCTAGACAATGCTATAGGGCCGATGTGTAGACTTTGTGAATGTTCAGACTTAAATGCTCGACCAGTGTACAGACTTGCCACCGACCAATGTATGGACTTGAAAGGCTTGAACACGACGATGTGTAGACTTTGGCCAGAACGTAGGGAAAGATATGAATGTATAGGCTTGGCCAGAACGTAGGGAAAGCCGCCAATGTGCAGACTTGATCATCCAGCAGTGTATAGACTTTGTTTCGAGCAACGTAGGTAAAAGAGACAATGTATGGACTTTGCACAGGAGTGCCTGAAGCGATGTATAGACTTGGAGAATAGCTTGAGACATAAGGACGCTGCTCGCTGTATAGACTTGATCAAGGCAGCTGAACAAGATACACACTTCCAATGTATAGACTTGTAAGACACTCATGCACTAAAGATGTATAGACTCTGAAGAAATGAGGCAATGTGTAGACTTTGAGGTTCAACTGTGGATGTATAGACTCTGAAGAAATGAGAACAATGCACTCTGTACAGACCAAGAGATCTGGGGGGTCGACCCATCAGGAAGGGGGGTCGACCCACTCCTATCCAGACAATGCTAAAAGGGTATAGCAGCATCTAACATCAAACAATCCAGATTAAATGCAATTATGAAATACATCAACAACTATGAAATGCACCAATACACACACCAGACAGCCTTAGCCTGTTCGTTGGGTTTGTAATTCAGATAAGATGTTCAATGAAACATGCATATGCAACACAACTAGATTTATATGCAGATTCAAACAAATGATGACTTATAGTGTTTGCTATCATCAAAATCACAGGGACACAACAAGGTGGTGGAGCGACCGGAGAAGGAACCCTTATGAGGGGCCGTGTCGGTTGAGGATTAGTGGAAACTAGGGTGGCGGGTAGTGAAGGTCCAATAGGAGAGGGATTGGAAGGGGCGAGCGGTGCCTGGGCGGTTGGAGGAAGTGTAGGCCAAATGAGGAGGGGCCTAGGTGGAGGTGAGGGATTTACGGGGGTTATGGTGGATGTTGGCGAGGGTCAGAGTAAAGGGGTCCTTGCTGGCAGAGGTTTAATGGTAGCAGGAGGAGGAACGGGTGCCGGTGAGGGGCGAATGAGGAGTGGCCTAGATGGCAAAGGGTTTGTGGAGGGAGGAAGGGTTTGTTGTGGTGCAGAGAAAGGTGGAAGGTGAATAAGAAGTGGCCTAGATGATAAGGAGTTGGTGATAGTGGAGGGAACTTGGTTGGTGGTGCGTAAGGGGAGACGTGAAAGTTGGGGGAAAGGTGTTGGTTGAGAGGGTGTTCTTAACAAGCGTGGAGGTTGGTTTGAAGTTTGGTTTAAAGCCCCAACAGAGATATTTTCTTCGTGCCACCCCTGCCCTCTCTTCACTTCATGGAAAGAGGTGGCAGGGTTTAATTGTTGATTTGGTGTTGGATGCTCTGATATCGGATTATGGACAATTCCCATGTCCGGGTGTGGTGCGGGAGCTTGTTGCGGTAGAGGAGGTTGTTGAACTTGTTGTAGAGGTGGCTGTTGAACCTGTTGCTACCGAGGAGGTCTGCGTGCCTTCAAAGTTGCAATAAACTGCCTCATTTCATCCCAGTCAATACCGCCCTGATCCTTCAGATCATATATGTAATCTTTGAAGTGAAAGCAATGATCTAAGTTGTGACCGGGCTGTCGATGGAAGACACAATACCGAGATGTATCAACATTTTGCGGCCAGATTGGCCTTTCTCTTGACAATGAGAGCGCGTTGGTGGCCATAAGGGCATTGAATATATCGGGAAGGCTCTCGGGTAATGGCGGATATTGAGCTCTTTTGGGGCCCATGGGTCTTCTTTGTTGTTGAGGATCATAATTGGTGGGCGGTGGCATTTGGTGGTATTGCTGGGGGACTTGCGGGTTTTGTGGTATAGCCTGGTTTTGTGGAGGTAGCCGGAATGTCTGGGGAGGAGTGTTTGCTTGGAGGGGAACTTGGTTAAGGAAGGAAGGTTGTTGTTGTTGTGGTTGTTGTGGTTTTGGGGTCCTCGGGTTTGAAGGATTGCGAAAGGGTCCGGGATTGCCAACCACGCCTACCTGTTCATTGGTAATGTTACCCTCAGTAGTTCCACCATTGGTATTAACATTATTGTTGTTCCTTACTATTCTTGACTTCTGTTCAAACATACCCAGGATGGGCGAATCCTTCATTTGTGTTTGAATATATCTAGCCCTTTCATATAGTTCCTCCATTTTACTTAACTTATTCATGGCCAGAATATGAAGGAATTGTGGAGTAGCATTTGATACTATCATCTTGAGCTGCTCCGGTTCCGAGAGTGTATCTTTTACCTTCTCGGCCATAGACATCCATCTATCGGCAAACTCTGTGAAGTCCTCCTCGAGCTTCATCTTCTCAGCCACCAAATCTGTGACAGACAAAGAGAGACCCACTCCGTCTCTATACTTTTGCAGAAATTTCCTCTGAACAATGTCAAAATCCCGGGCTTCAATAGGCTCCAGGGAGTAAAACCATTCAAGGGCCGGGCCGTCAAGGGACCTTCTAAATAGATAAGCCAAAGAGGTCTTATTATCCTGCTAGAAGGATGCCATATACATGAAATCTTTCAAGTGGATGAACGAGTTACACGTTCCATTGTAGCGCCTAAAGTTAGGCATCTCTGACGGAGGCAAATGAAAAATCGGAAGAGTCGGGAGAGTAACCTCCGGAGCATTCTTAGGGTCCGTGACCTTCTTGAGCGGCTCCTCCATACTAGCAATCTTTTGGAGGAGAAGAGTCTTGGTGTCAGACTCGGCCGGGGCCGGATTGGTAGGGAACGGGTTTAGCATAGGCCTTCTTAAAAACTGAGGAGGTGGAGGATGTTGTGGCCTAACCACAGAATGACTTGTCGGTTGGGCCGGCGTAAGAATAACATGAGTTCGTGGACGGGTTGAAATTTTTTGATAGACCACCGAGTCATTAGAGGTATTGATTTGAAGGCCACCAGCGGCCGGCGGGGGATTTGAAGAAGAAGGGACATACTTCACTTTAAGAGCGGCCTCGACCGCTTGACGTCGACTAACATCCAATTGGGACAAAGCGTTGATGAGATCATTCAGATTAAAAAATGGGGAAGCCTCCCCAGATGTGTGTTGAGTGATGGGTTGAGATTGAGAGGAAGGCTCAACCGCTTGAGTGGTGATGTCCACCACATAAACTTGAGGGTAATGAGAATGAGAGGGAGTATAGTTTCCCTCATATTGATTGGGGCCTTGACGGGGGACCACGTAGGATGGATCAAATTGACCCTCCTCACAACCATCATATGAATACTCATAGTTGGCCATGTTGACAATTCTACCTGACCGAAGCATCATGATTGTTATAAGTGATTATTTGAATCAAACAAATATGGATAGCACACAAGCAATCAAGAAGGTTGTCAACCAAGTTATGATGATTGCGTAATATTTTAATGTTCTTTTGAGATTTAGACAAGATGGATTTTAATGAAACAATTCTCTCCCTTCAATGTGGATCCTAGTTACAATTTGGGTGTAAACTCCAGGTCAACTAGGTTCTTTCTCTCTCTCCACAAACGTAGGGGTTACCTAAACTCCGAGGTACTTCAAATGGTACAACTAGCCCGGCATCCGTGAGGGAATCCACGAGTGCGGGGACTTATGGAGGCCTTGGTTAGAGAATTTCTAATCCAAAGAGACGGAATGCTCAATGGAGGGTCCTTCCCTTCCCAAGAAAGTGTAGAAAATCCTAGGAGTGTAGAGAGAGGAGGTCTCACAACCAAATGTCCTAATGCAAGCTAATGCAACTAGGATCAACAGCAATGTGAATGTAGGCAATAATCTAATCAAACAAGGGAAAGTAGCAACAAATATAGTAATTTTGTGAGAACAGAAATAAATGGCGGCCACATAGTGGTCGCTGTCTCAGTGAATAGCGACTGTATGACAGCCGCTGTTTATGAAACCGACACCTCCTCACAGAGGCTCTGAATCAGGTGGATAGTGCTGGTGAAAATAAACTGCGCCTGTAGGGAAGGCGCTAAATCAGGAACTGGCGCCTCTATAGAGGGGCGCTGATAGCAATAATCAATAAATAATTGTAAAAGAGGTGAACAATGACTGAGCAGAAATGACGCCTTGGGGTCAGGCGCAGAATATGTGAATAACGCCTCTATGGAGGGGCGCTGATTGCAATAAATAGCAAATATTATGAGAATAAAAATTGGTGCCCTTCTAAATAACCGCTCATTCATTAAATAACGCCTGTGTACACGGTCGTCGATCAACAGAAATTCTTAATAAAAACATTAATGCCCTTCATCATTTCCTGATAGCCTCGCTGATTCCAACGCACACTTCAAAATGGCGACCCCTTAACCAGTCGTTCAATCCTTAAATGACGCCCAGGCGAAGGTCGCTGATTATAAATATTTTCTAAAAAAACTTTAAATTCCAATAAATGACGCCTGCTTAAGCGGTCGCTGATTCTTAAAATGACGACTCTCCTTAGGGCGTCATTTCTTTTGAATTTACCGCCATAGACTCCCCCATTAAAACTTCCATTCCTTGCTTTGAACACCCTCTTTTCTCATTTCCTTCTCTCTTCTTTCTAATCTCTCCCTTCTCTGCTACTCTCACCAGCGACGACCACCGTAGTTCTCTCCTCTCTCTCATTCTCATTGTCTCTATCTCACCCCCCCATCTCCATGTCCTATGCTAGCAGTTTCGACGGTGGGAAACGGCAACAGGTGATGGCACCCGCCGTCGTACACATCGACGATGAGGATCACGATGATGAAGAGGAGGTGACCCCTCCCGCGGCGGCCGTAGCTTTGGCTGCGGAGGAGGAAGAAGACGATGACGGCAATGGAGAAGAAGACGATGAAGATTATGGCGATGGAGACGAAGATGATGACGGCGATGGCAAAGGAGACGAAGATGATGGTGATGACAGTGATGGCGAAGGAGACGATGGAAATGAAGAAGAGGAGCAAGGCGAAGGAGGAGAAGAGGAGCCACCCCGGTTGGAGCAACCTCGACCTCGCCGCCGGCCATTACGGGGAGGGCTCATGGAGCCTGAACCCAATAAGGTAGGCCGTCCATCCTACTGCATGTTTTTATTTTTTTATTATATATATTTTTTATTTTCTTAAACATAATCCATAGACAACGGAGAGAAGGAAGAAAACACTGTGAGACAGTAGGAATTGACGACCGAACGGACGTCATCATTTCCTAAATATTTATTTTTAAGAAAATAGTTTTTAGAAATGGCGTTAGAGAAAAAGTCACAGGTTACATTAAAAAGAATAATTTAAAGAAATAGCGACCAAAAAATTATCATCATTTTGAAACGTTTTTATTTTATTTTATTTTATTTTTATTTTAAAAAAAATGACGTAGCATGGTACAGAGGTCGTGAAACCTTACATATTTACCACCTCAAATTCATTAACCATTCTTAAATAACTTAACAAAGGGTCAACGTGCATAAGAGTTGTGCTTTCACTCACAACCTCGTGTGGCCCATCCTCCTAAGTCTGTCTTTGCCATTCTTCAAGCTTACGGCATACGACGGAGGGGGAATGGAAGAAGATTTTAGGAAAGTTCACGAGGGGTTCCGAAAGATCGGGGAAACTTCCCTCCCCTACCCTATTGCCTGTTGGGGTTCGATCTTTAGCTTAGGAAAATTTTGTTGCCCTATTGCCCTTATTTATGCATGCTTACGACCAAGGTTTTCCCTGCAGGGACTTTGCCCTCTTGACATGCTTTTCTTTAATTTGACTTGATTTTGTTTCTTTTTCTTTTTTATTCATTTAGAAAATGAAAACCTAATTGTACTTGGGCTTTTGTGACATATTGTTCCCTTTTGGGCCCTGACTTCCACCTACTAGGACGGCGGGTAGGTTTGGTGGTCTACCCAGAGTCTGACTTCCCTCCTCATGAACTAAAGAGAAAAGAATGGGTAAAGTCTTTACACTCTTAGTTTGGTTTTGACTTTCCTTGGATTTTGCACCACTTGAGTTCAAGAGCTAAGCGTGTTGTGTGTGTGTATTGACCCAGAGGTAAATCATCAAGACTAAAGAATGAATTAGAGATTTTGATTTTTTCAAGTTTCATGGCCCATGCACCATACCAGACATTATATATATATATATATATATATATATATATATATATATATATATATATATATATATATATATATATATATATATAATGACTTAGGGGTATTATTTCTTAAGATATAATACATTCCAAGGGTGAGTCAATTCTTCCCCTTCAACATTAATTAGTTTGTAAGCATTGCCAGGATAAACATCTTTTATTACATAAGGCCCTTTCCAATTTGGTTAAAATTTTGAGCGGGGTCCACCGGATTTTACAAAGATTCTTTTGATTACCATTTCGCCGACTTTAAATTTCCTCTCTATTACCTTCTTTTGATAAAAACGTGAAAGCCTGTTTTGATAAACTCTTGCATGTTCGGCGGCGGCCAGACGTCTCTCATCTAAGAGGTCCAATTATACAAGGAGAGATTCACGGCGTTCATCAATAGAAAGCTCCTTGTCCAATTGTACCCTAAGAGAAGGTATAAGAATCTCATAGGAAACCACTACCTCCATTCCATAAGTAAGGGCGAATGGGGTTTGCCCGGTAGGTGTATGAATGGAAGTACGATAGGCCCATAGAGCTTCTACGAGCTTTTCTGGCCAATCCACAAATTTATTAGCTTCACACGTTTTCTTGATAATTTTAATCAAAGTTTTATTTGTTGCCTCTACTTGAGCATTGCCTTGTGGATAATAAGAAGACGAATGATGCAATACAATGTTATACTTGTTACAGAGGTCTTGAAGTTCTTGAGAGAAAAATTATGGTCCATTATCGGTGACGATGGTACTTGGTTTGCCGAACCTTACGATGATGTTCTTCATTATGAATTTGCATACTGTTGACACTTTAATTTCATCATAAGCTTCTGCTTCCGCCCACTTGGTGAAGTACTCCGTGGCCGTGAGTATAAATGATGTTGGTTTTGTGAGGAGGTTTGAATCACCAAGAGGTCCGATAATATCGAAAGCCCACATGGAGAAAGGCCATGGGCAGGACATAGGATGGAGTGAAGAAGTAGGAGAATGAATTTTGCTGGCATGCAGTTGGCACTTAATACACCGTCGAACATAGATGGAACAATCCTCTTCTAGAGTGGGCCAATAGAAAGCCTAGCCTAAGAATCTTCTTAGCTAACATCTGGCTATTGACATGACCCCCATAGACTCCTGAATGTGCCTCTTCCATGATCTTACAATATTCATCATCGTTAAGACACCTAAGCAAAACACTAGCGAGACCTCTACTATAGAGCACGCCTCCAACCAAAGTGTATCTTTGGGTGACTCTCCTGATAGCCTTCTCTTCTGCCGTGGACTGTTCAGGATAAGATTGATCATAGCAATACATGGCAATCTCATAATACCATGGCGTTTCCTCGTCAGCCAATTCTTCTTCTAGATCTAGCAGCATGATCTCTTTATTCTCAATTATTCCTCCTTCCTTAACCTTTTTGAGCACCTCCTCCTTAACACTAAGGAATGCCAAATCCTTGATGGTAGGAGTAAGATGCTTCTGAATGATAACAGAATGGAAATCTCTCTCGGGGAGGAAGGTCAAGGAGGAGGCAAGCGATGCAAGAGCGTCAGCTAAGATATGTTGGTTTCGAGGCACATGGACGAAGATTAATTTGGTAAAGAGCTTGGCATAAGAAGAAGAAAGTTTCTGATAGGGTTTGAGTTTGGGATCAAGCGTGTGACATTTGGTAAGCACTTGGCGAAGAATAAGTTGACTATCACCTACAATCTGTAATTGGGTAACACAAAATTGATGAGCGACCTCAAGTCAAGCCAGAAGAGCCTCATATTCAGCTATATTATTTGTAACTAGAAATGCAAGCTGAGAGGCAAGTGGAATGGTGATACCTTCAGGTGATAGGAGAACAATGTTGATCCCCTTACCTTGAAAATTCAGAGCTCCATCAAAATGTAACATCGACATTGAATCGGGTTGATTGGCGGATATTAGTTCCTCGTATGGAAACTCTGAGCGAGTATGATCGAATCTAGGGAGAGGGTGATGAGCAAGATGTTCTGCTATGTCATAGCCTTTAATCACTTTTTGCTGAATGTAAGTGATATCGAACGAAGAGAGGAAGTTTTTCCATCGTGCTAATCGGTCAGTAAGAATAGATTTTTCAAGCAGGAATTTGATGGGATTCATGCGAGTAATAAGATGAACCTCATGAGCTAAGAAGTAATGTTTCAACTTCTGAACTACCCATACTAAAGTTCACAGGTCTTCTCTATAGCTGTGTACTTCTGCTCACAGGGGTTGAAAAGCTTAGACAAGTAGTAGGCTGCCCTCTCCTTTCCTTCTTCATCAACTTACGCAAGGACAACACCTACTGAGTCATCCAGGACAGAAATATAAAGAACAAGTGATTTGCCTGGAACGGGCGGCCTCAGGACAGGAGGATTGGATAGATAATCCTTCAATCCATCAAAAGCTGCCTGACACTTGTCATCCCAATTAAATTTAACTCCCGGCTTAGTAAGCTCGTAGAACGGCCTACATCTTTGTTGTTGTGTAGTGGACAACGGATCTAGAGGGGAGGGGTGAATAGATCTGCCCCTCTTTTCGCAATACAACCCTCTATAAGGCTAGTTAAAAATAATTGCAGTGGAATACAACTAGCTTAGCGATGTATAAAACGATTTGCTTAGAAATATGATTTCACAATATAGAGATTGAACCTAAGCATGCATCTAAAATATTTCAATCGCACAATCTAACCACAACATAAAGGATTTTAAGGTGGTTCGGACTGAATCCCCAGTCCTACATCCACCCCTCACCAAATCCGGTGAGGCTTTACTAGTGCAACACACCAAACCGCAAATCGGAGAACCACCGATTGCCTTCCTACTAACCACCGGTAGGGACGTCAACACCGCAGATCGGACAACCTCCGATTGCCTTCCTACTAACCACCGGTAGGGACGATTCTCAACTTCCAAGTGTTTGAGTGAAATAGAAAAAGAAGAACTTATGAAAAACACTCAAACAAGATATAGAATATGCTTAAGAGAAAAGATCTTGTCTGAGATTTGTTGGAGCTTGAATCTCTTGGGGATTCGATGAAGAGCTTCTTCCCAGAGTAGCTTGATTTCCTTCTTGGAATACGCTCCTTCTAGCTTCCTTTGATCACCCTTCTTGCCCTTGAGTGCTTCTAGCTTTGTTGGAGATTGCTTAGCTTTCGATCTGAGCTTGAATCACCTTGGATGGATGAAGAACTTCCTCCGGAAACACTGTTCACGAAGGTGCTACAGTACCTCGAAAATGGCCTCCCTTGATCTCCCTTGAAGCCTTGAAGTGTTAGGGTTTCCAACCCCTCATATGTTGGTTTTATAGACCTTGAATGGTCCTTGGACACCCCCCAGACCAGATCCACAAATCATGGGAGATGAGGTGAGTTTTGATTAAAGAAATCCATGGAAAGGGGATGGCCACGAGGTGGAATTCGAAGTCAAACATGGCTGCATCGGGGCTGGCGGTCGACCTGTGGCTTCTGGCGGTCGACCGCTACTGAGAAACACTATAGACGGATGGTCACTGGGAATTCCGGTCGACCGCTACGGGCTGGCAGTCGACCGCCAGCTGAAAGACATGCAGACTGGCGGATGCTGGCTGGGGTGGTCGACAGCCCCTGTGCTGGCGGTCGACCGCCAGTTGGGCTGATTCTGGGCTTGCCCGGGTCGGTCTGTTATCCACTTCAGCTCCGTCGTTCAACTCCATTAACAGCCCATTCATGTCTGTAACTTCATCCTTGTTGGTCTAGAAAGTACCAACTGAATCTTTATCTTTTGACTCTCATCTTGTGCAGTGGCCTTGGCTATTTGAATGAAGCTTGTAGTTGTTGTATAGACTTTGTATCAAGGCTTGGACGTGTAGACTTTGTGTGCATGTATGAACTCTGTATAGACTTTGTACCTTGAGCATGTATGAGCCTGTACAGGCTTGCTTCATGAACGTACAGACTTGGTAACTTGATGCACGAACACAACAGAACGCAATGTATAGACTTTGCGTGTGAAGTAGCCGGCCAATGTATAGACTTGTGTTGCAGCCATCAAGCAACGTACAGACTTGGAGTTGTGCTAGCAGCCAACGTACAGACTTTATCTTGTGCAATGTACAGACTTTATTTTGTGCATGCAGCCAACGTACAGACTTCATCTGCAGCAACGTATAGACTTTGTGTGTAGCAACGTATAGACTTCGAGTTGTGCTAGGCAGCCAACGTACAGACTTCATGTTCAGCAACGTACAGACTTTGTCCAACGTATAGACTTCGTCCAATGTACAGACTTTGTCCAACGTATAGACTTTGTCCATCATACAGACTTTGTCCAACGTATAGACTTTGTCCAACGTATAGACTTCGTCCAACGTATAGACTTCATCCAATGTACAGACTTTGTCCAACGTATAGACTTTGTCCAACGTATAGACTTGGAATGCAGTGCACATGCCCGCAACCTGTTCGATGAAATGACAAACTGCTTAAACAGATACATAATGACATCATATGCAAACACAATGTGACTTATAGTAGTTGCTATCATCAAAACCATAATAGTAATCATGGTGCACATGTGTTCAACATTCTCCCCCTTTTTGATGATGGCAACACTGTGAGTCATTATATGGCAGAAATGGCCAAGATGGCAAAGTGTATGATATATGTAACATATGCAGCTCAGGATCCATGATAGTAATTGCATGTGAATGTAATTATGAATGCAGATATGAATGCCATGCATTGGATACACAAATGAGATGCACAAAGTGAATCTCCCCCGTACACCATTCACTCATCCATAGCTCTTACAAAGGACTCACACAACGAATTCTCCCCCTTTGCCAACAGCAAAAAGGATGAATAAAGTAGAGTAGGTGACAAAGGTCGGTGAGACCAGAGGTGAAGGAGAGGGAAGAGCAAGCCATAAGATGCAAACCTGAAACATATAGCGAGCAACATGTACGGGTCAAAACTAATGAAATCTGATATCATCAACAGAGTTCGAAGAGCATCTACATCGAATATTTAATAGAAATGAACCAAAGGTGCATATCATTGCAATGTTTAACCTTCCCTTATCTTATATATCCATATTCAATAACTGTTAAGGGAATAACATAAAAAACTAGTATTGAGACTAAACAGACATGAGTAAAGCATGGAATGTTATGATCGCAGCAAATGTAATTTTCAGTATTTTTGGCATTTGAAGGCACAAGACTCATATTTTACGAGCAATCAAGTCTAGTACATGCCTCCTAGTCATAAGAATACACGTTGTTTAGACGCAAGTATTCCTAGGTATTTGGTAAGACTGACTATGATGCTTCAAAATGAACATTTTAAAACACATCATGACATATCCAAACTCATTTCTGTGATGGGAAGATATGTTTCTCAGTGATTATGCCATTGCTCTGCCTAGAGGCCAAATGTATTAAGATAGAGATAACAGGGGCACATCATGACATGTCATTCGTCACTTGATTTGATGACGGGACATATTTCTCCGTGCAACAATATCATTGCTTTGTCAAATTTATTTTTCAAGAATTCCAGCTCATCAAGATGTTTAACACCAATACTAAGCTCTAGAGTATCACCAAGATTATCATGAAATTTGGATTTTCAGATAGCAGGATAGTCATTCAAAGCATAATATGCAGTCTCTAGTTAAGGTCTATTAAAACCAAGAACATAGATGATTTCAGAACCAATATTTCAGAGCTTCAAGGAAATCATTAAATCTGAACCGATTTCATTGAATGGATAATCATCAGGGCACATAAAAGAAAGCTCTTACTCCATATGTTCGTTTGTCTCATGAACGGTATTGTCAAACTGGAAGCCAGTGAAGTTCAGATTGCAAGAGATAAGAAAAGCAACAAAACTCCCCCTAAAGATATGCAGAGAATGCACTCAAGGAGTTATGTTTGCAAGCAAATGTAAGGACAAACGTCAAGGAGTGAGAGAGTAGAACCATGTAGGGGTTGACCTGATCAAACATGAATTTGGCAGGCATGAAATGCATGACCCAACACATGGTTGTACATTTATTAAATGTAACAGAATAAAAATGAAACATATGCATGAATGCTGCAAAGTGACAACTCCCCCTTACTATATGGCCTATATGCGATAATGACTCATGGTACTTGGCGGAGGTGAAACCTCACATATATTGAGTGTGCCTAGGCAAGCATAGCCTGCCTTTCCATACATCAACATTTGATATACCATGGCCATGCAAGAATGATGCGACACAAACCATGCAATGTATTGGGAACATAGATTCAACTTCATTATGCAACTACATGCAATGCGACACCATATGCAAAAAGACATATTGACATATAAACAATGGATGAACACACTAATCTGCACAAACACACAACTAAATTGAACATGATCGTCATTTCAATTTTTAGTGGCCTGAGGTCTGCAGAGACCAAGCTCCCTTCTGAGTGTTGAAAACCTGTCATTACACAAGAGCTTGGTGAAAATATCAATAATTTGATTTAGAGTATCAACAAAATGCAGTTCAAAATTTTTCTTACTGACCTCGTCTCTAATGAAGTGATGCCTAATCTCAATATGCTTAGTCCTAGAGTGCTGGACTGGATTTTTTGCAAGATTGATAGCACTAGTGTTATCACACATAATCGGGACACAACCAAGATCCACCAAGTAGTCTTGGAGTTGGTGTTTAATTCACAACACTTGGGTGCCATAGCTCCCCGCAGCAACATATTCTGCCTCCGCGGTTGAGAGGTTAACCGAGTGTTGTTTCTTGGAGGCCCAAGAAACTAAACACCCGCCTAGAAACTGGCAATAGCCACTAGTACTCTTACAATCTAGCTTGCATCCAGCGTAATCCGCATCAGAATAAGATATAAGAGATAAATCACATGATGACGGATACCACAATCTCAAATCTTGAGTGCCGGCAAGATATCGAAGGATATGTTTGACGGTAGTCAAATGAGATTCTCTAGGACTAGCTTGAAATCTAGCACAAAGGCATACACTAAACTAGATATCTGGTCGGGATGCAGTCAAATAAAGTAAAGAACCAATCATACCTCTATAGACCTTTGCATCAACCAATTTACCATTTTCATCTGAATCCAATGAAGTTGAGGTGCTCATCGGAGTTGCAATGACCTTTGCTTAAGTCCATAAAGTGCCCTGTCTAGTTTGTATACAAAATCTGCATTGTTAGAATTCTCAAAGCCAGGGGGCTGCTCAACATAGACTTCTTCTTTGATCAAGCCATTCAAGAAAGCACTTTTGACATCCATTTGATACAGCTTTATTCTAAGGGAGCATGCAAAGGCAAGTAAAATTCGGATGACTTCAAGTCTAGCAACTGGGGCATAAGATTCATCAAAGTCTACCCCAAACTCTTGATTATACCCTTGAGCCACCAATCTAGCTTTGTTTCTTATTATCTTGCCATCCTCACTTAGTTTGTTTCTAAAGACCCATTTAGTGCCTATGACAGATTGTGATGAAGGTCTAGGAACAAGATGCCAAACTTTATTCCTTTCAAACTGGTTTAACTCATCTTACATTGAATTTATCCAGTTTTCATCTTTTAATGCTTCATCAATATTTTTGGGTTCATGCTGCGAGACAAGAGCAAGTTGATTTAATTCTTCCATAATTTTAAAATGTGACCTTGTTCTAGGTGGGTCATTCAAGCTGCCAATGACGTTTTCTAAAGGATGATCCTTAAGAATTCTAATGTTTGTAGAATCGTTACCTTCTCCTGGAGCTTGATCCCTTGCATTGCTTGATTCAGCTAGGTCACCAGCTTCTTTTATTTCTTATTGTGGAGGATCACTCTTGTCCTTTATGCTTAGGAATTCCCCATCTTCATCATTTTTCCTGCAAGAGTTATCATTGTTAGAATCATGATATTCATCAAAGGAAACATGGGGTGATTCTTCCACAGTTTGACTCTTGATATTGTAAATTCTATAAGCCCTAGATCTATCAGAATTTCTAAGGAATATACCTTCATCACTCTTGGACTCGAATTTATCTAAATCTCTTTTGTCATTATTGTGGATGAAGCATTTAGATCCAAACACTTTCATATGTGAGAGAGATGGCTTTTTACCTTTCAGCAACTCATAAGGAGTCTTTTTGGTGTGTGGCCATACCATAGAGCGGTTGATAATGTAACATGCCGAGTTTACCGCTTCAGCCCAAAACCTCCTTGGAAGTTACCGTTCAGCAAGCATGGTTCTTGCCATCTCTACAAGTGTTCGGTTTCTCCTTTCAACTACACCATTTTGCTCTGGGGTTCTTGGTGAAGAAAACCGGTGTGAAATGCCTTCAGCCCTGCAAAGATTATAGAAATCAGCATTTTCAAATTCACCACCATGATCATATTGAATCTTGGAGATCTTGAACTCACCGTCTTACTTTATCTTCATGTAGAGCGCCTGAAACTCATCAAAGGCATCATTTTTATGTGTGAGAAAGAAAACCCATGTGAACCTAGAGAAGTCATCCACCAAGACATATCCATATTTTCTACCACTTAAACTAGCAGTTTTGGTTGGACCAAACAAGTCCATATGAATTAGCTCGAGTGGTTTGGATGATGTATTTTCAGATCTTCCCTTGAAAGATTTTCTTATTTGTTTACCTAGGGCACATGCATCACACAACTTGTTTTCTTGTTTAAATGATAATTCAGGCAACCCTTTTCACCATTGAATGCTTTAACAATTTATGTAAGACATTATAGCTAGCATGTCCTAGTCTATGATGCCATAACCAAGCAATTTCAGATTTTGGTGCAGCAAGACAAAGGTTTAAATAAGCAGGATCATCTAAGTCAATCATGTAAACATTGTTGACTCTCTTACCAGAAAATTTTACCTTGTCAGATTTTGGTTCAATGATTCTACATTCATGAGAGTCAAACAACACTTTGTGACCTTTATCACACAATTGACTTATACTAAGCAAGTTATATTTCAATCCTTCAACTAGCAGCACGTTACAAATGGAGTTGGAGAGATTCTTACCTACATTACCTGTTCCAATGATTTTTTTCCTTGTTGTTCCCTCCAAATATGACGTATCCTCCTTCCTTTTCCTCCAAGAGATAAAATTTTGATTTGTCTCCAGTCATGTGTCTTGAACAGCCGCTATCAAGGTACCACTTGTTATGCATGGCTGCAAGACACTCCTGTACAAGCAATTAAGCAATTGTGTTTAGAACCCAACCAAATTTGGGTCCCATCAAACTCTTCAATTTTTCAAAATATGAAACCATTTCTTTTGGAATCCAAACCTTCCTAGCATTCATGTTTTATTTGCTTAGAGCAGGGATTTGGTTTTTCTTTTCAACCTTGACATTCATTTTCTATTTGGAGGCTCTTTGTTAGAATTTTTGAAAGTTTGATGAAGTTGGCTTCTTGACCCATTGTTGCCATTGGTTGTTCTTGGGTTGAAAATAATTATTTTGCCACCTATGGGATTGATGAACACAGAAATCACAATTGTCCCAAAAATATGGTGATGTTGGCCTATATGAGTGTGTAATCCAATTGTAGTGAAATCTGGAAGGTTGAGCATGCAATGGCCAAGGAAGTGTTGACCTATGCTGCGGGGAAGGTCGACCTTTCTTAGGTTTTTGGACAGGCTTTTTGGGAATATTGGTGACTGTCTCTTCAATCTTTTCTTTCCCTTTCTCCTTTTGTTTTTGCTGGTTTTGTGTGGGAGTTGTGTTTGAGGTGGAAGCTTTGGAAGATGAAACAAATGTGACAGTTTTGAGCCCAATTGGCCTTTTGTTTGTTGGTTCAAAACCCAACCCTTCCTTGTTGAAGTTCATTCTGGTACCTAGCAAAGCATCTAGGTTTTCTCTTCCATCCATAAACTTTTCTAAAGATTGTTGTTTATCCTTCAACTCTTTTTGTAGGTTTTTGATATTTTGAAGAAGTTGAATGTTGACTTGTTTGCTAGCTTCATACTTTTCATTGCTCAATTTACTATCTTTTTCATAGCTTTACATTTTGAGCTTCATGCTATCAATCTCATTTCTCAAATCCTCATTTTCAGTTGCCAAGTCAGTCATTTCTTTTCTTCCTTTCTCCAAATCCTCAATCATTTTCTTAAGATCTTCAATTTCAGTCTCAAGTAGAGCATTCTTATCATTCATATTATGATCATGCACAAATGAGTTAATTTTCTTTTTCAATGATTTATTCTCCTTTTTGTACATTTCATATTTTTCCATGAGTTGTATATATGCATCCTCCCAATCATCAATTGTATAATCTTCAAATGGAGAATTTACCTCAGTTTCTTCATCACCTTTGGCCATAAGGCAGAAATCTTCTTTTTCTTTGTCCGAGGAGCTGGTTCCGTCATCACTTTCCTCTTCATCGCTCCATGTGGACACCATGGCCTTGTTCTTCTTCTTGCCCTTCCATTTGTCAGCTTTTCTGAATCTGTCGGGATAATCATTCTTGAAATGCCCTGGTTTGTTGCAAGAATAACAAATGATTTTGTCAGATTTCTTAGAGTTTTTAGAATTAGATTTGAAACCATTTCTTACCTTTGACCTTCCTCTCATGAAGCTCTTACCTTCCTTTCTCAGGAATTTTTTGAACTTACGTGTGAGCATGGCTACGTCATCCTCTTCTCGCTCACTTGTCGAATCCTCACCTTCATCAGAAGTGCCATGACCGTTGGGTCCTGCTTTAAGAGCTAGGGACTTCTTCTTAGGTGTCTCAGCCTCTTTGTTCTTGAGGTTGATCTCATAGGTCATCAATGACCTAATGAGTTCATCTACCTTGGTAGTTGCGAGATCTCTCGATTCTTCAACCACGGTAGCCTTTGTGTGCCATGCTGGAGTTAACGATCTGAGAATTTTCCTTACAATTTCTTACTCTGAATATTTCTTTCCCAAATCAGTTAAACTATTAGTAAGCATAGTCAATCGAGCATACATATCTTGAATTGATTCATCAGGCTTCATGCGGAACATTTCATATTCAAAAACTAAAATGTTGGCTTTTGTTTCTCGTACCTGAGAGGTTCCTTCGTAGATTACCTCTAGCTTGTCCCACATTAGTTTTGCAGATGCGCAGGTAGCCACTCTTGAGAATTCAACTGGATGGAGTGAGCATTGCATGATGTGTTTGGCACTCCAGTTGACAGTGGATTGTCTTATTTGTTCTTTGGTCCACAAGTCCTCATTATCCGTAAGCTCATACGGACCTTTGCTGATCACTCGCCAAAGTTCATAGTCTTGAGCGTGAATGAACACCTGCATGCGATGTTTCCAATAAGGACCGTTAGATCCAGTGAAATAAGGAGGTCTGTTCACAGAATGTCCTTCAGGTAAATAACCCTTAGGCGCTGATCCACCATTTCCCTCAAGGTCGTTGGACCCCATAATGAGAGATTAGGCTCTGATACCACTTGTTGTGTAGTGGACATCGGATCTAGAGGGGAGGGGTGAATAGATCTGCCCCTCTTTTCGCAATACAACCCTCTATAATGCTAGTTAAAAATAATTGCAGCGGAATACAACTAGCTTAGCGATGTATAAAACGATTTGCTTAGAAATATGATTTCACAATATAGAGATTGAACCTAAACATGCATCTAAAACATATCAATCGCACAATAAAATCACAACATAAAGGATTTTAAGGTGGGTCGGACTGAATCCCCAGTCCTACGTCCACCCCTCACCAAATTCGGTGAGGCTTCACTAGTGCAGCACACCAAACCGCAAATCGGAGAACCACCGATTGCCTTCCTACTAACCACCGGTAGGGACGTCAACACCGCAGATCGGACAACCTCCGATTGCCTTCCTACTAACCACCGGTAGGGACGATTCTCAACTTCCAAGTGTTTGAGTGAAATAGAAAAAGAACAACTTATGAAAAACACTCAAGCAAGATATAGAATATGCTTAAGAGAAAAGATCTTGTCTGAGATTTGTTGGAGCTTGAATCTCTTGAGGATTCGAAGAAGAGCTTCTTCCCGGAGTAGCTTGATTTCCTTCTTGGAATACGCTCCTTCTAGCTTCCTTTGATCACCCTTCTTGCCCTTGAGTGCTTCTAGCTTTGTTGGAGATTGCTTGGCTTCAGATCTGAGCTTGAATCACCTTGGATGGATGAAGAACTTCCTCCCGAAACACTGTTCATGGAGGTGCTACAATACCTCAAAAATGGCCTCCCTTGATCTCCCTTGAAGCCTTGAAGTGTTAGGGTTTCGAACCCCTCATATGTTGGTTTTATAGACCTTGAATGGTCCTTGGACACCCCCCAGACCAGATCCATAAATCATGGGAGATTAGGTGAGTTTTGATTAAACAAATCCCTGGAAAGGGGCTGGCCACGAGGTGGAATTCGAAGTCAAACATGGCTGCATCGGGGCTGGCGGTCGACCGCTACTGAGAAACACTATAGACGGATGGTCACTGGTGTTGCGTCCCTACGGTTTTGATGATGTCTCACACTATAAATCAATCGGCTTCTATCAATAGATTAGTTCATGCTTCATGTAGGACAGTGCAGTTCATGTGGTTGTCATATAGACATGCATTACTTGTTCAAGTCCATACTCTATCAGCATAGTCTGGACAGTAGTGGGTTGACCCCCCAGTTCGCAAGTCTGTACATCGCATTTGTCGAAGGCATTGGTAAAGTCTAAACATCGTTCACATTGCTTCAAGTCTACACAACCTTAGCGAAAGCTCTACAAGTCTATACAGCCATTTCCAAGTCTGTACATCTGTTTGCCTGACTTCATATTCAGAGTATGTACATCCTTTTGTTGAAATTCTAAGTCTATACATCGGTCTGTTTGGGCAAGTTTGTACAGCGATTGCATTCATTAGAAGTCTATACATTGGAGTCTTTACGTACGTTGCACTTCAAAGTCTAGACATTGCACTGTAGGTTGCTTAGTTGAAGTCTATACATTACTGATCGCACGTAAGTCTATACATTCCATCCTTTTCCTACGTTCAATACTTTAGCTACACCCTAAGTCTCCACATTGGCAAAGTATATACATCGCTTATGCAAGTCTGTACAGCCAGCACATTCATTGATATCAAGTCTACACACTGCATATAGGCAAAGTCTACACATTGGTAGAGTCTGTACATCCTCTAGGAGCCCTAAGTCTATACATCGCAAAGTCTGCACATCGCAGTGTTCAAGTCTTTCAAGTCTATACACTAGTTCAGGGTTCCCAAGTCTATACATTGGTCCTCAAGCGTTACAAGTCTGTACAGCCTGCTTCATCGTTCAGAGTCTGTACATTCCTCAAGGGCCAAGTGTATACATTGTCCACGTGTTCACATTTACAAAGTCTATACATCGTGGGGCTTCGAATCTTCAAGTCTGTACATCCTTCAAGGGCCAACTCTATACACTGTCTCGCTCACATCTTCAAGGGTGATTGAGCATCGTGAAGTCTATACAGTGGCTGAGCATCGTAAAGTCTATACATTGGTTAGGCTCGTTCATGCAGCATTCATCTCAAGTCTGTACACTGCCTTTCACATGCACTCATTCATCAAGTCTATATAGTCCCTTGGTTACAAGTCAATACACTCGATTGCTTCATGCATTACCAGAAGTCTACACATCCCCCTCTGCTATGTAATGCATCAGTTTTCAAGTCTATACACTGAGGACGCTGAAGGCCCTCAAGTGTATACATTCTCACATTGTACACACTTAATCATTTACTGCTTCTAAAGTATATACACGCGTTGTTATAAGCCTGAACTAACTAATTCGATTCATTTCTATTGTCTCTGCCTGCAGATGACTCAGGTTAATGATTGGGCACGTGAATCGAGGATGATGCCTGGCACGTGATCCAAGGATGCTCTGGAAAAGGAGGGAACGAGACCCACTCGTGTGAAGTCCTGGAATTCAGGTCGGATGCCATATAAAAGGTGTCTTCTGCGAACAGGAGAAGTGAACGAAAAGAAAAGGAAGGCTGAAGTGAAAAATCCCTGAGCAGAAGAAGAAAAGAGAGAGAGCCTCCACGTTCCAGAGAAAAGACAGAGAGAAGAATTTGAGAGATATGAACTGAGAGAAAAGTGCTTGAGAGATAGAAGAAATCGTGCTGTGAAGATTTGCTTCTTCGGAAGCTACATTTATTTTTTGGTTTTTCAGAAACGATTGTCATTCATCATTGGTCTTGTTTTCCTTTCTGTTTTTCATTTCTTCATTTCTGATTCCGAAGTGTTACCCTCTAGTGTTTGGAGGAAAGGAGTGTTACTCCAGTTCCCCTCTGGGCTGCAGAGGAAGAGAGATATGTGATCTCTGGTTTTGCCAGTGACGGACTGTCACTAGCAGGTTCCCTCCGGGTTAGAGGAAGGGAGAGCCATCTCCGGTTCTGGTCTTGCTAGTTGCAGGTCTAGGTGTCAAGCTCTGTGGGTAGCAAAATTTGGTTGAGGGATTTGTTTCCCTTGGTTGTTCAAGCTGTGTGGCAGCATCTTGTTCGCAGACTGAGTCTGCAGTTTTCTAGCAGTGGCTTGTGGAATCCTCACTCTAGTTGGAGTGAGGGGTGGATGTAGATTGTGGACTATAATCGAACCACCTTAAAATTTCTTGTCTCCTCTGTGGTTTGCTGTTATCGGTTGTGCTCTCTATCTGCTTGGCATTGTGTTTGACTGTGGACAGTCTTTTTCAATCGCACCTTCTTATTCTATCTTAGTTATTCACTGCGTTAGCTATATTGTTTTGCTGTATCTGAAGGGTCAAAATTCGAAGTAGTGATTTTCCGTTGAAGTTTTCTAAATCGGGAGTGATCTATTCATCCCCCCCTTCTATATCACTCTTCGCTGCGCTAACATTTGGTATCAGAGCAGGTTTGCATCATGTGGACGAACGGTCAGGGAAATGCTAATGGTCCTAGAAGCTTCATGCCTGAAGGTCAATCCATTAGTCACCCTCCATTTTTTGATGGTAATAACTATCTCTTTTAGAAGAACAGGATGGAAGTGTTTATCAGGGCACATAGCCACAAGCTGTGGAGGGTAATTACTGTTGGGCCGTATGATCTGCCACCGAACGAGGATGCGTGGACAGATGATCATGTCAAGCTATCTTCACTCAACTGGACGACGCTGAAAATCATCCAGTGTGCTGTTCACCCAGAGGAATATGCCCGCATATCTACCTACAGGACTGCCAAGCGAATGTGGGATGAGCTGCAATTAATTTACGAAGGTACAGCTCAAGTGAAAGCCTCGAAAGTAAATCTCTACACCTTTAAGTATGAATTGTTTAGGATGAATGCAGAGGAGAATATTATTGAAATGTATGCCAAGTTTTCCTTGATCACAAACACTCTTAAGGGGCTATGGAAGGATCTAGCTGAGGCAGATATAGTCAGGAAAATTCTTAGATCTTTATCCCCAGCATGGCACACTAAGGCCATAGTGATAGAGGAGTCAAAAGATCTGACGACCTTGACAGTGAATGAACTCATAGGATCCCTCATGACCTATGAGATGAATTTCAAAGGAGGTGGTGAAGGAAGTGACAGGAAGGGTAAGAATGTAGCTCTCAAGGCATCCCGCAACAAGAGTAGCAGTAGCAGCAGCAGCAGCAGTAGCGGTGAGTCCGATGGTTTTTCCGATCTCGACCAGAAGGAGCAGGCAATGCTCACTCGACAGTTCAATAAATTTTTAAGGAGAAAGGGGAAGACCTTTAGGAGGAAGAAGCCATACTCCTTTAACAAGAATGTTGAATCTACCAATCATAAGGATAGAAATTCTAAGAGACTGACTTGTTTTCATTGTAACAAACAGGGACACATGAAAGGTGAATGCCCAGATCTCCAGAAGAAGGGTCCCTACTTTCAGAAGAAGAGCTCAAAGGTGCAGAAAAAGAAGAAGCCACGAGCGATGGTCTGCACTTGGAGCGAGGAGGAAGAAGATCCCGAAGACACTTCCTCAGAGGAGTATGAAGAAAGAATTTGCCTTATGGCAAATAGCAAAGAGGAGGTAATAAATGTCTTTGAAAATTTCTCTATTGATGACTGGGAAGATGCTTATGGTGAATTGTTAGACAAGTTTAATTCTCTCAGTAAAGAGCATAGGGTCCTCAAAAGAAAATTTAATACTAATGTTGAAGAACAAACCCAGGTCTGTGAGGAAAATCAGAAACTAAAAGAGCAACTAGAAGAAATGACCTCACTAAGAAAAGAAAATGATAAGCTCAAGGGAGAAAACCAGGAGAGTCACACCCAGCTCAATGAACTGAAAACTAAAATTAAAGAAAGCCTGAATGAAATTAGAGTGAACTCAGAGAAATATGAAGCTGTTAAGATAGTGAATGCTGAACTGTTAAAAAATTCTGAGTCACTGCAAAAAGAGCTAGAAGACAAACAAAAAGTTTTGGAAAGATTTGTTCAGGGAAAAACTAGTCTGGATGCTATTCTAGGGACAAGGGTTAACTTCAATAAGGAGGGTCTAGGCTATGACCCAACTAACAAGAGACCCCTACAATTCAAGACCATCACCTTCAGCCCAGAGAAGGGAAAAGAGAAGCTGGACACACCATCCAGCTCAAACAGTAGTAAAGGAGCTCAATGTTCGAAAGAAACTTTAAAGAACAGTGCTGGTCAACCATTGAAAATGGGAATGAATTTTGTGAAGAACTTCACTAAGCCCACTCATCAGAACATAAATGGTAAATGGACCAAGCAAGTGGATCAGAAGAAAAGTTGGAATTACTACAATCAGATGGGTCCAAACAGGACCTACTGGAGAAATAATTATCATCTTCAAAAATCTGTTAATCAACAAGCTCACAGGAGATTTCCTAGGAATGGGAAGCCTAATGAATGGAATAGAGCTTACTTCTCCAGACCAGCTGGACTTAATTTCCATAAACCAGAAGTAAAGGTGCCAGAGAAAACCATGCTGAAGCAAATCTGGATACCTAAACATTTGATTAGAGATTTGAACAATGTCTTTGGACCCAACTCATCTTGGGTTCCAAATAACTTTGCTTGATTTTGTTTGTGTAGGTCGGCCTGGCAGCTGAAGATAACAAGTGGTACCTCGACAGTGGCTGCTCCAGGCACATGACAGGAGACCGATCCCAGTTCAGCAAGATAGAGATGAAGGTAGGGGGTCTGGTCAAGTTTGGAGGAAAGAACAACGGTAAGATAATTGGAGTTGGCACAGTAGGTAAGACTTCCACAAACTCCATTGAAAAAGTTCTACTTGTGGAAGGTCTTCAACACAACTTGATTAGCATTAGTCAGTTACGTGACAAGGGTCACATGGTTGTGTTTGATGATAATTCATGCAAAATCTTTGAAATAAATTCTGATGTAGTTAAATTTGTAGCCAACAGGATTAATAATGTTTACATGGTAGACTTAGATGAGGAATCTGAATCTAATATCTATTTTGTTAGCGTAGCGAAGAGTGATATAGAAGGGGGGGGATGAATAGATCACTCCCGATTTGAACAACTTCAGCGGAAAATCACTACTTCGAAATACAGCCCTTCAGAAATAGCTAAATAATATAGCTAACGCAGTAAGAAACTAAGACAGAATAATATGGTGCAATTGGAAGAGGCCGTCCACCCACAAACACATGGCCAAACAGAAGGAGAGCACAAACGATAATAGCAAATCACATAGGAGACAAGAGATTTTAAGGTGGTTCGATTGTAGTCCACAATCTACATCCACCCCTCACTCCAACTAGAGTGAGGATTCCACTAGCCGCAGCTAGAAAACTGCAGACTCAGTCTGCGAACAATATGCTGCTACACAGCTTGAATAGCCAAGGGAAACAAATCCCTCAACCAAACTCTGCTACCCACAGAGCTTGACACCTGGACCTGCTACCAGCAAGACCAGAACCGGAGATGGCTCTCCCTTCATCCAACCCGGAGGGAACCTGCTAATGACAACCCGTCACTGGCAAAACCAGAGATCACAGATCTCTCTTCCTCTGCAGCCCAGAGGGGAACCAGAGTAACTCTCCCTTCCTCCAAACACTGGAGGGTAACAACTCGAAATCAGAGATATGAAGAAATGAAAGGAAAAATAGAAATGTAAACAAGACCAATGATGAACAACAATCGTTTCAGAAAAACCAAAATCAAATGTAGCTTCCGAAGAAGCAAATTGGACTCTTCTCTCTCACTCAGACTTTTCTCTCACAGCAATACTCTCAAATCTTTTCTCTCTCTCTTCTTTCTGGAACGTGGAGGCTCTCTCTCTTTTCTTCTTATGCTCAGGGATTCTGCTCTTCAGCTTTTTTTTTTTCAGTTCAGTCCATCTAATCACAGAAGGCACCTTTTATATGGCATTCGACCTGAGTTTCAGGCCTTCACACGAGTGAGTATCGTTCCATCTTTTTCCAGAGCATTCTCAGATCACGTGCCAGGTATCATCCTCGGTTCATGTGCCCAATCATTAACCTGAATCATCTGCAGGCAGAAACAAGGAAATGTGATTAGTTAGTTCAGTCAGATATCAACGAATGTATATACTTTAGAACAGCAAATGAGTAATTATGTACACTGAGAGAGTGTATAGACTTGTAAGTGTTCATGCGACCTCAGTGTGTAGACTTCATTCAGCAGGCAAGACAATGGATGTATAGAGTTGGTCGTGTGAAGGAGGACGAGTGTAAAGACTTGTAATGAAGAGCAGCAATGTGTAGACTTGTGAAGCACAACTGTATGCAATGTATAGACGTCTATGTATAGACTTCGATGAGAACAATGCATGAAGGCATCGAATGTGTAGACTTAGAAATAGTAATTAAGCAAGTGTGTCAAATGTGAGAGTGTATACACTTTTAAACAGCATATAGGCAAGTATGAACAACTTGAGAGTGTATACACTTGAAGGCCTTCAGCGTCCTCAGTGTATTGACTTGAAATCTGATGCATTAACATGACAAAGGGGAATGCTAACTTCTGTGAAGTGTATGAAGGAATAGAGTGTATAGACTTGCGAACAAGGGACTGTACAGACTTGATTAAAGAGTGCACATGAAAGGCAGTGTACAGACTTGAGATGAACAAAGCATGAACGAGTCTATCCAATGTATAGACTAGAAACATTTGAACATATGGACAATGTATACACTTGGCCTTTGAGGAATGGTGTATAGACTCTGAACGTGAAGGCAGGCTGTATAGACTTGGAGACTATTAAAGTATTGTATAGACTTGGTAAACCTGAACCAATGTACATACTTGGAACGCCTGAGGACTAGTGTACAGACTTGGAATCAATGAAGGCGTTGGCTGTACAGACTTGCATGAACGATGTATACACTTTGCCAATGTGTACACTTAGGGTGTAGCTAAAGAAGCGAACGTAGGAATAGGTGGGAACGTATAGACTTACGTTCGATCACCAATGTACAGACTTCAACTAGGGAGGTTACAGTGCTATGTCTAGACTTAATGATGCAGGCCTTGTATAGACATTGGAACGCTTGAAGCGATGTACAGACTTGGTGAGCGCCAAGCAATGTACAGTCTTTGATGAACGCCGCTCGCTGTACAGACTTCGAATCAAGGCATGAATAGAGAATCAATGTCTAGACTTGGATGCCCAAGCCAATGTATAGACTTGTGCAGTGCAGCCAGTGTATGAACTTGTACAGTGACTAGAGGCTGTACAGACTTTGGGTCATGATGTGTGAGACGAGGGACAGTGTATTGACTTTGAAATGGCAGACGATGTATAGACTTGGGATTCAACTGGATGTATAGACTTGGAAGATGGAAGGCGATGTGTAGACTTTGAAAGGAACGGGAGAATGTATAGACTTGGCCCCTTGAAAGGATGTATAGACTTCAGATGCAAGCTATAGTGCCGTTGTATGGACTTGATCTCAAGGAATGGCTGTATAGACTCTGAAGGCTTAGCGGAGGGTGTACAGACTTTGAATATGAAGTTCAATGTATGGACTTCAGGTGAAGACCAATGTACATACTTTGAATATGAAATTCAATGTATGGACTTGGAAGGCAAAGGGGGCGTCGACCCATCAGAGGGGGGGGCGTCGACCCATCACTGTCCAGACTATGCAGACTGTGTGTAGACATGATCAAGTAGTGCATATCTATCTGACAACCATATGAACTGCACAGTCCTACATGATGAAGCATGAATTATTCTAGAGATAGAAGATTGATTTATAGTGTGAGACATCATCAAAACCGTAGGGATGTAACAATCTCCCCCTTTTTGATGATGGCAACACTATGAATCAAGCAATATCAAAGCTTAACAAGAAATTAATTACAGTTTCAACAATCAAAGCAAATTCAAGGCAAGTGAAAGCACAGCCAAATTAAACACTACTGCAGAAGCACTTCTTTCTCCAAAACCACTCCCTCTCAGCTCCCCTGCAACCCATTCTCAGATAAAGCCATCACATGACAAGGTAATCTCCCCCTTAGCTCATGAACAATACTCCCCTAAAACTCATGACAACACATGATCTACTGATATTGCAAAACCTCTCTCCCCCTTTGACATTAGCAAAAGGAAATGCAGAATATATGAAAGTGCTGGAGACATGAAGAAGAAGTACAGGAACTTCTTAGTGCAGAAAGACACAAGCAAGTCTTAAGAAAATAAGTGAGGTGCTAAACTCAAGTGAAGATTCTTGAACTCCAGTACACACTAGAGAAATAGAATGATAGAAAAGTTTATCAGCATACATAGAGTATGATTTAGAGCAGGTGTTAACAAGTATGGCCAGATATGGCTGAACTGTCAACAATCTAAAAAGACAACAAGAGACAAAGTCAGAGAGGTGTTCTCAAGGTATTGAGGACAAGCAATCCATTAGTTGCAAAACAACAAGGAATTTTTGAGATGATTTTCAAGAAGATCAATGAGTAAGTTGGTGATTCACTCTTTTGACATTAGGGAGACACCTTGATTAGAGGCCTGAATCCCCAGTTACTCAGAGTGAGTACCTCATTACTTCCTCCCCTTTTTTTTATTAAAGGAACAAAGTTAGTAACTGTGGCTTTTGACATGAGGAAACACCTTGATTAGAGGCCAGAGTCCCCAGTTACTCACCAGCTAGCCACCATTGCTCTGTCATGTCTTTTTCATTCATTTTAAGCATTTGACACCTCATGACATAGGAGAAATATTCATTTCATTGATGAAGCTCTCAGTTTCTCAGTGAACAAAACAAGACATGTTTGTTTAGTTAAGCCATTGTGTTGAAGAGATGGAATGATTGAAAATAATACCAGAAGGACTATTACTTGAAGTGAATCTTGAAGTCTAGATTTCAAGCTGATTGGGTCAGATATCAAGACATACAGGTTTTGGCCTGAACAGAATCATTGACAATGTAGGAAGATATACTTTTTACAATTAATCCAGATCTCTGAAGGAATACCAGAGGAAAGATTATAACTGGACTTTAGTATCACTGACTTATAGACTTAAGAATTAAGTGACATTCTACTGTCTGAGAGAACCACACTAGATCTGTCATGAAAACCAGCAAAGACACACATCTGGTCAATATTTTTGAATTTGTCAAAGAACACTTCCTCTTACAGCTCAACCAGCTCCCCCTCACTCACAGCATTCCTGAAATCTAACCAACAGTCATACAGAACTCCCCCTCACAAAAAGAACAGACTACACAATTAAGATAATTTGTATAAGTCTAATTCTCTTCTCAGTGTTGTGAATTTTTTCATTATCCAGAGGTTTAGTGAAGATGTCAGCAATCTGATTATCTGTGCCTACATGAATCAGTTCAAAATTACTTTTAGAAACCTCATCTCTTATGAAATGATGCCTTATCTTTATGTGTTTGGTGCGTGAATGCAAAACATGATTTTTGGCAAGATTAATGGCACTGGTATTATCACAATAGATAGGTGTGCACCCCAAGTCTACTTGGTAGTCCTGAAGCTAGTGTTTAATCCAAATGACTTGTGTTCCACAACTCCCTGCAGCCACATATTCAGCTTCTGCAGTGGAGAGGGCCACATAATGTTGTTTCTTAGAACCCCAAGACACTAAACACCCACCCAAAAATTCACAATGACCACTTGTGATTTTCCTGTCTAGTTTACATCCTGCATAATCAGCATCTGTGTATGCAACTAAGTTAAATGTGTGTGATGTAGGAAACCATAAACCAAGAGAATGAGTAGCTGACAAATATCTGAAAATTCTTTTCACTGTAGCTAAATGTAATTCAGTAGGTCAAGACTGATACCTTGCACACATTCCTACACTGAATTGTATATCAGGTCTGGAAGCTGTCAAGTAAAGAAGAGATCCAATCATACCTCGATAGAGCTTGGCATTTACTTCTTTACCTATCTCATCTGCATCCAGTGAGGTATTGGTACCCATGGGTGTTGTAATGTGCTTCAGGTTTTCCATACCAAACCTCTTGAACAGTTCCATTGTCACGCCCCGAGCGCGGAAGATACCCGGAGATGCGCGACGTGTCTATATCAATCATATCAATCAGAGTGGTCGTGTATTCGACGCAAAGACAGAGATGCGCAAAATAGCAAGATAACCCAATCCTTTATTTCATAATGGATAGACTATTACAAATCCAATACTCTGTTTAATAAAAAAGGAAAAGAATACATATTTGACTCAAGAAACTATAGGAAAGACTAGACGACACTTGAGCAGCTCTATCACTTTCACTCTTGAACATTCCCATCCGATTGACTTCCATCGTCGTCGGACTTACCTGAAAAGTACAAAGGGACAAACGGAATGAGCGAACGCTCAGTAGGAAATTATATCTCAAGTACTAGCAAGGGGTTTAAGTAATTACATCTTTCATGAATGCAATAAAGCTATGCATGCTCGCATAAAACGACAAGATAGAGAGAATGTAATATCAAGAAATAAGATGAACTTAATCATGAACTTCCAACAAGATGACAAGTGTATTCAAGGTATTCAAGCAAGCACGTTTAACAAGTCATGTCAAGAACTTTGGCTATCATGTATCAAGCAAGTAAATTACCCTTTTTCGGGCCACGCATTTCATGTAAAGTCAAGTACGATTCAAGTACAAGATGTGTGTGGAATGTCCAATCAAGCAAGTCAAGTACTCGGTATAATGCCAGATACCTTATCATTTTAACTCCCATGGGCACAAGTACTTTCGGGTGCTCCTCCCAGGACCAGATCGGGCCCTATATGCACAGGCATTTATCATGTATTTTTGACATCCACTCTTGTTTATATAGCCAATATAGAGTTTCAATATTCAAGCTTGTAGACATGTATGACAACTTTGACAGAATAGAGTCCAAAAATATGACAAAGGACATAGATTGGCGATAATAACGGTAAAATCACGATATCAATAAAACTAGGTAGAATATGGTTCCCTTAACTTAGGTCCCATGACAAATCAATATGGACATTCTTTATATAGAATTGAGGTCCACATAAACATTAGATCAAGCAAGATACCCTCATTCTTATCCTAGAATTGAGGTTTACAAGAACGACATGATATGGCATGATATCATCATCCCATTAAGAATTTCTTATGATATACTCTTTGTATAATCATAAGGGCCGGTATACCATGTTTCTTTAGATTGACATGGCAAGGATCGTGTAATGGGTTTTTAGGGTACAACCAGCTCAGTCGGCCTTGAGGGAATCCAAGGCTACGAGGAGTCTTACGGAGGTCTCTATGACTAACTCGCTAGTCCAAAGGAACGGAATGTCCAATGGAGAGCTTGTATGTCAATGAGAGTTGAGTGTGATCGATGAAACAACGTGAAACGTGGGACTATACTCACGGAGTGGAGAATAGTGCCGATATATATATTATATAACATATGAAATCATCGGTTAACAAAAACAGGGAAAAATCAGTTTTACAGTAAAATAACGACTTAGGTCAAGTCGTTTCTCAAGTAATTAACGCCTAACAGAAGGGCGTTTACATATTTCTATTTTACAGAATTTTCAATAATTTATTAATTCATGAAAAACACGCCCTAGTCAGGGGCGTTTGTCAGGTAAGTAACGCCTAACATAAGGGCGTTTACATATGTTCCGTTTTGCAGAATTTTCATTATTTCAATAATTTATATAAACGCGCCCTGGACAGGGGCGTTTCTTCAGAGTTGACGACTATATAAGCAGGCGTCTCATTATTTAAATATTTGACAGAATATAAATAATTTTCAGGATTTATTTAAAACACGCCCTGGAAAGGGGCGTTACTGTTTAATTTTATTTTACAGGATATACATAGTTCAGGAATTTACAGAAAACGCGCCCTAGAAAGGGGCGTTTCTTTTCAATTTACGCCCTGTGCTGGGGCGTTAACAGGTGTAAAACGACGTTGTCAAGGTCGTGAATTCAAGGAATTTACAATATTTCAACAAATAAATTTCCAAGACAGGAGACATGATCATGACAAGCAAATTAGCAGGAATTTACAGGTAGAGTCATGCAAGATATTAGAATCGATATTTCATATTTATTGAATTTTAAACAGGATCAATTATTGATTACATGCGATTGTTCATGAAATTAACGCCTGTATACAAGGCGTATACTTTTAATTAACGACCACTGTGACGGTCGTTTCTTTTAAAGTAGCGCCCTATTCAAGGGCGTTTCTTGAAAAATTTACAGAAAACGTATTAAAACTACATGCAACTGTATAAATATATCATGCATGGTGCTTCTTATATTTATTTTTAGTTTGGGCTACGAGACTTGAGAAAATCCTACCTTTAAGAGTTGATTTGGAGATGACGATTTGCAGATTGATATGAAGAAGGGAGAAAACTCTGTTGCTTAAACAGCAACCAATAACTTCAGCCGTATTAGCAGGAAGAAGTCTTTATGTTCAACTGATGAACCCCTTTCGACTGAACTTCCTACAGAGAAATACGAAGAAACATTAATATTTTCTTCATAATACCTGACCGAAGGTAAAGGAAAGATTATTACATTTGTTCTTCACAACCCCAATGCTTCTTCAACCTGGAAGAAGGAAGAAGTCGAATTAATGACCGTCCACCAAATCAAAAAGGGACAGAGGGAAGGAAGAGCTATTGCTCTGTAATTACCTTCAGAGAACTCGAATGCCAAATAGCGTTCACGGGTTCGAGCAGTAGATTATTTATAGGGTTATGGAAGTCCTATTAGGGTTAGTGTTCATGTGGAAGTAATACTTCTATGATAGAGTCATTACCGCGTTTGAACTCTTTCTAATGCTTATCACTTACCCTGGATAAGTTCTGGGTTCGTCGGGTCACGAACTGAATTAACGCCTTAGGTCAGGGCGTCGATTCTTAAATTAACGACCTTGTTCAGGTCGTTTCTTAAGAAACGTCTTGTATAAGGGCGTTCCTTGTTTATGAAACATGCCTAAGACATGGGCGTTTATTTTACTTGCCTATTTGGTCGCGTGAGAGTTGACGACCACATGCGTGGGCGTCCTTTCTTTAGTCACGCCGTATGTAGAGGCGTTTATTTTTAAATTAACGCCTTACTCAGAGGCGTTATTTTTAATTTGCTTTATTTTGTCTGTATTACTTCTGTACTATGTATGTTTTTACTTTTATTTCAATATTCATTTATCAGGGTTGCTACACCCTCCCCCACTTAAAAAGAATTTGGTCCCCAAATTCAATATATATAATTATACACGTGGAGAGTGTATATACCTCTTAGAATAACTCGGGAAATCGTTTCTTCATAGATTCCTCGGTCTCCCATGTCGCTTCGCGTTCGGGATTCTTATTCCATTGCACCTTGAGCATGGGAATAACCTTATTCCTTAGAGCTCGTATTTCTTGATCTAAGATCTTCATAGGCTTCTGTTCATAGGTGAGATCTTTCTGGATCACCAGATCTCTATGTTCAATAATATGAGATGGATCGTGCACATACTTCTTCAACATGGATATGTGAAATACATTATGTACCTCGGACAATTGAGGAGGCAATGCGATGCGATAAGCAACCTCGCCAACTCTTTCAAGTATCTCAAATGGTCCGATGAATCTTGGCGTAAGCTTGCCCTTAACACCAAATCTTCGTATGCCACGTCCAGGCGATATCTTGAGAAATACATGATCTCCGATTTGGAATTCGAGATCTCTCCTTCTTGTATCAGCATAAGCTTTTTGTCTCGTCTGAGCAACTTGCAATCTTTCTCTGATTACTTGTATCTTCTCAGTTGTATCCCTTACCATGTCTGGACCTAGCAGTTATTTTTCTCCAACTTCGTTCCAGCATATGGGTGATCTGCAACTCCTTCCGTATAAGGCTTCGAAAGGTGCCATTTGGATACTAGCTTGGTAGCTATTATTATATGCAAATTCCACTAGTGGTAAATGATCGTGCCAGCATCCTCCAAAGTCAATGATGCATGCTCTAAGCATATCCTCAACAACCTGGTTAGTTCTCTCGGTCTGACCATCCGTTTGTGGGTGGAAAGCAGTACTAAAGTTGAGCCTTGTTCCTAACGAATGTTGTAATCCCTTCCAAAAATGAGAAGTAAAACGGGGATCTCTGTCCGACACGATTGAGACAGGAATTCCATGTATCCTGACTATTTCCTTGATGTACAGTGCAGCTAGCACATCAATTGACCATCGGCTTTTTATTGGCAAGAAATGCGCCGATTTAGTTAATCGGTCAATGATAACCCAGATTCCATCATGTCCTCCTTTAGATTTAGACAAACCCATGATGAAGTCCATACCAATATCCTCCCACTTCCACTTAGGAATATCTAGAGGGTGTAGTTTTCCAGCAGGCTTTTGGTGTTCCGCCTTGACCTGTTGGCATGTAAGACAGCGTGATACATAGTCCGCTATTTCTCTTTTCATATTGGGCCACCAAAAGTTCCTCTTTACATCTTGGTACATTTTAGTTGATCCAGGATGAATAGTGTACCTTGATCGGTGAGCTTCATCTAAGATCTTCTTCTTTAATTCCGGACAATCAGGTATACAAGTTCTACCTTTGAATAATAATCTTCCATCAGAAGTTAGTTGAAAATCAGATTGTCCTTCTAATCTGCCCTTGATTTCCACTAATATAGGATCATCACCCTGAAGTGCTTGTATCTCAGATAATAAATCTGACTGTATGCTTACATGAGATAATGTAACAAATTTGGATTCCGTGTCCAAGCTTATATTGAGCTCGGAGAATTGTTCAAGTAACCTCCATTCTTGTATCATACAATTGGCTATCATTGCTCTCGGCTTTCGACTAAGGGCATCAGCAACATAATTACCCTTTCCGGGATGGTATTGTATATTGAAGTCGAAGTCCTTGAGATATTCTAGCCAGCGTCTTTGTCTCATGTTTAGCTCCTTTTGTGAGAATAGATATTTGAGATTCTTGTGATCGGAGTAGACAGTGAACTGTACTCCATAGAGATAGTGTCTCCATATCTTTAGGGCAAATACTACCGCGGCCAGTTCTAAGTCATGGACGGGGTAATTCTCCTCATGCTTCTTCAGTTGACGTGAAGAGTATGCTATGACCTTTCCTTGTTGCATTAGGACACATCCGAGGCCAATGCCAGAAGCATCAGTGTAGACCTCGAATTTCTCTCCTTCTATTGGTAGAGCTAACACTGGAGCTGTAGTGAGATGATCCTTAAGAGTTTGGAAACTTCTTTCACATTCCTCACTCCATTCATATCGGATCTCCTTACGAGTTAACCTTGTAAGGGGCACGGCGATCTTAGAGAAATCTTTGATGAATCGCCGATAATAGCCTGCAAGACCTAAGAAACTTCTGATCTCGCTTGCATTAGTGGGTCTTTCCCAGTTTCTTACAGCTTCAACCTTTGACGGATCTACAGATAAACCGTCCTTGGATATGACATGCCCGAGAAAAGCCACTTCTTCAAGCCAGAACTCGCATTCGCTGAGTTTAGCATATAATTGATTTGTCCTCAAGACTTGCAATGCAATCCTCAAATGCTCTTCATGTTCTTCCTTAGTCTTAGAATATATCAATATATCATCAATGAAGACTACTATGAATTGATCCAAGTAAGGCCTGAATATGCTATTCATTAACTGCATAAAGGCAGCAGGGGCATTTGTTAGTCCAAAAGGCATAACAACAAATTCGTAATGGCCATACCTGCTTCTGAATGCGGTCTTGTGAATGTCATCATCCTTGATTCTTAACTGATGATATCCCGACCTGAGATCAATCTTGGAAAAATATTTGGATCCTGAAATCTGATCAAATAATTCATCGATTCTCGGCAGTGGATACTTGTTCTTGATAGTAAGATGATTCAACTGTCGATAGTCAATACACAATCTCATGGATCCATCCTTCTTCTTTACAAATAAGACTGGTGCTCCCCACGGGGAAGTACTTGGTCTAATAAACCCTTTTTGGATTAGTTCCATCAACTGCTCCTTCAACTCCTTGAGTTCAGCAGGAGACATTCTATATGGTGCCTTTGAAACAGGACCAGCACCAGGGACTAAGTCAATGGTGAAGGCCACTTCTCTTTGAGGGGGTAATCCCGGCAAATCTTCTGGAAATACGTCTGGGAATTCTCGCACTACCTGAACGTCTTCTATCTTGGTTTTCTTAGCTTCTTTAACAGTGACAAAAGCAAGGAAGGATACACATCCCTTCCTGACGAGCTTGCTTGCTCGAAGAGCCGAAATAAGAGGGGATTTGCTTCGACTCTTAGGACTAGTATAAGTCAGTTCTGGAAATTCTTTGAAAATGATCTTGCTATTACGGCAATCAACCGTTGCCCGGTACTTAGATAACCAATCTGCTCCTAGTATAACATCATATTCTTTTAGATCTAAACAGATAAGATCAATAGAAAAATTCTTTCCTCGAACCAATACCTCACAGTTTTGGTAATGATGCGTGATATCCGTCTCGTTTCCGAGAGGAGTAGACAACACTATTTTCATCCATTCCGGTTCTAGAGGTAACGGGTCAGCAAACTTCTTAGAAACAATAGAATGCGATGCACCCGTATCAAATAAGACATGTGCATATTTGGAACAAATTTTCAATGTACCTTCCACTAATCCGCCTTCTTCTTCAGGTTCGGTCTCCTGTATTGCATGAAGACGAGCATTCTTTGTCACCGGGCGTTTACCATCGCCGGCTTGGTCGTTCATTAATGGACACTCGGGAATCCGATGCTCACGGCTTCCACAACGGAGACAAGCTCCTAATTTCCTCCAGCATTCTTCCGTCTTGTGACCAGCCTTGTCACAATGCTTGCAGACTGTATTCGAAGGGGTAGTGGTGATAGAGAAAGGCTTGGTCTTCTTGAATTTCTGATCTTGAGAGGAAGAACCTCCATTATTGGGCCTCTTCTTAAAGTTGGGTTTGAAAGAACCCGAACCCGTGACTTGTTCCTTCTTGTCTTTTCCACGGATCCTATCAGATAGTTCCGTGGCATCTTCAAGTAATTGAGCTCGGCGCACTATTTCAGAATAAATTTGGATGTCCATAGGCGCCAATTGAGTAATATAGTGGGGCCTAAGCCCATTAAGAAATCTACGGGCTTTCATCTTCTCCGTGCTAATAAGATGCTTAGCATATCTAGATAACCTGGAGAACTGAGCTTCATAATCTGCTAATGATAAGGATCGTTGCTTTAATGCAGCGAATTCGGCAGCCTTCTTTTCTTGGACTCGGTCCGAGAAATATTTAGCATTGAAGTATTCCATGAATTCTTCCCATGTTACTTGAGTAGGATCGATGGTTGCTTCAATAGACTCCCACCAGCATCTAGCATCTTTCTCTAACTGGAATGTAGCTAATAGCACTTTGTCCTGGTCCGTGCATTGCATGACACGGAATATGCGTTCGGTTTCCCGAACCCAATGCTCGGCATCGTCCGGATCGGTCGATCCCATAAACTTCGGGGGATTCATATTCTTAAAGGCTTGGTGTAAGCTTCCAGCTCGTGGAGCACCACCTTGTGCTACCTGTTGTAGCACTTGGGTCATCCCTTGAAGGGTACGCTGCATGTTGCGCCATTGAGCACGTTCGGCAGCCATTATCCTACAATTATAATAACTATATTAGTACGTGATCGTATTTAAAGACTCGTATACTATGTTAAATCTAACCCTTGGTTCTACCCAATCTCACTGGTTTAAAGGTTCAACTTATCCTTGGACTTGGGTTTTTCCTAGGAATTGAATACCTTAGGCTCTGATACCACAAAGACTGTCACGCCCCGAGCGCGGAAGATACCCGGAGATGCGCGGCGTGTCTATATCAATCATATCAATCAGAGTGGTCGTGTATTCGACGCAAAGACAGAGATGCGCAAAATAGCAAGATAACCCAATCCTTTATTTCATAATGGATAGACTATTACAAATCCAATACTCTGTTTAATAAAAAAGGAAAAGAATACATATTTGACTCAAGAAACTATAGGAAAGACTAGACGACACTTGAGCAGCTCTATCACTTTCACTCTTGAACATTCCCATCCGATTGACTTCCATCGTCGTCGGACTTACCTGAAAAGTACAAAGGGACAAACGGAATGAGCGAACGCTCAGTAGGAAATTATATCTCAAGTACTAGCAAGGGGTTTAAGTAATTACATCTTTCATGAATGCAATAAAGCTATGCATGCTCGCATAAAACGACAAGATAGAGAGAATGTAATATCAAGAAATAAGATGAACTTAATCATGAACTTCCAACAAGATGACAGGTGTATTCAAGGTATTCAAGCAAGCACGTTTAACAAGTCATGTCAAGAACTTTGGCTATCATGTATCAAGTAAGTAAATTACCCTTTTTCGGGCCACTCATTTTATGTAAAGTCAAGTACGATTCAAGTACAAGATGTGTGTGGAATGTCCAATCAAGCAAGTCAAGTACTCGGTATAATGCCAGATACCTTATCATTTTAACTCCCATGGGCACAAGTACTTTCGGGTGCTCCTCCCAGGACCAGATCGGGCCCTATATGCACAGGCATTTATCATGTATTTTTGACATCCACTCTTGTTTATATAGCCAATATAGAGTTTCAATATTCAAGCTTGTAGACATGTATGACAACTTTGACAGAATAGAGTCCAAAAATATGACAAAGGACATAGATTGACGATAATAACGGTAAAATCACGATATCAATAAAACTAGGTAGAATATGGTTCCCTTAACTTAGGTCCCATGACAAATCAATATGGACATTCTTTATATAGAATTGAGATCCACATAAACATTAGATCAAGCAAGATACCCTCATTCTTATCCTGAAATTGAGGTTTACAAGAACGACATGATATGGCATGATATCATCATCCCATTAAGAATTTCTTATGATATACTCTTTGTATAATCATAAGGGCCGGTATACCATGTTTCTTTAGATTGACATGGCAAGGATCGTGTAATGGGTTTTTAGGGTACAACCAGCTCAGTCGGCCTTGAGGGAATCCAAGGCTACGAGGAGTCTTACGGAGGTCTCTATGACTAACTCGCTAGTCCAAAGGAACGGAATGTCCAATGGAGAGCTTGTATGTCAATGAGAGTTGAGTGTGATCGATGAAACAACGTGAAACGTGGGACTATACTCACGGAGTGGAGAATAGTGCCGATATATATATTATATAACATATGAAATCGTCGGTTAACAAAAATAGGGAAAAATCAGTTTTACAGTAAAATAACGACTTAGGTCAAGTCGTTTCTCAAGTAATTAACGCCTAACAGAAGGGCGTTTACATATTTCTATTTTATAGAATTTTCAATAATTTTATTAATTCATGAAAAACACGCCCTAGTCAGGGGCGTTTTTCAGGTAAGTAACGCCTAACATAAGGGCGTTTACATATGTTCCGTTTTGCAGAATTTCATTATTTCAATAATTTATATAAAACGCACCCTGGACAGGGGCGTTTCTTCAGAGTTGACGACTATATAAGCAGGCGTCTCATTATTTAAATATTTGACAGAATATAAATAATTTTCAGGATTTATTTAAAACACGCCCTGGAAAGGGGCGTTACTGTTTAATTTTTATTTTACAGGATATACATAGTTCAGGAATTTACAGAAAACGCGCCCTAGAAAGGGGCGTTTCTTTTCAATTTACGCCCTGTGATGGGGCGTTAACAGGTGTAAAACGACGTTGCCAAGGTCGTGAATTCAAGGAATTTACAATATTTCAACAAATAAATTTCCAAGACAGGAGACATGATCATGACAAGAAAATTAGCAGGAATTTACAGGTAGAGTCATGCAAGATATTAGAATCGATATTTCATATTTATTGAATTTTAAACAGGATCAATTATTGATTACATGCGATTGTTCATGAAATTAACGCCTGTATACAAGGCGTATACTTTTAATTAACGACCACTGTGACGGTCGTTTCTTTTAAAGTAGCGCCCTATTCAAGGGCGTTTCTTGAAAAATTTACAGAAAACGTATTAAAACTACATGCAACTGTATAAATATATCATGCATGGTGCTTCTTATATTTATTTTTAGTTTGGGCTACGAGACTTGAGAAAATCCTACCTTTAAGAGTTGATTTGGAGATGACGATTTGCAGATTGATATGAAGAAGGGAGAAAACTCTGTTGCTTAAACAGCAACCAATAACTTCAGCCGTATCAGCAGGAAGAAGTCTTTATGTTCAACTGATGAACCCCTTTCGACTGAACTTCCTACAGAGAAATACGAAGAAACATTAATATTTTCTTCATAATACCTGACCGAAGGTAAAGGAAAGATTATTACCTTTGTTCTTCACAACCCCAATGCTTCTTCAACCTGGAAGAAGGAAGAAGTCGAATTAATGACCGTCCACCAAATCAAAAAGGGACAGAGGGAAGGAAGAGCTATTGCTCTGTAATTACCTTCAAAGAACTCGAACGCCAAATAGCGTTCACGGGTTCGAGCAGTAGATTATTTATAGGGTTATGGAAGTCCTATTAGGGTTAGTGTTCATGTGGAAGTAATACTTCTATGATAGAGTCATTACCGCGTTTGAACTCTTTCTAATGCTTATCACTTACCCTGGATAAGTTCTGGGTTCGTCGGGTCACGAACTGAATTAACGCCTTAGGTCAGGGCGTCGATTCTTAAATTAACGACCTTGTTCAGGTCGTTTCTTAAGAAACGTCTTGTATAAGGGCGTTCCTTGTTTATGAAACACGCCTAAGACATGGGCGTTTATTTTACTTGCCTATTTGGTCGCGTGAGAGTTGACGACCACATGCGTGGGCGTCCTTTCTTTAGTCACGCCGTATGTAGAGGCGTTTATTTTTAAATTAACGCCTTACTCAGAGGCGTTATTTTTAATTTGCTTTATTTTGTCTGTATTACTTCTGTACTATGTATGTTTTTACTTTTATTTCAATATTCATTTATCAGGGTTGCTACATCCATTGTGTATTTGGTCTGGTTGATGAAGTACCCATCCTCTAGCTGTTGTACCTGCAAGCCAAGGAAGTACTTTAGTTCACCAACCAAACTCATCTCAAATTCAGCAGACATCATTTTAGAGAATTCAACACATAGTTCATGCTTAGTTGATCCAAACACAATGTCATCTACATATACCTGAACTATGAGGAGATCTTTATTTGCACCCTTGGTAAATAAGTTTTGATATATTTTACCTCTTTTGTAGCCCTTGCTGATCAGAAATTCAGTCAATCTTTTATACCATGCTCTTGGAGCCTGCTTTAGACCATACAAGGCTTTGTTTAACCTGAAAACTTGGTCCGGTTGAGGAGAAAATTGAAATCTAGGGGGTTGTTCAACAAAAACCTCTTCTTTAATGACTCCATTTAAAAAGGCACTTTTAACATCCATTTGTTGGAGTTTTATGTTCTTTGAACATGCAAAAGTAAGCAACAGTCTTATAGCTTCTATCCTAGCAACAGGTGCATAGGATTCATCGAAATCTACACCAAATTCCTGACAGTAGTCCTTGGCTACTAATCTGGCCTTATTCCTAGAAATGATTCTATCTTCATTCATTTTATTTTTGAACACCCACTTAGTTCCTATGATATTAACATTATCTGGTCTTGGAACAAGTTCCCAGACATTATTTCTTTCGAACTGGCCCAATTCCTCACTCATGGCATTGACCCAAGCTTGATAAGCCAAGGCCTCTTCTATTGATTTGGGTTCAATTTGTGAGACTAAAGCAATTAAGTCTTCATTATTCACATTCCTAAAATGAGACCTAGTCTGAAGAGGATCTTCAGGATTGCCTATGACATTATCTATCGGATGATCTTTAAGAAATCTAACATTTATTGAAGACTCACCTGCTTCTCTTGGCTCTTCCTGGTTGGGAGGATTTACTGTTCCACTTGGCTGAGTGTTCTCTTCTTCTTGGTCTTCTAAGAATTCCCCATCATGATTGGAATCCCTGTCAAAATTTTCATTGTTAGAAACACCTTTCTTTTCACTAAAAATAATGTGTGGAGACTCTTCAACCTTTTTGTCTGTTATGTTGAAGACCCTATATGCCCTAGACACTTCTGAATATCCCAAAAATATCTCAGGGGAGCTTTTAACTTCAAACTTGTCTAAATCCTTCTTGTCATTGTTATGAATAAAACGTTTTGCTCCAAAGAGTTTGAAATGAAACAAGTTTGGTTTCTTACCTTTTATAAGCTCATAGGGTGTTTTCTTGTGAATGAGTCTTACCATGGCCCTGTTGATTATGTAAGTTGCTGTATTGGCCGCCTCTGCCCAAAACCTCCTTGGTAATTGACTTTCAATTAGCATGGTTCGGGCCATCTCCACCACAGTTCTATTTCTTCTCTCCACAATTCCATTCTGTTCAGGTGTCCTGGGAGAAGAAAATCTGTGTGTTAGTCCCTCTCTTTCACAAAAATCAGAAAACATGGAGTTTTCAAACTCACCTCCATGGTCAGATTGAATGGAACAAATCTTGTGTTTTCCTTCTTGTTTGACCTTATTGAAAAACAGATTAAACTTTTGAAATGCATCACTTTTATTTGCTAAGAAAAAGATCCATGAATATCTAGAGAAGTCATCTATGATGACATAGCCAAACCTGTTCCCATTAAGACTCTGAGTTCTAGTAGGATCGAAGAGGTCCATATGGAGGAGTTCCATTGGTCTAGAGGACAATGGCTCAGATCTTAATTTGAAAGAATTCCTGGTCTGTTTGCCTAGAGCACATGCATCACATGATTTTGAAATAGAATTGAATTTTATTCTAGGCATGCCTCTCACTAAATCATGCTTGACCAATTTATTTAAAGTAGTAAAGCTAGCATGACCTAGACGTCTATGCCATTCAAAAGCATCATTTTCAGGATTGGCAGATAAACAAATATTAGATTCAGATTCCTCATCTAGGTCTACCATGTAGACATTATTAATCCTGTTGGCTACAAATTCAACCACATCAAAGTTTATTTCAAAGATTTTGCATGAGTTATCATCAAACACAACCCTGTGACCCTTGTCACATAACTGACTAATGCTAATCAGGTTGTGTTGAAGACCTTCCACAAGTAGAACTTTTTCAACGGAGTTTGTGGAAGACTTACCTACTGTACCAACTCCAATAATCTTACCTTTGTTCTTTCTTCCAAACTTGACCAGACCCCCTACCTTCATCTATATCTTGCTGAACTTGGATCGGTCTCCTGTCATGTGCCTGGAGCAGCCACTGTCGAGGTACCACTTGTTGTCTTCAGCTGCCAGGCCGACCTACACAAATAACATCAAGTAGAGTGATTTGGAACCCAAGATGAGTTGGGTCCAAGGACATTATTCAAATCTCTAATCAAATGTTTAGGAATTCAAATTTGCTTCAGCATGGATTTCCCTAGCACCTTTACTTCTGGTTTATTGAAATTAAGTCCAGCTGGTCTGGAGAAGTAAGTTCTATTCCATTCATTAGGCTTGCCACTCCTAGGATATCTCCTGTAAGTTTGTTGATCAACAGATTTTTGAAGATGATGATCATTTCTCCAGTAGGTCCTCTTCGGACCCATCTGATTGTAGTAATTCCAGCTTTTCTTCTGATCCACTTGTTTGGTCCATTTACCATTTATGTTCTGATTGGTAGGCTTAGTGAAATTCTTCGCAGAATTCATTCCCATTTTAAATGATTGACTAGCACTATTTTTAGAACTTTCCTTCTGACCTTGAGTTCCCTTACTGCTGTTTGAGCTGGATGGTGTGTCCAGCTTTTCTTTTCCCTTCTCTTGGCAGAAGGTAATGGTTTTGAATTGTAAGGGACTTTTGTTAGTTGGGTCATAGCCTAGACCCTCCTTATTGAAGTTAACCCTAGCCCCCAGTATAGCATCCAGACTAGATTTTCCTTAGACAAATTTTTCCAAAACTTTCTGTTTGTCTTCCAGCTCCTTTTGAAGGGACTCAGAATTTTTTAGAAGTTCACCATTGACTTTCTTAACAGCTTCATATTTTTATGAGTTCACTCTACTTTCATTCAAGCTTTCTTCAATTCTTATTTTGAGTTCATTAAGCTGATTTTGACTTTCTTGATTTTCTCCCTTGAGCTTATCATTTTCTTTTCTTAGTGAGGTCATTTCTTCTAGTTGCTCTTTTAGTTTCTGATTTTCCTCACAGACCTGGGTTTGTTCTTCAACATTAGTATTAAATTTTCTTTTCAGAACCCTATGCTCTTTACTAAGAGAGTTGAACTTATCTAATAACTCAGCATAAGCATCTTCCCAGTCATCAATCGTAAAATTTTCAAAAACATTGGTTACCTCCTCTTCACTGTTTGCCATTAGGCAAATTCCTTCTTCATGCTCCACTGAGGAAGTGTCTTCGGGATCTTCTTCCTCTTCACTCCATGTGCAGACCATCGCTTGTGGCTTCTTCTTCTTCTGCACCTTTGTGTTCTTCTTCTGGAAGAAAGGACCCTTCTTCTGAAGATCTGGGCATTCGCCTTTCATGTGTCCCTGTTTGTTACAATGATAACAAGTCAGTCTCTTAGGATTTCTATCCCTATAATTGGTAGATTCAACATTCTTGTTAAAGGAGTATGGCTTTTTCTTCCTAAATGTCTTCCCCTTTCTCCTTAAAAATTTACTGAACTGACAAGTGAGCATTGCCTGCTCCTTCTGGTCGAGATCTGAGAAGCCATCAGACTCATCGCTACTGCTGATGCTGCTGCTACTGCTACTCTTGTTGCGGGATGCCTTGAGAGCTACATTCTTAGCCTTCCTATCACTTCCTTCACCACCTCCTTTGAAATTCATCTCATAGGTCATGAGAGATCCTATGAGTTCATTCATTGTCAAGGTCGTCAGATCTTTTGACTCTTCAATCACGATGGCCTTAGTGTGCCATGCTGGGGATAAGGATCTAAGAATTTTCCTGACTATGTCTGCCTCAGCTAGATCCTTCCCTAGCCCCTTAAGTGTGTTTGTGATCAAGGACAACCTGGCATACATTTCAGTAATATTCTCCTCTACATTCATCCTAAACAGTTCATACTTAGAGGTGTAGAGGTTTACCTTCGAGGCTTTCACTTGAGCTATACCTTCATAGATTAATTGCAGCTCATCCCACATTCGCTTGACAGTCATGTAGGCAGATATACGGGCATATTCCTCTGGGTGAACAACACACTGGATGATGTTCAGCGCCGTCCAGTTGAGTGAAGATAGCTTGACATGGTCATCTATCCACGTGTCCTTGTTCGGTGGCAGATCATACGGGCCAACAGTGATTACCCTCCACAGCTTGTGGCTCTGTGCTCTGATAAACACTTCCATCCTGTTCTTCCAAAAGAGATAATTATTACCATCAAAAAATGGAGGGCGACTAATGGATTGACCTTCAGCCATGAAGCTTCTAGGACCATTAGCATTTCCCTGACCGTTCGTCCACATGATGCAAACCTGCTCTGATACCAAATGTTAGCGCAGCGAAGAGTGATATAGAAGGGGGGGGATGAATAGATCACTCCCGATTTGAACAACTTCAGCGGAAAATCACTACTTCGAAATACAGCCCTTCAGAAATAGCTAAACAATATAGCTAACGCAGTAAGAAACTAAGACAGAATAATAAGGTGCGATTGGAAGAGGCCGTCCACCCACAAACACAAGGCCAAACAGAAGGATAGCACAAACGATAATAGAAAACCACAGAGGAGACAATAGATTTTAAGGTGGTTCGATTGTAGTCCACAATCTACATCCACCCCTCACTCCAACTAAAGTGAGGATTCCACTAGCCGCTGCTAGAAAACTACAGACTCAGTCTGCGAACAATATGCTGCCACATAGCTTGAACAACCAAGGGAAACAAATCCCTCAACCAAACTCTGCTACCCACAGAGCTTGACACCTGGACCTGCTACCAGCAAGACCAGAACCGGAGATGGCTCTCCCTTCCTCCAACCCAGAGGGAACCTGCTAATGACAACCCGTCACTGGCAAAACCAGAGATCACAGATCTCTCTTCCTCTGCAGCCCAGAGGGGAACCGGAGTAACTCTCCCTTCCTCCAAACACTGGAGGGTAACAACTCGAAATCAGAGATATGAAGAAATGAAAGGAAAAACAAAAATGTAAATAAGACCAACGATGAACAACAATCGTTTCAGAAAAACCAAAATCAAATGTAGCTTCCGAAGAAGCAAATTGGACTCTTCTCTCTCACTCAGACTTTTCTCTCACAGCAATACTCTCAAATCTTTTCTCTCTCTCTTCTTTCTGGAATGTGGAGGCTCTCTCTCTTTTCTTCTTCTGCTCAGGGATTCTGCTCTTCAGCTTTTTTTTTCAGTTCAGTCCATCTAATTGCAGAAGGCACCTTTTATATGGCATTCGACCTGAGTTTCAGGCCTTCACACGAGTGAGTCTCGTTCCCTCCTTTTCCAGAGCATTCTCGGATCACGTGCTAGGCATCATCCTCGGTTCACATGCCCAATCATTAACCTGAATCATCTGCGGGCAGAAACAAGGAAATGTGATTAGTTAGTTCAGTCAGATATCAACGAATGTATATACTTTAGAACAGCAAATGAGTAAGTATGTACACTGAGAGAGTGTATAGACTTGTAAGTGTTCATGCGACCTCAGTGTGTAGACTTCATTCAGCAGGCAAGACAATGGATGTATAGAGTTGGTCGTGTGAAGGAGGATGAGTGTAAAGACTTGTAATGAAGAGCAGCAATGTGTAGACTTGTGAAGCACAACTGTATGCAATGTATAGACTTCAATGTATAGACGTCTATGTATAGACTTCGATGAGAACAATGCATGAAGGCATCGAATGTGTAGACTTAGAAACATCAATTAAGCAAGTGTGTCAAATGTGAGAGTGTATACACTTGAAAACAGCATATAGACAAGTATGAACAACTTGAGAGTGTATACACTTGAAGGCCTTCAGCGTCCTCAGTGTATTGACTTGAAAACTGATGCATTAACATGACAAAGGGGAATGCTAACTTCTATGAAGTGTATGAAGGAATAGAGTGTATAGACTTGCGAACAAGGGACTGTACAGACTTGATTAAAGAGTGCACATGAAAGGCAGTGTACAGACTTGAGATGAACAAAGCATGAACGAGTCTATCCGATGTGTAGACTAGAAACATTTGAACATATAGACAATGTATACACTTGGCCTTTGAGGAATGGTGTATAGACTCTGAACGTGAAGGCAGGCTGTATAGACTTGGAGACTATTGAAGCACTGTATAGACTTGGTAAACCTGAACCAATGTACATACTTGGAATGCCTGAGGACCAGTGTACAGACTTGGAATCAATGAAGGCGTTGGCTGTACAGACTTGCATGAACGATGTATACACTTTGCCAATGTGTAGACTTAAGGTGTAGCTAAAGAAGCGAACGTAGGAATAGGTTGGAACGTATAGACTTACGTTCGATCACCAATGTACATACTTCAACTAGGGAAGCTACAGTGCTATGTCTAGACTTAATGATGCAGGCCTTGTATAGACATTGGAACGCTTGAAGCGATGTACAGACTTGGTGAGCGCCAAGCAATGTATAGACTTGGTGAGCTTCTAAAAGGTAAGAAACCAAACTTTTTTCATTTCAAAAGTTTTGGAGCTAAATGCTTTATTCATAACAATGACAAGAAAGATTTAGATAAGTTTGAAGCTAAAAGCTCCCCTGGAATATTTTTAGGATACTCTGAAGTGTCTAGGGCATATAGGGTCTTTAACATATCATACCAGAAAGTTGAAGAGTCTCCACACATCATTTTTAGTGAAAAGAAAGGTGCCACTAACATTGAAAATATTGACAGGGATTCCAATCATGATGGGGAATTCCTAGAAGACCAAGAAGAAGAGAAGACTCAGCCAAGTGGAATAGCAAATCCTCCCAACCAGGAAGAGCCAAGAGAAACAGGTGAGTCTTCAATAAATGTTAGATTTCTTAAAGATCATCCGATAGATAATGTCATAGGCAATCCTGAAGATCCTCTTCGGACTAGGTCTCATTTTAGGAATGTGAATAATGAAGACTTAATTGCTTTAGTCTCACAAATTGAACCCAAATCAGTAGAAGAGGCCTTAGCTGATCAAGCTTGGGTCAATGCTATGTGTGAGGAATTGGGCCAGTTCGAAAGAAATAATGTCTGGGAACTTGTTCCAAGACCAAATAATGTTAATATCATAGGAACTAAGTGGGTGTTCAAAAATAAAATGAATGAAGATGAAATCATTTCTAGGAATAAGGCCAGATTAGTAGCCAAGGGTTACTATCAGGAATTTGGTGTAGATTTCGATGAATCCTATGAACCTGTTGCTAGGATGGATGCTATAAGATTGTTGCTTGCTTTTGCATGTTCAAAGAATATAAAACTCCAACAAGTGGATGTTAAAAGTGCATTTTTAAATGGAGTCATTAAAGAAGAGGTTTTTGTTGAACAACCCCCCGGATTTCAATTCTCTCCTCAACCTAACCAAGTTTTCAGGTTAAACAAAGTCTTGTATGGTCTAAAGCAGGCTCCTCGAGCATGGTATGAAAGATTGACTGAATTTCTGATCAGCAAGGGCTACAAAAGAGGTAAAGTTGATCAAACCTTATTTACAAAGGGTACAAATAAAGATCTCATCATAGTTCAAGTATATGTAGATGACATTGTATTTGGATCAACTAAGCATGAACTATGTGATGAATTCTCTAAAATGATGTCTGCCGAATTTGAGATGAGTTTGGTTGGTGAACTAAAGTACTTTCTTGGCTTGCAGGTACAACAGTCAGAGGATGGATGCTTCATCAACCAGACCAAATACACAATGGAACTATTCAAGAGGTTTGGTATGGAAAACCTGAAGCACATTACAACATCCATGGGTACCAATACCTCACTGGATACAGATGAGACAGGTAAAGAAGTAAATGCCAAGCTCTATCGAGGTATGATTGGATCTCTTCTTTACTTGACAGCTTCTAGACCTGATATACAGTTCAGTGTCGGAATGTGTGCAAGGTATCAGTCTAGACCTACTGAATTACATTTAGCTGCAGTGAAAAGAATTTTCAGATATTTGTCAGCTACTCATTCTCTTGGTTTTTGGTTTTCTGCATCATACACATTTAACTTAGTTGCATACACAGATGCTGATTATGCAGGATGTAAACTAGACAGGAAAAGCACTAGTGGTCATTGTGAATTTTTGGGTGGGTGTTTAGTGTCTTGGGGTTCCAAGAAACAACATTCTGTGGCCCTCTCCACTGCAGAAGCTGAATATGTGACTGCAGGGAGTTGTGGTACACAAGTCATTTGGATTAAACACCAGCTTCAGGACTACCAAGTAGACCTGGGGTGCACACCTATCTATTGTGATAATACCAGTGCCATTAATCTTGCCAAAAATCCTGTTTTACATTCACGCACCAAACACATAGAGATAAGGCATCATTTCATAAGAGATGAGGTTTCTAAAAATAACTTTGAACTGATTCACGTAGGCATTGATAATCAGATTGCTGACATTTTCACTAAACCTCTGGATAATAAAAAATTCACATCACTGAGAAGAGAATTAGGCTTATACAAATTGTTTTAAATGTGAAGTCTGTTTTTTTTGTGAGGGGGAGTTCTGTATGTCTGTTGGTTAGCTTTCAGGAATGCTTTGAGTGAGGGGGAGCTGGTTGAGCTGTGAGAGGAAGAGCTCTTTGACAGATTCAAAAAGATTGACCAGATGTGTGTCATTGCTGGTTTTCATGACAGATCTAGTGTGGTTCTCTCAGACAGTAGAATGTCACTTATTTCTTAAGTCTATAAGTCAATGATACTAAAGTCCAGTTAGAATCTTTCCTCTGGTATTCCTTCAGAGATATGGATTAATGGTATAAAGTATATCTTCCTACATTGTCAATGATTCTGGTTTAGGCCAAAACCTGTATGTCTTGATATCTGACCCAATCTGCTTGAAATCTAGACTTCAAGATTCACTTCAAGAAATAGTCCTTCTGGTATTATTTTCAATCATTCCATCTCTTCAACACAAGGGCTTAACTGAACAAACATGTCTTGTTTTGGTCACTGAGAAACTTGGAGCTTCATCAATGAAATGAAGTTTTCTCATATGTCATGAGGTGTCAAATACTTAAAATGAATGAAAAGTCATGACATAGCAATGGTGGCTAGTTGGTGAGTAACTGGGGACTCAGGCCTCTAATCAAGGTGTTTCTTCATGTCAAAAGCCACAGTTACTAACTCTGTTCCTTTAATAAAAAAAAGGAGGAAGTAATGAGGTACTCATACTTAGTAACTGGGGATTCAGGCCTCTAATCAAGGTGTCTCCCTAATGTCAATAGAGTGAATTATCAACTTACTCATTGATCTTCTTGAAAATCATCTCAAAAAACTCCTTGTTGTTATGCAACTAATGGATTGCTTGTCCTTAATACCTTGAGAACACCTCTCTGACTTTGTCTCTTGTTGTCATGTGGGATAGTTGACTGTTCAGCTATATCTGGCCATACTTGTTAACTCTTGCTCTAAATCATACATTATGTATGCTGATAAACTTTTCTATCATTCTATTTCTCTGTTGTTTACTAGAGTTCAAGAACCTTCACTTGAGTTTAGCACCTCACTTATTCTCTTAAGACTTGCTCGTGCCTTTCTGCACTAAGAAGTTACTGTACTTCTTCTTCATGTCTCCAGCACTTTCATATATTCTGCATTTCCTTTTGCTGATGTCAAAGGGGGAGAGAGGTTCTGCAATATCTGTAAGTCATGAATTGTCATGAGCTTTGGGGGAGTTTTGTTTATGAGTTGTGGGGGAGAATTCATGTCATGGAAATTTCTGAGAATGAGTTGTGAGTGTTTAAATCGTCTGCATGAGAGTGTGTTGTAGGGAGTGTTTAAATCGTCTGCATGAGCATGCCTTAAATTTGCTTTGATTGTTGAAACTGCAGTTAATTTCCTGTTAAGCTTTGATATTGCTTGATTCATAGTGTTGCATCATCAAAAAGGGGGAGATTGTTGCATCCCTATGATTTTGATGATGTCTCACACTATAAATCAATCGGTTTCTATCAATAGATTAATTCATGCTTCATGTAGGACAGTGCAGTTCATGTGGTTGTCATATAGACATGCATTACTTGTTCAAGTCCATACTCTGTCAGCATAGTCTGGACAGTAGTGGGTCGACCCCCATTCCAGATGGGCCGACCCCCCAGTTCGCAAGTCTGTACATCGCATTTGTCGCAGGCATTGGTAAAGTCTAAACATCGTTCACATTGCTTCAAGTCTATACAGCCTTAGCGAAAGCTCTGCAAGTCTATACATCTATTTCCAAGTCTGTACATCCGTTTGCCTGACTTCATATTCAAAGTCTGTACATCCTTCTGTTGAAATTCTAAGTCTATACATCGGTCTGTTTGGGTAAGTCTGTACAGCGGTTGCATTCATTGGAAGTCTATACATTGGGGTCTTTACCTACGTTACACTTCAAAGTCTAGACATTGCACTGTAGGTTGCTTAGTTGAAGTCTATACATTACTGATCGAACGTCATTCTATACATTCCATCTTTTTCCTACGTTCGATGCTTTAGCTACACCCTAAGTCTCGACATTGGCAAAGTATATACATCGCTTATGCAAGTCTGTACAGCCAGTGCATTCATTGATATCAAGTCTACACACTGCATATAGGCAAAGTTTGCACATTGGTAGAGTCTGTACATCCTCTAGGAGCCCTAAGTCTATACATCGCAAAGTCTGCACATTGCAGTGTTCAAGCCTTTCAAGTCTATACACTGGTTCAGGGTTCCCAAGTCTATACATCGGTCCTCAAGCGTTACAAGTCTGTACAGCCTGCTTCATCGTTCAGAGTCTGTACATTCCTCAAGGGCCAAGTGTATACATTGTCCACGTGTTCACATTTACAAGGTCTATACATCGTGGGACTTCGAATCTTCAAGTCTGTACATCCTTCAAGGGCCAACTCTATACACTGTCTCGCTCACATCTTCAAGGGTGATTGAGCATCGTGAAGTCTATACAGTGGCTGAGCATCGTGAAGTCTTTACAATGATTGAGCATCGTGAAGTCTATATAGTGGCTGAGCATCGTAAAGTCTATACATTGGTTAGGCTCGTTCATGCAGCGTTCATCTCAAGTCTGTACACTGCCTTTCACATGCACTCATTAATCAAGTCTGTACAGTCCCTTGGTTGCAAGTCAATACACTCGATTGCTTCATGCATTACCAGAAGTCTACACATCCCCCTCTGCTATGTAATGCATCAGTTTTCAAGTCTATACACTGAGGACGCTGAAGGCCCTTAAGTGTATACATTCTCACATTGTACACACTTATTCATTTGCTGCTTCTAAAGTATATACACTCATTGTTATAAGCCTGAACTAACTAATTCGATTCATTTCTATTGTCTCTGCCTGCAGATGACTCAGGTTAATGATTGGGCACGTGAACCAAGGATGATGCCTGGCACGTGATCTGAGGATGCTCTAGAAAAGGAGGGAACGATACCCACTTGTGTGAAGTCCTAGAATTTAGGTCGGATGCCATATAAAAGGTGTCTTCTGCGAATAGGAGAAGTGAACGAAAAGAAAAGGAAGGCTGAAGTGAAAAAACCCTGAGCAGAAGAAGAAAAGAGAGAGAGCCTCCACGTTCCAGAGAAAAGACAGAGAGAAGAATTTGAGAGATATGAACTGAGAGAAAAGTCCTTAAGAGATAGAAGAAATCGTGCTGTGAAGATTTGCTTCTTCGGAAGCTACATTTGTTTTTTGGTTTTTCAGAAACGATTGTCATTCATCGTTGGTCTTGTTTTCCTTTCTATTTTTCATTTCTTCATTTCTAATTCCGAAGTGTTACCCTCTAGTGTTTGGAGGAAGGGAGTGTTACTCCAGTTCCCCTCTGGGCTGCAGAGGAAGAGAGATCTGTGATCTCTGGTTTTACCAGTGACGGACTGTCACTAGCAGGTTCCCTCCGGGTTGGAGGAAGGGAGAGCCATCTCCGGTTCTGGTCTTGCTGGTTGCAAGTCCATGTGTCAAGCTCTGTGGGTAGCAGAGTTTGGTTGAGGGATTTATTTCCCTTGGTTGTTCAAGCTGTGTGGCAGCATCTTGTTCGCTTATTGAGTCTGTAGTTTTCTAGCAGTGGCTAGTGAAATCCTCACTCTAGTTGGAGTGAGGGGTGGATGTAGATTGTGGACTACAATCGAACCACCTTACAATTTCTTGTCTCCTCTGTGGTTTGCTGTTATCGGTTGTGCTCTCCATCTGCTTGGCATTGTGTTTGACTGTGGACAGTCTTTTTCAATCGCACCTTCTTATTATGTCTTAGTTATTCACTACGTTAGCTATATTTTTTTGCTGTATCTGAAGGGTCAAAATTCAAAGTAGTGATTTTCCGCTGAAGTTTACTAAATCGGGAGTGATCTATTCATCCCCCCTTCTATATCACTCTTCGCTGCGCTAACAACTGGGAATTCCAGTCGACCGCTATGGGCTGGCGGTCGACCGCCAGCTGAAAGACATGCAGACTGGCGGATGCTGGCTGGGGCGGTCGACTGCCCCTACGCTGGCGGTCGACCGCCAGCTTGGCTGATTCCGAGCTTGCCCGGGTCTGTCTGTTATCCGCTTCAGCTCCATCGTTCAACTCCATTAGCAGCCCGTTCATGTCTGTAACTTCATCCTTGTTGGTCTAGAAAGTACCAACTGAATCTTTGTCTTTTGACTCTCATCTTGTGCAGTGGCCTTGGCTATTTGAATGAAGCTTGTAGTTGTTGTATAGACTTTGCATCAAGGCTTAGACGTGTAGACGTTGTGTGCATGTATGAACTCTGTACAGACTTTGTACCTTGAGCATGTATGAGCCTGTACAGACTTGCTTCATCAACGTACAGACTTGGTAACTTGATGCACGAACACAACAGAACGCAATGTATAGACTTTGCGTGTGAAGTAGCCAGCCAATGTATAGACTTGTGTTGCAGCCATCAACCAACGTACAGACTTGGAGTTGTGCTAGCAGCCAACGTACAGACTTTGTTTTGTGCATGCAGCCAACGTACAGACTTCATCTGCAGCAACGTATAGACTTTGTGTGCAGCAACGTATAGACTTCGAGTTGTGCTAGGCAGCCAATGTACAGACTTCATGTTCAGCAACGTATAGACTTTGTCCAACGTATAGACTTCGTCCAATGTATAGACTTTGTCCAATGTATAGACTTTGTCCATCATACAGACTTTGTCCAACGTATAGACTTTGTCCAACGTATAGACTTCGTCCAACGTATAGACTTAGTCCAATGTACAGACTTTGTCCAACATATAGACTTTGTCCAACGTATAGACTTGGAATGCAATGCACATGCCCGCAACCTGTTCGATGAAATGACAAACTGCTTAAACAGATACACAATGACATCATATGCAAACTCAATGTGACTTATAGTAGTTGCTATCATCAAAACCATAATAGTAATCATGGTGCACATGTGTTCAACATTTGTGAGTGCTGGGAGACAAATTGGCGTATAAATTACAACCTCCTGATCAATCCTCGAACTTCCTTCAAATTCTTGGGAGGAGACATATCTCGTATTGCCGTCACCTTGTTGGGATCAATCTCAATACCCCTCTTACTAACAATGAACCAAAGCAACTTACCGGACGATACACCAAACACGCACTTCTTAGGGTTCATTTTCAATTGATATTCACGGGCCCTTTACAGAACCTTTGCTAGAACTCTGGGATGCTCAATCCTTGTCCTTGATTTCACTACTAGGTCATCAACATACACCACTATATAAACATGGATCATATCATGAAAAATAGCCATCATGGCCCTTTGGTAGGTGGCTACGACATTCTTGAGTCCAAACGGCATGACCACGTAACAATAAGTGCCCCAAGGTGTAGTGAAGGAGCTCTGTTCTTGAACTTCTTCTGCTAGGCGAATCTGATTATAACCTGAAAAGCCATCCATAAAAGAGAGGGTCTCAAACCCTGCCGTATTATCAATTAGAACGTCTATGTGAGGGAGGGAGAAATCATCTTTAAGACACGCACGGTTAAGGTCCCGGAAGTCAATGCAAATTCTAACTCTTCCTTCCTTCTTCATAACCGGGACAATGTTAGCCACCCAATTGGGGTAAAGGATGACTCTAATGAATCTAGCCTTATGGAGCTTATCGACCTCTTCTTTCATCTTTAATGCCATATGAGGGTGGAAACGTCTTAACTACTGCTTAACCGGGACGGACCCTTGCTTAAGTGCTAAGCGATGTTCAACAAGCGCAGAGTCCAGACCCGGCATATCTTCATAACTCCATGCAAACGTGTCCTTGTATTCTTGGAGAACCTGAATGAACGCCTCTTCCTCAGAGGGCGACAAAGTTTCACTTATGAGGACAATCCTATGGTTTTCCTCGGTACCCAAATTAATTTCTTTGGTGGGCTCTTCTACTGAGACTGATGGTTCGTCGAATCTCCTCATGCCGCTGGCAAAAGCGTCAGCCTCATCCTCATATTTGTCATATTCTTCATCCCCCTCTTCAATAGGGTCCTCATCATTCATAATCTCATAAACCCCGAACCCTTCATCTATGAAACACATATCCTCACATTCTATTTTCGACAGGGGAAGCGGATCTTCCAAAAACTCGGGAAGGGCCAAACATGCCCGGCACCTCCAGGCTAAGTCTAACAAGAACCTACGGGGAATCTGCTTACCCTTATCTTTCTTAGTGGTAACTACCCTAAGACTCTTAGAACTAGAAGAACAACTAGCCTAATCACTAGAAGCTAAAGAAGAGGAGGGAAGAGAAGTGGGTATATGAGAAGGTATAGAAGAAGACTCCTCATCAGAGGAGTAAAAGAGATCCGCTAACGGACCTTGAATGAGCGGCCCTTGGGTCGGGGCACACTCATGAACAAGATAGGAGGTCTGTTCAACAGAGATGGGTTTGAAAAGTTTGAATTTTGACATTTTTTTCGGTTTTCAATAATGAAGCAATGAGAGGGAGGATTAGAAGATGAAGTTGAAATCGAGAGATTGGAAAATGATTGAACTAGAGATTGCCCGAGCGAGGGCGTAATGGGAAGTTGAGAGAATTGCTCGAGAAGCAAAGGACGTCTGTTCAACAGAGATGGGTTTGAAAAGTTTGAATTTTGACATTTTTTTCAGTTTTCAATAATGAAGCAATGAGAGGGAGGATTAGAAGATGAAGTTGAAATCGAGAGATTGGAAAATGATTGAACTAGAGATTGCCCGAGCGAGGGCGTAATGGGAAGTTGAGAGAATTGCTCGAGGAGCAAAGGAGGAATTGAGGGAGTTTGGAGCAAATCTGGAGAGAAAGAAATCAAGACCGCGGGTGGTGTAGGAATGCTGATTGGAAATAATCTAGAACTCATGAAAGCAATTAGTGATGGATGGACAGAATTAAGGAAAAAGAGGCCAGCCCACAGCCTGTCTATGGTGAAGCCTTCTTCAAACGGCACATCCGACTCTCCCGTATCAGTGTAGTTGCTGAGCAGTTGCCTCTTGTTAGTGATTACTGTTGGCTTCTCAATCAACTCAGAAATAAGCGGTGGCCATTCCGAATCAGTTGGCATAAATAGTTGGCTCAAAGCAATAGTAATGTCATTCATATCAAACCATCTATACCATTCACATTCTGGGTCACCCATCTTTCTTCTTTTGAACGGCTTTAATGACTCCAAGGCTCTATAGGTGACCAGCGGTGCTAAGTGGCGAGGAAATTGGCGTGCATGCACATCCTGATGATCCAGCAATGAAGTAACCACAGTAGTCTACTCGTCAGCCTGTTGAGTCGGCCCCTTCACAAAATGTGTATATAAAGACCATGTGAGCGGTCATCTATCTGTCTTAAGAGTAGAGGTCATGGTAGCCCATGGCTCTTCTTCATTTTCATCAAATTTCTCCTTGCCCGACCCCTTGTATCCTAGGCCGCCTCGGGGAATGAGCTTGTGATTCTTAATGGGATTCATTTTGCCTTGGAGACTGGCACCCAAACCTTTGCCTGTTCTATACCCCATTCTCATCATAATGTTCCAACCCAAGGTGTTCATTGTATTCTTATTTTTCTTCCCCTTGAAAGGTAGGGGTGTTGGTGCTGAAGCAGAAGGTGCAGCTCGTGGCCTTAACAAATCATGCCGCAGATCGGCAAGATCTAACAAAGATAACAATGGTCTGTTGGCCGGCCATATGGAGGGCACTGATGTGGCAGTGTATGTCCACTGATGGCAAAATGGGCATGCTAGTGACTTTGATGATGTACCCTTTATGTGGAAACTTTATGCATTGATGATTTGTAGAAGGCACAACGTCAAGCACTTGGATATACGGACGGCCCAGAATGCCATTAAAAGTCAGATCCATGTCTAAAATATGGAAATCTGCTATAATCGATACGGGACCAAGCCCGACCTTCAAAGTGATCATGCCCATAGGCGGCTTCTTTGTATTATCATATTCAGTGACTGTGATGGTAGACGGTCGTATTTCACTGTCCGAAATACCACACATTTTCAAAGTGCTGGGAGGCAGCACATTGATGGAAGCTCCAGTATCTACCAAACACTGACTGACAGCCACTTTATTAATATTGACGGTGATGCAGAAGGCATACTTCCTGGCCGGCATCAGAGCTAGCTCATGTTCATGAAAGACAATGGCCGGTTGGTCACCTGTCGGAGTTAAGACCGAAGTGATCTACTCTGCTGGAATGTCTTCATTGACCATCACTTTATGTAGATATTCCTTTAAAGCCTTTTAGTGAGTGGTGGAGCTCTTAATCAATTCCAATATAGAAATCCTAGCCGGGGTCTTGTCCAGATGGTTTAACAGATCATATTGAGTGCCCGGTATGAATTATTGTTCTTGTTCTTGCTCATCCTACCCCTATGTGGGCTCTTGCTCCCGTTGTGGAAACATACGATGGAATATCCGTCCACTACGGAGCACCATAGTTTGTGAAGATCGCGCCTCCGTCGGATTTTGGGTAGGCGGAGGATTGGTAGATGTGGAAGGGATGTCAGGGTTGACAGGTGGTGGAGAAACCGGAGAGGGAACCATTATGAGGGGCCTTGTCAGTTGAGGATTAGTGGAAACTAGGGTGGTGGGTAGTGAAGGTCCAATAGGAGAGGGATTGGAAGGGGCAGGCGGTGCGTGGGCGGTTGGAGGAAGTGTAGGCCGAATGAGGAGGGGCCTAGGTGGAGGTGAGGGATTTATGAGGCGTATGGTGGATGTTGGCGAGGGTCGGAGTAAAGGGGTCCTTGCCGGCAGAGGGTTAATGGTAGCAGGAGGAGGAACGGGTGCCGATGAGAGGCGAATGAGGAGTGGCCTAGATGGCAAAGGGTTTGTAGAGGGAGGAAGGGTTTGTTGTGGTGCAGAGAAAGGTGGAATGTGAATAAGAAGTGGCCTAGATGATAAGGAGTTGGTGATAGTGGAGGGAACTTGGTTGGTGGTGCGTAAGGGGGGACATGAAAGTTGGGGGAAATGTGTTAGTTGAGAGGGTGTTCTTAACAAGCGTGGATGTTGGTTTGAAGTTTGGTTTAAAGCCCCGACAGAGATATTTTCTTCGTGCCACCCCTGCCCTCTCTTCACTTCACGGAAAGAGGTGACAGGGTTTAATTGTTGATTTGGTGCTGGATGCTCCGATAGCGGATTATGGACAATTCCCATGTCCGGGTGTGGTGCGGGAGCTTGTTGTGGCAGAGGAGGTTGTTGAACTTGTTGTAGAGGTGGCTGTTAAGCCTGTTTCTACCGAGGAGGTGTGCGTGCCTTCAAAGTTGCAATAAACTGCCTCATTTTGTCTCAGTCAATACCGCCCTGATCGTTCAGATCATATATGTAATCTTTGAAGTGAAAGCAATGATCTAAGTTGTGACCGGGCTGTCGATGGAAGACACAATACCGAGATGTATCAACATTTTGCGGCCAGATTGGCCTTTCTCTTGGCAATGAGAGCGCGTTGGTGGCCATAAGGGCATTGAATATATCAGGAAGGCTCTCGGGTAATGGCGGATATTGAGCTCTTTTGGGGCCCATGGGTCTTCTTTGTTGTTGAGGATCATAATTGGTGGGCGGTGGCATTTGGTGGTATTGCTGGGGGACTTGCGGGTTTTGTGGTATAGCCTGGTTTTGTGGAGGTAGCCGGAATGTCTGGGGAGGATTGTTTGCTTGGAGGAGAACTTGGTTAAGGAAGGAAGGTTGTTGTTGTTGTGGTTGTGGGGTCCTCGGTTTTGAAGGATTGCGAAAGGGTCCGAGATTGCCAACCACGCCTACCTGTTCATTGGTAATGTTACCCTCAGTAGTTCCACCATTGGTATTAACATTATTGCTCTTGCTTACTATTCTCGACTTCTGTTCAAACATACCCATGATGGGCGAATCCTTCATTTGTGTTTGAATATATCTAGCCTATTCATATAGTTCCTCCATTTTACTTAACTTATTCATGGCCAGAATATGACGAAATTGCGGAGTAGCATTTGATACTATCATCTTGACCTGCTCCGGTTCCGAGAGTGTATCTTTTAACTTCTCGGCCATACACCTCCATCTATCGGCAAACTGTGTGAAGTCATCCTCGGGCTTCATCTTCTCAGCCACCAAATCTGTTACAGACAAAGAGGGACCCACTCTGTCTCTATACTTTTGCAAAAATTTCCTTTGAACAATGTCAAAATCCCGGGCTTCAACAGGCTCCAGGGAGTAAAACCATTCAAGGGCCGGGCCGTCAAGGGACCTTCTAAATAGATAAGCCAAAGAGGTCTTATTATCCTGCTAGAAGGATGCCATATACATGAAATCTTTCAAGTGGATGAACGGGTTGCCCGTTCCATTGTAGCGCCTAAAGTTAGACATCTCTGACGGAGGCAAATGAAAAATCAGAAGAGTAGGGAGAGTAACCTCTGGAGCATTCTTAGGGTCCGTGACCTTCTTGAGCTGCTCCTCCATACTAGCAATCTTTTGGAGGAGAAGAGTGTTGGTGTCAGACTCGGTCGGGGCCGGATTGGTAGGGAACGAGTTTGGCATAGGCCTTCTTAAAAATTGAGGAGGTAGAGAATGTTGTGGCCTAACCACAGAATGACTTGCCGGTTGGGCCGGTGCAAGAATAACAGGAGTTCGTGGACGGTATGAAATTTTTTGAGAGACCGCCTAGTCATTAGAGGTATTGATTTGAAGGCCACCCGCGACCGGAGGGGGATTTGAAGAAGAAGGGACATACTTCCCTTTAAGAGCCTCCTCGACCGCTTGACGTTGACTATCATTCAATTGGGACAAAGCATTGATGAGATCATTCAGATTAAAAGATGGGGAAGCCTCCCCAGATGTGTGTTGAGTGATGGGTTGTGATTGAGAGGAACGCTCAACCACTTGAGTGGTGATGTCCACCATATAGACTTGAGGGTAATGAGAATGAGAGGGAGTATAGTTTCCCTCATATTGAATGGGGCCTTGAGGGGGGACCTCCTAGGATGGGTCAAATTGACCCTCCTCACAACCATCATATGAATACTCATAGTTGGCCATGTTGACAATTCTACCTGACCGAAGCATCATGATTGTTATAAGGGATTATTTGAATCAAACAAATATGGATAGCACACAAGCAATCAAGAAGGTTGTCAACCAAGTTATGATGATTGTGTAAGATTTTAATGTTCTTTTGAGATTTAGACAAGATGGATTTTAATGAAACAATTCTCTCCCTTCAATGTGGATCCTAGTTGCAATTTGGGTGTAAACTTCGGGTCAACTAGGTTCTTTCTCTCTCTCCACAAACGTATGGGTTACCTAAACTCCGAGGTATTTCAAATGGTACAACCAGCCCGGCGTCCGTGAGGGAATCCACGAGTGCGGGGACTTATGACCTTGGTTAGGGAATTTCTAATTCAAAGTAGCGGAATACTCAATGGAGGGTCCTTCCCTTCCCAAGAAAGCGTAGAAAATCCTAGGAGTGTAGAGAGAGAAGGTCTCACAACCAAATGTCCTAATGCAAGCTAATGCAACTAGGATCAACAGCAATGTGAATGTAAGCAGTAATCCAATCAAACAAAGGAAAATAGCAGCAAATATAGTAATTTTATGAGAACAGAAATAAATGGCGGCCACATAGTGGTCGCTGTCTCAGTGAATAGCGACTGTATGAAAGCCACTGTTTATGAAACCGACGCCTCCTCACAGAGGCGCTGAATCAAGTGGACAGTGCTAGTGAAAATAAACTGTGCCTATAGGGAAGGCGCTAAATCAGGAACTAGCGCGTCTATAGAGGGGCGCTGATAGCAATAATCAATAAATAACAGTAAAAGAGGTGAATAGTGACTGAGCAGAAACGACGCATTGGGGTCAGGCGCAGAATATGTGAATAACGCCTCTGTGGAGGGGCGCTGATTGCAATAAATAGCAAATATTATGAGAATAAAAATGATGGGCACCTCTGTGAGAGGTCGCTAATGCATGAAATAGCAGCAGCCTGCGCGGTTGCTAATTTTTCCAGAGAGACAGCAACTCATGTAAGGATGACAGAAATAAAATTTTCTTCTTTGAAAATGCTATGGACAGTCCAAAAAATAGCTAATCAAGTGGGAGGTGTGCACGTGGTGCACAAAAGGAGTGTGCTACGTGGAGCATGAAGGAGGGGCACACGTGGGTGCCAAAAGGAGGGGCACACGAGGGCGCCAAAGGGAGAGGCACACGTGGGTGCCAAAGGAGGGGTCATCAAAATAAAAACACAAAGGGTCCCACCATGATCGCCAATTTGTGAACGTGTGACATAGACATTGTAAAAAGAAGAAGAAATAATTGCCATTAAATTAAGGATGGAGGGGATGATAATAAAAACAAAAGGTGGGGGAGGGAGCATGTGATGCTACTTAGGAGTGTGATCACCAGAGGGGTTACCTCAAAAGGAAGAGTGATCGCGAAAAGTACCTTGTAAGCGGGGTGTGGATGTGAGTTCAACTTCGCCTTCTACCGGCTGGCCGATGAAGGGGGTTTTATCTTGATTACCCTTGAAAAGAAAATAAGCAAAGACAAGAAGATTGGATTAGCCAAAAGTGTGTAGTATCAATGCTCAATGAAAATCACTCTATGCAACAAGGGCATGAACACACCTTGTGTGTTGGTTTTAAAACCCCTTAAGTAGGAGCAAAAGGTGAGGAGATGTATGCATGCAAAATAAACAAAATATGATTTGATGCTAAATATTCTAGCGAGATAGCTAGAGATGTGAGGGTGCAAACTAAAAGAAAAAGATAGAATAACTAAGAGGAAAAGAAATTGAGGAAAAAACAATATAAAGGTCCCTTTCTACGTTGCTGCAGTAGAGAACCAAGAGAGAGAGGGAACAGCTGCGGCCAGTGAAGGAGGAATAGAATAAGAGAACAAAAGTTCTCTTATTGCCTACGCACTTGCACCTATAATGTTAGACAAAGACAAAACAACCTCTCTTTGATTGGTGTGGCTCTCTGTTCAACTTAGTAGTAGGATCCAAGAAGCCTCACGGGATTGAAAGGGGGGTATTTATAGGGAAGAAAACCTTGTTCTAATGGGATTAAAAACATGGAAAATCGATCCACAATGTGGATCAACCTTCCACAAACGGATAATGAAGATAAGCTCGACGAGAACACCGTGCAAGGAAGGTTGCAAGTGAAAAGGAGACGGAATGGAAATAGCGACCATGAGGCTGTCGTCAAATAAAAGAGCGATTGAGCAACGGCCGTCAATTCCTAGATAAATTATAGAAATAATAGACTTTCCATATTTTGAAATGAGAAACAACGCGTACTTAAAAAGGCGTTCATTAATGAGCACCCGCTCAATAGGGCGTCAATTCTTTGAATTTTACTTTTTAATGGAAATCGAAAAACTAGGAAATGGCGCCCGTGCAAGCGACCGTTCATTCTTTAAAATAACGACACTTCAAAATGTCGCTCACTAAATGACACCCAAAAGACAATCGCAAATTCTAGAAAAATCCATCAAAAATAGAAAAAGCCTTATATTAAGCTAGTAATGAAGTCCACTTTGGGCATTACATTGTGACATGGAATTTACTCAACATAGTATCAATTTTGGCGTGTCTACAGATAACAGAAAAATGGAATGTTAAATAAACTCTATCAAATTAATCAATCACGCGAAAAATAAATAGAGAAGTGCTACGTGGAGCACAAATGGAGATGCACCGTGGGTGCAAAAAAGGAGGGGCACACGTGGGTGCCAAAGGAGGAGGGTAACCAAGAAAAGACAAAAGGGGTCCTACTGTGATCGTCAATTTGTAGATCTATTTAAAATCCACAAATAAGAAATGAATAAGCTAAGCTAAGAGCTAATGCTAAGAGGAATGTGGGAAAAGGAAAGGGGAGCATGCGAAGGATGCTATGAGGAGGGTGATCACCAGAGGACGCGAGGGCCTCAAATGATATAACAATGAAAAAGGAGGGATCGCGATATTACCTGAAAGAGCGGGGAGATGTGAGTCGACTTCCTTCTCGTCCTATCGGCCTGCTGATGAAGAGAGTCTCCTTACTTGATTACCCTTACAAAGAAAGACAAACAACCAATAAAGAATATGGATCAGCAAACCAAGGTGTGGAGCATCAAATCCTAAGTGTATAATATGATGTGAAAGCATGAAGTGAGACACACCTGTTGGGGTCTTGTCCTTTTAACCCCTATGCAAAAGGGAGGGAGATATAATGAATGATAATGTAAAAGTGTGCGTGCAAGTGTTGCACTGTGGGAGGTTCTCAACGTGGTTGGGATGGTGAGATTGAAATAGAATATAATGCATGCATGCAGTTAATGCAGATAAATAAAAAAGGGCGTAGAGAAGAAATAAGGGGAGCCTGGGATGATTTCTCCTGTGAAAGCCGTCGATGGACTGAACGTGAGAGAGAGGGAGTCTCCATAGGATGCAGCAATGAACACGGGAGCACTCCTCTTCGAGGCACGAATCCGACAGCACCTCCCCCTGTTATTGAAGTCGGCCTCTAATGAGCAAGAGCCGCAGGGGTTATTTATAGGGAGATGATCGGAGTTCTAATCAAAATAGTTAGGATATTCATCCACGGAAGGGAATAAGCATGGCAAGAGTCCTTCCCTACCTTGGAAAGCAACCGGGAGCCTTACCCAAATGAAACGGACCTCAAAAAGAGGAAGGAAGGAGCTACCGGCGATTTTGAGCGGTTATAGAGAAATGGCGTCAGACCATGTGATCGCCCATTAAATGGGCGTCCACCCATACACTCGCTCATTCCAAGCCAGATTGGAAATTCCAAAATTAATAAAGAAATCAAGTCTGGTGTCTCGGATGCGAATTAATAATTTCATGAATTTTGGATGGATTAAAAAATATCAATTTTAGGCAAGGAAATACACGTTCACGGCCCTGGACGTGTTCAAGAATAGGCGACTGGGTGAGTGGACGCGCTTTATTGAATTATTTAAGAAAGTCAAAAATTACCAAAAATCGACAAGGAAACTGCGTCCACATGAGCAGACCCATTTTATTGAATTTCAAAAATTTGGTAATTAAAAGAGGAAATAGCATCCTGATGAGAAGACGCATATTCTTGAATTTCAGAAATTAATTTGAAATCACGTCAAGACGAACAGACGCCTCTTCTTGAATTTATTAAATTACCAAAATAGAAAAAGGAAATCGTGTCCATATGGACAGACACGTATTCTTGAATTTTGAGGAATTTATGGTAATTATCAAAAAATGGAAAAGGAAATAGCATCTACTCAACCGGTCGCCTAGTAAAAATGCGTCCAAGGGGTCTGACGCGTTCAAGAAAATGCTCTGAAAAATTGGAGAAAGCCCAGGAAAAATCTGGAAAAATTGGAAAAAGCTAAAGAAAGTTGAATATTCAAGAAAATGGGGAAAACCACTCAAATAAGTCAATTTGAGAGTCAAATTGGGGGATCGCGGTGCAATAGGAGATATACTCAAAGTAATGTCAATTTTAGCGTGTCTACACACCTCCTCACTAGAAGAAAAGCCAGATGCGTCCACTGACATCTTACACTACGCCTCACGTGTCTCCCACTAACCTGGAACTCGGTAACTAAGACACTGAACCAGAACCAAAGAACTACAGTAACGAGTGACTAGTCAGGGTCACGCCCGTCGGCGTTGGTCCGAACGCCCCTGACCACGTGTGCACACACAAGCTCAATGTCTTGAGCCAGGCCTCTAGCTGGTTTTCTTCTCCCGTAGGACTCTCACGGCAAGACAAATGGGCCCACGACAACCAGCCTACAAACTATCTCAACCGAGAACTTGCCCCGCCACCACTCCCAGGTGGGCCGACACATAAAAGTTTCGTTAGGCTACGACTAGTGGAGGCTCACTAGACATAGAGACTCTCAAAACAGTGAAGTACGGACATGCTAAACAGGCACCTGTCGCAAGTACTCGGAACACAAGGTCGCACACAGAACTGCTGCCAGACTCCGGACGGCCAACTAGATCTTCTAACACAACGATCCTTGAGTCATAAGACTCAGGTCAAGATCGTCGCACAAAGTGGTAACACGTCGCCAATTAGCCTAGTCCCTAAGTCAAAAACCACGTAAAACATATCATGGGATCGGCAGAAGACAGCCGGATCCACATCAAGAATGAGTCCTCGGCCTCTGAAGCCACTCAATGGACTCATAATTTTGCATAACACAAAACATGGAAGATGAGAAATTATCAAAGCCTTCAAATCACATGGACACGTAAACCAAAGTAAGACAATATCTCAAAGCATCCAAAATCAAGTCTCGATCCCCACGGGATAGCCGAGACACATACGAGGTCACGTGTCAACCACTGGGTCACAACCGAGTTGACCAGAAACCATAATGACCCACGAAATAACACGGAACACTGCTCGGTACAATGGCACACCTAGACACCCTATAACACGGTCACAACCCTCATAGGACGTCCAAGACATCTACGGAACAATGGGCTAACCAAGGGGTCGAAGCCACAACAACCGGAAGCCAAACCAATACAAAAGAACACTCTGGGAAAGTGGCGGTCATCTCCATGGTCGCTACTAGAAAGCCCAGACAAATAGCGATCTTAACCCTAGCCGCTACAGAAAGTGGCGGTCACCTCTATGGCCGCTACCAAGAAATGGCGGTCATAGCCTGGCCGCTACTCTCAGAACTAAATAGGCAGGAAACGGTCTGCCCAAGGCCGTTTCTGGAAGGTAGCAGTCACGACCAGACCACTATCTCCAAACCGCCTCGAAAGCTTCTCGAAAAAGCACAATAAGCCATCTTGGTGGCGGTCATTTGACTGACCGTCACATCATAAGGCGGTCAGCTACAAGGCCGTCACTAGGAACTGACTTAATCAAATAACGGTCTCCCTGAGACCGTTTCCAGAAAGTAGCGGTCCTCCTATGGCCGCCACTGCCAATTTGTAGTCGGGAGCTAGACCGCTACCCCAAACTGACTTAAAACCATTGAAACTAGATAATGGTCTCCCTTGGACCGCTACACGAAAGTAGTGGTCAGCCCAGGGCCGCCATTACCAAATTACGGTCGGTCGCGAGACTGCAACCTGAAACCAACATAGAACCCATTTTTACGAGCCTGATAGCGGTCCTCCTTGGACCGTTTCTCCAAGTAGCGGTCTCTGGTTTGACCGCTACTTCCTACCGGTGCGAAAATGGTAGGAAGGCTAAAAACTCGGTCTTTCCATACCCCAATCGCTCCTAAACGATGGGGAAACATCCCTAGAGTCGATATTAACCTTCCACAAGTCAGAAGGGATCAAACCAACCACAAAATGACTAAAAATGGGCGATTCCCACGAATTGACCCAAAATGAGCCACGAGGGCAAACGGCCTCATACCGGCCCCAAATCACAACCAAACGGAGTTAAACTGGCTGGAATCGAATCCCAACATGCCAGGGGTTCAAATGATACCATTTAAACTAAAAACCATCGCCTTGAACGTCGATCTCGGCTCACACCCCCAAAACATGATTTCACCCTTAAAGCAGGAAAACCCGCTCAAACTCACATCGTTCGGCTCCAAATCACGAGAGAAAGCAGGAAATCAATAGGGTATCCATCCCCCTACCTCCACTGAAGATCTCGAGCGCCGAAACAGCCAAACCACGTCAAAAACCATCACATGAACAACCCACGCCAGCTTCGAATCCACGAATGGGATCGCACCAACGCCACGCTCCGATACCAGTGCCTTCATGCTCCAGGTCAACTCCACGCCGTTACCACCTCTTCCAGCTCCGCCACGGTCGCACGCCCGAGGGAGAGGAGAGGAGAGGAGAGAGAACGGAGGGAGAGAGTGAGAGAACATGAGAAGAGAGAGGAGAGAGGGTGAGGGTTAAATAGAAAAGAAATTAAAGAAATTTCAAATATTTGTGAAATCTGATTTTTGGCCCGAAATTTCATAAACTCAGAAAAATTCGAAAAAATAGTCTCTACGATCCTCGGAAAAAGCACAATGCACCTATAGCGTCCCAGAGTCTTAAAACTCAACGGTTCACTCTCCACAGGGTTCTGCAAGTTATGCAAGGGAAAAACCCGAGTGGATCGTAAAACACTATTCAGGACCCACGAAAGCGCTCCGAAAGCTCTTCGATTCTAATCCAAAGAATCCAGGGTATTACAGCAGCAGTCCCAAGCAAGGCAGCACTATGAGCGGCGGTGCTAAAATAATAAAGTAAGGGAACCAGGGCTGGCTGGATGGCTGTGGATCCTTCTCCTTTCCTTCACGTTTCTCTCTGATGGAAGTCTGAGCAAGCACTCATTTCTCTTCTCTTTTCTCTCTTTCCCACGTTCTACTCTTCATGTTGGCTAACTTAGAACTCCAGCAACATCTACAAGTAAGGGAAGGCCATCCAATTTATAGGCCTTAAGAAGCAGAAGATTTTCCCACCATTTCTCTTGTTGTTTTGAATAGCTAAAATAAAAAAAGGGATTTGACCAAGGAAACCTACAGAACCTTAATTTCTGTTAGCAGAGAGGACGTCCTTTTTCCAGAGATAGTTTTCCTTTAGACACATTCTTTGCTGGTTGGCACAGGGGACAGTATTGGCAGAGAGGGAGACTTTCCAAAGGTGTTGTACTTATAGATCTTTGGAGTAGGAAGTTGCCATGGACACTTATTTAATGACAAGGACCTTTGTGTGTGTCCTAGGAATCTTCTCCAAACCTCAAAATCTGTGCATTTTAGAGGTTTACATCAGACCTTTCTGCCCTCTGTACTATTTTAAAAAAGACAAATCTGTTTGAATTTATTCAGATGAACCTTCGGTGCATTACAAATGGCTTCTAGGAAAGCCCCTGCATCGACGTACTGACGTGGGTACATCGACGCAACTTTGGTTGGCAGAACATCCGTATGAGGGGGTCGACACCTAGAGTCGACTCTTCTGAGTTGGCTATGCTGCAAGATTTAGAGAGGTCGATGCAGTGCGCCCATGAGGTCGATGCAGCATCATCATTTTTTGAACTGTTGGCGGGCTTGCCTTGATGGAGTCGATGCTGGATGGACGGTGCGTTGATGCAGCTTCGCTGCCATTGCATTATTATCCCTGGATGGATGGTGCATCGATGCATCACTGCCATTGCATCGGTGTAGCTGAAGACCCGTGCCCGTATTTGTGCTGGAACTGGAGTGCTTCTTCTTCACTGCGTCGAGGCATAGGGACGTTGCATCGACGCAAGGGTAAGGCAATGTGACCCGAAGTCTGAGCAGCGAGTCCGGAGGTCGGAGCAGCGTGACCTGAGGTTGGAGCAGCAACATGGCGAGGTCGGAGCAGCCTTGTTAACCTTGTTCATACCTGCCTTCTTCATGAGATTCTAAGTTAGTTTGGCGAATGGCTTATAATACGACATGATGAAAACAACATTTATCCCACAGTCTCTATTCAGGCGGAGCTGCATCTCACTGAGGATATGGATGCTGAAAGTGCTGAAAATACTACCGCGCTGGAGGGCCAGGTGGCTTCACTGCGCAGCGAGCTGGCTCGGCTTCAGGGGGAGGATATGCATCTTCGTGAGCAAGGGGCAGCCCCTTCTGTTGTGCTTTTAGATTTTGAAGACATCTTCCATTGGCAATAGCCGCACTTTATGTAGTTCTTCTCTTCCAAAGAGAGGTCTTTTTGTAATTTCCTTTTATCGTAATGGAAATTAGAAATTTATTCTATTACAGCCTCCGGGCTTTCTTTATGTGTTTTCTTATTGCCTTCTTTCCCTGACAGCCAAGTGTCAAGGACTCTACTACTTTTCGAGGGGCACTATGCATAAAACGCAGGAGTGCTCTTGTAATACCCTAAATTCTTCGGATCGGAATCGGAGAGCTTGCAGAGCGCTTTCATGGGTCCTGAAACGTGTTTTATGATCCACTCGGGTTTTTCCCTTATATAACTTGCAGAACCCCGTGGAGAGTGAACCGTTGAGTTTTGAGACTCTGGGACGTTACATGTGAATTGTGCTCGTTCCGAGGATCATGGAGACTATTTTTCCGTATTTTTCTGAGTTTACAAAATTTCATGCAGAAAATCAGATTTTAGGAAAATTGCTAATTTCCTAATTTCTTTTCTTCTTAACCATTTCTATCTCCTCTCTCCTCCTACAAGATCTCTCATTTATCTCCCTCTGTTCTATCTCCTCTCTTCTCCTCTCCCCCGGGTGCCCGACCGTGATGGAGTTGGACGAGGTGGTGACGGTGTGGAGCTGACCTGGGGCGTGATGGTGCGAGTATCGGAGCGTGGCATTGGCGCAATCCCATTCGTGAATTCGAAGCTGGCGTAGGTTGTTCGTGTGATTGTTTTCAGTGTGGTTTGGTTGTTTCGGCATGCGAGATCTTCGGTGGAGGTAGGGGGATGGATGCCTTACTCTTTTCCAGCTTCCTCTCGCGATTTGGAGCCGAACAGTGTGAGTATGAGCGGGTTTCCAACTTTAAGGGCGAAAGCATGTTTCGGGGGTGTGAGCCGTGTTTGCCGTTCCAGGCAATGGTTTTCACATTAAATGGTAAAATTTGAACCCCTGGAATGTTGGTATTCGATCCCCGCCAGTTTAACTCTGTTTGGTTGTGATTTGGGGCTGGTATGAGCCCGTTTGTCCATGTGACTCGTTTTTGTCGATTCGTGAGAATCACCTGTTTCTTGCCATTTTGAAGTTGGTTTGATCCCTTCCGGCTTGTGGAAGGTAGATATCGACTCTAGGGATGTTTCCCCATCGTTTAGGAGCGATTGGGGCGTGGAATGACCAAGTTTTTGGTGGTTCCATGATTTTCATGTCGAAACGTAGTAGCGGTCCTACCATGGACCGCCATTTGTAAAGGCGACCCTCTGGAGACCGCTATTCAAAGGTCTATTATCGGTTTCTGGTTGCGCTCTCGCGACTGACCGCAACTCTGTAGTAGCGGCCCTTTGGTGACCGCTATTTGGCGTTTTAAGTCAGATATTCGGTTTTAAGTCGGTTCGGGGTACGTAGTGGTCTAGCTCCTGACCGTAATTGGGTAGTGGCGGCCCTGGGTGTAGATCTATGGAAAATCCACTAAAAGAACAATAAGATAATAATATGCTAAAAAAAGGTGAAAGAGAGAGCAATAGGGAGCAAAAGAACATGCGTGGATGCTATATGGAGTGTGATTGCCAGAGGGGTTACCTTAAAAGAATATAACAATAATAACAAAGGAGGGATCACGGATAAATACCTTAGAAGCGGGGAGATGTGAGTGTTCACCTTCTCTTCCAATCGGCCAGCCGATGAAGAGAGTTCATCTTGTGTAAATTACCCTTGCAAAAAAATAACAAACACCAACAAAAAAAGATTGGATTAGAAATCAAGTGTGTAGTATCAAATCCCACATGTGAATATAAGCATGAAAAAGTATGGAATAGAACACACCTTGTTGGGTGTTGGCCCTTAAACCCCTATGCAAAAGGTGAGGAAATAATGATGATATGAAAATAGGAGTGTGCAAGTGTTGCACAAAGGAGGTCTCAACATGGTTGAGATGATGGAATGAATAACAAAAGAAAAGTATGATGCATGAATATGAACTAAATGCACAAAAGAAGAGAATAAGAGGAAGAGATCAGCTTATTGGTTTTCTCCATGGCTTTAGATCTTCAATAGGGAAGAAGCCTCCAAAGGATGTAGCTTTAGCATATGGAAGACTTCCTCCTTGAGCCTTCAAACCAACATCACCTCCCCTTAGATTAGTATTGATGATACCTTAAACACAAGGGAGAGAGGGGTCCTATTTATAGGGCCAACATTTAGAGTTTAATCCAACAAAAATTAGGAAATCAAGTTTTAATTGGATATGAAAGAAGATATACATTTCCCAAGTGTCCCTTCAACCTTAGGAAGCCTTAGGTCCCTTTTCCCAAGTGGAAAGGGAGCTCAAAATGGAGAAACAAGGAGATTCTGCGGAGGTTGGAACGACTCTGGAAGAATGGGCGACCACTCAGTGGTCGCCAATTAAAATAGCTCCCGCTCAAAACACTGCCATTTTTGAGGCATTTCAAGATGGATTAGGACTTTCTGAAATTTGAAAAGAATTGGTGACCATCAGGCCGTCACAGATTAGGAATTAATACGAATTTCAAACGGAGTTAAATGCTCAAAATAAGGCAAGGATGAATGCATCTTGGATCTTGGACGCGTTCATGAATAGGCGTCAGCTCGAATAGACGCCCTTTCTTGAATAATTTGAAAATTCAAAAATTACTAAAAATTGGAAAAGAAAGACGCGTCCGGATGGTCAGACGCATTCATGAATTTCATGAAATTTTGGTAATTATTAATGATAAAAAAGAATTAATGCCAACAAGATGGTCGGCCATTAAAGAATCAGCGGCTATGTAGAAGGGCGTTAATTCTTCAAGGCAACGAAGGAAAAGAATAGGCGACGAAGGGCCGGCCGCAATTTCAAGGACGCGATTGAGTAGTTAGACGCGTTTAAGAAAAATAGTGCCATTCGACAAGGTGTTAATTATATAATTAACGTGTATAATATAAGATGCGTCCAGGGATAACGACGCGTTAACGAAAATGCGTCTTCCTTGATGGACGCATTCATGATTTATTTTTAGGCCAAAAATAGGAGAAAAATAAGAACGCATCCAGTGTCTTGGATGCGATTTGGAAAAGGTCGACACCCCTGCTTGACGCATCGATTCAGAAGAAATGGCAACAATTCGAAGAGGCACTTATTCTTTCAAAAAGGAATTGGCGACCAAGGGACTGTCGCAAATTTAGAAGAGTTCCAAAAATTGGATAAAAGCCCAGGAAAAATCTAGAAAAATAAGGAAGAGCTTAGGAAAGTTGAATTTTAAAGAAAATGGGGAAAACCACTCAAATAAGTTGATTTGGGGGTCAAATCGGGGCATCGCAATGCGATAGGATATATGCTCAAAATGATGTCAAATTTAGCGTGTCTACAGCTGCCCCGCCTTGGCGTCTGCTTTGTAAGGGAGTGACACGGAGCGGAATGGAATGGAATGAAGTGAAGGTGGAGTGGAGCGAACTTAAAAATAGATGCCAAGGTGTGATGAGACACGCAATCAACATCACTTGATAAGAATTAGATCAAAAGCTCGAGATGAGACAATTTTGGAGAGATTCAATGAAACAACGATTGTTTGGATAAAGGGAGTGAATGTGCACGCTGGCACGAAGGAGATAAGAAAGAGCGATCAACTTGCAACGCGGTGGAAGTACCCCAGGTCACAAACCTGTAGGTTTCACCATTACGAAATAATTACCAGCCAATGTGGACATGCTGCAGCCAAGGTGGATCTAAGGAAAAAGGATTGAAGTAAGAGGATAGAAATCCAAATAAGGAGTTTTCAAGGAAACAACCCAAAATGGCAACAAGGTGAACTGAGGACATAATTCGGCATGGAATATCTCATATCTTGAAATTAATGATCAATTGATTCTCAAAATAGGTTATTAGAATAATTTTCCCAAAGTTAATTCAAAGTCCTACATGAATGCATGCTGGGTTTAAAAGAAAAATTAAAACAAATTAAAATAGAATGTGATAAAGGATAATATTGTTAAGATGCCTAGACTGAGTCAAGAAACCGATTTGTGAGCTGATAATAAGCCTAAGCCCATTTATGCACGCACCAACTCGTAAAAGGGAACTATCGTCCCAAATCTTGGATGGCTCAACGGCCTATCCATATGACTAAGATTCCTCTGAAATCATTATTATTTTTGATGAAGGGGAACTCAAATTCTAGATTTATCAAAGCCACAAGGTCCTTGATATAATCTAATAGCGTAGATAACATATAGTAAAATACATACAGGGAGGATGGTGGAGGCAATAAGTATGGAGAATTGAGCAATGATGTTCAGTCACCGTAGGACTAGCGTAATGCCCGGATGGTTAGACCAAAGAGCTTCTTCCTGTGCTCGAAAGTTGATTAGCCCAAGATAAAAGGGTAACAAGCAATGAATTGAATAGCATTCACTCAATTATATTGAAGATATAGCATGAAAAGCATGGCATTGAATAACATGGAATGGGTAGCATTGAAGCGCAATATGCCCATCGAATCATGAATGAAATGAGAAAGTGTAGTATGAGCATAGCATGTGTGAAAAGCATAGCTTATAATAGCAGGACAAAACATGTATAGTGTCAGAGCAAAGCATGTTTAGTTATTAAAGCAAAGTATTCATGCCAGTGTTTATCATTGTTGTTATGAGGATGACAACTTGGCCAATCATAAGATTTGGATTTGAATGATCAAGATTGAAGTGATGCCTAGAGTGGCAGGGATGATCAAGTGAATAACATAGAAAGATTTGCTCTTGAATGATTAGAATGACGCCCAGAGCGGCAAATCATGAAGATAGTAATAAACATAGGGAAGAATCGAAAGGTAGACAACACTGAATGGAAAGGACTCATCCCGTGTTCTTGGTCCTTCGAAATGTTGTCCTACAATAAAAACACCATCAGAAAATACAATGCAATTTTTTTAGATTTTTTTTAAAATGTGCAAATTTTTATGGGTTTTAAAAAAATATTTGATTTTTGTGGAATTTTGAAGATATTTGAATTTATGTTTGGATTTTTGAAATATTCAATTTTTTTGTGGGTTTTTGTTGAGAAATATTGAAATTTTTTTAGATTTTGACTTAGACTTTGCTAAGGCAACATCAAATGATGTTCAAACCACTGGCTAGGGGTCGTCGTTTGTAATGCCCCAAAAATTTTATAAAATATTTCTAAAGTATTTACGAATTTTCTGGGAATTAAAAAGAATTTTCAAGACCAAAAAGGATTAAAAAATGAATTTCTGGGTTAAATAAATTATTATTAAGGCCAAAATATAATAACCAATTAACCTAGCCTATTTAGATGAAGCCCAAAGGACTTATGGACCAAGCCCATGAAGTTTGGCCCATATTCTAGAAGCACTAATTAGTTATTTACAGAATATAGGTGATAAATACTCCCTATTTAGATGAATAAGTGGATAAATGAATAAAGGAATTTGAATCGAATTCAAATTCGGCGCCCAGACCGTAAGCGGTCTATTGTAAGACCGCCTACATCCATAAACGGTCGCACAATCGACTACTTCAGCTCTGCAGATTCTGTGGATTAAGAAAAGAACAAAAAGATGGAATTTTTGGCGTTGTAAATTCTAGAAACCAAGGTTTTAGGACTTGTAGACGTGTTTAGGACTCTTAGAGGTTGGTTTATGCCAAATATGGACTCTAGAATTGATCTAATCCACGAAAACCTAGTAAAACCCTATAAATAGATCCTATGTTTCACTTGCGTGACCCTATGTTTGGCTCACGTGGAACGAAGGTAAGACGACTTTAATTCAGGTAGGTTCTTTAGAGTTTTTATGTTCACAATATATAGATCTAACTCCTCCCAAAATTTCGTGCTAGGAGAGCAATCCATCAGGAAGATAGAAGCTTGTAAAGACGCTGGTTTTGTACAAGTAGCCCAGGAAATTGAGCAACAGACCAGTGAAGATCAGGAGATTAGGAACCCAAAACGAGGTATTTAGAGGTTGCACCTTTAGAACCTTTTGTTCTACTTTGTATCTTCTGCTTACCCTCCAAATTTCACGTATTTAGGTCAGGAGAATCAAAAGATATTAGGTCGTGAAGTTGCTGTTTTAGCACAGGAAGTGCATGGAACTAGGGTTAACTTCCAGGCTTAAATTTGAAGTCAAAAGCCCAGGACAGAGGTAGGTCATCTCATGAACGGCTAAAACATTATTCTAGGATTAAAAGCCCTCTTGTTGTACTTGATTTCATGCATTATAGACTGAGAATTTCATGTTTTATTTGAGTCTATGCATATAGTGTAATGTTCATGCATAAATCCTAACCCTAATGAAACAAAAAGGAATTCTCTTGTAGGCTTGTCCGAGATCATGGCTGACAAGGGCTTAATTTGATCCTAACCCTCTGTTATGTCAGGCAAATAGTAGTAAAAGTTCTTACCCTCACAATTGGAAGCCAAATAAGATTTCGATATTACCAGGAGTATTATTTAGTGATGCCCGGCTGACAAGGGCTAAAGCCAAGATCATGGCTGCTCAAACAATATCTTCTTCTGATCATGTTTAATTCAGCTTTAATATGGAATGTCAGAGGTATAGGAAATAAAGCCACTGTTCGAAGCTTGGCCCAGCATATAAAAGCTAATAACATCTGCATTGCAGCTATCTCTGATCCTCGCATTGATTTCAGTCGTGCTCAGAGGGTGGCTCGGAATATTAATATGCAATCTCCTATTGGCAATAATGGTGATTCCTCTAAGATTTGGCTCTTTTCAAAGCTTCATATATGTCTTGATACTATTGAGACTCACTCACAATATCTGACTGTAGCTATTAGGAAAACAATAAAACTGTCTTATATTTCACAGCCATATATGCTTCCTGTAGTGTCAGTGATCGCATGGTTCTGTTTGATGCATTAATGGACTTCAGTCAAAATGTGAATATCCCTTGGATTATAGGAGGAGATTTCAACTGCATTGTATCTCCTGATGAAAAAATTGGAGGATCCATTTCCTCCATGGCTGCTATGATAAATTTCCAAGGCTTCCTATCAGCAACCGGTCTAGTTGATGCTGGATATTCAGGATCAAACTTCACATGGACTAATAACCAAACTGGGCGCTCTCACATTAGAGCCCGGTTGGACAGGGTTTTGTACAATTCTTATTGGGCACAATCAAATTGCTTCTTGTCGGTTAGACATTTAATCAGAGGTCCATCGGACCATGCTCCTTTGTTACTGTCAAAAAAGTCCTCCCAACCCTCTCCAGGGAGATTCATCTATCAGCATATGTGGCATACTCATGGAAACTTTCTGGAATTTGTAAAAGCTCATTGGAACAATTATATCTTGACAGGCAGCCATCCTTTTCATATTCTCCAGACAAAACTCAAATACCCAAAGGCTGACTTAAGCATATGGAATAAAGAAACTTTTGGAAATATCTTTCAAATAAAGGATAGAGCTGAACATCAAGTTGAGCAAGCTCCAAACTTGTATGATGCATCTCATTCGGTGGAAAATCGTATGAAGCTTAACAAGGCTAATGCTGAATTGCACCTTACATTATCTCGGGAGGAGATTTTCTGGTATCAAAAGTCTTGGGTGCAATAGATAACCTGTGGGGATCGCAATACTAAGTTCTTCCATCAATATACTAAGGTAAAACGGCAGAGGAATTATATTCACAAGTTGAAAATAAATGAGCAGTGGGTAGAAGATCAAAAGCTTTTATCAGAAGGTACAGTGGAACATTTTAAAGCTCTCTTAGCCTCTGAAAACCATATTATTGATGAGAACCTCCTTGATGTTATTCCCTCTTTGATCAGTGAAGATCAAAACAGTTCCTTATGCTCCATGCCTTCAGTAGATGAAATTAAATATGATGTTCTGTCTCTGTCTGGTAACAGCTCTCCAGGGCCGGATGGATTCACTGGGGGTTTTTTCTTTCATTGCTAGGACATAATTGGAAAGGATGTAACTTTTGCTATTCAAAGTTTCTTTCAGGGATGGGGTCTCCCCAAGGGAGTTACCTCCACCATTCTTTGTCTCATCCCAAAGCTCAAAAGTCCCACCTCTTATGATGATTTTAGACCCATAAGCTTATGCAATTTCTCTTATAAGATTGTGTCTAAAATCATCAGTGATCGGTTGCGAACCATTCTACCTTTGATTATTTCAAATGAGCAAAGTAGTTTTGTGAGTGGAATACAAATTACAGACAATTTCCTGCTGGCAAAAGAATTGATATTAGATCTAGATAGACCTGTCAGAGGTCATAATATGGTTCTTAAGCTTGATATGGCAAAAGCTTATGATCGAATAGAGTGGGATTTCCTTTTCATGGTTCTCAGAAAATTTGGTTTATGCAATAGATTTATATCATTAATTGCTTAACTACTAGTTAATTATTGGTTTTCTATAGCCTTTAATGGTCATGTTCATGGATTCTTTAAATCTACTAGAGGGATTAGACAAGGGGATCTCCTTGCCCCTGCATTATTCATAATTGCTGAAGAGGTTTTGAGCAGGGGTCTTAAATGCCTATTCTATACTGGACACTGTAAGTTCTATCACCTCCCTAGAGGGGTACAACCGATTTCACATATTCTCTATGCGGATGATTCCCTGATTTTTATGAACGGTGGCATAACTTCAGTTAAACAGCTTCTGAATTTTTTGGGTAGATATGAAATATCTTCTGGACAATGGATAAATGCTCATAAAAGATGTTTCATTACTACAAAGCAGATGCCTCATTGCTCTATTGCCCGCATTAGTCAACTGACTCGTTATACTCATAAAACTGGCAGCATCACTTGGGCATTCCTCTGTTTAAAGGTAGAGAAAAAATTCCTCACTTTAAATATTTGATTGACAAAGTCAATGCTAAATTAGCTGGTTGGCAAAGCAAGCTACTATCCCAGGCTGGCAGGTTGATCCTTATCCGGTCGGTTTTATCAACAATTCCCATATATACTGCAAGTGCAGCTTCCATCCCTTACACTATTCTTAAACAGGTTGGGAAAATCTGCTCCAACTTTTTCTGGCAGGGGTTTGAAACAGCCCATAAGAAGCATTGGGTCTCTTGGAAAAAAATCTGTGGTCCAATCCCTGATGGTGGTCTAGGGATCCAAGATCTTCAAGACATACAGAAATGCCTCTATGTAAAACTGATATGGCATGCTATACACATCAAATCTCTCTAGGCTAGTTTTGTGAGAAGGAAGTATCTTCATGGCCAGCACATAGCTGATTGTAAATCTCCCTTTCCTGCTGGTATCAAAAAGCATGATTTTGAGGAAGCTCGGGTAACTTTTTTAGCAGGAGCCAAAATGATAGCTCAAAATGGGGCCAAAACCAATTTCCTCAAAGATAACTGGTATAAGGGGAATTCATTGGCAGATTTACTCTCCTTGCAGAATCCTGCTGTGCTAGGGAATTGTTCAAGAGGCCATGGCCAACCACCAACACTCAATATGGCAGGTTCTGGAAAATCAGCAGCAGAGAGAGCAAATCCAAAGATTTGGTACTCAAAATAGGGAAGACATCCCTGTATGGTCCTTTTCTGTTTCAGGTAAATTCAGCATCAAGTCCGCTTACAACTTTATTAAAAGGTAGAATGTTGCTCCCAGAGTAATGTTCAGTAAGCTCTAGCATAACAGACTATCCCCAAGGGCTTCATTATTTTGTTGGAAAATCCTTAATCATGCTGTCCCTGTTGACAATCAAATCCAACTGAATGGTATTAGCTTGGCATCCAGTTGTAACTGTTATCTCAGTTCTCACGACATAGAAGATGAAGACAACCTTTTTGTGAGAAGCGATTTGGCTAATTTCCTTTGGACAAGATTTGCTCCACTGATTAGCAGCTCTTGCCTGGAAGAAACCAACATTAATAGTAGACTAGAACTGATCATAAATGGGGCAGTTATGAATAAATCCAAAGGTTTCATATCCCTCATGACAGCAACATTGATTGTTTGGGAAACTTGGAAATATAGATGCAGTGCACATTATGAGAATTATCGCACCAATTTTATAAAGATTGCAGATCAGATTATAGCATAGATTAGTTACACACTAAGTCAATATAAATTCAAACAAGGGGCTAGCTCTAAATATCTCAATATTCTACAGAGTTTTGACCTATTCATAAAAAGTAATCGGCCTGCTTGTGTCATGGTCCGTTGGATGGCTCCTTCTTTTAACTTCTCTTTAAATGTGGATGGTGCTAGTAAAGGAAATCCCGACCCTTCCGGGGGAGGTGGATGCATTAGAGATCATCATGGTCAGCTATTGCTGGGATTTTCATACTACTATGGTATTGGAAGCAACATGATTGCTGAAGGCCGGCATTACTCGATGGACTCCGACTAGCTCAATTTCACTCTATTCCTCTATCAATCATATATACTGATTCTCTGGCTCTGATTAATATGTTGATATATAAAAGTGATCCACCATGGACACTTCTCCCTTGGTGGCAGCCTCTTCAGCAACTTTACTCAACATTTCAATGCCCCATTATACACTCATATAGAGAGGCAAACCAACTTGCAGATGCACTGGCTAATAATGCAGTCCAAGTGGGAAGCAATGTGGAATTCTACTCCATTCATGAATTGCCTGCTCTTGATAAAGGTTATGCAATAGCGGATGCTAGAGGCATGCCTAATATCCGATTGATGAGTATATAGCTTTTTCATATTCTTTCTCCTCATTGTAAATCAGAGGCATGCCTCTCTCTGTATATGAAATTCTTTTGATAATAGCAATAAAATTAGCATCTAAAGGATTGTAGGTGGAGTGAGAACATTCCCTTCCTCTGGAATGGGGGTGCACTCTCCCTTCGTCCCTTTAGATGACTGAGTTTACAAAAAAAAAAGGAATTCTCTTATTCTAATACATGGAACCCATGCATATTATCTCCGTTCTATCATGCTGTGAAATTTATATATGTTGATTTCCATGCATGATGTGTTTTAGTTAGCATCTAGTTTCACATATTTAGTTTTTCTGTAAACAGAAGCTAGACGGCCTAATAATGGACCGCCAGTAATTGGTTCGCGGCCCTACGATAGACCGCTTAGCCTTACAAACGGCCGTATATTAGATCGTTTACAAACTCTAAGTTCTATATCTGAAACCTAATGTAGAATCACCCTATCTCTTATATGATAAACCCAATTAGCTAAGTTTTATCCCTTTTACTGGCATTGTTTATATATAGAGAGAGATTTCTAGTAGATTTCTTGTTTCTTACACATTTAGAACTTATTTTTAAACATAAGATAATTTCTTGCCAAAATCATATACTTTGTATTAAACGCATATTTCAAAAGTAAGATGAATGTGGTTCACTGTGGATTTCTTACAGATCCTCTTCTCATCTATAGAGTCATTTTCATAAGTACATGGCATATATCCAGTATATGACCATTAGTTACACCTATGCACATTAGGCACACAATCTTGGACTTGATAACCTCTCCTTTGGATATTCCTTCCAACGAACTAGAAAATCTTGTTTCAAGGCCTCTGTAAGTCTCCGCGAGCCTGGGGTTCTCTCTAGAACGCTGAGCTGGTTGTACCATTAAAACCCAATTCTCTAGAGTGCACTATCATCGAGTTTTGAAATTTTTTCTCGTAAACGGTCTCAGATTCGACCACTAAAGCCCATTAACGGTCCAGTCTATGACCGCTACTGTCTCTGAGTTCAGAACGATGTCTCTGGATTCGGCCCATTCTAAACGGTCCAGAACTAGACTGCTTTCTTCATGAAACGGCCCAGTAAATGACCGCTAGATTCCTGAGTACAGTTAACCCGAGGTTTGACCCAAGAGTTAATATTCCTATAATCCTAGATGGACTACTGACTTTCTAGGACTTCTCACCTTAATCAAAATATTTTAAATAAATTATGAAAAATAAAGAAAGTACCGTTATGCTGTCAAATTTTCTCCAAAAGCGTAACCTAGTTATTAATGCATTTCTTGAACTCTCATATTCATATTTTTGGAGCATTCTCTTATTTGACATTATATCTTAAAGACCATTATTGAACTTGTTACTTACGTGGCCAAGCTTTATTGTTATATACGTGGAAGTAGCTTGATTTATACTTGAAGATGTAGTTCGAGCACTGATTCTGTTCAAGGGCTCTATGCTAGTCCCCTCGGCTGATTGTCAGAAACATACTATATAAACAATGGGGTATGATGCTACTGGAGTCGCATTGCGCTGGGAGTACTTTCTTTATAAATAAGTGAAAATCCACGGGACTTGAATATAGATCCACATAAATTCACTAAGTACTTGTTATTAAGCGAAAGGTACTTATGTGCTTGTTACATGACTTGCTAGTACATTCTTGTTACATGAAAGGCCATTGTTACATTCTTGCTTGATTGTACTTGTTCAATCATTGTCTCGTATCTCAAACATGATCATATCTTTTTACTTTGGTTTTACTCACGTGATTTATCGTATCTGCATGATTTTATCTTGTTCTTTAGAGCTAAGACATTAATTACTTTAACATTACCTTCATGTTGATGCGAAGATACCTACTGGACAAGTGTGCTCATTACCTACTTTCTCATTGTTTCAGGAAATACAAGTGAATTGGATTTGAATTACTCAAGTAGTGGGTCCGAGAGTGATTAAAGGATATATGGATTTGAGTGAAGATTTAGAACGTCAAAATATGTCTAGATTGAGTCTTTATATGTAATTTTTATTTTTATTGAGTCTAAGATCAAAAGAGTCGAATATTTGTGTACTTGGATCAAGATTATTTGATATGAAATAAAGTGAAGGTTTGTTTAAATTATTGCGCAATTACTTTGTGTGATTGTTATTGCACTTTGATTATATTGCTTGCTCGAGGCTTACCATGCCGGCTGTTCGCGTTCCCGATTGTTTCCGCTACATAATCTCAGGGCGTGACAGTTAAGGTGGTATCAGAGCGTAGGTCTTAGGACTTACTTATTCCTAGGGAAATATGTCATGTCATAGGCTAAAGTCCAAGGTTGAGGACCCACACCTATGAAACTAGGAAAGAAATTCCCAACCTATGAGAGGAATTGGGTAGAACCTGGGATGAGATAATCATTAGAATTATTTCTAAGCTTAACCCCACTCATTCTATTAGAATTAAACAAATTAATTGCTCTTCTCAGGCACTTCACTCTCGAAATGGCTCATCGCGTAGACTGGAACGGTATGCAAGAGACCATCGTGGGTCTGACTCAAGCATTGAAAACTATGGCGCAAGCTGGCGCAGGAGCAAGGGTTGGAGATTTACATCGTAACTTCTGGAGCTTAAATCATCCGAGATTTTCTGGTTCTAAGAACTGGATTGATGAGATGAACCGTATTTTTGAAGTTATGCAATGTGCAGATCAAGAGAAGGTTCACCTCGCTACTTTTCAATTAAATAAAGATGCCCGTACGTGGTGAAAGTCTGTTCCTATACCACCATCTGATGCACCTCATACATGGGAAGTTTTTCTCACGCCCTTCCGAGCCAAGTACTTTTCCGAGCATATTAAGGAACAGAAGGCTATGGAGTTTGCTTCTCTACGCCAGGACATGATGTTGGTGACAGAATATGAACTTCAATTTTCCCGACTAGCACCATATGCTCCTCACTTGATTAGCAATGACTTATTAAAGGCTAGTCGATTTATGGATGGTTTGAGGCCCGGTTATATTCAACAATTGGGGACTCAGAATATCCGTACTTATGCGGAGATGGTCCAACGGGCACACCTATGCGAAAGGACCTTAGAGAAGGTTGAGAAGTTAAAAGGTAAGGGCGAAGAACTGAGCCGAAGGTCAGATCGGCGTGATAAGAAAGGCAAGTTCAGCATCACAGAACCCTAAAAATCCCCTGATAACAAGAAGAGATCTCGGAATGGGAGTGGTAGTGGCTACCATAAAAATAAGAAAGTCAAGAAAGAAGAGAAGTAGGTCACCACGGTTGGTACTTTTTGTGAGAAGTTCAGTCATTCGGCCGAAGAATGCTGGAAGCGCCTTGGCGCTTGTCTACGTTGTTGTAGCAGGAAGCACCGCATGCCAGATTGCCCCCTTATGAAGGAACAATCGTCCGGTGGTGGACATAAACGGCAGGCTCGTCTCAATGTCATCATGAATGATGATGAAGCGCCCAAGGATGATGGGCTAATGGAAGGTACCATTCAGATCTATTAACATCCTGCATTCATATTATTCGATACTGGTGCTTCTCATTCTTCTATATCTACTTCCTGTGCAAAAACTTTACATGTTTCATCGGTTTCTTTACCTTCGGACATTGATATTACTACACCTTTAGGTTCAGGAACCAAACTTACAAACTATTATCTGATAGTGAGGTAAGGGTAGAAGGACATAATCTTCCTACAAAGCTCGTATGCCTTGATATGGAGGGCTACGATGCTATTCTAGGGGTAGATTGGCTTGTAAACCATGATGCCTACATAAATTCCCGAAATAGGATTATCTCTTTTCGAAAACCTGGTCTTCCAAGGTTTTCCTTTCTTGGTATTAAATATAGGAAGCACCCTGCCATCATTTCATCTCTGCACGCTTGCAAATTAATTTCACAAGGATGTGTAGCTTTTCTTGCTTCCGTAACCCTCACCGAATCCAAGGAGATCATCTTAGAAGATATCCCTATTGTCAATGAATTTCTGGATGTATTTCCATCGGATTTGCCCGATTTACCACCCGAAAGCGAAGTAAACTTTTCTATTGAACTTGTTCCCAAAGCAGCACCTGTTTCAATAGCTCCCTACAGGATGTCCCCCATAGAACTTAAGGAATTGAAGAAACAACTTCAGGAGTTATTAGATAAGGGTTTTATTCAACCTAGCACATTCCCTTGGGGTACGCCAGTGCTATTTGTCAAAATGAAGGATGGATCCCTCAGGTTATGTATCAATTACCGGCGACTGAATCAGCTTACTATCAAGAACAAGCATCCGTTGCCGCGTATCGATGAGCTCTTTGATCAAATTTTAGGAGCAGAATATTTTTCCGAGATAGACCTCAGGTCTGGTTATCATCAGCTCAGGATTAAAGATGAAGCCATTTACAAAACGGCTTTCCAGAGCCGGTATGGCCATTATGAATTTGTAGTAATGCCGTTCGGGTTAACCAACGCCCCGGTAGCATTCATGCAACTTATGAACAACGTCTTCAGGCCTTATCTCGACCAATTTGTGGTCGTATTCATTGATGACATTCTTATATATTCCAAGACTAAGGAAGAACATGAAGAGCACTTAAGAATAGCATTGTAGATGCTAAGAGAGCACAAACTCTATGCGAAGCTTAGTAAGTGCGAGTTTTGGCTCAAGGAGATCTCTTTCCTTGGCCATATTATTTCAAAGGAAGGTATCGATGTTGATCCTTCTAAAGTTGAAGCTGTTAAGAACTAGAGCCGGCCAACGACTGTGTCAGAAGTTAAAAACCTTCTTGGGACTGGCTGGTTATTATAGGAGATTTATTAGGGATTTCTCGAAGATCACCGTTCCTTTGACTAGACTCACAAAAAAGGAAAATCCTTTTATATGGTCGAAGGATTACGGGGAGAGTTTCCTAAATCTTAAAGATCACCTTACTACAGCCCCTATTCTAATATTACCAACTGAAGGTGGTGGATTTGAAGTCTATACGGATGCATCAGGCATTGGCCTAGGATGCGTTCTTATGCAAAATGGAAAGGTGATTTGTTATTCCTCAAGACAGTTGAAGTGTCATGAAGAAAATTATCCTGTGCATGATCTAGAATTGGCTGCGTTTATATTCGCATTAAAAATTTGACGACATTACCTTTATGGGGATAAATTCACTATATTTTTAGATCATAAAAGTATGAATTATCTTTTCACCCAGAAGGAGTTGAACATGCGACAACGCAGATGATTGGAGTATCTCAAAGACTTCGACTTCAGTATTCAATATCATCCAGGAAAGACAAATGATGTAGCAGATGCTCTTAACAGAATGTTGAGTAGTGGATGGCGGATCTAGAGGGGAGGGGTGAATAGATCTGCCCTCTTTTTGCAGAACACCCCTCTTTAAAGCTAGATAAAAAGAATTGCAGTGGAATATAACTAGCTTAGCGTAGCACACAACGATTTGCTTAGCAAGATGAATAAGTAATATAGATATTGAACCTAAGCATGCATCTATCACAAAGCACTCACACAAGCAAACCACAACACATGAGATTTTAAGGTGGTTCGGACTGAATCCCCAATCCTATGTCCACCCCTCATAAAATCCGGTGAGGCTCCACTAGTGCCACACAATGAACTGTAAATCGGAAAGACCTCCGATTGCCTTCCTACTAACCACCGGTAGGGACGTCAATCACCGCAGATCGGACAACTTCACATTGCCTTCCTACTAACCACCGGTAGGGACGATCTTTAGTTTCAAATGTTTGAATGAAATGAAAAAAGAACAAGATATAAAAACATTCAAACAAGATATAGAATATGCTCAAAGAGAAAAGATCTTGTTTGAGATTGTTGGAGCTTGAATCTGATGCTTCAATGGTATCTTCTTCCTTGTGAAATGATCTTCCTTGGATCACCTTGAGTTGACGAAGAAGATAAAGGATGCATATTTGATCTCTCTTGAAAACCTTGTGAAATCAGCTTCTTTGGATCACCTTGATAGCCTTGCTATGAGCTTGAAACACCTTGGAATGGATGAAGAACTTCTTCACAAAGTACTGTTCACGGCTACACTACCTCTTCTTCCATGCCTCCTTTGATCTCCCTTGATCCCTCTTTCTTTGAATCCCCTTTGAGTTGATGGAGGAGATAATGGATGCAGCCTTGAACCTTGATTGCTTCTACACTTTTCTTGGAGGTTGATGGATTAAAAAACAAGCTTGAATCACCTTGGATGGATGAAGAACTCCAGCCCGAAGCACTGTTCACAGAGGTGCTACAGTACCCGTGAATCACCTCCTCTAGCCTCCCTTGATCTCTCTTGTTCCAATTGAAGCATTAGGGTTTCTAACCCCTCATGTGTTGGTTTTATAGACTTTGAATGGTCCTTGGACATCCCCCAGACCAGATCCACAATCCATAGGGGATTGGGTGACTTTGGGGTTAAACAAATACAAGGAAAGGGGCTCTTCTCGAAGTGGAAAACAAAGTCAACATTTGTTGGCTCGGGGCTGGCGGTCGACCTGTGGAAGCTGGCGGTCGACCGCTACTGAGAAACCCTGTAGAATTTTGATCTCTGGAATTTTTGGTCGACCGCTACTGAGCTGGCTGTCGATCGCCACTAAGAGAAGTGCAGGCAGTGAGCTGCTGGCAGGGCAGTCGACTGCCCCTTGGCTGGCGGTCGACCGCCAGCTGGGCAGAACCCGGGTTTCCCCGGTTCAGTCCATTAACCGTTTATCTCATTCGGTTAACTCCTTTAGCAGCCCGTTCTCATCTGTGGCATCAATCTTGACAGTCTTGAAGGTGTCAACTGAGTCTTTGACCTTGGGTTCTCTTGGCTATGCTTCATTGTACATCAATCTTGGCTATGTGAAGTGCCAAATGGAATGACCTAGTTGATGGGGACATCGAGGCAAGACCGTGCACATTTTTGTTTGCATTTATGTCCTTTCATATTTGTATGTATACCCTGTGTTATATGGGTACGCAATTGTAAGTCTTAGTGGGTTTATATGTAAAATTTTAGTAGGCCCAAGCAAGGGGGCCCTCACCCCTTTCCCATTGGTCCACCTAGACCATGTGGGGCTGGTCAACCATCCTAGGTGGCCATCTAGAAGGTTGTGTTGTGCCCCTGTGGTTTTGATGATGGTTTTGATGATTGGTTGTTGATGTGAGTTAATCCAATGTTCAGTCATCTTGCTGCTCAGTTTAGATTAACATATTTGATGCTCAGTCTTGTTACATGTTAAACTGATGCATAAAGCATTCATTCATTGCTGTGGTTTTGATGATTGATATTGTATTTTGATGATAGCAATGATATAGTGTTTTCATGCCATTGTGCCTTGATGATTGCATCATGACTGTGACTGGTACAACTGATATATTGTTTATGTTAGACTTATGTTATGTGCATAGTCTATACAGTGCTTCGTGGGGTTTATGCCCTAAGTCTATTCACTGCACAGCAAGCTCAAAGTCGATACATTGAGCGTCTCATGCATCATTCGTCTAAGTCCATACATTGGACTGTAGTGTGCATTTGGCGAACACATCGCAAGTCTAGACATTGCACTGTAGCATGCATTTCCTTAAAGTCTATACATAGGACTAGTTTGTATTGGCTAAGTATATACAACGTCAGCTCATGCCTTGTCTTAGACAAAGTCTATACAATGGCTTTGGGTCTCTAAGTCTATACAGCCTTTTGCTTCGCCAAAGTCTGTACATTGGTCTGCATAGGCTAAGTGTCTACATCGTCTGCTGTGAGGACAGCAAGTCTGTACACTGGCCTTCTTTCATGATAAACTACAAGTCTACACATTCAACGCTGGTCTTCCAAGTCTGTACAGCGTGAAGTCTATACTTTGGACTGTTCTTCAAAGTCTGTACATCAGACTGTACATCTTCTTCGTGCTGTTTCTGTACTTGAGTTTTCGTGTTGTTTCCCCTCACTAACACGAAAAGATCTCGTGTCGTATGAGCTTACAACACCTCGTGTTGATTTCCATGCGTAACAGGAAAGCTTGTATGAGGTTAGACTTCGTGTCGTTTCCCTTGTCTTCATCTTCGTGTTGTTTTAGTGTCTACGTCGTCGTGTTACCCCGTGTCAATTACTGTTCTCGACTTCGTGTCGTTTCATTTCTTGACATTTTGACTTCGTGACAAATCACTGTTCTATCTTCGTGTTGTTCCTACACTCCGTGTCGATTTCATCTTTTGTCTTTGTCTTGTGTTTTCATGACCTCGTATCGTCTTTCCTCTCATAACTTCGTGTTGGTGTTTCTGTGACTTCGTGTCATGTTTCGTAACCACACTTCGTGTTGGTTACTGTTGTTTCTGTGACTTCGTGACATGTTTCCAGACCTTGTGTCGTTTTCGTGTCATGTTTTCCACACTTCGTGTCGTTCATGATTCGTAACCACACTTTGTGTTGGTTACTGTCATTCTTGTGACTTTGTGTCGTGTCTCCCAGACTTCGTGTCGTTTTCACTCCGTGTCAACTTCGTCTTAAGTGTTGTTTTCGTCTTCGTGTCATTTTTCACTCCGTGTCGTTTTTGTTCCACTGCGTGCAGAACATTGCAGCACTTCGTGTTGCTTTCTGTGCCACCACCTCGTGTCGTTCTCTGTGTAGTGTGTGTTTTTGTCACCACTATACTTCGTGTCGTTGTTCTTCACTTCGTGCTGATTACACCGTCTTCGTGTTGGTCTTTCTCATTAGACCTCGTGTCGTTCTCGCTTTGACCACACTTCGTGTTGCCTTACGTAGACCTTGTGTCTTACTTGTTTGCAACCTCTTCGTGTCGGTTTCTGCTGACAGCCCGTGTTGTCCTCGTGTTGTTTTTCACCTCGCGTCGGTTATTGTTTTCATCTTCTGCGTGTAGTTCTCTTTGTAGTGTTATCTCTGTCACAAGTTGCATCTCGTGTTATCGTTTATGTCTGTATGGTTTTACTTCGTGTTACTTACTGTTGTACATCGAGTCTTTACTGACTTCGTATCGTTTTCCCTATTGTGTCCTCGTGTTGTCTCCGTGACATTGCTATTTGTTACTTCGTGTTGTTTCGTTTTAACCTCGTTCAGGTTTTTTTTTCTAAAGTGCTGTTCTTCTGATAATCTATATAGAGTTGTTCTTTAAATTGATGACTTATCCGATACTCTGTTTTACAGGTGCTTTGATCGTGAAGCTTAAGGTAGCACGTGATCCGAGGCTGGAATGAAGTCTGCTGAGAGACTGCCACGTGATCCGAATTTTTAGGGCGGGAGCTGTGGAAGCCACACGCGCCCTAGCTGCTGCTGCTGCTATATATATGAGCCTTCTTCCATAGAAGAAGGGTGATCGAGTTGGCAAGAAGAAAAGTCCATATAGAGAGCCACGATCCAGAGAAAAAGAAGAGAGAAAGAAGTAGAGCAGAAGGAGAAGAAAAGAGAGAGAGAGATAGAAGAGTGAGCCGAAGAGAATAGAAGAGCAGAGATTGAGAGAGTGAAAGAGAAGAAGAAGAAGAGAAGAGAAGAGGAAGAAAAGCTTACCTGAAGATCCGTCTACTGGACCGTGGATCAAATCCAGGCCAGTCAGCTCCGTTGAGAGCCACATTGTGTATTTCGTGTTTCAGCTTTTGTGTGCTGAAGTTATTTTCGTTTATTGCTTTTTCCTTTGTGTTCTGGCTTGCTGTGCTTTCCGATACTCTATAGAGAGGTCGGGGTTCCTCCTGTGGATCAGGAGAAGGGAGATCTGATCTCCGGTTGCAAGTAGCTGGGAGCTACTTGTGGGTTCCCTCCGGTTTGGAGGAAGGGAGACTTGCCTCCGGTTCTGGGCTTGTGGATTCAAGTCCAGGGGTTCCCTCCAGGTCTGGAGGAAGAGAGACCGTGTGTCTCTGGTTTGCTAGTGACTGGTGTCACTAGTGGTTCCCTCCGGTTGGGAGGAAGAGGGGAGGTTGTTCCCCTGGTCAAGCTGTGTGGCAGCACTTGTTGCAGACTGAGTCTGTGGTTTCTAGCGTGAGCTAGTGGAAGCCACACTCGGTTTGAGTGTGGGGTGGATGTAGGTCTGCTGGACCGAACCACCTAAAAACCTCTGTGCAGTGGTTTGATTTCTCTATATGTTTTTGCTTCCGCTAGATGTTTGCATAGGGGCGCTCCAAGTGTTTGATCACAGGTTCATTAAATGACTTAATCAGATCTTGTTCTGAGTGTTTAATCTGTTGAGTGAGCGAAAGTTTATTTGAGTGAAAGAATGGTTTGAATGAATACTTAGGTGTGCTTTGCTTTGGTTGCTCACTGTCTGTTTGTTGAATTCCGCTACTGCTAATTAGTCTTTCAGATTTGATATATCTGTCTAGTTAGCATTCTAGATAGTTAGTGAGCATCATATTTTTAATTGGGTGAAGGCTTTTAAATAGGTTATATTCATTCACCCCCCCCTCTGAATACTGCACCTAACCTATCAATTGGTATCAGAGCAGGTTCCTAGCTCAACAGATCCAACGATCTGAAGGGGATCCTGCCATCGTGTGAAGTTTCTTATCTGTGTGTGTCTCTGTCCTGCTGCTTGGATCTCTCATCGAACAACTACTGTTCTAAAATTGTTTGTTTAAATGTCTTCTCTCGTGATATTTGATGGTTCAAATTACAGCAGTTGGTTGGGCAGCATTGGCATTCACCTGAGTTCCATTAATCCTAAATTATGGAATCTCATATCAAAGGGCCCACACAAAGTGCCTCAGGATGAGGCCAGATGGTCTAGGAGGGACATGAGGAAGTTTAAAGAGAATACTGAAGTCTTTAATATTCTGAGAGACTCAGTAAATATTGACATGTTTCCTTGTATTGCAAGTTGCTCAACAGGAAAAGAAATCATGGCTCAAGTGAAAACCATACATGAGGAAAAAGGTGGACTGTGCTTAGTCGGAAATGGAGGACACTATAGTGACAGCCATAATCCAGAAGATGATAATGGCAAGGCAAGCTCAAATGATCAGGAAGAGGATAATGATGAGGAGGTAAACATCTTCGAAAACTTCTCTTTAGATGATTGGGAGAATGCATACGCTGAGTTGTTCGAGTCTCATGAACAATTAAGAAAACAATACAAGAAATTGAAAAATAAAAGTGATCGAAGTAGTTCTACTCCACAATGTGAAAATTGTTCAAATATGCAGAAATCTCATGACGCCTATTTATCGGATTTCCATATGCATAAAAACCAGAATGAAAAATTGATGAAAAAACTTGAATGTGTTAGCTCTGAATTGGATATTGTGAAATTCGAAAATGAATGCCTTAAGAAACAATGTGAAAAACTTCAGGCTCAAATAAAATGCTCTGATAATTCTGCTTGCAATGAATGTGCATTCTTGAAAGAATTGATTGAAGATTTAGACTCTAATGATAATATACAGAAGAAACTAATCACTTCCTTGAAGGAAGAAAATGATTCACTACTGAGTCAGAAGAAGGAAACCGATAAATTACAAGATAAGCTGATTGAAGAAAACCTTCATCTGAAGGAACAAAACAAAAAGCTAATGGTTCTTAATACTATTTTTTCTGAAAAATGGCTGACAGTTGAAAGAGGGAAATCTATTCTGAAAGAAAATGAAGTGAGTATTGAATTCACATTGACACAAGAAAATGAGACTCTGAAGAGTCTGAATGATGAATTGCAAAATCAACTCATTTTGTGTGAGGACCACATTGTGTCTTTGGAAAGAGAAATTGAAGATCTAAGAAACTCCCTGTCAAAATTTGTTAAGGGAAGAAACAATTTGAATAAGCTCCTTGGTGCGAATGTGAATTTTCAGAAGGAGGGACTGGGTTACAGTCCAGACATGAAGAAGGCTGAGAAGACTTTTGGAGAAAAATTGAAGACTGTTTTCGTTAAAAGTTCAGAACAAGAAAAGCCCTCTACCTCATTCTCACCTCAGTACAAAAATCAGAAAGAGAATGAAAAACAGAAAACATATAGAAAGAACTCCTCTATGCATATTGATCACAGTCCTCACCCACACTCGCATACATCTAGAAAGAAAATGATCTGTCACTACTGTCACAAACACGGACATTTGATGCATGATTGTAATTTGATGGAAAAGGATGACCTAGCAGCTGCTCAAAACAATCAGGCTAGAAAGCATGTCCCGTGGGATAAGAAAATTGATTGTTATAACTGTGGAAAAATAGGACATGTTGCTGCACAATGCTGGTCAGGGTCGTTTAAAAGAAACTCCCTTCAATGTTCTCATTGTAGAAAGCATGGCCACACAGTCAAAGACTGTTGGCATATCCAGGGTAGGAATGAGAATTTCAAATATGCTAAATTTCCTACAAAGAAAAATGACTTTGGAAGAAATAAAGTTACATATAAAAGAAAGATTTTTACATGTTCTGAATGTGGTAAGCTAGGCCACAAAGCTGCCAACTGTTGGCTAGCTGATTATGGAAAGAAAAATTTTCATGATAATCAAAGAAATACTCATGCTCATCTACATAGGCATCATACTTCAGCTAATTCGGCGGTGTCATGTAGATATTGTGGAAGGCTTGGTCATTCCGTGAATAATTGCTATCTGATGGAATTTGATGACTATCCTACTAAGAAACCTGATAGGGGTAGTGCAGGACCCAAGACTGCTTGGGTCTCTGCAGGATCAACTTGATTGACTTGCTGCAGGTGTGCCTTGGAAGGAGAAATAAAAGGGGTCAACCAAGGCACTCAAAAAGAAAACCCCATGATTCAATTCAGGTCAGTTCTGAAATCTGTTTTAAATTCATTATCTGAACTTGTGAGTATGAAAAATGAGAATTACATGTTGATTTACTTGTTTGTTGTATGATCTTCTCTTGTCTAGTTGATCAGTCTGCATTCCAGACTCAGCTATTGAATTCAACTCTGCATATCTGATGCTCTTCTCGTACTATATGTTGAACTGAATTTGAATGCTTCTTTAGTATATACGGTTGATGCACTATACAGACTCTGCGTCCATGCATGTGTTTTGTGTTAATGCATTGCATGCTTGTTATTGAATGCACACTTGGACTGATTGTGTATAGACTGATTGTCATTACACGTGTCAATGATGCTGATTCAATGCATGAAGGACTGCTTTATGTTGCATTGTCATACATGATCATCATGGTATATTAAATGGGACAAGTTAAAGGGCATATGGAGTATGTCTGGATGCTACTGACATGTGTGAGGTGGTCCTTGGACCAAGTCCTCCGCCTAGTACCATGGGTCTAGTCTTCATGTAAAACAGTGAACTGCATCATATGTTGAAAAATCTGAAAAAGGATAAAAATGCTCATGAATTGGATGCATAAACCTGAATTGATTGCATACTTGTTTAATGTATCCTTGGTGCATAGTCTGCATGTAGGACAGTATGTTGCATAGCAAGTTAATTCTGTGTTTGCATAATCATTCCTCATCAGCATTGTCTGAATTGATACCTCTGAACTCTACTCATCTGAAGTGCATATATGTGATTTGCATGTATGTTTAAATGCATATTGTAAGGGGGAGTCAATGCATTGCATATAGGTTGTCAAATGCATACATTTGTCAGATTTCATAGCATATCCTTTCTTATTGATTTTGTTGACAAACCTTGATCATATTCTGAAAACTTTATGCTTCAAAATCTCTCTTAACAATTGGTAATTCTCCTATCAATTGGTATCATTTGGCTTCAGAATTCTATCAGTCTTTCATGAAGATTTCAATGGGCTATCTCGATCATAAATCTGAAAATCTTGAACTAGAAATCTTCTATTATACGTTTTTATGAATGACTGAAATAACTCATGTGGTTTAAGTTTAATGTATTCAATGAGTTTGGCTTTAAAATCTCTTAAAAAATATCTGAAGCATGTTTAATAAACCTTAACCATCTGTTTCATGTGATGTCTTGTGAAAACTCCTGAAATCTGCACTTTTGAATACATAACTTTAATTGGTTAAGTACATGAGATTAATATTGTTTTGAAGCAAATGAATATTTCTGAAATGTCTAAAGGGTAATATCTGTCAGAGCAATGACATTGGTCACTGAGAAACACAAGTCCAAAGGACTGTGTCATGAGGTGCCTTAGTTAACTCTGTAAAATGAGAATTCATTGAAAATCAGACAGAGCAATGGCATGCACACTGAGAAATACAACTCACTCATCCAGAAATGATTTCAAGTGTGTCATGATGTGTAAATGCTATCTCTGTTCATATATATATAGCATGACAGTCAGTCACACTAAGTGCTTTGGGATATTGGCCTCTGATCAAGGTATATCCTCTAGTTACAAGGTGTGAACTGAACTAGAGTGCTCGTAAAACTTGTAGCATGGAAAATTGTTGAACAAATTGAAATATCTGAATATTAATGCTAAAATCAATTTGCTACCACCCTAGACAAAATCATATGACTTCATAATTGCTTGATTTCAATACTAGTACATGTAATTCTGAAAGAAGTCAATAGATTTGATTGTGTAAGACAAAGGGAGGATAATCAAGATAAATATGAGGGCTTGGTTCATTTTTATTAAACCATGGTTTTAGATATCATTACAGAATTTTATTGATAAACTCTGCATACATCATGTTTAAACCATGATGTTCAATAAATGTCATTCATAAGCCCTTATGATAGAAGACTTCGAAAACTTATGCTTTAGAATTATGAGATTGATATCTCTTTGAAAATCTGATAGAATTTCTTATGTTTGGAGCATCCTTGAAAAATCTGTAAACTGAATTTCTTCTGCTCCTGTCCTTGGCTCAATGACCTGAACTTCTCCTATCTCATAAGATTCCACTGATTGAGGGGGAGCTTCCATGTCATGCATCACTTGCATATCAATTGGCATCTCTTCAAGGGGAGCATTCCTTGTCATGCTGAATCATGTTCATATTCCTTCTCCAAGGGGGAGAACTTGACTGAACTCTTATACATGCTATAATTTCTCAAATTATTTTTCTTTTTGATGAAGTCAAAGGGGGAGAATAATTTGAGTCTTCAGAATGCCTCAGAATGCCTCACATCATCAGAATGACTCAATGTATTGAAAGTGTTGCCATCATCAAAAAGGGGGAGATTGTTGTGCCCCAGTGGTTTTGATGATGGTTTTGATGATTGGTTGTTGATGTGAGTTAATCAAATGTTCAGTCATCTTGCTGCTCAGTTTAGATTAACATATTTGATGCTCAGTCTTGTTACATGTTAAACTGATGCATAAAGCATTCATTCATTGCTGTGGTTTTGATGATTGATATTGTATTTTGATGATAGCAATGATATAGTGTTTTCATGCCATTGTGCCTTGATGATTGCATCATGACTGTGACTGGTACAACTGATATATTGTTTATGTTAGACTTATGTTATGTGCATAGTCTATACAGTGCTTCGTGGGGTTTATGCCCTAAGTCTATTCACTGCACAGCAAGCTCAAAGTCGATACATTGAGCGTCTCATGCATCATTCGTCTAAGTCCATACATTGGACTGTAGTGTGCATTTGGTGAACACATCGCAAGTCTAGACATTGCACTGTAGCATGCATTTCCTTAAAGTCTATACATAGGACTAGTTTGTATTGGCTAAGTATATACAACGTCAGCTCATGCCTTGTCTTAGACAAAGTCTATACAATGGCTTTGGGTCTCTAAGTCTATACAGCCTTTTGCTTCGCCAAAGTCTGTACATTGGTCTGCATAGGCTAAGTGTCTACATCGTCTGCTGTGAGGACAGCAAGTCTGTACACTGGCCTTCTTTCATGATAAACTACAAGTCTACACATTCAACACTGGTCTTCCAAGTCTGTACAGCGTGAAGTCTATACTTTGGACTGTTCTTCAAAGTCTGTACATCAGACTGTACATCTTCTTCGTGATGTTTCTGTACTTGAGTTTTCGTGTTGTTTCCCCTCACTAACACGAAAAGATCTCGTGTCGTATGAGCTTACAACACCTCGTGTTGATTTCCATGCGTAACAGGAAAGCTTGTATGAGGTTAGACTTCGTGTCGTTTCCCTTGTCTTCATCTTCGTGTTGTTTTAGTGTCTACGTCGTCGTGTTACCCCGTGTCAATTACTGCTCTCGACTTCGTGTCGTTTCATTTCTTGACATTTTGACTTCGTGTCAAATCACTGTTCTATCTTCGTGTTGTTCCTACACTCCGTGTCGATTTCATCTTTTGTCTTTGTCTTGTGTTTTCATGACCTCGTATCGTCTTTCCTCTCATAACTTCGTGTTGGTGTTTCTGTGACTTCGTGTCATGTTTCGTATCCACACTTCGTGTTGCTTACTGTTGTTTCTGTGACTTCGTGACATGTTTCCAGACCTTGTGTCGTTTTCGTGTCATGTTTTCCACACTTCGTGTCGTTCATGATTCGTAACCACACTTCGTGTTGGTTATTGTCGTTCTTGTGACTTTCTGTCGTGTCTCCCAGACTTCATGTCGTTTTCACTCCGTGTCAACTTCGTCTTAAGTGTTGTTTTCATCTTCGTGTCGTTTTTCACTCCGTGTCGTTTTTGTTCCACTGCGTACAGAACATTGCAGCACTTCGTGTTGCTTTCTGTGCCACCACCTCGTGTCGTTCTCTGTGTAGTGTGTGTTTTTGTCACCACTATACTTCGTGTCGTTGTTCTTCACTTCGTGCTGATTACACCGTCTTCGTGTTGGTCTTTCTCATTAGACCTCGTGTCGTTCTCGCTTTGACCACACTTCGTGTTGCCTTACGTAGACCTTGTGTCTTACTTGTTTGCAACCTCTTCGTGTCGGTTTCTGCTGACAGCCCGTGTTGTCCTCGTGTTGTTTTTCACCTCGCGTCGGTTATTGTTTTCATCTTCTGCGTGTAGTTCTCTTTGTAGTGTTATCTCTGTCACAAGTTGCATCTCGTGTTATCGTTTATGTCTGTATGGTTTTACTTCGTGTTACTTACTGTTGTACATCGAGTCTTTACTGACTTCGTATCGTTTTCCCTATTGTGTCCTCGTGTTGTCTCCGTGACATTGCTATTTGTTACTTCGTGTTGTTTCGTTTTAACCTCGTTCAGGTTTTTTTTTCTAAAGTGCTGTTCTTCTGATAATCTATATAGAGTTGTTCTTTAAATTGATGACTTATTCGATACTCTGTTTTACAGGTGCTTTGATCGTGAAGCTTAAGGCAGCACGTGATCCGAGGCTGGAATGAAGTCTGCTGAGAGACTGCCACGTGATCCAAATTTTTAGGGCGGGAGCTGTGGAAGCCACATGCGCCCTAGCTGCTGCTGCTGCTATATATATGAGCCTTCTTCCATAGAAGAAGGGTGATCGAGTTGGCAAGAAGAAAAGTCCATATAGAGAGCCACGATCCAGAGAAAAAGAAGAGAGAAAGAAGTAGAGCAGAAGGAGAAGAAAAGAGAGAGAGAGATAGAAGAGTGAGCCGAAGAGAATAGAAGAGCAGAGATTGAGAGAGTGAAAGAGAAGAAGAAGAAGAGAAGAGAAGAGGAAGAAAAGCTTACCTGATGATCCGTCTACTGGACCGTGGATCAAATCCAGGCCAGTCAGCTCCGTTGAGAGCCACATTGTGTATTTCGTGTTTCAGCTTTTGTGTGCTGAAGTTATTTTCGTTTATTGCTTTTTCCTTTGTGTTCTGGCTTGCTGTGCTTTTCGATACTCTGTAGAGAGGTCGGGGTTCCTCCTGTGGATCAGGAGAAGGGAGATCTGATCTCCGGTTGCAAGTAGCTGGGAGCTACTTGTGGGTTCCCTCCGGTTTGGAGGAAGGGAGACTTGTCTCCGGTTCTGGGCTTGTGGATTCAAGTCCAGGGGTTCCCTCCAGGTCTAGAGGAAGAGAGACCGTGTGTCTCTGGTTTGCTAGTGACTGGTGTCACTAGTGGTTCCCTCCGGCTGGGAGGAAGAGGGGAGGTTGTTCCCCTGGTCAAGCTGTGTGGCAGCACTTGTTGCAGACTGAGTCTATGGTTTCTAGCGTGAGCGAGTGGAAGCCACACTCGGTTTGAGTGTGGGGTGGATGTAGGTCTGCTGGACCGAACCACCTAAAAACCTCTGTGCAGTGGTTTGATTTCTCTATATGTTTTTGCTTCCGCTAGATGTTTGCATAGGGGCGCTCCAAGTGTTTGATCACAGGTTCATTAAATGACTTAATCAGATCTTGTTCTGAGTGTTTAATCTGTTGAGTGAGCGAAAGTTTATTTGAGTGAAAGAATGGTTTGAATGAATACTTAGGTGCGCTTTGCTTTGGTTGCTCACTATCTGTTTGTTGAATTCCGCTACTGCTAATTAGTCTTTCAGATTTGATATATCTGTCTAGTTAGCATTCTAGATAGTTAGTGAGCATCATATTTTTAATTGGGTGAAGGCTTTTAAATAGGTTATATTCATTCACCCCCCCCCTCTGAATACTGCACCTAACCTATCAGGTTGGAATGCCAATTGACCACATGGGAGACAATTGGTTAATATTTTCCAAGGTAGGCCACCTACCCCATTCAACCCCTTTCATATAGTCAATAGGCCGCCCCCCCTTGATTATTTTATGTTTCTTTTGTGTGTTGTTCACACTTAATCCCAGCCCGCCATTCCCCACCCCTAGATCCAAGGGTGCACATTTGATTTGATGTGAATCATATAAAAGGTTGTATTTTCCAATTGGAAATTAATGAAAAAGATAGAAAATTTGTGTGTAAGCTTGGAGCTTGGTGCGCCCCCTTCCTCTCCCCCTCTGGTTCCTCTCCTCCAACCTCCAATTCTAGAGTGGTTTCATCTTCTATCCCCTCCCCTCTATTTCAGGTGATCATCTGTGCCGCCGCCGCCGCCGTTCGTGCGGCCTTCGAGCCGCCACAGAGCCATCTTCAAGGTTCTGTCCCGCTGGACAGAGGTGTCTTCCCGAAATTCCTTCTATCAGCCACGGCCTCTTCTTGGTCTGCAATTTTTATGGTGTGTTCCTATCTTCCATCCCCTCCTCACAAAACCTTTCAGGTCCAAAATCCTTCGTTTGATATTTTTACATTTTCAGTCTTCAATCACTCTCAGATCTGTCTTGTCTCTGTCTACAGTGACAAAAGCTCTGAGTTTCCCATCTTCGACCATCTTTTTGATTTTTGTTAGAGCTCCCAATTTTACTGGGAGTTCCGTCCATCAATCCCTCCACCACCAAATTTTCTTAATTTTTGATCAACTTTCTATCCAATTTTCAAAAATCATGTTCTACCTCAGCTACAATGCTTCTAGCTAGATTCCAGATCCGACCACCTTCTAGTGACAAAATCACATAAAATCGTAGCCACCTCCAACCCTTTCCTAAAAAATAGTCCCGGTTTCCTCTCTTGATTTCCTACAACTTTGCTGAATACCACAACTTCAGATTCGGACGTTCACATGTCGGTCAAAGGTAACTCTCAGGAAAGTTCCCTGCTGATCTGAGAGTTCAGATACTGTACAATAGTAGCATTCAAAATTCGCTCATCAGAAATACAGATTTGATGAATTTTTCTGAAGGCCACTAGGTTGAATTACTTCAAAGCAGATTTCCAACGGCGCCCGTTTCGTTGCATTCCAACGTCGCAGCTGGTCGCAGCGCCCGTTCTCGCCGGGACGCACGCTGAAAACCAGAAGCTGCAGATCCGTGGCCGATTATTCTGACCGGTGCCGAACGGAGCCACCCGGCCTCCGGCCGGGGAACCAACGTGCCGCCAGGCCAAGGAACGCTTCCCCAAATGTCCCCATCACAGCGATGCCACCGGGTCCCACACGGCCCCTCCGGACAGCACGTGGGCCCCACCGTCACGAGTTCGGGTGCTGCCGAATCAACGCAAGAAGCCGCCCATCAACCCGAATTTGGTCCTCCCAGACCCCATTGTGTAGCCCTTTACCTCCCTGCGTGGAGTGGGCGATATTTCATTGCTGTCATCATTGTGTAATATTATCCCGGGAGTGCGAGTTTCGGCCGGGTCCGTCTTCCCCACGCCCAGCGCGTGGAGGTATCGTATTCGCTCCTTGCTTGGCATTTCGCTTATTTCCATATATGCTTGTTTATGCCGCTGCTAGAGAGCATGTGTAGGGATAATTAGCTCGCTTTACATTTATATCATCGCTGCTGCGAGAGAGAGTGAAGCCGTCCCGTGACCCGATCCGGGCACGAAAGTGTGAATTGACCACCCTAGCTCTTGCCGGTTTCTCAACCGTGCACGTCCGACGCTTCCCTCGTTAAGGGACAATCGCGAGCTTGTCGTGTCCGTGGTCTCGTCCCGCATCAATTTGGTATCAGAGCCAAGTTTGAGTCTAGGGTGTCAAAAAAAAGTGTCATTTACGTCTAGTCATTAGTCATTGTCTAAGTCGTGTTTAGGGTCATCAATGTTTTAAAAAAAAAGTGTGTCTTTTTTGCATTGCATCCCAATAACCCGGTATATCAAAAGGTGTTGTCCGAACGTTAGGCTACGCCTATCGGGAAGGCCGCACACTTGCGCGAGTGATCTTCGGATCGGTTAGCTCCGCCACGTACCGAGTCTTGGTTTACATCTAGGGTCCTTAGTGTGCATGCATTCCAACCTTGCATAGTCGGTCTAGTGTCTTGTCACCGTGTGTATGCATGTCCATGTCCGCTATCCATGGCCGTTCCCCAAGACCATACGTCCGAGTGGTCAACTTTTGTGGCCAAAATCAATGTCCTCATGGCCCGAGCCTTTGGTTTTACCCCTCTCATTATGAAAGCCACTCTACCCAACAGGTCCACAACGGAACTCCATTTCACCAATAGGGAGTCGGATAATTGGGTTTCTCTTGACATCGTAGAGTCTCTCTCCAAGACAGGCGAGATTGTTCGCGATGGTGACTTTGCTTGTGTTGAGTTCTATAGGAGGATCGGCTCTGTTCTCTACACCGATGGCGCATGGTGCAGGATCGGCACACTTGCTGGTTCATGCATCATTTTAGGGCAAACGTGGTTAGGAGAACGAAGAGCCAATCTTGACTGGGGCAAGAGGACTTGCACCTTATACCCACCTTACCTACCCGGCAAGATCACCCTCGTATGTCCAGCCACCCAACCCCAGCGGCCCACTCCACATTCGGAACCATTATGCTTGGAGCCACCTCATCCCGAGCCGCCCGTGTTTCTTACGGGTACGCTATACATAGCCGAGCCACTTCTTAGTTGGCTCAAAGATGGCTTGGTCCCACTTCCCTACTCATCTATGGACCCTACCCTACCTTTGGTACCCTTCAACTCCTACCACATAACTTTTCGGTCTAGTCACCATGTCGATACTTTGGATGACCTTATTATGGGATTAGATTCACAATAGAAGTTGACGCATCTTTTGGCCCGAGGCTTTGACCAACCCGCTAGTCTTAGCTTCACCCATCCAGCCTTAGGGTCCATTACCTCCGTGTGCACCGTGGGGTGTGTCGCCATGGAGATTCTTCTACTCCTCCCGATGCCGGCCGAGTCCGACTTCATTCCCTTTGGCCCAAGGGAGGAATCTTATTTTCTACACATGTTCGTCGTCCCACCGCTCACAATGTATGACGGTGATTATGAATTCTTAAATTGGGACCGAGTCATGGGAGAACCCACTTCATGGGGTCATACCTTCTTCGACCCTTTTGACCCCTGCACTAGTGAACCTCCCGAGCTTTCATACTCACTACACTTCTTCCGCGGAGTTCACTATCCCACCATTTCCACTCGGGCCAAGCAAACTCCACATAGCCATAGGTCCGAACCTTCATTTGGGAATAATGACAACTTTGGTTTCCCCGATCCATCTAGACCACCCGCACCTCCCGGACTTACCACACCCAAACCCAATGTCTATGATTGGCGCATCGTAGGGTGTCTAGGAGTTCCCCATGACGTCAACCTCCGGTTACGTTAAATGCATGCATGGCACACATTCGGGTGTCCTGGTCCGCCGTCACCCATGTACGGGTTGGACTAACCATAGATTTGTCTAGAGTCATGCATGAGTCTGTTCCCTATTTGTGTGGTTTGCATATGTGTGTTAGTGCCTGGTGAGTCTACATGTGTCTTGTGTAAGCTCGTTGCCGATCTCTTATGAGTAAGAGGCGAGTGGACTCGCTTGATGAGTATGGGATCGGTTCTATATCTACACCTGGATCTAGTCACCTACAGGGACTCAGCAGTGATTCCTAGTGAGTCTTCGAGCCGCCACCTCCTCTTTTGAGAGTGCCCCATTCGGAGTGTCCACCTTTAGCCCATAGCAGTTTGTGCATATCGAGTATATATGGAATGAGCAGGTGACGATCACTTGGAGTGGAGCATACCCCCGCTACTTGGCACGGTGACGGATCCGCCGGAGTACTCGAGCATCCATACCTCTACTCGACGGGGTCGAGTACCTCCCACCCGGGGAGAATTGATGGGGACATCGAGGCAAGACAGTCCGCATTTTTGTTTGCATTTATGTCCTTTCATATTTGTATGTATACCCTTGTTTTATATGAGTACGCAATTGTAAGTCTTAGTGGGTTTATATGTAAAATTCCAGTAGGCCCAAGCAAGGGGGCCCTCACCCCTTTCCCATTGGTCCACCTAGACCATGTGGGGCTGGTCAACCATCCTAGGTGGCCATCTAGAAGGTTGGAATGTCAATTGACCACATGGGAGACAATTGGTTAATATTTTCCAAGGTAGGCCACCTACCCCATTCAACCCCTTTCATATAGTCAATAGGCCGCCCCCCCTTGATTATTTTATGTTTCTTTTGTGTGTTGTTCACACTTAATCCCAGCCCGCCATTCCCCACCCCTAGATCCAAGGGTGCACATTTGATTTGATGTGAATCATATAAAAGGTTGTATTTTTCAATTGGAAATTAATGAAAAAGATAGAAAATTTGTGTGTAAGCTTGGAGCTTGGTGCGCCCCCTTCCTCTCCCCCTCTGGTTCCTCTCCTCCAACCTCCAATTCTAGAGTGATTTCATCTTCTATCCCCTCCCCTCTATCTCCGGTGATCATCTGTGCCGCCGCCGTCACCGTTCGTGCCGCCTTCGAGCCGCCGCGGAGCCATCTTCAAGGTTCTGTCCTGCTGGACAGAGGTGTCTTCCCGAAATTCCTGCTATCAGCGACGGCGTATTCTTGGTCTGCAATTTTTATGGTGTGTTCCTATCTTCCATCCCCTCCTCCACAAAACCTTTCAGGTCCAAAATCCTTCGTTTGATATTTTTACATTTTCGGTCTTCAATCACTCTCAGATCTGTCTTGTCTCTATCTACAGTGACAGAAGCTCTGAGTTTCCCATCTTCGACCATCTTTTTGATTTTTGTTAGAGCTCCCAATTTGACTGGGAGTTCTGTCCAGCAATCCCTCCACCACCAAATTTTCTTAATTTTTGATCAGCTTTCTATCCAATTTTCAAAAATCATGTTCTACCTCAGCTACAGTGCTTCTAGCCAGATTCCAGATCCGACCACCTTCCAGTGACAAAATCACATAAAATCGTAGCCACCTCCAACCCTTTTCTAAAAAATAGTCTTGATTTCCTCTCTTGATTTCCTACAACTTTGCTGAAGACTACAACTTCAGATTCGGACGTTCACATGTCGGTCAAAGGCAACTCTCAGGAAAGTTCCCTGCTGATCTGAGAGTTCAGATACTGTACAACAGCAGCATTCAAAATTTGCTCATTAGAAATACAGATCTGATGAATTTTTCTGAAGGTCACTAGGTTGAATTACTTCAAAGCAGCTTTCCAACGGCGCCTGTTTCGTTGCATTCCAACGTCGCGGCTGGTCGCAGCGCCCGTTCTCGCCGGGACGCGCGCTGAAAACCAGAAGCTGCAGATCCATGGCCGGTTATTCCGACCGGTGCCGAACGGAGCCGCCCGGCCTCCGGCCGACGAACCAGCGTGCCGCCAGGCCAAGGAACGCTTCCCCAAGTTTCCCCATCACAGCGGTGCCACCGGGTCCCACACGGCCCCTCCAGACAGCATGTGGGCCCCACCGTCACGAGTTCGGGTGCTGCCGAATCAATGCAAGAAGCCGCCCATCAACCCGAATTCGGTCCTCCCGGACCCCATTGTGTAGCCCTTTACCTCCCTGCGTGGAGATGGTGATATTTCATTGCTGTCATCATTGTGTAATATTATCCCGGGAGTGCGAGTTTCGGCCGGGTCCGTCTTCCCCACGCCCAGCGCGTGGAGGTATCGTATTCGCTCCTTGCTTGGCATTTCGCTTATTTCCATATATGATTGTTTATGCCGCTACTAGAGAGCATGTGTAGGGATAATTAGCTCGCTTTACATTTATATCACCGCTGCTGCGAGAGAGAGTGAAGCCGTCCCGTGACCCGATCTGGGCACGAAAGTATGAATTGACCACCCTAGCTCTTGCCAGTTTCTCAACCGTGCACGTCCGACGCTTCCCTCGTTAAGGGACAATCACGAGCTTGACGTGTCCGTGGTCTCGTCCCGCATCACTAGTCCTGCAAAGTTGAAGTGTTAGCCCAATGAAATACATCCAAATAGCAATGACTTTAAGTAGATGTTTGTTTCATACATTTGGGGGTTATATTTCACTTGGTTTATGTATTAGAAGCATCAAGACCATTTGAGCATGTTACCATGATTGGAATGAGAAACTAATGCATTTGAAGAGTGAACTTGTAAGTTATCAATCCAAGTTATCATTGTGAATCTCAATTATCATGAATGAAGTTTAGAAATGAGAGGTATATGGAATACCCATGGTGATATTGATAGCTATGACAAGGTAAGAATCTTACCAATGGTGCTTGACAGTAAATAACATATATCACCTTTATTGAATGGTAGAGAGGCAAGATGCTTATCCACACGTTTGGTTTGCCAGGCGACTGCCATGAGTTTGATCGTTTGATTGATCATGATTTGAAAGGATTTTCATCCTTGCTTGGGTGTGATCATTAGGCTTTCACATTTGTCATCTCCACTCCATTCGTTGTCCATTCATTGACTTATCTGTCATGAACAAAACATCACGTATGTCAGTCATATGAGAGTGGAAAACAACAATGACTTATAGTGTTTAGCCATTATCAAAACCAAGCCATTATCAAAACCAAGAATGTCCAATAGCTCAAATGACCACAGATGATGTTGAATGACTCAAATGACCACAATATGACTCAAATGACCACAGGGGCACAACATTCTCCCCTTTTTTGATGATGGTAACATTGTGAGTCATTATGTGGCAGTAATATCTAAGATGGCAAAGTTTATGACATATGCGACATGTGCAGCTCAAGAACCATGATAGTGAAAGCATGTGAATGCGGATATGTAAGTATGGATGATCAAAGCATGTGAATGCTATGCATAATCCCCCATCACATATGAGGACTCAAAGCTCACAAGGTTCTCTCCCCGTTTTACTCTCCCCCATTCACAATTCGCTTCTCCCCCTTTGACAAGTTACAAAGGCCGCATAAAGGACAGACTCACAACAAGACATTCTCCCCCTTTGACAGCAACAAAAAGGAGGGATAAGGTAGAGAAGGTGACAAATGTCGGTGAGACCAGAGCTGAATTGGAGTTGAGAGTAAGCCATTATATGCAAACCGGAAACACGCAGTGAGTAATGTACATGGTTCAAAGCTAATGAAATCCGAGATCAACAATAGAGTTCCAAAACCATCTATATGCATGTTTTAATAGAAATGAACCAGAAGGGCATATCATGGCAATGGTGAACTTTCCTTTGTCTTAAACATTCATATTAAATAACTTCATCGGGAATAGCACCAACTAGTATTGAGGTGAAACAAGCATGACTAAAGCATGGAATTTTATGATTTTAGCACTATTTTGCATGATCTTTGGCGGTTTGATGCACATGACTCATATTTTACGAGAAATCAAGTTGAGTAGATACCTCCTAGCCGTAAGAATACACGTTATTTAGACGCCAGTATTCTTAGGTATTTGGTAAGACTGACTATTATGTTTCAGAATGAACAGAGATAGCAAAGTCACGTCATGACATATCCAATCTCATTTCTTTGATGAGAAGATATATTTCTCAACAATTATGCCAGTGCTCTGCCTAGAGTCCAAAGTAATTAAGACAGAGATAACAGGGACACATCATGACATATCATTCGTCACTTGATTTGATGACATGACATATTTCTCCGTGCAACAATATCATTGCTCTATCAAATTGATTTTTAGGAATTTCAGCTCATCAAGATGTTTAAAAATAATACTAAGCTTTATCATTTCAACCAATGTTGCTAAGACTTTTGAATTTTCAGATTTCAGGATAGTCATTCAAGGCACAACATGCAATATCTAGTTAAGGCCTATTAAAACCACAGAACATAGATGATTTCAAAAGATATATCAGAACGTCAAGGGAATCATTAAATCTGAACCATTATAATTAGATGGACAATCATCAGTTCATATAATAGAAAGCTCTTACACCACTGATCTGTCTATCTCATGATCTCAATTCAGACTATAAGGCATTGGAGTTCAGATTGCAAGAGATTAAGAGAATCAACAAAACTCCCCCTAAGGATATGCAGTGAATGCACTCAAGGAGTTATGTTTGCAAGTAAAAAGATAATTGTCAAGGAGAGGTTGATGAGAACCATGCAGGGGTTTACATGATCAAACATGAAGTTGGCAGACATAAAATGCATGACCCAGCACATGGTTTTACATCTATTAAATGCACAAAATGAAGATTAAACAAATGCATGAATGCCTCAAAGAGACAACTCCCCTTTACCATATGGCCTATATGCGACAGTGACGCATGGTACTTGGCGGAGGTGAAACCTCACGCATATTGAGTGCTTCTAGGCAAGCATAACCTGCCTTTCCATACATCAATATTTGATATACCATGGTCATACAAGAATGGAGCTACACCACATGCAATGCATCGTGATCATGAATTCAACTTTATTGTGCAACTACATGCAATGCTACACCATATGCAAAATGGCATATTGACATATAAACAATGCATGGATACCAATCTGCAAAAAAAAATACACAACTAGATTGAACAAGAAGATCATTTCAATTGTTATTGGCCTGAGGTCGGTAAAGACCAAGCTCCCTTCTGAGTGTTGTAAACCTATCATTACATAAAGGCTTGGTGAAAATGTCTACAAATTGATTGAGTGTATCAACAAAATACAGTTCAAAATTTTCTTAACGACCTCATCTCTAATGAAGTGATGCCTTATCTCAATATGCTTGGTCCTACTCTAGGACTAGCTTGAAATCTAACACAGAGACAAACACTAAACTGGATATCTGGCCGGGATGCAGTTAAGTAAAGTAAAGAGCCGATCATACCTCTATAGATCTTTGTATCGATTAATTTACCATTTTCATCCGAATCCAGTGATGTTGTGGTGCTCATAGGAGTTGCAATTATCTTGCTGTTTGTCATGTCAAATATTTTCAGCAGCTCCTTGATGTATTTGGCTTGACTTATGAAGCACCCATCTTCTCCTTGGTTGACCTGCAAACCGAGAAAGAATTGGAGTTCTCCCATTAGGCTCATCTCAAATTCGCTAGTCATGAGGTTAGCAAATTCCTCACACATTTCATATTTAGTAGAACCAAACACAATATCATCAACATAAATTTGAACAATCAAAATGTTCTTACCTTGCTTCTTGGTGAAAAGTGTTTGATCTACCTTACCTCGTGTGTACCCTTTCTCAATGAGGAATGAGCTTAGTCTCTCATACCGAGCTCTTGGTGCCTGCTTCAGTCCATAAAGTGCCATGTCTAGCTTGTATACAAAATCAGCATGGTTAGTGTTCTCAAAGCCAGGGGGCTGGTCCACATAGACTTCTTCCATGATCACACCATTCAAGAAAGCACTTTTTACATCTATTTGATACAACTTTATTCTAAGGGAGCATGCAGCTTTGTTTTAGATGTTGACTCCTTCTGAAAGTAGGCATGGATTGGTAATGAACTATGCAGCCTAAGACTTATGTGAATGCACAATGCAATGAAGATGCTGCATGATGATTGCATATTTTTTTGTGTTTTCCTAAACATGATTTGCATTATAGTATATGAGATCACAAGATGATGCAAACATAAATCATTCACAATTGATTTTGAACTGAATGCAACATGATGATGTCAATTGCTAGACTCCCCCTTTGAACAATGCTAACATGAATAACGAGTTGAAAATACAGCCATGATATGCATCATCAAAACCAAAATTCAAGAATTTCATGTGGCTGATATCAGGTGCCAAACAACTCATCATCACATCAACTTCATCAACATAACAAGTTTCGCATGAATTAAACAGCTGAAATAATTGATCTCTGGTATACGGCGGAGGTTTTGATCTTAGATCCTTCTCACGCATAGTAGGAGTTCTGGGCAAGCATGACTTGCCTTTCAACTCTCGACCATTTGAAATACCAGAGGTCAAGCAGGGTGTGAGCAATTAATCTTGCTCATGTGTTCATCTTCACACCATGGGGGATAAATCATCATTTTAAACAAGCAATTCAGTTTGCTGAATTTTTTTGAACAAAATGGGCAAACTTATGATGCACTATCTACATGTCAAGACTAAACATGCAACATGATAGAAAATGAAAAAATATATTTACATACTTGTGCCTTGAGCTTTTATTTACCTGACCATTCATTTCTCAGCTCCAAGGCATCCTGCACCCAAAATTCTCATTTGGAATTTTTAGGTACCCAAGCTTGCTTGGGTCCTTGTTGGTTAGCAACATGTTTAGCATCTTGGCTCCTCTTTTTCAGGGCAATCACATCATCCTCCCTCATTGTGAGGTAATCATATATTTCATGCCTATTTTTCCCACAATAGAAATGACACACAAAAGATTGAATTTTCTTTTTATGTTCATGTGCGTGTGCATGTAGACTATGCTTTTGTGGGCGAGCATGATTTTTAGCTTTTATGGTATGAGGGTGATGTCTTTCTTTCAGATGCCAGCATTCCTGGTCAGTGTGACCAGTCTTACTACAATGATAGCAGCGAAGAGAAGCATTTCTATTGAAGGCCATGGGGAGTGTCGACCTGTCTGGATAGGAATGTCAACACTTCTGATTCTCCATGCGATTCTGTGCAGAGTTCTGTTGAGCAAGCCCCCTGCCAGTGTTGACCTATTTCTTTCCTTGCCCTTTCACTTGTTGTCCTGCTCTAAGCTCATCATTTCTCAGGATGAAACAATCATGCACAGTGTGACCATGTCTACCACAATAATAACAATGGACATTCATTTTGTGGAAAGTATGGTATTTAGCATTGGACATGTTGTGGTGCATGTTTGGGTGAGCATGCTGAATTTTGCTTTTCTTTCGAGCAGTATGCCCTTTTTGGTGACCACAGGAAGTGGTGGCTTCTGATGAGCCAGAATCTTGGTCTTGGGCAAACATTGACAGGAAATCATTCAAACCTTGAATTTCATTTTCAAGTGAGGAAATATGATGTTTAGATTCATCAAGACCCTCTTCGCATGCTGCCAATTGCTCATTGAGCATGGCATTTACCGCTTTAAGATTTTGATTTTCTTGTTCTAAAGCATGCAATATTTCAGAGCAATCATCAATGATAGTCTTACCTTTTCCAAGTGCAACCAGTTTTTCATTCTATTCTTGTTCATCTTGTTCAAGTTCAATTTTCTTTTTCAACAATTCTCTATTATCTTCTTTCAGAGAATTAATCAGATTTTGTTGCCATTCAAGATCATCATGGAGACCCATATTTTTCTTTTTCAAGAACGAGCATTCTTTGAATGCAAAATTAGCAGAGCATGAAACTTCAGTTTCTTTTAGGACCTTTTCACTTTGAGTTTCAGAATTTTTACTTTCTTCAATCAACCTCTCATCATGAATTAGCCCATCGGCCAAGTTTGATCATTAGAGATTGACTTAGGTTGGTTTTGAAGTTTTATTACAATTTCTTCCAACCTAGTGATTACATCATGAAGATTTTCATTTTCATCCCTTAGACATAGAATACTTTGTTTATGCGTATCTAGATCTAAAGAAAGAGTGTCGTTAAGCTCTTCAAAAGCAGAAAAGTTTTTACAAAAAGAGCTTTCATTTTGGTTACTTTTCTTGAGATCCTTTTTCAAATTTTTGTTATCTGATTTTACCTTTTTGTATTGAGTAATCAACTCATCATAGGCTTCCATAAGCTCTTCAAAAGTGAATTCATCGGAGTCAGAGTTTACCAGTGATGAGGATGTATTGCTGGACTGTTCTGCACGGTCGGCCATGAAGCATTCTTGTTCTTGTTCTTTCCCTTCATTGATTTTCACCAACCTGTCCAGTACTTGCTTGGCTGTGCTGCAGAAGAACACAAGATGAGTTAGTCTGAGATCAACTGCAGCTGTAATTAAGTTATATGCAGCAAGATTATCATTGTGTTTGGTCTCATGTTCGGCTGACCAATCAATTGAATTTGATGGCAGCTCATGAGGACCATCGTATATAAGAGTCCACAATTGTGGATCTATGGAGCTAACATAGATAAACATTCTCCCTACCCATGTAGAAAAATCTGAACCATCATAAATGGGCGGAGAAATCATCGAAGCATGTGTAGCATATGAAGCCATTTAAATAAAATACATTGGGATCTTTCCCTGCAGATCGTAGGATTTGGGAATGGCAGAGCCAAGCTCTAATACCACTTGTTAAGTAGTGGATGGCGGATCTAGAGGGGAGAGGTGAATAGATCTGCCCCTCTTTTCACAGAACACCCCTCTTTAAACCTAGATAAAAAGAATTGCAGCGGAATATAACTAGCTTAGCGTAGCACACAACGATTAGCTTAGCAAGATGAATAAGTAATATAGATATTGAACCTAAGCATGCATCTATCACGAAGCATTGGCACAAGCAAATCACAACACATGAGATTTTAAGGTGGTTCGGACTGAATCCCCAGTCCTACGTCCACCCCTCACCAAATCCGATGAGGCTCCACTAGTGCCACGCACTGAACCGCAGATCGGGTAACTTTTGATTGCCTACCTACTAACCACCGGTAGGGACGATCTTCAGTTTCAAATGTTTGAATGAAATGAAAAAAGAACAAGATATAAAAATATTCAAACAAGATATAGAATATGCTCAAAGAGAAAAGATCTTATCTGAGATTGTTGGAGCTTGAATCTGATGCTTCAATGGTATCTTCTTCCTTGTGAAATGATCTTCCTTGGATCACCTTGAGTTGATGAAGAAGATAAAGGATGCATATTTGATCTCTCTTGAAAACCTTGTGAAATCAGCTTCCTTGGATCACCTTGATAGCCTTGCTTGCTTCTGCACTTCCTTGGAGATTGCTTGCTTTGATATGAGCTTGAAACACCTTAGAATGGATGAAGAACTTCTTCACGAAGTATTGTTCACGACTAAAATACCTCTTCTTCCAAGCCTCCTTTGATCTCCCTTGATCCCTCTTTCTTTGAATCCCCTTTGAGTTGATGGAGGAGATAATGGATGCATCCTTGAACCTTGATTACTTTTACACCTTTCTTGGAGGTTGATGGCTTCAAAAACAAGCTTGAATCGCCTTGGATGGATGAAGAACTCCAGCCCGAAGCATTGTTCACGGAGGTGCTACAGTACCCGTGAATCACCTCCTCTAGCCTCCCTTGATCTCTCTTGTTCTAATTGAAGCATTAAGGTTTCTAACCCCTCATGTGTTGGTTTTATAGGCTTTGAATGGTCATTGGACATCCCCCAGACCAGATCCACAATCCATGGGGGATTGGGTGACTTTGGGGTTAAACAAATACAAGGAAAGGGGCTCTTCTCGAAGTGGAAAATAAAGCCAACATTTGTTGGCTCGGGGCTGGCGGTCAACCTGTGGAAGCTGGCGGTCTACCGCTACTGAGAAACCCTGTAGAATTTTGATCTCTGGAATTTCCGGTCGACCACTACTGAGCTGGCGGTCGACCGCCACTGAGAGAAGTGCAGGCAGTGAGCTGTTGGCAGGGGCGGTCGACCGCCCCTTGGTTGGCGGTCGACCGCCAGCTGGGTAGAACCCGGGTTTCCCCGGTTCAGTCCATTAACAGTTTATCTCATTCGCTTAACTCCTTTAGCAACCCGTTTTCATCTGTGGCATCAACCTTGACAGTCTTGAAGGTGTCAACTGAGTCTTTGACCTTGGGTTCTCTTGGCTATGCTTCATTGTACATTAATCTTGGCTATGTGAAGTACCGAATGGAATGACCTAGTCCTGCAAAGTTGAAGTGTTAGCCCAATGAAATACATCCAAATAACAATGACTTTAAGTAGATGTTTATTTCATACAATTGGGGGTTTGATTTCACTTGGTTTATGTATTAGAAGCATCAAGACCATTTGAGCATGTTACCATGATTGGAATGAGAAACTAATGCATTTGAAAAGTGAACTTGTAAGTTATCAATCCAAGTTATCATTATGAATCTCAATTATCATGAATGAAGTTTAGAAATGAGAGGTATATGGAATACCCATGGTGATATTGATAGCTATGACAAGATAAGAATCTTACCAATGGTGCTTGACAGTAAATGACATATACCACCTGTATTGAATAGTGTAGAGGCAAGATACTTATCCACACGTTTGGTTTGCCAGGCAACTGCCATGTGTTTGATCATTTGATTGATCATGATTTGAAAGGATTTCCATCCTTGCTTGGGTGCGATCATTAGACTTTCACATTTGTCATCTCCACTCCATTCCTTGTCCATTCATTGGCTTATCTGTCATGAACAAATCATCACGTATGTCAGTCATATGAGAGTGAAAAATAACAATAACTTATAGTGTTTAGCCATTATCAAAACCAAGCCATTATCAAAATCAAGAATGTCCAATAGCTCAAATGACCACATGATGATGTTGAATGACTCAAATGACCACAGTATGACTCAAATGACCACAGGGGCACAACACAGAAGATCGATGGCAACACTAGCAAACCTCAGAGAATGTATGACTTGTCTTATCAAAGATTCCTCTCATTTAAATCTTGATATTGACTGGGAAGAAGATGGATGTATAATTGCCAATATACGGTCTCAACCTACATTGATTGAGGATATAGTCAAGTTGCAAGAGAATGATCCTATGCTGATGGAAATCAAGGATAACATTGATCAAAGATTAGAATTCTCTATATCACATGATGGAAGATTGTTATTTAAGAATAGAATTTGTGTGCCGAATCATGATGATACTAAGAAAGTGATCATGGAGGAAGCGCATAAATCAAGGTATGCTATTCACCCTGGTACTATGAAGACGTATCAAGATCTGAAAAGAAACTTTTGGTGGCCAAATATGAAAAGAGAAGTGGCAGAATTCGTGTCTCGTTGCCTCACTTGTCAGTAGGTAAAGGCAGAATATCTAAAACCCTCTAGAAAATTACACCCCTTAAATATTCCCGAGTGGAAATGGGAAAGTATGGGGATGGATTATATCATGGGTTTACCTAAGACAAGAGGTGGACATGATGGTATATGGGTGATTATAGACCGATTGACTAATTCTGCACATTTTCTACCAATCAAGAGTCGATGGTCTGTGGATGTACTAGTCGAATTATACATGAAAGAAATTATCAAACTGCATGGTGTCCTTATCACCATTATTTCTGACCAAGATCCTCGGTTTACATCGTAATTCTGGAAGGGTATACAACATTCTTTAGGGACCCGATTGAACTTTAGCACTGCATTCCATCCACAAACTGATGGTCAAACGGAAAGGACAAATCAAGTGGTGGAAGATATGCTCAGGGCTTGTGCTATTGACTTTGGAGGAAGTTGGCATGATCATTTACCTTTAGTGAAATTTGCATACAATAATAACTACCAAGCTAGCATACAAATGGCACCGTTTGAAGCTTTATATAAAAGAAGATGTCGTTCGCCGATTTGTTGGAATGAAGTAGGAGAGAGGCAATTTCTCGGTCCCGATATTATTAGGGATACTACCGAGAAGATAAAACTCATTCGAGAAAGACTTCATATGGCCCAAGATAGGCAGAAATCATATGTTGACAATTGAAGACGCGATCTGGAATTCCAGATAGGTGATCATGTATTGCTTAAGATTTCTCCAGGTCGAGGTATTCGAAGATTTGGTATTAAAGGTAAGCTTACTCCAAGATTCATTGGCCCCTTTGAGATTCTCGAAAGAGTTGGTGAAGTCACATATCGAATTGCTTTACCTCCTCAATTATCTGAAGTCCATGATGTATTTCACGTCTCAATGCTCAAGAAGTCTGTTCCTGATCCTTTCCATGTCATCACTTACGACAATCTAGAGATTAAAAAGGATTTGACATACGAACAAAATCCAGTCAAGATCATTGAACGAGAGGTACGTCAACTTCGGAATAAAACTATTCCTATGGTCAAGATCCAGTGGACAAAGTCAGGAGAAACATGGGAAATCGAAGAAGCTATGCGCAAAAGATTTCCAGAACTATTTGAATGTAAGTACACTCTTCATAATCCATTTGTTGAATTTGGGGACAAATTATTCTTAAGTGGGGGAGGGTGTAATGTCCCGAAAATTTTATAAAATATTTCTGAAGTATTTACGAATTTTTTGGGAATTAATAAGAATTTTCAAGACCAAAAAGGATTCATAAATAAATTTTTGGGTTAAATAAATTATTATTAAGGCCAAAATATAATAACCAATTAACCTATCCTATTTAGATGAAGCCCAACAGACTTAAGGACCAAGCCCATGAAGTTTGGCCCATATTCTAGAAGCACTAATTAGTTATTTACGGAATATAGGGGATAAATACTCCCTATTTAGATGAATACGTGGATAAATGAATAAAGGAATTTGAATCGAATTCAAATTCGGCACCCAGACCATAAGCGGTCTATCGTAAGACAGCCTACATCCATAAACGATCGCACAATCGACCGCTTCAGCTCTACAGATTTCGTAGATTGAGAAAAGACCAAAAAGATGGAATTTTTGGCGTTGTAAATTCTAGAAACCAAGGTTTTAGGACTTGTAGACGTGTTTAGGACTCTCAGAGGTTGGTTTATGCCAAATAGGGACTCTAGAATTGATCTAATCCACGAAAACCTAGTAAAACCCTATAAATAGACCATAGGTTTCACTTGCGCGACCCCTATGTTTGGCTCACGTGGAACGAAGGTAAGATGACTTTAATTCAGGTAGGTTCTTTAGAGTTTTTTTGTTCACAATATATAGATCTAACTCCTCCCAAAATTTCATGCTAGGAGAGCAATCCATCAGGAAGATAGAAGCTTGCAAAGACGCTAGTTTTGCATAAGTAACCCAGGAAATTGAGCAACAGATCAGTGAAGATTAGGAGATTAGGAACCCAAAACGAGGTATTTAGATGTTGCACCTTTAGAACTTTTTGTTATCCTTTGTATCTTCTTCTTACCCTCCAAATTTCACGTATTTAGGTCAGGAGAATCAAGAGATATTAGGTCGTGAAGTTGCTGTTGTAGCACAAGAAGTGCAGGGAACTAGGGTTAACTTCCAGGCTTAAATTTGAAGTCAAAAGCCCAAGACAGAGGTAGGTCATCTCATGAACGGCTAAAACATTATTCTAGGATTAAAAGCCCTCTTGTTGCACTTGATTTCATGCATTATAGACCGAGAATTTCATGTTTTATTTGAGTCTATGCATATAGTGTAATGTTCATGCATAAATTCTAACCCTAATGAAACAAAAAGGAATTCTCTTGTTCTAATACATGGAACCCATGCATATTATCTCTGTTCTGTCATGCTGTCAAATTTATATATGTTGATTTCCAGGCATGATGTGTTTTAGTTAGCATCTAGTTGCACATATTTAATTTTTCTGTAAACAGAAGCTAGACGGCCTAATAATGGACCGCCAGTAATTGGTTCGCGGCCCTACGATAGACCGCTTAGCCTTACAAACGGCCGTATATTAGACCGTTTACAAATTGTGAGTTCTGTATCCGAAACATAATACAGAATCACCCTATCTCTTATATGATAAACCCAGTTAGCTAAGTTTTATCCCTATTACTGGCATTATTTATATATATAGAGAGATTTCTAGTAGATTTCATGTTTCTTACGCATTTAGAACTTATTTTTAAACATAAGATAATTTCTTGCCAAAATAATATACTTTGTATTAAACACATATTTCAAAAGTAAGATGAATATGGTTCACTGTGGATTTCTTACTGATCCTCTTCTCATCTAAAGAGTCATTTTCATAAGTACATAGCATATATCCCGGTATATGACCATTAGTTACACCTATGCACATTAGGCATGTAATCTTGGACTTGATAATCTCTCCTTTGGATATTCTTTCCAATGAATTAGGAAATCTTATTTCAAGGCCTCCGTAAGTCTCCGTGAGCCTGGGATTCCCTCTAGGACGCCGAGCTGGTTGTACCATTAAAACCCAATTCTCTAGAGTGCACTATCAACGAGTTTTGAAATTCTGTCTCATAAACGGTCTTGGATTTGACCGCTAAAGCCCATTAATGGTCCAATCTATGACCGCTACTGTCTCTGAGTTCAGAACGGTTTCTCTAGATTCGGCCCATTCTAAACGGTCCAGAACTAGACCGCTTTCTTCATGAAAAGGCCCAGTAAACGACCGCTACATTCCTAAGTATAGTTAACCCGAGATTTGACCCAAGGGTTAATATTCCTATAATCCTAGATGGACTACTGACTTTCTGGGACTTGTCACCCTAGTCAAAATATTTTAATAAATTATGAAAAATAAAGAAAGTACCGTTATGCTGTCAAATTTTCTCCAAAAGCGTAACCTAGTTATTAATGCATTTCTTGAACTCTCATATTCATATTTTGAGCATTCTCTTATTTGACATTGTATCTTGAAGACCATTATTGAACTTGTTACTTACGTTGCCAAGCTTTATTGTTATATACGTGGAAGTAGCTTGATTTATACTTGAAGATGCAGTTCGAGAACTGATTGTATTTAAGGGCTCTATGCTAGTCCCCTCGGCTGATTGTCGGAAACATACTATATAAACCATGGGGTATGATGCTACTGGCGTCGCATTGCGCTGGGAGTACTTTCTTTATAAATAAGTGAAAATCCACGGGACTTGAATATAGATCCAGATAAATTCACTAAGTAGTTGCTATTAAGCGAAAGGTAATTAAGTGCTTATTACATGACTTGCTAGTACATTCTTGTTACATGAAAGGCCATTGTTACATTCTTGCTTGATTATACTTGTTCAATCATTGTCTCGTATCTCAAACATGATCATATCTTGTTACTTTGGTTTTACTCATGTGATTTATCGTATATGCATGATTTTATCTTGTTCTTTAGAGCTAAGACATTAATCACTTTAACATTGCCTTCATGTTGATGCGAAGATACCTACTGGGCAAGCGGAATTTCCAGAAATCGGGGAGAATGAGTAGGGACGTGATGCCCTTGGTGAAGAGTTAGAAGATCCGACAGCTCCGGAGGTAGAAAATAAGGAGGGACACGATGCCCTGAAAGGAGATCCGGAGGTATAAGACAGAGAAGGAGGGCGCGATGCCTTAAAAGGAGATCGGGAGGTCCCGGAAGATGGGGAAGATGTGGGTTTGGAAACCCGGGAAAGAAGGATAAATGCAAATGCATAAGATGCAATGAAAGTGATGGATGCATGAAATGCGTAGGATGTAAAGAACATATGGTATGAGAGAATGAGATCCTTCTTCTCAACCCATGAGTGGCCTATAAGGAGGAGTTGGTAGGTGGTAGGGTGAACGGAGTAGAACAAAGAGTGAGTGGATTGGTGGAAGGTCCTTCAATAAAAGAATGCCCACCCCTCCATAGTAAATGGCGTGCCTGGCCAAACGGCTCAAAAGATGGAATCAATGCTCGAGTGCTCTCATCAATAGTAAAATATGTTATAGTGATGCATGAAGAGAACCCCTTAAGAAGTTGTATGATAATGGAGCGAGGGGTAATGAGAGCGCCAAACGAATGTCCTCCAATGAGCAAAGTGAATTTGACAATAGCATTAGGCCGACATGGCATCAAATCTTGAGAGCCTTTGATGGTGAGCTTTAATGCAGAGGTGGCATTCTCAAAAATGCCTGGCACAATGACACGAATCGGCATCCGACAAATGAAATCTTTAACTTTGAGTAACATAGCCATGGCTAAATCCTTCTTGCCTGGCTCTTGAATATCCTTGGCACAACACTTGTAGAAATACACCCACTCCGAGTGGGGATGGATGGCGAGATGGAAGCGGTAAGCTTAATGAGTAATGGGGGTTTAATAGAGAGTGTAAACGGAAGGGTAAGTGGAAGTGGAGGTTCAAGCACGTCGTGCTTCTCCCCTTGCTCGAAAGCGAACGGGATTGGCCTGAGTGCAACGAGGAGAGGACCCTGCTCAGGAGCAACCACGGGTTCAGGTAAAGGGTTAAGTGGTGGGTTAGACAAAGTGTGATGGGGACATCTCCTACGCGTCCACACTTTTACGAGGCTCCTGATGATCGCCAGTAGTGCTACATCTTGTTCACCACTTAATTTCGAGTCATAACATGTAATTTTCATTTTATTTGAGTCTCTTTATATGTAATTTTTCCTTTTTGAGTCACTTAGTCAGTTAATGGGTCATTAGAATGGTTAGTGGAGTCAATTGGGCCCCAACTAGTGGGCTAGGCCCAGGGGCGCCCCTCCCTTGGACTTGTTGGTCATTTGCTTGTTTGTCAAGGTCAGTTTGGTCAAGAGGAAAGTTGGGTGCCAATAAATAGACCCCAACCCCTCCATTGTAGAACTAATGCTTTGAGAATTAGAAAAAATAATCACATTTGAGTGAAATCTTCCCCCTCTTCAAGTGGAGTGTGACTCTCCCCTTTCTCTCTCTCTCTCTCTCTCTGTCCAAGAGGGGTGCGCCCCTTTCTCTCTCCTCCCCCTCCCACCTACTTTCTCTCTCTCCTCCCCTCATTCAATAGTCACCACAACTTTCCACAACACATCTTTACTCCACCTCTAGCCCCAAGGGAGAACCCACCAATCTCCAAGCCACCCTCTAACCCCCAACCACCCACTACCCTTTCCCAAGCACCCTTCCATCTCCCCAGGGCTGAAGGGGTTAAAACCCTAGGCCAAATTTGAATCTCCCTCCATTGCTGGCTGCCCCTCACCACTCCCCAACACCCCCTTCCTACCTTGGTCACCCTCCCCATTTCCCCTTGCTTCCCTTGGCCATCCCACCCTCATACACACAACCCTACACCATCAGCCTATTCCCAGCTCACAGGTAGCTGAGTACAAGCGACTTTTTGAGGCTGCCACGTCATCACCAAGAAGCTTCAGAGGGCATCCCATATACCGGTGGAATCATCGTCCAGTGTCCTTCTGCAACGGAGGTGGTCCCGCCTCCGTCTGAGTTTGTGGCTACCCGAAGGAGTCTTCACCACCGGACTGCACAATTCCTCCCTGGCAAACACCCAACTGTAGTTTGCAGAGGCTACCATGACCAGTACCTTGAAGATATTAGAGCTACGTTTGGCTGAAGGCTTCTGCTATGAGTCCCCTTTCATATCCCAGAAGCGGAGCATCGTTTGAAGCCCGAAGCATAAACTTCCAAATTTCATACCGAGAGTGCGCAGGTCAGTCCAAGTGGAGACAGATTTGACCTACTTCCACTCTTCTGACCCTCGCGGTCTGCTCCGACCTCCGCCGGTGGCCCCGTGGGTCTCCGTTCGAAGAGAACTCGACCACGAATGCAACTGTCCTGGTCTTGTCATCAACTGAGCACAGGAGTGGTCATGACAGCCTTCCCTTCCAACAATAGCGCTCCAAACACTGCCAGGAGTAGAGTGCAGCAGTCTTGATCCCGACCCTGCCCCGGCCGTCATCGTCATCAAAAATTCTTCAATAATTCTAACGTCTTCCTGGTCCAACCCAGAAGATTTTGGCGCTGGTTTCATCAACAAAGGAGTTCGGGAGAGCCTGTGGCAGCATTGACAATGATTGCCTATCCGGCTATTCCTGAAGCTAGCAGAACCGGGGAGCTCGGCAATTCGCCTTCTAGCTTAGTTTTTCCCCCACCCTACCTGGCCGGTTGACCGCCCCTCCCTACGTGGAGGTAGTTTTAGATGTAATTTCAATAAGTCCCCGCCTCGAGATCCCCCTCCTGCGAGAGGTGTAGTGGTGTAACATTTTAATTTTCAGGTCAAAGCTACACCGATGCGGCGTGCGGATGCGTACCCCCGCCTCCCCGCTCACCCTCGTCTCCGACCAGGATCAGTGTATTCACGCCGATCAGGTGAGCTTCTGGTCACTTCTATTCGCTGGTATTCCTTGCTTGATTAGTATTGTCTTTTAGCTCCGTCGGACGGTGAGAGAGTGCCCGGTCCCAAATTTCCATGAAATTGAACGACCACTGCATAGCGAGTTGTGAGAGAGACCCTACAACCCACGCCCTTGGCATGCTGGCCGCCTACAGAATTGGGCATCCCAGGCCCTTAGGGTTCCATCCTAAGCTAGCCAATCCCCCGGAGCATCAAGGTCCTGCCCTGGACCCTCTCCATCATCACCGGGTTGCCCACGGGCACATGTGTGCGTTACGCGGGTGAGTCTGCTTAAGTGATATGGTCGGGTACGTTGGGTTGCTTGCGAGTTATAGGTCCAAGGATCATTGGCCTAGTGGCTATCACCCCCAAGGTGGTGTCACATCAAGTGGTATCAGAACAAGTTCATAACTTGTCTCTCCACAAGTTGGTCCTAGGACGCATATGCATTTCGAGTCACCCGATACCTCCCCCTTGTCCACTAGAATGGCCATTTCACACCCGTCATACCCATGCCCATCACCTTTCTCGAAGGGCCTAAATCCTCTTGGAAGAGCCGCTACCAACAAAGTGGCGGCATCAACTCCGTCATAAAAGCCCTACCTAATGTCATTGATCGGCTAGAAGACATCAAGTTCTGACTCAACCGACTTGAGGGAAATGGGCCTGCACCAAGAATGGATGAGAGTTACCCCCGGAAAAATCCGGATGACCACCTCTTGGCACTTTTAAAAATCAAAACCCCCGCCTTTGAGGGATCCTACAACCCAAGCCTCTATCTAGATTGGGAATTTTCGATGGGCCAATACTTTGATTGGTACCCCTTGGCCGAAGAGAGAAAAGTGAGACTAGTCAAAATGCACCTCTCCAAGCAAGCCAAAACTCATTGGCTAATGGTTGAGGGTTTAAAGAGGATCCGCGAGCAAGCCCCGATTAACACTTGGGAAGAAATGAAGGCCGAGATTAGAAATGTCTACACACTACAACCCTCCCCCTCCTACCCGGGTAGTCATAGCCCGAGGAGCACTACCACTCCTCCACTTCCACCCGGCCAGCCGAAGGTCACCCCAATGGCCCAAACCCCACCGCTCCCTATCGATACTACCTCGGCCACCTCCCCCACACCCCACCACCTAACCCTCAACACTCAAGCCCGAATGGTCCCACCCTCCACTCTTCCATCTTCCCCCATAAGGGACACACCTCCCAAGACCAACCAAATAAAACATCCTCACCCAACCCATCTCCCACTCCCGACCCCAACTCTACCATGTCCTAGGCCTCCACTACTTTCCCTCCCTATCCTAACCCAAGTCTCCCTTTACCCACCACCCCGGGTGCACCATGCACCAACCATCATCACCACATCCCCAAGAGACCTTCCCATTCCCTTGGGAAAGGAGGCCACAACCACTCACATAGGAGTAGATGCTAGCCTGGACCCTCTCCCCACCTATGAGGAAACCCAAGTTCACACCAATGATGAGGAAGAGTCTCAAGCCTTCACCACTCCAAATAGTATGGATCCTCAAGAACCACAAACCTTCACAAATGACACCATAATCATAGATGGGCCCCTAGTAAGATGGCTAAAGGAGAGACCGATCCCTCCCATCACATCCCATACCTACCCTCCCATGGAGCTAGACCTCCCCATAGTACCCTTCTCCTCTAATCACACCACAATCCAATCATCCTACCAAGTGGAGACCTTAGGGGATCTTCTTAAGGGCTTAGCATGGCAAATCGAGTTCACGAGCATGTTGACCCCGGTGACCAACAAATCTAGGAGCCTTGACCTCCGACACCTTTGTGTCGGGTCTATCACCTCAATTTACACCATTGGTTACTACACTAGCGACCTTCTACTATTCCTCCCCACACCCGATGAGCCCGACCTTCTCCTCAATTTGGAGCTTCTAATCTTGGGTAGGAAGCCAAGCCAAGCCATTCCCTCATGGCCGACCCACTCACCAAAGACTTCGGCCAAATTGTTTCATTAGAGAAGGATGATCCACCACCAATTGAGGACCTTGAGGACATAGAGCTCCTCTCCCTTAGTAACCCATTTCAAGATCCCTTTGATCCCTTCCAATGGGAGCCAAGGAACCCATGTGACCCAACCACCTTACCCACCACCCACCCTTTCCTACCCTCACCCACCACGTTGGGCCAAGCCCACCTCATCTATGACCCAGGTTACACCAAAGGAACCATGACCTTAGGCAACACCCACATAGAGATCGAGGAAGTGCCCCACCCCATATCCACCTTCCTAGATCCCTTCGACCCTTTCACATTGAAGATCAAAGGTCATCCCACACCTATGCACATGGAAGTCACCTTTGGGATAAACATGCATGTGTCTAGGCTTACCACACCACTTGGCATGAACACTATGTTGGGTCCATTTATTCACATCACCCACATGTCAAGAAGGAAACATGAGTGGTCCATATTTGGGTGCAATGGTCCTCCATCATTTGTCATTAGTCTTATACATGTTAGGGGCATGCACGGATGTCCGGATCCCCCGGCATTTGCTGCAACCATCCATGATAGATTCACCTACGGATCCCCCAGTCCTCCAACCTTTGCTATAAAGTCCATGCATGGTAGGGCCACCTTTGGCTGCCCCGACTCGCCTAGGTCCATCACAGTCTTCATAGCATCAAAGCATGATTGGTCTACATATGGTTGTCCTGGTCCACCCTTGCATACCATACTTTTCACACCCACACCGCATCGTAGTGCATGGCATACACATTCATGGAAGCATCTAGCAACGAGCGGTGAGGATCACAAAGAGCGGGCAACAGCTCGTAAGCGCCACTTGGGATTCCAAGTAGGCAACTTGGTGATGGTGACATTGGAGTGGCTTTACCCTAGGGTCACCTCCAAATCGAGGGCACGAGGACTTGGACCGTCTCGAGTTATGAGTGGCTTTGGCAACCCGGCTTACGGGTTGGACTTTCTGATGAGTTTTGGGATTCATCTCACTTCCCACATGGCGGATCCGGCACCCTATAAGGGCACCGCGGAGGATCCTAGTGAGTGCCTCAAGCCTCTACCTATCTTTGAGAGTAACACCTTTGGAGAGCCTCCACAAATAAGCTTGAGAGCCCGATGTGAGCACACAGAGGCAATACTAGGCAAGCAGGGTACCATCACCGGCAAGAGGATGTGCCCGAGCTACCTTGAGAGGCTGAAGAGCCGTCCCCCGGCTAAGGACGTGGAGTTGAGTTTGGAGGTCGTGGCTCGCCCGGAGCTACTTTGGGGGACCACTTCCCCGGTGGACCCATACTCGATGGGGTCAAGTTTTTCCCACCCCGGGGGTATGATGGGGACATCTCCTGCCCGTCCACACTTTTTCGAGTCTCCTGATGATCGCCAGTAGTGATACATCTTGTTCGCCACTTAATTTGAGTCATAGCATGTAATTTTCATATTATTTGAGTCTCTTTATATGTAATTTTTCCTTTTTGAGTCACTTAGTCAGTTAATGGGTCATTAGAATGGTTAGTGGAGTCAATTGGGCCCAACTGGTGGGCCAGGCCCAGGGGCGCCCCTCCCTTGGACTTGTTGGTCATTTGCTTGTTTGTCAAGGTCAGTTTGGTCAAGAGGAAAGTTGGGTGCCTATAAATAGACCCCAACCCCTCCATTGTAGAACTAATGCTTTGAGAATTAGAAAAAAAATTCACATTTGAGTGAAATCTTCCCCCTCTTCAAGTGGAGTGTGACTCTCCCCTTTCTCTCTCTCTCTCTCTCTCTGTCCAAGAGGGGTGCGCCCCTTTCTCTCTCCTCCCCCTCCCACCTACTTTCTCTCTCTCCTCCCCTCATTCAATAGTCACCACAACTTTCCACAACACATCTTTACTCCACCTCTAGCCCCAAGGGAGAACCCACCAATCTCCAAGCCACCCTCTAACCCCCAACCACCCACTACCCTTTCCCAAGCACCCTTCCATCTCCCCAGGGCTGAAGGGGTTAAAACCCTAGGCCAAATTTGAATCTCCCTCCCTTGCTGGCTGCCCCTCACCTATCCCCAACACCCCCTTCCTACCCTGGTCACCCTCCCCCTTTCCCCTTGCTTCCCTTGGCCATCCTACCCTCATACACACAACCCTACACCATCAGCCTATTCCCAGCTCACAGGCAATAGAGTACCAGTGACTTTCTGAAGCTGCCACATCATCACCAAGAAGCTTCAGAGGGTGTACCATATACCGGTGGAATCTTCATCTAGTGTACTTCGCAACGGAGGTGGTCTCGCCTCCGTCTGAGTTCGTAGCTGCCTGAAGGAGTCTTCACCACCGGACTGTGCAATTCCTCCCTGGCAGACACCCAACTGTAGCTTGCAGAGGCTATCACGATCAGTACCTTAAAGATATTGGAGCGGTGTTTATCTGAAGAATTATGCTATAAGTCCCCTTTCATCTCCAAGAAGCGGAGCATCGTTTGAATCCCGAAGCATAAAGTTCCAAATTTCCTACCCAGAGTGCGTAGGTTAGTCCAAGTGGAGACAGATTCGACCTCCTTCTACTCTTCTGGCCCTCGCGGTCTGCTCCGACCTCCGTCGGTGGCCCTATGGGTCTCCGTTCGAAGAGAACTTGATCACAAACGCAACGGTCCCAGTCTCATTATCAACTAAGCACGGGAGTGGTCGTGACAGCCTTCCCTTCGAACAACAGCAGTCCAGACACTGCCAAGAGTAGAGTGTAGCAGTCCTGATCCCGACCCTACCCTGGCCGTCGTCGTCATCAAGAAATTCTCCAATAATTCTGACGTCCTCCTGGGCGAACCAGAAGATTTTGGTGCTGGTTTCATCAACAAAGGAGTTCGAGAGAGCCCATGGCAGCACCGATAGTTACTACCTATCCGGCTGTTCCTGAAGCTGGCAGAACTGGGGAGCTCGGTAATTCAGCTTCGTGCTTAGTTTTTCCCCCACCCCGCCTGGCCGGCTGACCGCCCCTCCATGTGTGGAGGTAGTTTTGGATGTAATTTCAATAAGTCCCCGCCCCGAGATCCCCCTCCTGTGAGAGGTGTAGTGGTGTAACATTTTAATTTTCATGTCAAAGCTACACCGATGCGGCGTGCGGGTGTGTACCCACGCCTCCCCGCTCGCCCTGGTCTCCGACCGGGATCGATGTATTCACGCCGATCAGCTGAGCTTCTGGTCACTTCTCTTTGCTGGTATTCCTTGCTTGATTAGTATTGCCTCTTAGCTCCGTCAGACGGTGAGAGAGTGCCTGGTCCCAAATTGCCATCAAATTGAACGACCACCACGGAGCGAGTTGTAAGAGAGACCCTACAACTCACGCCCTTGGCGTGCTGGCCACCCATGGAATTGGGCATCCCAGGCCCTTAGGGGTCCATCCTAAGCTAGCCAATCCCCCAGAGCATCAAGGTCCCGCCCCGGACCCTCTCCATCATCACCGGGTTGCCCACGGGCACATGTGTGCGTTACCCGGGTGAGTCCACTTAAGTGATATCGCCGGGTATGTTAAGTTGCTTGCGAGTCATAGGTCCAAGGATCATTGGCCTAGTGGCTATCACCCCCAAGGTGGTGTCACATCAAAGTGAGGTTTGGCTTTGGGGTTATAGGAATAGTGGAGGTCTTAAGTGGTGGTAATGGGGGGTTAATTGGTTTAGGAAAAGGTTCAGCGCAGGCCGATGGTGTGGAGGTAGGCTCGAATGACTAAGTGGAGGTTAATAATGTGGTAATGGGAGATGTGTCAGATGAAGGTTTGGTGCACAAAAAGCGTCAGATTTTGATATGGCGAGGGGTTTGTATAGTGGGGGAATCATGATGCGCCGGTGTGGGTGATTGGAGTATCGACCCATCATCGTAACACCAATTGGTTTGGTAAATGAGATTGGGGACGGTGGCATTGTCCTGAGCAGGGTGTTCATCGGGTAATGGAGGGAGTGGGAAACGAAGGAAACTCGGAGTGGGTTTCTCTTGAAAAACTTCAACGTCTTGTGCCGTCTCCAATTCTTTATCATCATTAAATTCAAGTGGACGCCGTGGTGGAGGCGTAATGATGGTTGGTAAAGGAATATAAGGTGGAGGATTTTGTGGAGGGCTATGTGAAAGCGGAGGCGGAGGGCCATGTGAATGAGTGGGGCGAATGAGCGGAGGGCGGACGGCTTCCACTTGATCATTAAAAATTGTCGGCTCATCTTGTTCACTTGAATATATGATGCCATTATCTCTCCTCTCCTTCCAATCTTTTTCCATCTTAGTGATGTTATTCATAAAAGCATGAAGATGATTGAATTGAGAAGGAGGAGGAGGAGCGGGCCGCGGGCTTGTGACCCTCTTGAGTTGTTTCTCAATCGAAGTTATTTTATCGATAAGAGTTCGCTGGAGGGGTGTAACTTGAACCATGGAGGGTTGGCATGATTGCCTTCGAGGAGCAGCTTGACATGAAGGCCGTGGAGGAGCTTGGAGGGGTTGACTCACAAAAGGACCCGGATGGTCCGGGTTACAAGGAATACGAGGATGTTGGGGGCGTGGAAGAGGAGGTTGAATAGAAGGTGGCGAATGATAAATCACCTGAGAAGGAGTGTAATGACCCTGAATATTTATATTATTTCAGGAATTATTTAATGATTTTTTGGAATTTATTAGAAATTTATTTAGGCCCAATTATGGTAAACGATTAATCTAGCCTATTTAATTGAAGCACAAAAGGTTTAAGGACCAAGCTCATGAAGTTTGGCCCATATTCTAGAAGGTTATTTAGCCTATTCATGAATTATAAGGATAAATACACATTAATTAAATAAATAAGTGGATAAGATGAAATTAAAATTTGAATTCATTTCAAATTCGGCACCTACGATAGGTAACGGTCTATCGTGCGACCGCCATAGGGACTTGACGCTCCAGGGTTCGACCGTTACGTTCTGGCTAATTCCGTGAAATGAAGAAAGACAAAAAAGATTAGATTTTTGATAGTCTATCTGTTAGGGATCGAGATGGGAGGACTAGTAAACGTGTTAAGGACTCTCGGAAGTTGATCTAAGGTCTAATAAGAACTCTAGAATCGATCTAATCCTCAAACCCTAGCAAAACCCTATAAATAGGACCTGGTTTTGACCTGCGCGACCCCTACATTGGCTCGCGTGGAATCAAGGTAAGACGACATTATTTCAGGTAGGTTCTTTAGAGGTTTTTGTTCCTTATACATAGGACTAATCTTCCTCAAAATTTCGTGCTAGGAGATCGACTACACGAGGAGCTAGAACCTTGCAAAGTTGCTGGTTTCATTACGTCAACCCAGGAAACTGTACAATGAGGTGATGAAGATCAGGAGATTAGAACACCTAAACAAGGTATTTAGAGTTCGATTCTTTAGAACTTTTTGTTTCCCTTAGTTTCATCTTCTTACCCTCCAAATTTCACGTCTATAGGTTAAGGGATTACAGAGTTAGAGCAACGTGAAGTTGCTAAAAATTCACAGGAAGGGAAGAACTAGGGCGTGTCTTGCAGTCTTGAATTGGAAGTTGAAAGCCCAGGAAAGGGGTAGGTTATCTGATGAATGGCAAGAACATCATGATAGGAGTAAAAGCTCTCTAGTTTTGTTTGATTTCATGCACTATAGACCATGAATTTCATGTTTTAGTTCGGTCTATGCATACATGCATATCTTTAGCCTATATTAAAGATAAAAAGGTATTCTCTTATAAATTCACTGGAACCTATGCATCTAGATGGCCTTTACTTCGTTTTGTCATGACTAGAGTAGTTAATTGTTTTGATTCTTTGTGCATGAGATGTTTTAAACCATAGTTCTTTTATTTTACTGTCAGCGGTGCTCTGACGGATTATAGTTAGACCGCCAGAATACTCTAACGGCCTTACGATAAACCGTCACATGCTCTGTAATGCCTAACTTTCTCTGAAATCTATGACAGACCAGAATTAGAGTATTACAACGTTCTGACGGCCCCACGATAAACCGTCACAGAACTGTGACGCGCTCATCTTCGACCGTCAGAATACTGTGATCTGTCAACCCGAGACAGAATTGGAAATAGTCAACTTAGCTTATCAATAAAGCCTAGATATCTAAGTTTTGACCTGTTTTTATGACTTTGAGTTTTATTAATTGATTCATGATAGAAATTGCATGTCTAAAGCACCTTGAGTTATTTTAAGTGTATGTTAATTTCATTTACTGAACTCTATAGTTTTGTATTAAAATCATGATTTTAAATGTTGTATTGACGGAGTTTATCATGGTTTCACATCGCTACACATTCTATCTCATCTATAGAGTCATTTTCTTTAAGTACGTGGCGTATACTCCGGTATGTGTCCACTAGTTACATTTTTGCACTATAGGAACACATTCTTGAACTTGAGGACCTCTCTATTAGATATTCCTTCCAATAACTAGGAAATCTTGTTTCAAGATCTCTGTAATTCTTCGCTAGCCTGGGATTCCCACTAGGACGCCGAGTTGGTTGTACCATTAAAGCCCAATTCTCTAGAAAAGTACTACCGAAGTTTTGGAATTCTATCAATGTAACGGCCTATTACTCGACCGTCAGGCACATCTAATGGTCCAGTATACAACCGTTACATTACTGAGTCTAATTTATTCTTTCTGGATTCAGCCCATTATAACGGTCCAATACTAAACCGTCACGTTCATGTAGCGGTCCATTACTTGACTGCCACAATTCCTGAGTACTTTAACCCGAGGTTTGACCCAAGGGTTGATATTCCAAGGTTCCTAGATGGATTATTGATGGTCTAGGACTTGTCATATTGCTCAAGATACTTAATTTTAAATTATGGAAGATAAGGGATATACTGTTATGCTAAGTCATTCTTGATCTCTCATGTTCTTAATCGAAGCGTTCATTTGTTGAATTATTATTACCATGGACTTATTGAACTTGTTATATTATTAGCCATATTTTATTGTTTGAAACGTGGAAGTAGCTTGATTTATACTTGAAGATGCGGATCGAGCACTGATTATGTTCAAGGGCTCTATGCTAGTCCCCTCGGCTGATTGCCGGAAACATACTATTATAAACCATGGGGTATGATACTATTGGCGTCGCATTGTGTTGGGAGTACTTTCTCTATAAATAAATGAAAATCCACCGGCACGACATATACATGTACATGACTTTCTTGCTTGTTACTGATATTCAACAGAAATTCACCAAATACTTGCTCATAAGCAAAAGATGTTTGTGTGATGATTTACGTGGTTTGCTAGTACATCCTCGATACATTCTTGTTCATGAAAGGCCATATTACATTCTTGTTTGATCATACATGCTCATTTCTATCTTATACTTGATCGTATCTTTGATCGCATTTCGCATGATTTTACTTTATTCTTTAGAGCTAAAATGCTAATCATTTTAATAGTGCCTTCATGTTGATGCGAAGATACCTACTGGGCAAGTGTGCTCATTACCTATTTTCTAATCTTTTCAGGAGATGGAAGTGATTCGAATTCGGGTTCGAGTTATACAAGTGGCGGGTCCGAGAGTGAATGGAAGTCGTATCAAAATGAGAGTGAATACTTAGGAAGTCAATCTTGTTTAGATCGAGTCTTTGTAATTTTCCTTTTCTTGAGTCTAATGGATAGGAGAAGGTGAAACGAAGTGATGTAGTAAGATTTTATCATTTGATATCATTAATGAAAGAGAGATATTGAATTATTGTGCAATTATATTTTTATGTGTGATTATCTTGTGCTCTGATCGTTCTTGCTCGCAAGAGGCTTACCATGCCGGCTGTTCACGTTCCTCGACCTAATCTTCCGCTGTAATAAAGGCTCGGGATGTGACAGTTAAGTTGGTATCTGACCCTAAGTCTCAGGACTTAGGGAGAAGAGTCACGTCATAGGATAAGTCCAAGGCTTAAGGACCCCTACCTATGAACTAAGGAAGAAATTTTCTCACCCATGCGAGAATTGGGTAGAGCCCAGGATAAGATAGTTAATTAGTTTTAAGATTAATCCTTTTCTAATTGCATGAGAATTAACAATTTGTTATTTCTCTCAGGTACCTCATTATTACAATGGCTCATCACATATATTGGGATGGCATGCAACAAACGGTTGTCGGCCTTACTCAGGCATTACAAACTATGGCCCAGGCAAGTGCAGGGACGAGGGCTGGTGACTTGCACCGCAATTTTTGGAGCTTAAACCCTCCGCGTTTCTATGGTTCTTCAAATCCAGATGAGGCAGAAAATTGGATAGATGAAATGAATCGTATCTTCGATGTTATCCAGTGTACAGATCAAGAAAAAGTACGTCTTGCAACCTTTCAACTTAATAAAGATGCACGCACTTGGTGGAAGTCGGTTCCGGCACCTCTGGCCGATGCACCTTATACATGGTACGATTTTCTCACTCTATTCCATGCTAAGTACTTTTCTAAGCATGTTAAAGAAAGAAAGGCTACGGAGTTAGCCTCTCTTCGTTAGGGAATGATGACAGTCGCAGAGTATGAACTTCGATTCTCCAGGCTAGCACCCTATGCACCGCATTTAATCAGTATCGATTTGTTAAAGGCTAATCAGTTTATGGACGGGTTATGACCTAGTTTCATTCAACAGCTCGGGACCCAAAACATCCGTACCTATGCAGAGATGGTCCAGCGAGCATATTTATGTGAGAGGACCTTAGAAAAGGTCGAGAAATTGAAAGGAAAAGGAGAAGAGTCCAACCGACGACCTGATCGGGGTTATAAGAAAGAAAAATTCAGCATCACGGAACCTCACAAAAGCCGTGATAGTAAGAAAAGATCCAGGAGCGGGAACGGTGGAAGTTCCCAGAAGAACAAGAAAGTCAAAGAGGAGAAGGAGCAAGTCATGGAGGCTTGCACATTTTACGAGAAGTTTGGCCATTCGACTGAAGAATGTTGGAAGCACCTTGGTGCTTGTCTACGTTATGGAAGCAGGGAGCATCGTATGCCAGATTGCCCCCTTATAAAGGATCAATCGTCTGGTGGTGGACCTAGGAGGCAGGATGGCCTCAATGCTATTCTAGAGGAGGAAGAAGTGCCCAGGGATGGTGGGCTTATGGAAGGTACCCTTCAAATTTGTTCCCTATCCTACATTTGTGCTATTTGATACTGGTGCCTCTCATTCTTTTATCTCCACTACTTTTACAAAAATATTACCAATTGCATTAGTTCCCCTACCTTCATATCTTGCTATTACCACACCCTTAGGTTCTGGAACAAAGCTTACCGAGTATTATCCTAATAGTGAGGTAATAGTAGAAGGTCACAATCTCCCCGCAAACTTAGCATGCCTTGACAAGAAAGTTATGATGCCATTTTAGGGGTAGATTGGCTTATAGATCATGATGCTAATATTAACTGTAGAAATATGATTATATCCTTTCGAAAACCCGATCTTCCAAGATTTTCTTTCCTTGGCATCAAGTATAGGAAACATCCCACTATCATATCCTCTTCACGCTTGCAAACTTATCTCGCAAGGATGTGAAGCTTTTCTTGCTTCTGTCATTGTTACCGAGTCCAAGGAAATCATCATAGCAGACATTCCTATTGTAAATGAGTTCTCAGATGTGTTTCCACCCGAATTACCCAGTTTAACACCCGAGAGGGAAGTAAACTTCACTATTGAACTCATTCCAGAAGCAGCACTGATCATGCGAAAGTTCATCGTTTAAAACACGCGTATCAATCTTCAAAATTTCAACTCGCACTAAATGAAAGTAAGACGTAATAAGGTGGCGAGAAGGGTCGAATCCACAGGGAAGAAGAGATTTTTAGAGTTAAAAATCTTGGAGTCCTTTAGAAATCACTTGTGATTTGGTTTTACTTAAAGAAAATAGTGAAATGATGAATAAACCAAACACTTAATTAAAAACACCTATGACTATGCACCTATGCTATAGAAAATAATTGTATGAAGTGAAAAGAAGAGATAGAAGAAGGAGGTAGAGAGGGTAGAAGATCAAGAACTAGATCAAAAGAACAACTCCTTTCATTAACTTAAAAGAAAGAGTACATGAAATGCAAGATAAGCTTACAACAAAGATGTGACGAGATTACAATGAAGTAAAATGAAACTCAAGCAATAAAAATAAAAGGAGCATGAGATTTGAAGATGATAGCAGCAATGGTGATGACGGCGCCGTCCTCTCTTGGTCTTGGATCACGAACCACCTTGCGGAAGATGTCGTCTAAGCCGGGAGGAAGTCACCTTTGTCATTGACGTAACCTTTGGAGGGTGAATAACTTTGAAACCAAGATGAATTGGGGGATGACGAAGAAGAAGAAGTTGAAGAGGAGGAAAAGAGGAAGAACTTTGATGAAGGTCACAGAGAGAGAAAATATAAGAATGATGGCGAAATCAATGAAAGAAGGTAAGTGGTCTGCATAGATGAATAGTAACTGTGCAAAAAATTGAACTGAGAAGAATTAAAAATAACTTACAAATGTGATAGAATTAGAGTTAGTAGTAGATGCATAAAATCTAGATCTACAAGAGAGGAAGAACTTTCATGAAGAACTCAGATAGAAAAGAAGAGCAGAAGGGCTTCAAAACGGAGGAATAACAGAAGCTAGCACCTCTAATGAACAGTAAAATCACAGGACAGCAAGTTACAAAATGAGAAATAACTTCCAAACCAGAAAGTATTAGAAGATAATATAGAAGAAGAAGCTATAGAAAACATAAAAACAAAGAACTTTCATGAAGACAACAAGAGGCAAAAATGACGAGAAGGGGGAGAAATAAGGGAAAGAACAGAGAGAAATTCTGGTTCACAGATGAATAGGATAGCACAGTGCAAAACAAGAAATATCGTAAAAACTAGAAGGAATTATGTCACGCCCCGAACTGATAGCAGCGGAACGTGTTGTTTGCTCAGAACGTGGCAGTTAAATAGTCATGTCAATCAGAGCATAGTTATTTCCACAAAACACAATTTGGACAATTAACAAATTTCATTTCAAATATAAGTTATTTACATATTTGGGCCCATAATAAACGAAAAGACTCAATAAAGAAAAACTATAAGGAGACATAAGACGCAAGATAACCAGACTAGACGGTTCATCTAGATGTCAGAGTTCTCTTCACTCTTGCCCTTGCCCATCATGTTCGGTCTCGTCGTCACTAAGATCATTACCTGAAAAATATTGGAAAACGCAGGGTGAGCGAACGCTCAGTAGGACTTAATATCTCATGCTTCCAATCTAGCTTTAAATCAATTACAGTTTAACATGCTCATGCAGCTCATGCAAGATATAGAAATCGAGAACTATAATGATACGAGATAAATTCAAGAACTAGAAAAAAACGAGTAAGCAAGATGCTAGATAAACTCATGAAGAGTAAGGACAATGATAATCAAGAGAGTATAGCGAGATCTTAACAAGTACTTTCTCAAGCTAGGTCAAGAGCATTCATGAGGAAATATAACATTTATCTCTCTATGACGAACACTATCACGAGAGCTTCAATGTATCCATTATTGTGAAGGATCTTTGTGATAAGATAACGAGTACTATCAATGGGATAATTCAAGAACATTTATGATGATCGATATAGAAGTAGAACAATTACTTCTACAAGCACTATATAGCATTTGCCAAGACACTAAGGGAATATCACGATGATATGATAACCCCTCTAATAAGGCAAATCAAGATCTTTTCATGACGAACAATAAGTTGTAGAAAGGTGTACTATGATGGCAATTACTCCCGATCATCACTATCACGAGAGCGTTTGCACATCTAGTACTATATAGGATTGGCCAATGCACTAAGGGGAAAATCACGACGATATGACCACCTCTCATGGAAATAGCACTAGGTAGTATTTGGTCACACACTTAAGAGTTCTCAAGACTATATGATTGCCCTTAAATGCCAATAACCGAGTTGGTGAATGCCAGCACCCGATCATCGTATACCGGTAACGTTTGGACTTTACCTCGCCCAATAGGGTCAGATCAGGACCCGTAGCATTTAAAATGTCATTTTAGTGGGACCCATAGCCCCTGACATTTAGTCTGGACTAATTCCATATTAATGGCCTAGAATTTCAAGGATCAAGCATGTAAGAACGTTAAGATAGATTTCATGGAACATATAGTTTAAGGATAGAACTTGTAATAAGGATGATATATCAATAAATCATATGAAAACCATGACATTCTGGAAATCTGGGTGATTAGGTACAACCAGCTCAGTCGACCTTGGGGGAATCCAAGGCTGCGAGGAGACTTACGGAGGTCCCAATGACTAACTTGCTAGTCCGAAGGAATGGAATGTCCAACGGAGGGCTCGTATGTCACCGAGAGTTGAGGTGTATAACGTGAACCAATCATGAAACATGGACTCCATCTACGGACGTGAGATGAGAGTGCCAAAAGACCCGCGGTATGGGTCAAAATCGGAAGAAAACTGTGAGAACATGAATGTGTTAATTATAGAATTCATGTTCATCCAATTCTATAATTAACTATAATTAAATAAACTTATATTATTTGACGTCTGTGAGTAGTGTCATTTATTAATTATCGTCCTCTTGGAGGGACGTTAATTTTATGATTTTTAACTTAATTTATTTAACAAGAATTCACATTTATATCTATTTAATTAAATAATTTCAAAAAACATATATTCAAAGACATATTTATTTATATACAATAATTTAGAAAAATAGAATATATGATAATAAGGATAAAAATTCAAGGATTCCAAAAATATATTTTTTATAATTTTCTGTTACATATCTTAATAGATATGAATTTTCAAAGATATAGTTACAAATATATACATATATTTATATACATATATATATATATATTAAAGATATGACGACATTGTAAAATGTAGTCAAAATGAATCAACGACATTGAGAATGTCGTCATTTTAAAAATTCTAACTTTTCAAACCTCCGGTTCTCGACGTACACACGTCGGAATCACGCGTTCTATATATTGAAATGACGGGCTCGAAAAACTCTACCTAACCGGACGTTCAAAATAATTTTTCGTTGAGAGATAGGGGATCTTGAGATAGGGGGCACAAAAAATGGTGCAACCACTCTTGCTACCTCGGTCACCTCCCCAAGAACACACCCATAAAATTTCATGGCCAAAGGACGTTCCGGCGCCCACTAAAAGGCCATCAACGTAAAAACCTACTACTATTGTGCTACAGTAACTATGGGTGATTCGCAGTGTAATTCAGAAAAATTCATTAAATTAATTAACTAGTTAATGTTACTAGTTAATACCCATATCAAGATATGAAAATTTAAGGAAAACATGGAGATTCTAGTTATATATATTTTATGATTTTTAGATACTTGGTTACACAGATAAAAATTTCCTAAGCATGTTGTAGTTATTAATTAACTAAATAAAATATGTAAAACAATTAAAACGATAAGCAGGAGGGATTGAACATGATGCAAGAAAATTTATTAACTTGCTGTTTTGCTTGGGAGATTGCCTACCTCCTTCGTTGCTTTACTTAGGAAAGGAGGAAGAGGACGAGCAAGATGAATAGGAAGAAGGCACTGCTGATGCTCTGCACGTTTAATCAGTTGTAACACAACAGTAGCAAGGGGAAGAAGAGGTTGAGGAAGACGACGTCGCAGCACCTCTTCTTCGATGGTCGCAGCAGCATAAGGATGCTTGCTGCATCGAATGGGCTGATACTTTATAAGGATGGGGGTCGAATGCTAATCAAAGGCAGGTCTTATTCCTTGCCTTACGTTACTCTCCTGCATACCCAAATCAACAGCCGCCTCCTATTTTTGTATATGAGAAACCCTAATGGCCATGCAGGCTCAAACGTCAGGGGGAAACTAATGCGCTACAGGCTAGTTTCTAACCTGCACGAACATATTCTTTTGATGCCCATTTATTATATACATATATCTATTTATCCTCATCATATTGGTGGGTAAGGCTTCCCACGTTCAAAGGCCCATGAAGGCTAAGGTTCAGGATGGTTCGGCTGTGTGGGTTTGACTTTATAGGTTTAAGGCCTCATGAGTAGTTGGATAGGGCTTCTTTATGGGTATGGGTTGAGACCCTTGTACACAAACATATATATATATATATATAGGTTAATATACATCATGTGTTTCTCTATCTGACCTTATGATATTATTATGAGGGTTTTATCTTTATGGATTTATATATATATATATACGGTAAGGATTTAAGGCCTCTTTTTAATGTATGTGGCTATATGTATTACATAGTTATGGGTTTTGGAAGTTTAATTCTTTTATTAAGGCCCATCTATGTAAAAGGGTTTATATAGATATATTTGGAATTATTTGTTTAAATCCATTAAAAGTCCTTTTGAGAATTCTAAAGCCCATATACTAAAGCCCACTAACTAACTAGAAATCCATATATATATATATATATATATATATATATATATATATATTCTTAGCCCATTTAGTGATTCTTAATTTATACCTATTGAGAAAATAGTTAAGACTCCCTAATTGTATATCTTTATTAATCCGAGAGCTACTATATAATTTCTATCGGTTTGTCTACCCTTTTGCATCTCGGGAATTAGAGTCGAGTTCAATCCTATGAAAGTCTTTATATATCTATATATGTATGTACATGTGTATTTTATACTTGAATTGTATTTTTAATTTAAGCCTCAACAGGATAAAAGGATATATTTGATTTTCATTTTTCAATTATATAGTCATACCTTTATTAACATTTAAGCCCATTTACTATTTTAGCTAATTACCACTTTTCCTCTATCAAAATTCCAATTTCCATAATTTTAAACTACTAATATTTATAGTTATTTTCATTTATTCTATTTTTAAATTCTCGGGATGCTACAAATTAGAAGATGATGCAGAAGAAGAAGTTGTTGAGCATTTAAAATTGAAGAACTTACATGAAGAAAGCCAGAAGAGAAGAGGAATAGAAGAGGGTAAAATCGACGGCCTAAGGTTGGGAGAGAAAGAGTGAGAGATTGTCAAAAGAAGACCTCCCCTTCTCCTCCTTGTCATGGGCTATTTATAGAGAAAGTTGGGTCAATGGAGGGTGGAGATTGTATCAAAGGGAGATGGATGGTTGGGCTTTAGGTAGAAGATGATGTATGGGAAAAAGAAAAAGGAGGTGGGCAGCCCCTTTCTTGGACTTTGGGCACCCCCTTTCCCAAGGCTCATCATGTCTCTCATTTATTTCAAACTTTGAATTCAATTTTCCCTCCAACCAAAATATGTGTTGCTTTTCCTCAATTTCAAACTTTTGAAATTTATTTTCCCTCCAACCAAAATATAAACTTCTGTGTTTGACTTGGTCAAAGTGGTGATGACAATTTTGCCCTCGGAGTTTCTTGCAATTACCTTCAGTGTCCTGCACACACATAATTATAATTTAGTCCATAAAAATTATCATAATGTGCACATAAATCTCAAATGCTCATGGTTATGCAATGGAGAATTAATGCTCATGGACCTCAACTTTAATTTATTAAATAATATCACCAAATTAATCAATTTACGTGAAAGCTCTAATTTAAATGCGGAGTTGAGGTTAACTATGAAATATGCATAATTACCTAATTATATACACATAAAATAGTGTACATGCGATCAATTACTATAGAAAATGGACATTTATCACACCCCCCAACTTACTTATTGCTAGTCCTTTAGCAATGTAAATAATTATAGAATTAGGACTAGCAAAGACTCATGTGTAACAGTTCATGGTAAGAACATTATGCACAATGATTTAGACTTTGGAGTATCACAAGTTCAAGTAGTCTATATTCGGAACAAATTTCATCAATCCATGTGTTTAGACCTTTCCTCAAGATACACTCAAAATTAAATATCTCTTTGTGTAGGAGTAATATAACTTGACTTGTGATTACCTAACAATCTAGATGATTGAGTCTTCTACCTTTCACTTTAGGATGATTTTCAATTCTGCCCACATCTCGAATTAAGCTCTCGAATTACAGGTAGCTTCACTCTGCCTGTTTATTCATTCTCTTATTTTTCTCTCTCTCTTTTTTTTGACACATGGTATTGCACATCCCTTCACCGTTTGACGCGAATCTCAACTCTTGGCTTAGGAGAAGCAGGCCCGGTTACTAAGTTTAGGGGCATTTTCTATGTGTTTTTTTTTGGCAGGTAGCTTTTTCCTCACGATTACTTTCAACGATTTGACATAATATCCATCATCACCTAAGTGTCAAGCAAAATTCCCATGATCTTAATATTTGTCATCCAACAATCTTGTTATTGTGCAATTATGTGCAAGTTCAATAGAATTTTCAGGTGTATTCTGAGGAAAAGGCTAAAGACATAACCAATTAATTCACCCATTTAACTTGCTACTCTCATAAGTAAGACTCTTAAGTCCTGTCATTCTAAAAAAATTTCTCATCATGAAGTATGAACATGAAGCACTTGTTAGGGATGTGATGAAAGGTTGCAAGCATTTTAAAAAAATTAGAGCTCAAGCTATCCCCCCAACTTATGTGACATTGTCCTCAATGGCATGAGGAAGATGCAAAAATAAAGTAAAGTCATGAAAAGTAGAGGGATGGATAGATATGACCTGAGAGAGAGATGCCGTCGTTAAAAAAATATTGCTCCATGCTCCATGGTCCTTAGACAAAAGAAGAAAATCAATCACAAATTTTTTTTTTTTGAAAAGAGAAAGGGTAATTGGGTTGCCTCCCAAGAAGCGCTAAGTTTAACGTCTTCAGCCAGACGCATGCATAGAAGGTGCAAGCTTCATAACCAACATGTCGACTTGAGAATGAGCCACCACGTTATCTCATCTTCATTGAAAAATAAAGCATTATACCACAACAAGACGAGATTGAGCATGATAGCGTAGGGACTAGAGTGGTTGTTATCACAATTAGGTTGATCATGCAATGCATGGGTTAACAACTTTACTTTTAACGGGGAGGCCTGAGATAAATACCATGATGGATCAGTTAGGCCAAAAGGATCCCCCTGATTAATGATCACAAAATTTTCTTCCCACTTGTGATCTTTGTAAGTGTTGAAAATATGAATGAAGACCTTATTATCAAGCAAAATTTCCTGTTCTCCCTCACTTTTAGAGATTTCATAAACATCAGTGAGGTGAGAAGGCATCAAAGGGAAAGGAGTTTCAAGCAAAGGATCAATGTCAAGGAGCTCAGGAGAGTCAATACTGAAAGAAGCATACTCCTCAACATCATGAAACTTGGAAGGTTCAATGGAATCAGATAAATCGGCCAACATGAAAGTGTCCAACATAAAGTGAGAGTTGCCGATGTCAGGAATAGATAGAAAATCAATATCCTCCCCTTGATTTAGAGATGCCCAATTGAGATAAAAATTATGAAAGGTATCAGCCTCCTCCTTTACCCAAGAGAGATCAGTAATTGCCTTACCCAATTCATTCTCCACTCGCACATCCTCTTCTTCCTTCCCTTGGAACAATGTCTCCTCAAATTCAAGAAAGAAAGTTGATGAGGACATCACCAGCTTTCCCCTTTGTTCGAGGATCCAGATGCTCGCCAGCTATGCTACATCTTGTCCGCCATTATATTTCGAGTCATATGATGTAATTTTCATTTTCTTATCATGTACTTTTCCTTTTATTTGAGTCCAATACCTAGGTTAGGTAGCTATTTAGCTAAGTCTAGAGTCATTATGTTGGTTAATGGGCCCAATTATATGGGCTAGGTCCAAGGGCGCCCCCTTCCCCTTGGTTAAGTGTTAGTAGTCCAAAAGTCAGGGACTTATGTGAAAATGTGGGTTTCCTATAAATAGGACCCCAATCCCTCATTTGGAAGCTAATGAAGTATTGATAAAATTGCCACAAGAATTTATGCCTCTCTCTCTCTAGCTCTCTCTCTCTCACTCTATTTCTCTCTCTCTCTCTCTAAAGGGGGCGAACTCCATTCTCTCTCCTCCCCACCCCCAAATTTGAAATTCACTCTCTCTCCTCCCTATTCACCTCTAATTAAGACCCCTCCCTCTTCCCCATACCTCCCATTTAAGTCCCCTCCAACCCCTAGGTGGAATCCCCTTCTCCTAGGCACCTCTCCCTCCTCCCAAGCAACCTTTCCCCTTCCCCATACAACCTTTCATTTTCCCAAGGGAGAATCCCTTCTCCCAAGCACCCCTTCCCCTCCCCAAGGCAACCCTTCCCATTCCCTAGGCCCCCATTAACCCCTCCATTAACCCACCATTCAAAACAAAGGAGAGATCTCTTCTCCCTCTCTCCTTCCCAACCCAAATTCGCATCCCCCCCTCCCTCCACTTGCTAGACCACCTCCCAGCCCCCTTTCTGCCCCTCCCACACCTTGAATCACCCCCTAACAGACCCCTACATAGTCAGGTGTCACCCCCACACCCATCCACCCCATTTCCCACCCCATCTACTCCGTCTCCCATCACCTTTCATCACCCTATCCATCTCAGTTCGCAGGCAGAAGTTGGAGCCCGACTTGCAGAGACTGCCCCGGTGCTGTCCGACGTCATCTAGAGGTGCACCATACATCACCGGAAATGCCTTCCAGTCTTCATCGCAGGCGAGGTGGAATCGTCTTGTTCCGACTTCACTACAGATCGTGGTCCCCATTCTCGTCCGACTGCACAACCGGGACCAGAACCTGGACCAGAGCTTCAGTGCAGAAGCTACCACGGCCACACCCCTCAACTTATGAAGGTGCCACTTGGCCGAGAGCTGCTACCACAAGGCATCTACCATCACCAACAAGCGGCGTCCATTTCGGCATCAGGAAGAGCCTTTTCCAATTTTTCTCTCCGGGGCGCGCAGAACAGATCGTTCAGGTCCTGCCCTGACCCTCCCTCACTCAACAGACTCCTCCTCCCCACCCCGACATCATCTAGTGCTCTGCTTAGTTGCTGCTCGAAGAAGACTCGTCCACGGTCGTCCTCGACTTGGTCTCGCATCAATCAGAATTCAGGAGCGGTCATGGTGACTACATCCATCTGCTGCTGCACCCTGGGAACAGTACGAATCTGAGCGCAGGGGCCCTGTTCCAGAGCCTGCCCCAGCTGGTGATGACTTCAGGACTGCCCACAAAAATTCACAGACGTGCCTGGATCCATCAGCGTCGTTTCAGTGCCGGTCTCGTTGAATTCTGAGTTCGGAGGAGTGCACAGAGATGACTACACCGACCCCCTGTCCTGCTGTCCCAGACCTGGGCAGATTCGGCGGGGTGCTTCATCGGCGCTAATCAAGCATAACTCCCTTCCCCGCCTGCCCGGCTTAGCACCCCTCCCTGCATGGAGGTAGTGTTTGGTTTGTAACCTCATTTCCCCACCCCTAGTCCACCCCCTCTGTGAGGGCATAGTGATTGTACTAGCAGGTAAGCGGCCGAAGCGTCATCGGCGCGGCGTGCGGGTAGCCCACGCTTCCCCGCTCGCCCTCGTCTCCAGCCGGGATCGGCGTCCTCACACCGATCAGGTGAGCTTCTGGCCACTTCCTCTACTGGTTTTACTTTTGCTTGTCTTTGTATTGTTTCTAGTTGACCGTCGGTGGTGAGGTGAGCGCCCGATCTCAAATGCCATTGAATTGTGTGACCACCGCGGAGTGAGTTGAGAGTGTGACACTACAACCCACACCCTCAGCGTGCCGGCCGCCCTTGAAATTGGGTATCCCTGGACCATTGGGGACCATCCCTAGCTGGCCAGACCCTTGGAACCTTGAGGTCCAACCTCGGACCCTCACCGCCATCGCCGGTCCTCCTACGGACCCGAGTGTGCCTATGCGAGTGAGTCCGCTTGTGTGACGTTGCCAAATTATTGTGTTGCTTGCAATTCTAGGTCCGAGGGGTTCGTGTCACATCAAATGGTATCAGAGCAAGTTTTAGACTTGTCTCTACGAGTCTAGTCCTAGGGCATTATCATTTGAGTCTCCCTTGCATCATGTTTTCCATCACTCCATTGCATGACCACCCTAGGGAGATGCCCCAAATATCCATGGACCAATTTGACACTGTCACCAACAAGATTCATAACTATCTAGATACCCTCACCGCCCGACTTGACCGGCTCGAAGCAAAAAGGAACCATGACCCTAGAGCTTGGTCACCTCGGGATGAATTTGGATGGGAAACCAAAGGACCCAGATACCCATGGGAAGAGATGAGGATTGAGATTAAGAAGATCTTCACTCCCCCTTTCCCTCCTCGTCAACCCAAGACCTCCCTTAGGGCCCAAACTCCACCACCCCAAATAATTCCAACCCCGATCACCACCACCATTCAAACCAAATTTGCCACCACCCAACCCACAAATCCTCCTCCCACCCCTTTCCAAAAGGAACTTAAGGAGGTGACCGAAGTCTATGAGGCTCCTATAGATTGGGAAGAAGAATATGAATCCCAATTGGGTCAAGGGAACTCATTCCTTCCCAAAGAGAACCCATTGAGCCAAATTGGGTGCACCCTCCCCTATGAGTTACAAGATGCCCAACCTAGACCTCCACTACTACCCCTCCCCATTCTATCCCAAGTCCCCCATTACCCACCACCCAAAGAGCACCACATGCCAGTCATCATCACCCCACCCACAAAGGACCTACTCACCTCCTTGGTAGAGGAAACCATGATCCCCACACCCGACCCCCTAGCAGGGAACATCCCAGAACCACTCCCCATCTTGGAGGAAAGTCATGGCCAAAATGAGGAAGAGGTTTCACCTTTCATGCCACCCCCAATTTGGAGTGAACTTATCATAAGTGGGCCCTTGATTAGATGGCTTGTGGAAAATCAGGCTCACCCTATCCTGTCCCATGCTTACCCTTCCATGGAACAACACCTCCCCATAGTACCCTTATCCACCTATCACACCACAATCCAATCAACCTATCAGGTGGAAACATTAGGGGATCTTCTTAAGGGTATAGCTTGGCAAATGGAGCTAACTGGCATGTTGACTACAGTAGCCGACCGACCTAGGAGCCTTGACCTCCTACACCTATGTGTCGGATCCATCTCCTCCATTTACACTGTGGGTTGCTACACTAGTGACCTTCTTTTACTCCTCCCTACACCCGATGAGCCCGATGCTATCCACAAACTAGAGTTGCTTGTCTCGGGTAGAACATCAAGTCCTCCATTCATGGCCGACCATCCCACCAAAAACTTTGGCCCGATCATTTTACTAGAGGAGGAGAGTCCGCCATCAAATGGTTGTGAGAACCATGAGGACCTAGAGTTCCTCTCCTTAGGTGACCCTTACCATGACCCCTTCGATCCCTTTCTATGCCCCCCCACCTTACTCACCACCAACCTTTTCCTACCCCAACCGACCTTATTGGACCAAGCCCACTCCATTTTCCTAGACCCCTTTGACCCCTATGAGTGGAAACCCTCACACCAAGCCATACACATAAAAGAAACCATTTGGATGGGAATGCATGTGCCCCTACATTTTGCATCATTTGGTAGGGCTAGTAAGCCCAGTCCTCTCATACATGTCACACACACTTTAGGCCCAATGCATGACTGGCTCACATTTGGATGTGCTGGTCCTCCCTCATTCATCATTGATCATATGCATGTTAGGAGCATCTACGGGTGTCCGGGTCCCCCGGCATTCATCACGACTTTGCGTGATAGGATCCCCTACATATACCATGGCCCTCCAACCATTGTTATGAAGCACATGCATGATAGGGCCACTTGTAGCTGCCCCGGTCCACCTAAGTTCATCAAGGTCCACATGGCATCACAGCATGATAGGTCAATTTACGGTTGCCTCGGTCCACCTTTACACACCAAGCTTTTCACACCCACACCGCATCATAGTGCATGGCATACGCATACGCGTAAGCAATTCGCAATGAGTGGTGAGGTTCACAAAGAGCGGATAAGAGCTCGCGAGCGCCACTTGGAATTTCAAGTAGGTGATTTGGTGATGATGGCATCGGAGTGTTTCTATCTTAGGGTCACCTCTCATTCAAGGGCACGAGGACTTGGACCTTTCCCTGTTCCCAGTGGATTTGGCAACACAGCTTGTGGATTAAATTTACCAATGGGTTATGGGATATACCCCACTTCTCACATGGCAGACCCGGCACCCTATATGGGCACCGCGGTGGATCCTAGTGAGTGCTTTGAGCCTATACCTTCCTTTAAGAGGGACACCCCGGAGAGCTCCCGCAAAATTGCCTTGAGAGTCCGACGTGTACACATAGGGGCAATACTATGCAAGCAGGGTTCCATTGCCAGGAAGAGGGTGTGCCCCAGCCACCATGAAAGGATGAAGGACCGTCCCCTGGTCGCAGATGCGGGTTGAGTTTAGAGGTTGAGGGTCACCCTGAGCTGCTTTGGAGGACCGCTCCCCCGGTGGGCCCATACTCGATGGAGTCGAGTTCTCCGCATCCCAGGGGTATGATGAGGACATCACCAGCTTTCCCCTTTGTTCGAGGATCCAGATGCTCGCCAGCTATGCTACATCTTGTCCGCCATTATATTTCGAGTCATATGATGTAATTTTCATTTTCCTATCATATACTTTTCCTTTTATTTGAGTCCAATACCTAGGTTAGGTAGCTATTTACCTAAGTCTAGAGTCATTATGTTGGTTAATGGGCCCAATTATATGGGCTAGGCCCAGGGGCGCCCCCTTCCCCTTGGTTAAGTGTTAGTAGTCCAAAAGTCAGAGACTTATGTGGAAATGTGGGTTTCCTATAAATAGGACCCCAATCCCTCATTTGGAAGCTAATGAAGTATTGATAAAATTGCCACAAGAATTTATGCCTCTCTCTCTAGCTCTCTCTCTCTATTTTTCTCTCTCTCTCTCTAAAGGGGGCGAACCCCATTCTCTCTCCTCCCCACCCCCAAATTCGAAATTCACTCTCTCTCCTCCCTATTCACCTCTAATTAAGACTCCTCCCTCTTCCCCATACCTCCCATTTAAGTCCCCTCCAACCCCTAGGTGGAATCCCCTTCTCCTAGGCACCTCTCCCTCCTCCCAAGCAACCTTTCCCCTTCCCCATACAACCTTTCATTTTCCCAAGGGAGAATCCCTTCTCCCAAGCACCCCTTCCCCTCCCCAAGGCAACCCTTCATATTCCCTAGGCCCCCATTAACCCCTCCATTAACCCACCATTCAAAACAAAGGAGAGATCTCTTCTCCCTCTCTCCTTCCCAACCCAAATTCGCATCCCCCCCTCCCTCCACTTGCTAGACCACCTCCCAGCCCCCTTTCTGCCCCTCCCACACCTTGAATCACCCCCTAACAGACCCCCACATAGTCAGGTGTCACCCCCACACCCATCCACCCCATTTCCCACCCCATCTACTCCGTCTCCCATCACCTTTCATCACCCTATCCATCTCAGTTCGCAGGCAGAAGTTGGAGCCCAACTTGCAGAGACTGCCTCGGTGCTGTCCGACGTCATCTAGAGGTGCACCATACATCACCGGAAAGGCCTTCCAGTCTTCATCGCAGGCGAGGTGGATTCGTCTCGTTCCGACTTCACTACAGATCGTGGTGCCCATTCTCGTCCGACTGCGCAACCGGGACCAGAACCTGGACCAGAGCTGCAGTGCAGAAGCTACCACGGCCACACCCCTCAACTTATGAAGGCGCCACTTGGCCGAGAGCTGATACCACAAGGCATCTACCATCACCAACAAGCGGCGTCCCTTTTGGCATCAGGAAAAGCCTTTTCCAATTTTTCTCTCCCGGGCACGCAGAACAGATCGTTCAAGTCCTACCCTGACCCCCCCTCACTCAACGGACTCCTCCTCGCCACCCCGACATCGTCTAGTGCTCTGCTTGGTTGCTTCTAGAAGAAGACTCATCCACGGTCGTCCTCGAATTGGTCTCGCATCAATCGGACTTCGGGAGCGGTCATGGTGACTACATTCATCTGCTGCTGTACCCTGGGAACAGTACGAATCTGAGCGCAGGGGCCCTGTTCCAGAGCCTGCCCCAGCTGGTGACGACTTCAAGACTGTGCAAAAAAATTCACAGACGTGCCTGGATCCGTCAGCGTCGTTTCAGCGCCGGTCTTGTCAAATTCTGAGTTAGGAGGAGTGCACAGCGATGACTACACCACAGTAATGACTACACCGACTCCCTATCCTGCTGTCCCAGACCTGGGCAGATTCGGTGGGGTGCTTCATCGGCGCTAATCAAGCATAACTCCCTTCCCCGCCTGGCCGGCTTAGCACCCCTCCCTGCATGGACGTAGTGTTTGGTTTGTAACCTCATTTCCCCACCCCTAGTCCACCCCCTCTGTGAGGGCGTAGTGATTGTACTAGTAGGTAAGCGGCCGAAGCGTCATCGGCGCGGCGTGCGGGTAGCCCACGCTTCCCCGCTCGCCCTCGTCTCTGGTCGGAATCGGCGTCCTCACGCCGATCAGGTGAGCTTCTGGCCACTTCCTCTGCTGGCTTTACTTTTGCTTGTCTTAGTATTGTTTCTAGTTGACCGTCGGCGGTGAGGTGAGCGCCCGATCTCAAACGCCATTGAATTGTGTGACCACCGCTGAGAGAGTTGAGAGTGTGACACTACAACCCACGCCCTCAGCGTGCCAGCCGCCCTTGAAATTGGGTATCCCTGGCCCATTGGGGACCATCCCTAGCTAGCCATACCCTTGGAACCTTGAGGTCCAACCTCGGACCCTCACCGCCATCGCCGGTCCTCCTACGGACCCGAGTGTGCCTACGCGAGTGAGTCCGCTTATGTGACGTTGCCAAATTGTTGTGTTGCTTGCAATTCTAGGTCCGAGGGGTTCGTGTCACATCAAAAGTGAATGGGATTTGATCATGGCCTAGCATATTACTTCTTCTTCTTCACCCCCCAACTTGAGATCATCAACTTCTTTAGAACTCTCCTCAGAAGTGCAATTTAGCTCAAGCTTCTCGAGATCATCTTTTTGATGATTATCATGACTACAACTAGCTCTCTCCAAAACTTCCTGATAAGACTCCTCCATAATTCCCCCATTATCTAAATTAAGAGTGACTTGAGTATTAAGTTCATGGGGATTCATGGGTTGATTACAAAAGCTTTCAAATTATGGAAGTTGATAATGAGAATTTACATTGGAGTAGCTAGGCAATTGATCCTCTTCCACGCCATTGATGTTTGTAGCAAGTCGATCTAGTCGGGCTTGGATGGATTGATTTTAAGCCATGATGAATTGATAAAATTGATTAAAGTTATCCTCCTGCTTGAGATTTGATTGTGGAGGAGATAAATGTGTAGATTGAGAAGCAAAATTCGAAGGATAAGAAGTTGAATAGTGAGGTAGGGGAGATGATGTGCGTTGTCCTCCATAGTGGGCTTGATCATAAGAGTGATTTGAAGATGGAGCCCACTTTTGAAAAAAGTGATCTGGAAGATTTTGGGTCGGGCTTGATAAGAATCCCAAGAACTATTATGTTGTCCTCCCCCATAGGAATCATAAGAAGGTCTGGAGGGTCTTTGAGCAATTTGAGCCTGTTCTTGGGGGCGAAATGAATTATAGGGCCCACGAAGGAATTGAGTGGATTTGACATGATCATGATTAAAGGAATGAAGTTGGGCCCTCATGAGTGATGGGCTTTCATTGTAAGTCGGCCAAGAATGTGAACTATCGTAATGGGCTAGGCCAGGTTGGGTGAAAGGTAGAGGTTGAGTGGGACTATTGTTAACATAATGGGCCAGCTTGGCCCACATGTCATTATGATCATGATAATAAGGTGAAATGAAAGAATTTAAATTCATGGCGCAAAGAATAGATCAAGAAACATGGGCCAACAAGTCCACCTCATCGAATTTATTAGTCAACTCAAATATTATAATTTTCTCACCCATTTTTTTTAAATTCACTTTTTTATTATTTTTTTATTTTTTTAAATGATGCAAATGCAATGAATTAATCACTATATGAATGCAAAATGATGATTTTTTTTGTTTTGACACAAACTAGGAGAAAGAGAGAGAAGAGAAGGTTTTTTTTAATTTTTTTTGTTTTGATTTTTTTATGCAAACACAAACAAGTTGTCATACAAATTACTAATGACCTATGTGTGGCCTAGACCTACAAATTGGGTTTCACAAAATGGCTAAAGTGTAACTTGAGTTCACCCTCAATATTTCTACCGGCCAGGTAAGAGGTGGGGCAGTGGGAGGCTCCCCTTACTTTCGCAAGGTCCTAATTAAAAATCACTAGCCCGCTTAAGGCGTTTACCATCCGACCGTCTTGCCTTAGGCACTGATTTTCACAAGAGGGTAAGCCCAAATAACTCAAGAACCACAATGTGAACCTAGGGCCAATGTCTATTGGATTTTATTTAAGGTCTAGGTGATGCAAAGATGCAGGGGAATTGTAGTTTGTGGGCTAAGGAAGGGTGATGAAATCTCCACCTTATCTTGCTTATGGGTATTTCCCTTAAGATACTTTGAAATGATATGCAACAAACTAAGTTCAAATAAGGGGTTCTATGGAAGCGTGGAAATGCATGAGCATGCTTTTGGAAAAGTTAGAGTACTCACCTTGCCTCCCGTAATCTTCAACAATGCAATAAACAATAATTAAACAACAAGGAAAAATAAATACTATCCAAAATGATGCATGACCTAAAACATACAAGTGTGATTTCTACTCTTGGAATGAAGAATTTTATTGAGTTCAAGTGAAGAGTTTTTTTTATTTTGTGAACCTATCTAACCACAATATGCAAGAATCATTAAGAAAATGACACAAAATGAGAGGAATAGGTTTAAAGACTTACTTGATGCGCAATCCCTCGTTCTTTTTTTTGAAATAGTCAATTCAAAAACTTAAGAAAGGAAGGAGAACTTACCTCTGAATTTTTTTAATTTTTTTCTTTTTTTCCTGAAAAAAATAAGAAAAGAGAACTTTATTATTGCACTATAAACACAAGGAAAAAAAATTATTAAGTTAAAAATCATCATTCTTCCCCGACAACGGCGTCAAAAATTGATCACGCGAAAATTCGTCGTTTAAAACACGCGTATCAATCTTAAAATTTTCAACTCGCACTAGATGAAAGTAAGACGTAATAAGGTGGCGAGAAGGGTCGAATCCACAGGGAAGAAGAGATTTTTAGAGTTAAAAACCTTGGAGTCCTTTGGAAAACACTTGTGATTTAGCTTTACTTAAATAAAATAGTGAAATGATGAACATACCAAACACTTAATTGAAAACACATATGACTATGTGCCTATGCTATAGAAAATAATTGCATGAAGTGAAAAGAAGAGATAGAAGAAGGAGGTAGAGAGGGTAGAAGATCAAGAATTAGATCAAAAGAACAACTCCTTTCATTAACTTAAAAGAAAGAGTATATGAAGTGCAAGACAAGCTTACAACAAAGATGTGACGAGATTACAATGAAGTAAAATTAAACTAAAGTAATAAAAATAAAAGGAGCCTGAGATTTGAAGATGATAGCAGCAATGGTGATGATGGCGCCGTCCTCTCTTGGCCTTGGATCACGAACCACCTTGCGGAAGATGTCATCTACACCGGGAGGAAGTCACCTTTGTCGTTGAAGTAACCTTTGGAGGGTGAATAACTTTGAAACCAAGATGAATTGGGGGATACCAAAGAAGAAGAAGTTGACGAGGAGGAAGATAGGAAGAACTTTGATGAAGGTCACAGAGAGAGAAAATATGAGGAAGATGGTGAAATCAGAGAAAGAAGGGAAGTGGTCTGCACGGATGAACAACAACTGTGTAAAAAACTAAACTGAGAAGAATTAAAAATAACTTAACAATGTGATAGAATTAGAGGAAGTAGTAGAAGAATAAAATTTATATCTACAAGAGAGAAAGAACTTTCATGAAGAACTCAGATAGAAAAAAAGAGCAGAAGGTCTTCAAAATTGAGGAATAACAGAAGCTAACACCTCGGATGAACAGTAAAATCACAGGATAGTAAGTTGCAAAATGAGAAATAACTTCCAAACCAGAAAACATTAGAAGATGATATAGAAGAAGAAGTTATAGAAGACGTAAAAATAAAGAACTTTCATGAAAACATCAAGAGGCAAAAATGACGAGAAGGGGGAGAAATAAGGGAAAGAACAGAGAGAAATTCTGGTTCACAGATGAATAGGATAGCATAGTGCAAAATATGAAATATCGTAAAAACTAGAAGGAATTAGAAGATGATGCAGAATAAGCAGTTGTAGAGCATTTAAAATTGAAGAACTTACAGGAAGAAAGCCAGAGGAGAAGAGGAATAGAAGAGGGTGAAATCGACGGCGTAAGGTTGGGAGAGAAAGAGTGAGAGATTGCCAAAAGAAGAACTCCCCTTCTCCTCCTTGTCATGGGCTATTTATAGGAAAAGTTGGGTCAATGGAGGGTGGAGATTATATCAAAGGGAGATGGATGGTTGGGATTTAGGTAGAAGATGATGTATGGGAAAAAGAAAAAGGAGGTGGGCAGCCCCTTTCTTGGACTTTGGGCACCCCCTTTCCCAAGGCTCATCATGTCTCTCCTTTATTTCAAACTTTGAATTCAATTTTCCCTCCAACCAAAATATGTGTTACTTTTTCTCAATTTCAAACTTTTGAAATTTATTTTCCCTCCAACCAAAATATAAACTTCTGTGTTTGACTTGGTCAAAGTGGTGATGACAATTTTACCCTCTGAGTTTCTTGCAATTACCTTCAATGTCCTGCACACACATAATTATAATTTAGTTCATAAAAATTATCATAATGTGCACATAAATCTCAAATGCTCATGGTTATGCAATGGAGAATTAATGCTCATGGCCCTCAACTTTAATTTATTAAATAATATCACCAAATTAATCAATTTGCGTGAAATCTCCAATTTAAATGTGGAGTTGAGATTAACTATGAAATATGCATAATTGCTTAATTATATGCACATAAATTAGTGTACATGCGATCAATTACTACAGAAAATGGACACTTATCAAGCACATGTTTCTATAGCCCCTTATAGGATGTCCCCCAATGAACTAAAGAGGCAGTTATAGGAACTATTTGATAAGGGTTTAATCAGACCTAGCACATCCCCCTGGGATGCACCGGTTCTATTTGTCAAGAAAAAGGATGGCTCTCTCAGGCTATACATAGACTACCGGCGACTGAATCAACTTACAATCAAAAACAAGTATCTGTTGTCGCATATTGATGAGCTCTTCGATCAGCTTTCAGGAGCAGAGTATTTCTCCAAGATATACCTCAGATCATGTTGTCATCAGCTTAGAATTAAAGAAGAAGATATTTATAAATCGGCTTTTCGAAGTCGTTATGGCCACTATGAATTCGTGGTGATGCCATTTGGGTTAACAAATGCCCCAGTAGCATTTATGCAACATATGAATAATTTTTTCCAGCCATATCTGGACCAGTTCATCGTCGTCTTCATTGATGACATCCTGGTATATTCCAAGACAAAAGAGAAACATGAAGAGCATCTGAGAATAGCTTTACAAACACTTAGAGAACATAAACTTTATGCCAAGCTTAACAAGTATGAGTTCTGGCTCAAGGAAGTTTCATTCCTAGGCCACATTATTTCAAAAGAAGGTATCGCTGTGGATCCTTCTAAAGTAGAAGCGGTCAGAAACTGGAGCCGGCCAACGACTGTATCAGAAGTAAGGAGCTTTCTGGGTCTAGCTGGTTATTATAGGAGGTTCATTAAGGACTTCTCAAAAATTGATGTTCCTTTAACTAGACTCACAAAAAAAGAAAATCCTTTTGTCTGGTCAGAGGAATGTGAAGAGAGTTTTCAAACTCTTAAGAACCATCTTACTACAGCTCCTATTCTATCACTACCGGTGGAAGGTGGTGGATTTGAAGTATATACGGATGCGTCTGGCATTGGGTTAGAGTGCGTCCTCATGCAAAATGGAAAGGTAATCTATTATTCTTCAAGACAATTGAAGCGTCACGAGGAAAATTATCCCGTGCATGATTTAGAATTGGCAGCTGTTATTTTCGCCTTAAAGAATTGGCGTCATTATCTCTATGGAGAGAAGTTCACGGTCTACTCAGACCACAAAAACTTGAAATACTTATTCTCTCTAAAGGAGCTAAATATGAGGCAGAGGAGATGGTTAGAATATCTCAAGGACTTTGATTTTACTATTCAATATCATCCTGGCAAGGCTAATGCTGTAGTCGATACACTCTGTAGAAAACCAATGGGAAAACTATCAAGTCTTATGATTAGTATGACTAATCTTATTCCTCAATTTGCTCAGTTGAACTTAGATATTGACATGAAGGAAGAAGATTATTTTGTAGCCAATATCCGAGCTCAACCTACATTAATGGAAGATCTAGTCAGGCTACAAGACAATGATCCCGTATTACTAGAAATCAAAGCCAATATTGAGCAAAGGTCGGATTTCTCTATTACCAATGATGGAAGGTTACTATTCAAAGATCGAATGTGTATACCGGATCATGTTGATACGAAGAAACTGATCCTAGAAGAAGCTCATAATTCCAAGTACACCATTCAACCAGGTGGTACAAAAATGTATCAAGATCTCAAAAGAAATTTCTGGTGTCCCAATATGAAGAGGGAAATCACTGATTTCGTGTCCCGTTGTCTCACTTATCAACAAGTAAAGGCAAGGCATTTTAGACCCGCAGGTAAATTACACCCCTTGAATATTCCCGAATGGAAATGGGAGAGTATAGGGATGGATTTCATCATGGGATTACCTAAGACCAGAGGAGGATACGATGGTATCTGGGTAATCATAGATCGATTGACTATATCTGCACATTTCATACCAATCAAAAGTCGATGGTCTGTGGATATTCTAGCAACATTATACATAAAAGAAATTGTCAAATTATATGGTGTCCCTATCACTATTATATCTGATAAAGATCCTAGATTCACATCGCAGTTTTAGAAGGGTCTACAATATTCACTAGGGACTTGATTGAATTTTAGCATAATATTTCATCCACAAACTAAGGGTCAGACTGAAAGAACAAATCAGGTAGCAGAATATATGCTCAGGGCTTGTGCTATTGATTTTGGAGGAAGTTGGCATGATCACTTGCCTCTGGTAGAATTTACATATAACAACAGTTATCAGGCCAGCATACAGATGGCACCCTTTGAAGCTTTATATGGAAGAAGCTGTAGATCACCAATATGTTGGAATGAAATAGGGGAAAGGTAATTTCTAGGCCCCGACATTATCAGGGATTCTTCAGAGAAAATTAAACTCATTCGAGAAAGATTGTAGATGGCACAAGATAGTCAAAAATCTTATGCTGATAATCGAAGGCACGACTTGGAGTTTCAAGTAGGAGATCATGTATTTCTTAAAATTTCTCCAGGTCGAGGTATTCAAAGATTTGGTATTAATGAAAAACTTACTCCAAGATTTATTAGTCCTTTTGAAATTCTGAAAAGAGTTGGTGAAGTAGTTTATCGGATTGCTTTACCTCCACAATTATCCGAAGTTCATAATGTATTTCACGTCTCGATGCTCAAGAAGTATGTACTCGATCCCTTCCATGTCATCACTTATGACAATCTGGAGATTAAGAAGGATTTGACATACGCACAAAAACTAATCAGAATACTTGAACGAGAAGTACGTCAACTTCGGAACAAGACTATTCCCGTGGTTAAAATCCAGTGGACAAAGTCAGGAGAGACATGGGAAACTGAAGAAGTTATGCGCAAAAGATTTTCAGAATTATTTGAATGTAAGTACACTCTCCACAATCCATGTATTAGATTTGGGGACCAAATTCCTTTAAGTGGGGGAGGGTGTAATGACCCAGAATATTTATATTATTTCAGGAATTATTTAATATTTTTTAGAATTTATTAGAAATTTATTTAGGCCCAATTATGGTAAACGATTAATCTAGCCTATTTAATTGAAGCCCAAAAGGTTTAAGGACCAAGCCCATGAAGTTTGGACTATATTCTAGAAGGCTATTTAGCCTATTCACGAATTATAAGGACAAATACTCATTAATTAAATAAATAAGTGGATAAGACGAAATTAGAATTTGAATTCATTTCAAATTCGGCACCTACGATAGGTAACGGTCTATCGTGCGATCGCCACAGGGACCTGACGCTCTAGGGTTCGACCGTTATGTTCTGGCTAATTCCGTGAATCGAAGAAAGACCAAAAAGATTAGATTTTTGATAGTCTATCTCTTAGGGATCGAGATGGGAGGACTAGTAAACATGTTAAGGACTCTCAGAAGTCGATCTAAGGTCTAATAAGGACTCTAGAATCGATCTAATCCTCAAACCCTAGCAAAACCCTATAAATAGGACCTAGTTTTGACCTGCATGACCCCTACATTGGCTCGCGTGGAATCAAGGTAAGACGACATTATTTCAGGTAGGTTCTTTAGAGGTTTTTGTCCCTTATACATAGGACTAATCTTCCTCAAAATTTCGTGCTAGGAGATTGACTACACGAGGAGCTAGAACCATGCAAAGTTGCTGGTTTCATCACGTCAACCCTGGAAATTGTACAATGAGGTGATGAAGATCAGGAGATTAGAACATCTAAACAAGGTATTTAGAGTTCGATTCTTTAAAACTTTTTGTTTCCCTTAGTTTCATCTTCTTACCCTCCAAATTTCATGTCTATAGGTCAAGGGATTACGGAGTTAGAGCAACGTGAAGTTGCTAAAAATTCACAGGAAGGGAAGAACTAGGACGTGTCTTGTAGTCCCGAATTGGAAGTTGAAAACCCAGGAAAGGGGTAGGTTATCTTATGAATGGCAAGAACATCATGATAGGAGTAAACGTCCTCTAATTTTGTTTGATTTCATGCACTATAGACCATGAATTTCATGTTTTAGTTCGGTCTATGCATACATGCATATCTTTAGCCTAAATTAAAGATAAAAATATATTCTCTTATAAATTCACTGGAACCTATGCATCTAGATGGCCTTTACTTCTTTTTGTCATGATTAGAGTAGTTAATTTTTTTTATTCTTCGTGCATGAGATGTTTTAAACCATAGTTCTTTTATTTTACTTTCAGCAGTGCTCTGATGGATTATAGTTAGACCGCCAGAATACTCTAACGGCCTTATAATAAACCGTTACATGCTTTGTAATACTTAAGTTTCTCTGAAATCTCTGACGGACCAGAATCAGAGCGTTACAACGTTCTAGCGGCCCCACGATAAACCATCACAGAACTGTGACGCGCTCATCTTCGACCGTCAGAATACTGTGATCTGTCAACCCGAGACAAAATTGGAAACAGTCAACTTAGCTTATAAATAAAGTCTAGATATCTAAGTTTTGACCTGTTTTTATGACTTTGAGTTTTATTACTTAATTCATGATAGAAATTGCATGTCTAAAGCACCTTGAGTTATTTTAAGCGTATGTTAATTTCATTTACTGAACTCTATAGTTTTGTATTAAAACCATGATTTTAAATGTTGTATTGATGGAGTTTATCATGGTTTCACATCGCTACACATTCTATCTCATCTATAGAGTCATTTTCTTTAAGTACGTGGCGTATACTCCGGTATGTGTCCACTAGTTACACTTTTGCACTATAGGAACACACTCTTAAACTTGAGGACCTCTCTATTGGATATTCCTTCCAATGACTAAGAAATCTTGTTTCAAGGCCTCTGTAATTCTTCGCGAGCCTGAGATTCCCACTAGGACGCCGAGTTGGTTGTACCATTAAAGCCCAATTGTCTAGAAAAGCACTACCGAAGTTTTGGAATTCTGTCAATGTAACGGCCTATTACTCGACCGTCAGGCACATCTAACGGTCCAGTATACAACCATCACATTACTGAGTCCAATTTATTCTTTCTGGATTCAGCCCATTCTAACGGTCCAATACTAAACCGTCACGTTCATGTAGCGGCCCATTACTTGACCGCCACAATTCCTGAGTACTTTAACCCGAGGTTTGACCCTTCCAAGGTTCCTAGATGGTCTTGTCATATTGCTCAAGATACTTAATTTTAAATTATGGAAGATAAGAAATATACTGTTATGCTAAGTCATTCTTGATCTCTCATGTTCTTAATCGAAGTATTCATTCATTGAATTATTGTTACCATGGACTTATTGAACTTGTTATATTATTGGCCTTATTTTATTGCTTAAACGTGGAAGTAGCTTGATTTATACTTGAAGATGAGGATCGAGCATTGATTGTGTTCAAGGGCTTTATACTAGTCCCCTCGGCTGATTGCCAAAAACATACTATTATAAACCATGAGGTATGATGCTACTGGCGTCGCATTGCGCTGGGAGTACTTTCTCTATAAATAAGTGAAAATCCACAGGCATGACATATACATGTACATGACTTTCTTACTTGTTACATGATATTCCACAGAAATTCACCAAATACTTGCTCATAAGCAAAAGATGTTTGTGTGATGATTTACGTGGTTTGCTAGTACATTCTCGATATATTCTTGTTCATGAAAGGCCATATTACATTCTTGTTTGATCATAAATGCTCATTTCTATCTTAAACTTGATCGTATCATTGATCGCATTTCGCATGATTTTACCTTATTCTTTAGAGCTAAAATGCTAATCACTTTAATAGTGCCTTCATGTTGATGCGAAGATACCTACTGAGCAAGTGTGCTCATTACCTATTTTCTAATCTTTTCAAGAGATGGAAGTGATTCGAATTCGGATTCGAGTTATACAAGTGGCGGGTCCGAGAGTGAATGAAAGTCGTATCAAAATGAGAGTGAAGACTTAGGAAGTCAATCTTGTTTAGATCGAGTCTTTGTAATTTTCCTTTTCTTGAGTCTAATGGATTGGAGAAGGTGAAACGAAGTGATGTAGTAACATTTTATCATTTGATATCATTAATGAAAGAGAGATATTGAATGATTGTGCAATTGTATTTTTATGTGTGATTGTCTTACGCTCTGATCGTTTTGCTCACAAGAGGCTTACCATGCCGACTGTTCACATTTCTCGAGCTAGTCTTTCGCTGTAATAAAGGCTCGGGGCGTGACAAGGAGTATGTGTAGAAGGCGGAGACGGGTGATGGACCACTCAAGCGGGAGTGTGAATAGAAGAAGGTGGGTGATGCGCCACCCGAGTGGGGATAGAAGGATGATGAGAAGGAGAAGATACACCCTCAACAATAGTCTTAAGGGCTTGGAATTTTTGAGGGGTGAGATGATCTAATGCATGCAAGACTTGGTAAACCTTCTCATCGTGTGGGGTAGATGGTTCCCGGGGAGTAGTGGCTTGCAATTGATGCAAGGGATCATGAGATTGGAAATTGCCCATGGGTCGGGCAAGACCATAGGAGTGAGGATATGGTCCCTTAGAAAGATTGTGGTGAGAACCATGAAATTGAGGATTATAAGAGGTGCTAGGTTGATCATCCTCATAAATGTGATTATGGTTAAACATGGTTTGATTATCAAAGCGAAACATTATGCAAACAAGCAATATTCAATCAAGGCAATTTTACAAAAATATCAAACAAGTTGATGTTTACGCTTGATTTTTCTTAGTTGAACCTTAATGTAAATTAGATGGTTTTTGACAAAATTTGATATGGTTCACACAAGGTAGGAACCCAGTTTCAATGTGATTTTCTTCAATGCCAACTAGGTATACTCTCTCACCACGTATAGGCCAACTAAACCCGGGGAACTTCAAGGTACAACCTGCCCGACGTCCGTGAGGGAATCCACAGGTGCGGAGACTTATGGAGGCTTGGTTTAGGAATTTCTGGTCCAAAGAGACAGAATGCTCAATGGAGGGTCCTTCCTTCACCAAGAGGGGCTAAGATCTCCTAGAAAGTGTGGGGAGAGGAGGTCTCCCAAGCCAAATGCGCTATGAATGTAGAACTAATGTAAAATAAAGACAATATACATGTATGAATAGAGATATATGAGAATGATGCAGAACAAGTCACAGAAGAAGGGAATTCTATGAAAACTCAGGAAATTGGCGCCCTGACAGTGGCCACCAATTCCTGAATGGGCGCCCATTGTCTGGGCACCAATTCTATTCCTTCCTTTGTTTTTTCCAGAAAAGGCAGGGAATTGGCGCCCTACTCAATGCCATTAATTTAAGAATGGGCGCCCTGAAGTCCTGCGATTAATGACACCCAAGAGGGGGGGTGAATTGGGTGATTACAAATTCTAGAAAACTTGTACCCGATTTAAACATATATGATAAAACATCAACTACGAAATTCAGATTTTTTTATCTACAAGTTAGATTTATCAAAATCTATCGCCACGATAGTTCTTCGGTACTAGGCGAAGGTGTAAATCCAAGGATCCTACTCACGTAAGGTGCTATCATCATGACAAGACTGATCTTGTCAATTCAAAAATAATTTTTGATATATCAAAGATCTATTTATAGAAAAGATCGATTATGCTAGATCTGAAGGATCAAACGCGGAAGAACAACATGCACGAACAAACACACGGAATGGGGGTAGAAGAAATGAACCAAACCACACAATAGACAAGGATTTTAAGGTGGTTCGGATGCAACGACGGCAACCTACGTCCACCCCTCACCAAAACATGGTGAGGCTTCACAACTGGAAACCAGCACGGGGATGAATCCCCAACACGGAGCCATGCTCCAGTGCACACGTAGGACAACGCCTGCACACACACGAGGACATGCCCCAGCACACGCACGGAGACATAGTCTCCAACACGATCTAACGACCAGATCAACAACACACACACACGCTGTAACAGATGCATCACTCTACACACACAAACACCTAGATCTGGATAGATCCACACACACACACACGCAGATCTGAAGATATCCACGCGCACACACGGATCTGAACGAAACACCACACATAACCACGGATCTAGGTAGATCTACACACACACGAATGTTTAGAGATTACAAGAACACACACTTGAAGCTCGATGGAAAATAGAAGTGAAAACATAAATGAAACTTCATATTTAAGCTCCCCCTTAATGGATGAAGAAGATCTTTGATGAAGCTTGCTTCTCAGCTTGATTTCCACTTGAATGGCTTCAGGATGATCTTCAAATGCTTGAGATTTGATGAAGAATGCTTGGACGAAACACTATTCATGGAGTTCTTCCTTCAGTCTTTTTTCTCCTTTGATAGCCTTCCTTTGATCCCCTTGTATACTTAGGGTTTCTTGGCTGAAGAGTTATTTTTATAAGACTTAGGATGGTCAAGGGACAAGTCAGGAACCAGATCCACGATTTTAGGCAAGTTAGGAAGCTTTTAGACCAAAAAGTCCTAGAAAGAGGCTTTGAACACGTTCAGCAAACAAAGTCAACAAAGGGGGCTTCGAAGGGTTCGGTCGACCGAAATGTTTGGTCGGTCGAGCGAACTCTGTGACTTCTGTAAGTTTTCAGTGCTGGGAGAATCAGTCGACCGACTTGACCCATCAGTCGACCGAACTCTATAATTTCTCAGAGTTCTGCATGCTGGAAATTTTTGTCAACCGAACTCAGCCCATTGGTCGACCGAACTCTGGACTTCGTGTAAAATTAAGTTGTTAGCCCGTGAAAGTATATCTATATAATCAACCTTTGGATTGAACGTATGTTTGCATCTATGTGAAGTCCGTTTGAACTCTATTTAAGCATTTTGAAGACTTGATCATTTGAAGTATTTGATAAGATGGAGTTTAGCCTTAATTACATTCTAGTGTTCGCCCTTAAGCTAGTGCGCATAACGTGAGATGGAAAACACATCCAGGGTTTTTTTATCATCAAAATCACTTGGAGAGACTCAACAATCTCCCCCTTTTTGATGATGACAGAACTCTAGACCAAAAGATGCATTTGCATGCCGATAACCAAACTTGAAACTTGAAATCAATGCATTCCATACTTGCAAGCTCCCACATGGTTCTTGTACGTGGCGGAGTTTACACTCACTGTCACGCCCCGAGCGCGGAAGATACCCGGAGATGCGCGACGTGTCTATATCAATCATATCAATCAGAGTGGTCGTGTATTCGACGCAAAGACAGAGATGCGCAAAATAGCAAGATAACCCAATCCTTTATTTCATAATGGATAGACTATTACAAATCCAATACTCTGTTTAATAAAAAGGAAAAGAATACATATTTGACTCAAGAAACTATAGGAAAGACTAGACGACACTTGAGCAGCTCTATCACTTTCACTCTTGAACATTCCCATCCGATTGACTTCCATCGTCGTCGGACTTACCTGAAAAGTACAAAGGGACAAACGGAATGAGCGAACGCTCAGTAGGAAATTATATCTCAAGTACTAGCAAGGGGTTTAAGTAATTACATCTTTCATGAATGCAATAAAGCTATGCATGCTCGCATAAAACGACAAGATAGAGAGAATGTAATATCAAGAAATAAGATGAACTTAATCATGAACTTCCAACAAGATGACAAGTGTATTCAAGGTATTCAAGCAAGCACGTTTAACAAGTCATGTCAAGAACTTTGGCTATCATGTATCAAGCAAGTAAATTACCCTTTTTCGGGCCACGCATTTCATGTAAAGTCAAGTACGATTCAAGTACAAGATGTGTGTGGAATGTCCAATCAAGCAAGTCAAGTACTCGGTATAATGCCAGATACCTTATCATTTTAACTCCCATGGGCACAAGTACTTTCGGGTGCTCCTCCCAGGACCAGATCGGGCCCTATATGCACAGGCATTTATCATGTATTTTTGACATCCACTCTTGTTTATATAGCCAATATAGAGTTTCAATATTCAAGCTTGTAGACATGTATGACAACTTTGACAGAATAGAGTCCAAAAATATGACAAAGGACATAGATTGGCGATAATAACGGTAAAATCACGATATCAATAAAACTAGGTAGAATATGGTTCCCTTAACTTAGGTCCCATGACAAATCAATATGGACATTCTTTATATAGAATTGAGGTCCACATAAACATTAGATCAAGCAAGATACCCTCATTCTTATCATAGAATTGAGGTTTACAAGAACGACATGATATGGCATGATATCATCATCCCATTAAGAATTTCTTATGATATACTCTTTGTATAATCATAAGGGCCGGTATACCATGTTTCTTTAGATTGACATGGCAAGGATCGTGTAATGGGTTTTTAGGGTACAACCAGCTCAGTCGGCCTTGAGGGAATCCAAGGCTACGAGGAGTCTTACGGAGGTCTCTATGACTAACTCGCTAGTCCAAAGGAACGGAATGTCCAATGGAGAGCTTGTATGTCAATGAGAGTTGAGTGTGATCGATGAAACAACGTGAAACGTGGGACTATACTCACGGAGTGGAGAATAGTGCCGATATATATATTATATAACATATGAAATCATCGGTTAACAAAAATAGGGAAAAATCAGTTTTACAGTAAAATAACGACTTAGGTCAAGTCGTTTCTCAAGTAATTAACGCCTAACAGAAGGGCGTTTACATATTTCTATTTTACAGAATTTTCAATAATTTATTAATTCATGAAAAACACGCCCTAGTCAGGGGCGTTTGTCAGGTAAGTAACGCCTAACATAAGGGCGTTTACATATGTTCCGTTTTGCAGAATTTCATTATTTCAATAATTTATATAAACGCGCCCTGGACAGGGGCGTTTCTTCAGAGTTGACGACTATATAAGCAGGCGTCTCATTATTTAAATATTTGACAGAATATAAATAATTTTCAGGATTTATTTAAAACACGCCCTGGAAAGGGGCGTTACTGTTTAATTTTATTTTACAGGATATACATAGTTCAGGAATTTACAGAAAACGCGCCCTAGAAAGGGGCGTTTCTTTTCAATTTACGCCCTGTGATGGGGCGTTAACAGGTGTAAAACGACGTTGTCAAGGTCGTGAATTCAAGGAATTTACAATATTTCAACAAATAAATTTCCAAGACAGGAGACATGATCATGACAAGAAAATTAGCAGGAATTTACAGGTAGAGTCATGCAAGATATTAGAATCGATATTTCATATTTATTGAATTTTAAACAGGATCAATTATTGATTACATGCGATTGTTCATGAAATTAACGCCTGTATACAAGGCGTATACTTTTAATTAACGACCACTGTGATGGTCGTTTCTTTTAAAGTAGCGCCCTATTCAAGGGCGTTTCTTGAAAAATTTACAGAAAACGTATAAACTATGCAAACTGTATAAATATATCATGCATGGTGCTTCTTATATTTATTTTTAGTTTGGGCTACGAGACTTGAGAAAATCCTACCTTATGATCTGGATGAAGGAGATGAAAGGGCTTTGAAGCTTCAACTGCAACTTAATAGAAGAAGAACAATCGTTCTTCCGTCAACCTGGAGAGGAAACGAAGGAAGATTAATGATCTTCACAGACATACCGGAAGCTATAACGAGGAATCATAACCTCGTTCTTTAGGCAAGCACCTGATCCTTAACCTGCATTAAAGGAGAGGAAGAATAATCAATATTCTTCATGCGACTGTAAACAGACGGGCAAAAGAAAACAAGAAGAACGTATGTTCTTCACTTACCGTGTAGCAGTAGATCGTCCAAATAGGTTTAGGGTTGTTCGATCGAGACTATTTATAGGATTTTGGAGTCCTAACAAAAGTAGTGTTTGATTGAGGGTAACATATCCCTAATAGAGTCCTTACTCTAATAGACACTTACTAGATTAGGTTAATCTTTCCCTGGATAAGCTCTGGGTTCGAACGGGTCGCGAACTGAATTAACGCCTTTGGTCAGGGCGTTTATTCTTAAATTAACGACCTTGTTCAGGTCGTTTCTTAAGAAACGTCTTGTATAAGGGCGTTCCTTGTTTTTGAAACACGCCTAAGACATGGGCGTTTATTTTACTTGCCTATTTGGTCGCGTGAGAGTTGACGACCACATGCGTGGGCGTCCTTTCTTTAGTCACGCCGTATGTAGAGGCGTTTATTTTTAAATTAACGCCTTACTCAGAGGCGTTATTTTTAATTTGCTTTATTTTGTCTGTATTACTTCTGTACTATGTATGTTTTTACTTTTATTTCAATATTCATTTATCAGGGTTGCTACACCCTCCCCCACTTAAAAAGAATTTGGTCCCCAAATTCAATATATATAATTATACACGTGGAGAGTGTATATACCTCTTAGAATAACTCGGGAAATCGTTTCTTCATAGATTCCTCGGTCTCCCATGTCGCTTCGCGTTCGGGATTCTTATTCCATTGCACCTTGAGCATGGGAATAACCTTATTCCTTAGAGCTCGTATTTCTCGATCTAAGATCTTCATAGGCTTCTGTTCATAGGTGAGATCTTTCTGGATCACCAGATCTCTATGTTCAATAATATGAGATGGATCGTGCACATACTTCTTCAACATGGATATGTGAAATACATTATGTACCTCGGACAATTGAGGAGGCAATGCGATGCGATAAGCAACCTCGCCAACTCTTTCAAGTACCTCAAATGGTCCGATGAATCTTGGCGTAAGCTTGCCCTTAACACCAAATCTTCGTATGCCACGTCCAGGCGATATCTTGAGAAATACATGATCTCCGATTTGGAATTCAAGATCTCTCCTTCTTGTATCAGCATAAGCTTTTTGTCTCGTCTGAGCAACTTGCAATCTTTCTCTGATTACTTGTATCTTCTCAGTTGTATCCCTTACCATGTCTGGACCTAGCAGTTGTTTTTCTCCAACTTCGTTCCAGCATATGGGTGATCTGCAACTCCTTCCGTATAAGGCTTCGAAAGGTGCCATTTGGATACTAGCTTGGTAGCTATTATTATATGCAAATTCCACTAGTGGTAAATGATCGTGCCAGCATCCTCCAAAGTCAATGATGCATGCTCTAAGCATATCCTCAACAACCTGGTTAGTTCTCTCGGTCTGACCATCCGTTTGTGGGTGGAAAGCAGTACTAAAGTTGAGCCTTGTTCCTAACGAATGTTGTAATCCCTTCCAAAAATGAGAAGTAAAACGGGGATCTCTGTCAGACACGATTGAGACAAGAATTCCATGTATCCTGACTATTTCCTTGATGTACAGTGCAGCTAGCACATCAATTGACCATCGGCTTTTTATTGGCAAGAAATGCGCCGATTTAGTTAATCGGTCAATGATAACCCAGATTCCATCATGTCCTCCTTTAGATTTAGACAAACCCATGATGAAGTCCATACCAATATCCTCCCACTTCCACTTAGGAATATCTAGAGGGTGTAGTTTTCCAGCAGGCTTTTGGTGTTCCGCCTTGACCTGTTGGCATGTAAGACAGCGTGATACATAGTCCGCTATTTCTCTTTTCATATTGGGCCACCAAAAGTTCCTCTTTACATCTTGGTACATTTTAGTTGATCCAGGATGAATAGTGTACCTTGATCGGTGAGCTTCATCTAAGATCTTCTTCTTTAATTCCGGACAATCAGGTATACAAGTTCTACCTTTGAATAATAATCTTCCATCAGAAGTTAGTTGAAAATCAGATTATCCTTCTAATCTGCCCTTGATTTCCACTAATATAGGATCATCACCCTAAAGTGCTTGTATCTCAGATAATAAATCTGATTGTATGCTTACATGAGATAATGTAACAAATTTGGATTCCGTGTCCAAGCTTACATTGAGCTCGGAGAATTGTTCAAGTAACCTCCATTCTTGTATCATACAATTGGCTATCATTGCTCTCGGCTTTCGACTAAGGGCATCAGCAACATAATTACCCTTTCCGGGATGGTATTGTATATTGAAGTCGAAGTCCTTGAGATATTCTAGCCAGCGTCTTTGTCTCATGTTTAGCTCCTTTTGTGAGAATAGATATTTGAGATTCTTGTGATCGGAGTAGACAGTGAACTGTACTCCATAGAGATAGTGTCTCCATATCTTTAGGGCAAATACTACCGCGGCCAGTTCTAAGTCATGGACGGGGTAATTCTCCTCATGCTTCTTCAGTTGACGTGAAGAGTATGCTATGACCTTTCCTTGTTGCATTAGGACACATCCGAGGCCAATGCCAGAAGCATCAGTGTAGACCTCGAATTTCTCTCCTTCTATTGGTAGAGCTAACACCGGAGCTGTAGTGAGATGATCCTTAAGAGTTTGGAAACTTCTTTCACATTCCTCACTCCATTCATATCAGATCTCCTTACGAGTTAACCTTGTAAGGGGCACGGCGATCTTAGAGAAATCTTTGATGAATCGCCGATAATAGCTTGCAAGACCTAAGAAACTTCTGATCTCGCTTGCATTAGTGGGTCTTTCCCAGTTTCTTATAGCTTCAACCTTTGACGGATCTACAGATAAACCGTCCTTGGATATGACATGTCCGAGAAAAGCCACTTCTTCAAGCCAGAACTCGCATTTGCTGAGTTTAGCATATAATTGATTTGTCCTCAAGACTTGCAATGCAATCCTCAAATGCTCTTCATGTTCTTCCTTAGTCTTAGAATATATCAATATATCATCAATGAAGACTACTATGAATTGATCCAAGTAAGGCCTGAATATGCTATTCATTAACTGCATAAAGGCAGCAGGGGCATTTGTTAGTCCAAAAGGCATAACAATAAATTCGTAATGGCCATACCTGCTTCTGAATGCGGTCTTGTGAATGTCATCATCCTTGATTCTTAACTGATGATATCCCGTCCTGAGATCAATCTTGGAAAAATATTTGGATCCTGAAATCTGATCAAATAATTCATCGATTCTCGGCAGTGGATACTTGTTCTTGATAGTAAGATGATTCAACTGTCGATAGTCGATACACAATCTCATGGATCCATCCTTCTTTTTTACAAATAAGACTGGTGCTCCCCACGGGGAAGTACTTGGTCTAATAAACCCTTTTTGGATTAGTTCCATCAACTGCTCCTTCAACTCCTTGAGTTCAGCAGGGGACATTCTATATGGTGCTTTTGAAACAGGACCAGCACCAGGGACTAGGTCAATGGTGAAGGCCACTTCTCTTTGAGGGGGTAATCCCGGCAAATCTTCTGGAAATACGTCTGGGAATTCTCGCACTACCTGAACGTCTTCTATCTTGGTTTTCTTAGCTTCTTTAACAGTGACAAAAGCAAGGAAGGATACACATCCCTTCCTGACGAGCTTGCTTGCTCGAAGAGCCTAAATAAGAGGGGATTTGCTTCGACTCTTAGGACTAGTATAAGTCAGTTCTAGAAATTCTTTGAAAACGATCTTGCTATTACGGCAATCAACCGTTGCCTGGTACTTAGATAACCAATCTGCTCCTAGTATAACATCATATTCTTTTAGATCTAAACAGATAAGATCAATAGGAAAATTCTTTCCTCGAACCAATACCTCACAGTTTTGGTAATGATGCGTGATATCCGTCTCGTTTTCGAGAGGAGTAGACAACACTATTTTCATCCATTCCGGTTCTAGAGGTAACGGGTCAGCAAACTTCTTAGAAACAATAGAATGCGATGCACCCGTATCAAATAAGACATGTGCATATTTGGAACAAATTTTCAATGTACCTTCCACTAATCCGCCTTCTTCTTCAGGTTCGGTCTCCTGTATTGCATGAAGACGAGCATTCTTTGTCACCGGACGTTTACCATCGCCGGCTTGGTCGTTCATTAATGGACACTCGGGAATCCGATGCTCACGGCTTCCACAACGGAGACAAGCTCCTAATTTCCTCCAGCATTCTTCCGTCTTGTGACCAGCCTTGTCACAATGCTTGCAGACTGTATTCGAAGGGGTAGTGGTGATAGAGAAAGGCTTGGTCTTCTTGAATTTCTGATCTTGAGAGGAAGAACCTCCATTATTGGGCCTCTTCTTAAAGTTGGGTTTGAAAGAACCCGAACCCGTGACTTGTTCCTTCTTGTCTTTTCCACGGATCCTATCAGATAGTTCCGTGGCATCTTCAAGTAATTGAGCTCGGCGCACTATTTCAGAATAAATTTGGATGTCCATAGGCGCCAATTGAGTAATATAGTGGGGCCTAAGCCCATTAAGAAATCTACGGGCTTTCATCTTCTCCGTGCTAATAAGATGCTTAGCATATCTAGATAACCTGGAGAACTGAGCTTCATAATCTGCTAATGATAAGGATCGTTGCTTTAATGCAACGAATTCGGCAGCCTTCTTTTCTTGGACTCGGTCCGAGAAATATTTAGCATTGAAGTATTCCACGAATTCTTCCCATGTTACTTGAGTAGGATCGATGGTTGCTTCAATAGACTCCCACCAGCATCTAGCATCTTTCTCTAACTGGAATGTAGCTAATAGCACTTTGTCCTGGTCCGTGCATTGCATGACACGGAATATGCGTTCGGTTTCCCGAACCCAATGCTCGGCATCGTCCGGATCGGTCGATCCTATAAACTTCGGGGGATTCATATTCTTAAAGGCTTGGTGTAAGCTTCCAGCTCGTGGAGCACCACCTTGTGCTACCTGTTGTAGCACTTGGGTCATCCCTTGAAAGGTACGCTGCATGTTGCGCCATTGAGCACGTTCGGCAGCCATTATCCTACAATTACAATAATTATATTAGTACGTGATCGTATTTAAAGACTCGTATACTATGTTAAATCTAACCCTTGGTTCTACCCAATCTCACTGGTTTAAAGGTTCAACTTATCCTTGGACTTGGGTTTTTCCTAGGAATTGAATACCTTAGGCTCTGATACCACAAAGACTGTCACGCCCCGAGCGCGGAAGATACCCGGAGATGCGCGACGTGTCTATATCAATCATATCAATCAGAGTGGTCGTGTATTCGACGCAAAGACAGAGATGCGCAAAATAGCAAGATAACCCAATCCTTTATTTCATAATGGATAGACTATTACAAATCCAATACTCTGTTTAATAAAAAGGAAAAGAATACATATTTCACTCAAGAAACTATAGGAAAGACTAGACGACACTTGAGCAGCTCTATCACTTTCACTCTTGAACATTCCCATCCGATTGACTTCCATCGTCGTCGGACTTACCTGAAAAGTACAAAGGGACAAACGGAATGAGCGAACACTCAGTAGGAAATTATATCTCAAGTACTAGCAAGGGGTTTAAGTAATTACATCTTTCATGAATGCAATAAAGCTATGCATGCTCGCATAAAACGACAAGATAGAGAGAATGTAATATCAAGAAATAAGATGAACTTAATCATGAACTTCCAACAAGATGACAAGTGTATTCAAGGTATTCAAGCAAGCACGTTTAACAAGTCATGTCAAGAACTTTGGCTATCATGTATCAAGCAAGTAAATTACCCTTTTTCGGGCCACGCATTTCATGTAAAGTCAATTACGATTCAAGTACAAGATGTGTGTGGAATGTCCAATCAAGCAAGTCAAGTACTCGGTATAATGCCAGATACCTTATCATTTTAACTCCCATGGGCACAAGTACTTTCGGGTGCTCCTCCCAGGACCAGATCGGGCCCTATATGCACAGGCATTTATCATGTATTTTTGACATCCACTCTTGTTTATATAGCCAATATAGAGTTTCAATATTCAAGCTTGTAGACATGTATGACAACTTTGACAGAATAGAGTCCAAAAATATGACAAAGGACATAGATTGGCGATAATAACGGTAAAATCACGATATCAATAAAACTAGGTAGAATATGGTTCCCTTAACTTAGGTCCCATGACAAATCAATATGGACATTCTTTATATAGAATTGAGGTCCACATAAACATTAGATCAAGCAAGATACCCTCATTCTTATCATAGAATTGAGGTTTACAAGAACGACATGATATGGCATGATATCATCATCCCATTAAGAATTTCTTATGATATACTCTTTGTATAATCATAAGGGCCGGTATACCATGTTTCTTTAGATTGACATGGCAAGGATCGTGTAATGGGTTTTTAGGGTACAACCAGCTCAGTCGGCCTTGAGGGAATCCAAGGCTACGAGGAGTCTGACGGAGGTCTCTATGACTAACTCGCTAGTCCAAAGGAACGGAATGTCCAATGGAGAGCTTGTAGGTCAATGAGAGTTGAGTGTGATCGATGAAACAACGTGAAACGTGGGACTATACTCACGGAGTGGAGAATAGTGCCGATATATATATTATATAACATATGAAATCATCGGTTAACAAAAACAGGGAAAAATCAGTTTTACAGTAAAATAACGACTTAGGTCAAGTCGTTTCTCAAGTAATTAACGCCTAACAGAAGGGCGTTTACATATTTCTATTTTACAGAATTTTCAATAATTTATTAATTCATGAAAAACACGCCCTAGTCAGGGGCGTTTGTCAGGTAAGTAACGCCTAACATAAGGGCGTTTACATATGTTCCGTTTTGCAGAATTTTCATTATTTCAATAATTTATATGAAACGCGCCCTGGACAGGGGCGTTTCTTCAGAGTTGACGACTATATAAGCAGGCGTCTCATTATTTAAATATTTGACAGAATATAAATAATTTTCAGGATTTATTTAAAACACGCCCTGGAAAGGGGCGTTACTGTTTAATTTTATTTTACAGGATATACATAGTTCAGGAATTTACAGAAAACGCGCCCTAGAAAGGGGCGTTTCTTTTCAATTTACGCCCTGTGCTGGGGCGTTAACAGGTGTAAAACGACGTTGTCAAGGTCGTGAATTCAAGGAATTTACAATATTTCAACAAATAAATTTCCAAGACAGGAGACATGATCATGATAAGAAAATTAGCAGGAATTTACAGGTAGAGTCATGCAAGATATTAGAATCGATATTTCATATTTATTGAATTTTAAACAGGATCAATTATTGATTACATGCGATTGTTCATGAAATTAACGCCTGTATACAAGGCGTATACTTTTAATTAACGACCACTGGGATGGTCGTTTCTTTTAAAGTAGCGCCCTATTCAAGGGCGTTTCTTGAAAAATTTACAGAAAACGTATGCAAACTGTATAAATATATCATGCATGGTGCTTCTTATATTTATTTTTAGTTTGGGCTACGAGACTTGAGAAAATCCTACCTTATGATCTGGATGAAGGAGATGAAAGGGCTTTGAAGCTTCAACTGCAACTTAATAGAAGAAGAACAATCGTTCTTCCGTCAACCTGGAGAGGAAACGAAGGAAGATTAATGATCTTCACAGACATATCGGAAGCTATAACGAGGAATCATAACCTCGTTCTTTAGGCAAGCACCTGATCCTTAACCTGCATTAAAGGAGAGGAAGAATAATCAATATTCTTCATGCGACTGTAAACAGACGGGCAAAAGAAAACAAGAAGAACGTATTTCTTCACTTACCGTGTAGCAGTAGATCGTCCAAATAGGTTTAGGGTTGTTCGATCGAGACTATTTATAGGATTTTGGAGTCCTAACAAAAGTAGTGTTTGATTGAGGGTAACATATCCCTAATAGAGTCCTTACTCTAATAGACACTTACTAGATTAGGTTAATCTTTCCCTGGATAAGCTCTGGGTTCGAACAGGTCGCGAACTGAATTAACGCCTTTGGTCAGGGCGTTTATTCTTAAATTAACGACCTTGTTCAGGTCGTTTCTTAAGAAACGTCTTGTATAAGGGCGTTCCTTGTTTTTGAAACACGCCTAAGACATGGGCGTTTATTTTACTTGCCTATTTGGTCGCGTGAGAGTTGACGACCACATGCGTGGGCGTCCTTTCTTTAGTCACGCCGTATGTAGAGGCGTTTATTTTTAAATTAACGCCTTACTCAGAGGCGTTATTTTTAATTTGCTTTATTTTGTCTGTATTACTTCTGTACTATGTATGTTTTTACTTTTATTTCAATATTCATTTATCAGGGTTGCTACACTCACGCATAGTGAGGGATTTCAGACGGCCTGGCCTGTCTTTTATCCAACACCATTTGATATAGATAGAACCCATGAATGGTTAACAATCCAATAATCCGTAAGGCAACTTCAATCCCTTCAAGATACATCATCCAAACCATTCAAGCCAACACAGATCATTCAATCATATTTGCCAAATGGAAATTTGAGAAGAAATGAAATACAAGTACCAACATGTATGTCCAAGTCCAAGTGCATTCCATTTCATTTCACATTCATTACATGGTGCAAAGACACTTGACGCATTATAGGACAAATGCGGAATGACTCAACTAATGCAAAGGCAAAAGACTTCAACGAATGCAAATGCAAAAGCAAAAGCCAAATGGCATACACATACATTCACGCATGCATAAAATATAGATAAACCTAATAACTTATAAATAATTACTTCTCCCCCTTTGTCATCATCAAAGAGGGGAGGGGATACAAGAAAAGTGGATCAAAAGAGAACTGCAAGGCCCAAAAATAACGACTAATTAGGTGAAGAACCAGAAAGTCCTCAGTTGCCGTCTACAGGAGGTGGATGATCGCCAAGGCGGCGACGGATGTTACGGCCCGAGCTTTTTAATACATCAGAAGGAATTTCAGGAACGTGAATAGCCGGCATGGTAAACCTCTTGCAAGAAAAAAAAAAGCGCAAGACAATCACATAAAGTAATTGCACAAATAAATCTTCTCAAGACTTCAATTTTATTTCATCAATAATCAAAAGTACACAAGACCAATAATGTTTGACAACCTTCTATCATACGACTCAAGAAATCAAAAATTACAATGTGACGCGACTAGGTACTAGATAACTAAGCTTCTCTCATTCCAATAGACCTTCAATCACTCTCGGACCCGCTACTTGCATAATCCAAATCCGACTCACTAGTGTTTGTTGAAAAGATGAGAAAATAGGTATGATCACACATGCCCAGTAGGTATCTTCGTGTCAACATGAAGGCAATATTTAAGCGATTAACGCTTTGGCTCTAGAGTCAAGATAAATATGAGAATACGATAAATCAAAACATCAAAGAATGTAGAATCATGACGTATCTGAGCAAATAGACATGATTGAGTATATGAGCAAGTAAGATTTAATCACGTAGATGTAAGTTGGCCTTTCATGAACAAGAATGTACGAGGATGTAACTAGAAAGTATTTACACAACCTTGTAAAGGCTATGTACTAGAATGTCATTAACAAGCATGTAATTTCCAAAACAAGTCTCATGGTTCTTCACTCATTTATAAGAGAAAGTACTCCCGACGCAATGCGGCACCAGTATCATTGTACCCCATGGTTTATAGCACATTTCCGACCATCGGTCGTGGGGACTAGCATGGAGCCCTTGGACACAATCCGTGCCCGATCTTGCATCTTCAAGTTATAAATCCAGCTACTTCCACGAGATATAACAATAAAGTATAGCCAATAACGAAACAAGTTCAATGATAGTTTCATGATGACAATATCAAGGTAAGAATGCTTCAATTACGAACATGAGATTTCAAAGAAGAATTAAATGAACATTATGTTACGGCGGTATTCCGGCAGCATAATGGTACATTAATTAAGTTCTATATCTTAACATTAACTTATTATACATAAGTTTAGAATCCAGATAATCCTAAGATCACCCAAGAATAAAATTTAGACAACCCCTAGGTCAGACCTCGGGTTAAAACAAGACAGGGATAGATGGTTATATACTGGGCCATTTCCAGAATAAAACGGTCACAGTAAGGCCGCATGATAGATAATAATGGTCCAGTAAAGGCCACATTTAACTGTGTCAACCATAATGAAAATAAGATCGACACTTTGAAGGATTCTAGAGAATAACGGTCGCCAGGGGGCCGTTTCATGATAAAGACGGTTTGATTAGGACCGCTTAGTAACACTAACGGTCTCCTGTTGGGCCGCAATTAACTAGAAAACTAAAAGTAAAACACCGGTCATGTTCGTGCTTGCTAGACAATTTGGGCCTTAAGGGTACAACCAGCTCGGCATCCTACTGGGAATCCCAGGCTCGCGGAATCTTACGGAGGCCTTGAAACATAATCCCCTAGTCCGATAGAAGGAATATCTGACGGCGAGGTTCATAAGTCCAAGATATGTATCTATGAGTGCCAAGTGTATCTAATGATCACATACCAGAGTATATGCCATCTGCTTATGAAAATGACTCAAGAGATGAGTGTGATACGGTGAAAACACTCGGTTAAACCATGATAATAACACCTCATAAATCTTCCTTGATAACTTGGAAATCATTTAACTACAAAACTATAGCCTTTATGCATGAAATTATATGATAAGGAAAATCATGCTCATGCTGAAATAGGGTGTTGAATAGAAAAATAGACATAATTTTTGATGAAAAATAATATAATTATAGAGTTACTAATATGCGATTTCAAGTAGGCTTGGACTGGTCCGCAGAACCGAAAAACGGTCATGGACTGGCCGCCTATATGTGAAAAATGGTCTTGCGATAGGCCGTTGAAATGGGTTTAGACGGTCTGTCTATAGGCCGCATGAATATTAAAAATGGTGTTGCGATAGACCGCTGGTTTGTACTAAGCGGTCACTTCCTGGGCCGTTTCTGTCTGACGGACAGAAGTTGTAAAATAGTGAAATAAAACGCTAACCTAGGGCATGTTATGCATGGAAACGATGTAAAACATGTAGTAAAACATGCTAGAAGGTATTTAGGCTATGAACATGCATTGGTTGTGAGAAAATAGATAAGAAATCTCTATTATTATTTCATTAGGGCTGGGGGCATGTATGAAATATGAACTTACTACGCAGTCTGAATGAAACATAAAATACTCCACGTACAATACATGAAATCGACTGGAAATAAAGGGCTTTTGTTCCTAACATCATGTTTCAGCCATTCATGAGATAACCTACCTCAAATCAGAGCTCTAAACTTTGAATTGAGGGTTGGAAGTTGACCCTAGTTTCTGCTCGTTCAGAACCGAACCAGCAACTTCGTGGCCTTCTAACTTCTGATCCTCTTCACCAATGACCACGGAATTTTGAGGCTAGTTAGACCCTAGTATTATGAACGGCTTAAATAATGTTCTAAAGAATCTACCTCAAATAATGCTTCCTTATCTTAGTTCCGCGCGAGCCAAAAGTAAGGGTCGCGCATGTTGGAGTTAAGGCCTATTTATAGGTTTTAGCAAGGGTTTCATAGATTAGAACGAACCTAGAGTCCTAATTAGGTCACCAAATCAATCCCAATGCATTCTAGAGTCCTCTAGCCTATAGATAGGGTCGATCCTAGGTGATTAGGATGCCAAAGTTCCCATCTTTTCATGCCTTCTTCCATTCACGAAATCTGCAGAGAGTAGCGGTCTAGTCTAGACCATTTTTATTACCCAGGCGGTCGCTCGATAGACCATTTTTGGCTTTGGGCGCCGAATTTGAATAAATTCAAACTCTTTTGATATTATCTCCTATTATTAGCCTATTTATCTCGTTAAAAGTCCGATAAATGATAATTTATCTTCTAAATTCCGTAATTATCATATTCTAGGCTTCTAGAATATGGGCCAAGTCTTATGGGCTTGGTTTTGGGCCATTTGGGCTTGCTTAAAAAAGCCAAGTTAATTAATAAATATTGGGCCTTATCATCTGGTTTTAATTAACCCTAATTCGTTTAATAATCCATTTATCTCTAGAAAAATCTAAAAAAATCTAAATAAGTTCTAGAAAATTCTAAAACACCTTACACAGATTTTGGGGTATTACACCCTCCCCCACTTAAGGGAATTTGGTCCCCAAATTCAATATATGAATTTTATTGAGATTGTACTTATAGTTTAATAACTCGGGAAATCTTCTGCGCATGGCTTCTTCTGTCTCCCATGTTGTGCCTTGCTCTGATCCTTTCTTCCACCAGATTTTTATCATAGGAATGGTTTTATTTCGAAGCTGACGTACCTCTCGATCAATGATTTTGTGAGGCTTTTGTTCGTACGTCAAATCCTTTTGGATCTCCAGATTATCATAAGTGATAACATGGAACGGATCATAGATATATTTCTTTAACATAGAGACATGGAATACATCATGAACTCCTGGTAGCTGCGGAGGTAATGCTAGATGATACACCACTTCTCCTACTCTTTCAAGAATTTCAAAAGGGCCAATGAATCTTGGCGTAAGCTTGCCTTTAATACCAAACCTGCGAATACCACGACTAGGGGAAACCTTGAGAAATACATGATCTCCCACCAGAAATTCTAAGTCTCACCTTCGATTATCAGCATATGACTTTTGCCTATCGTGGGCCACCTTGAGTCTTTCTCTTATTACTTTCACCTTGTCCGTTGTATCTCGAACAAGATCAGGGCCTAGAATTTATCTTTCACCGACTTCGTCCCAGCACACAGGTGTTCGGCAACTTCTTCCATATAATGCCTCAAACGGTGCCATTTGAATGCTAGCTTCATAGCTATTGTTGTAGGTAAATTTCACTAAAGGTAAATGATCGTGCCAGCTTCCACCGAAATCAATGACACATGCCCTTAGCATATCTTCCACTACCTGATTGGTCCTTTCAGTTTGTCCATCAGTTTGTGGATGAAACGCGGTGCTAAAATTCAACCAGGTTCCCAAAGAATACTGCAGCCCTTTCCAGAATTGTGAAGTAAATTGAGGGTCTCGATCAGAAATAATGGTGACAGGGACCCCATGTAATTTAACAATCTCCTTTATGTATAAAGCAACCAAGATATCAATAGACCATCGACTTTTAATAGGTAGAAAATGAGCCGATTTTGTCAAACGGTCTATGATCACCCATATCCCATCATGTCCACCTCTTGATTTAGGCAGTCCCATGATAAAATCCATCCCTATACTCTCCCATTTCCATTCCAAGATTTCCAAGGGATGTAACTTTCCAGCAGGCTTTTGATATTCTGCCTTAACTTGTTGACAAGTAAGATAACGTGACACATAGTCTGCTATCTCTCTCTTCATATTGGGCCACCAATAATTTCTTTTAAGATCTTGATACATCATGGTAGCACCAGGATGAACAGTATACTTAGATTTATGAGCTTCTTCTAAGATCATCCTCTTAATATCAGCATGATCCGGAATACAAATACGACCTCGAAACAATAATCTTCCTTCATTTGTAATAGAGAAATCTAGTCGTTGTTCCATATCGGCCTTAATCTCTAATAACATAGGGTCATTTTCTTGCAACTTGACTAGATCTTCAATCAATGTCGGTTGAGTCCGGATATTGGCTATAAAGCAATCTTCTTTCTTTATATCAACATTTACATTCACCTGATCAAATTTAGAAATAAGGTTGGTCATACCTTTCATAAGACTTGATAGCTTCCCCATCAGTTTTCGACTGAGTGCATCGGCAACAGCATTTGCTTTGCCTGGATGATATTGAATAGAAAAATCAAAGTCCTTGAGATATTCCAGCCATTGCCTTTGCCTCATATTCAATTCTTTTTGAGAAAAGAGGTATTTCAGGCTCTTGTGATCTGAATATATAGTAAATTTCTCCCCATAAAGATAATGACGCCAAATTTTTAAGGTGAATATGACAACAGCCAGCTCTAAATCATGAACAGGGTAATTCTCCTCATGTCGCTTTAATTGTCTTGAAGCGTAGCAAATTACCTTGTCATTTTGCATTAGTACACACCCTAGGCCAATACCAGATGCATCTGTATAAACTTCAAATCCGCCACCTTCAACAGGCAATGCCAGTACAGGTGCTGTGGTGAGATGTTCCTTAAGAGCTAAGAAATTTTATTCACATTCTTTTGTCCACTTGAAATGATTTTCTTTTCTAGTGAGTCTTGTCAAAGGAGCAGCGATCCTGAAGAAATCTTTGATAAATCGCCTATAGTAACTAGTCAGGTCAATGAAACTTTGAACTTCTGATACGGTGTTCGGTCGGCTCCAGTTCTTAACTGCTTTGACTTTAAAAGGATATACTGCAATGCCTTCTTTAGAAATAATGTGGCCAAGGAAAGAGACCTTAGAGTTGATATTCTCGTAAGGTTCGCAATGCAGTCCTTAGATGTTCCTCCTTTGTGTTAGAATAGATAAGGATATCATCAATGAAGACGACCACAAATTGATCAAGATATGGTCGGAACACATTGTTCATTAGTTGCATGAATGCAGCAGGTGCATTAGTTAAACCGAATGGCATAACCACAAATTCATAGCGTCCATATCTACTTCGGAAAGCAGTCTTGAAAATATCTTCCGCCTTTATCCTCAGTTGATGATAGCCCGACCTGAGGTCGATCATGGAGAAGTACTTCGCGCCAGAAAGTTCATCAAATAGTTCAACAATACGCAGCAGTGGGTATTTGTTCTTGATGGTTAGTTGATTCAACTGCCGGTAGTCGATGCATAACCTGAGGGAACCATCCTTCTTCTTAACAAATAGGACCGGTGCACCCCAAGGGGATGTGCTAGGTCGAATGAAACCTTTTTCTAGTAGCTCTTGAAGTTGCTTCTTTAATTCCTTCAACTTCGTGGGGGACATCCTGTAAGGGGTTATTGACACAAGTGCTACTCCTGGCGTGAGTTCAATGGTGAAGTTAACCTCCCTTTCGGGCGGTAAACTAGGTAACTCGGAAGGAAAAACATTAGAAAATTCCTGCACTATGGGGATTTTGTCTATATGTATTTCCTTAGACTCAGTAACCACTACGGAGGCAAGAAAAGCTTCACATCCTTGTGAAATAAGTTGGCAAGCGTGTAGGGATGAAATAATGGTAGGATGTTTCCGATATTTGATACCAAGGAAGGAAAATCTTGGAAGACCTGGTTTCTAAAAAGAGATTGTCCTATTGCGACAATTTATATAGGCGTCATGGTCTACAAGCTAGTCTACACCTAGGATAGCAGCATAGCCTTCTATATCAAGGCATACTAGGTTTGCCAGAAGATTATGACCTTCTACAACTACCTCACTATCGGGGTAATAAGTTGTAAGTTTAGTTCCAGGACCTAAAGGTGTGGTAATAGCTAGGTCCGATGGTAAAGGAACTGATGACACTGGCAAGATTTTTACAAAGCAATAGATATAAAGGAATGAGAAGCACCACTATCAAATAACATAAATGTAGGATGGGAAAAGATGTGAATAGTACCTTTTATTAGCCCATCAATCTTGGGCGCTTCATCATCGTCTAGAATAGCTTTAAGATGCGCCTGTCGCTTGCGTCCACCAATAGAAGATTGGTCTTTCATAAGGGGGTAATCCGGCATGCGGTGCTCTCGGCTGCCACAACGCAAGCATGCCCCTAGGCGTTTCCAGAATTCCTCGGCCGCATGGCCGAATTTCTCATAGAATGTGCAATCCGCCATGACTTGCTTGTCTTCCTCTTTCACCTTTTTGTTCTTGTGGTAGCCACTACCACTCCCGTTCCGGCATCTCTTCTTGTTGTCCCGAGAGTTGTAGGTGATGCTGAATTTTTTTTCTTTTCTTCCTCGCCGATCAGATTTTCGGCTCGACTCCTCCCCTTTAACTTTGAGTTTATCGACTTTCTCCAAGGTCCGTTCACACAAGTGTGCCCGTTGGACCATCTCTGCATAGGTCCGAATATTTTGTGGGCCAAGTTGCTGAATGAAGATGGGACGCAGCCTATCCATGAAGCGATTGGCCTTTAGAAGGTCAGTGCTCACTAAATGTTGAGCGTATGGTGCCAAGCAAGAAAATTGTATTTCATGTTCCGCTATCGACATCATTCCTTGACGTAGCGACGCAAATTCTGCTGCCTTCCTCTCCTTGACATGTTCAGAGAAATATTTGACTCGGAAGAGAGAAAGAAATCCCTCCCAAGTGTGTGGAGCATTGGGAGGTGGTGCCGGAATAGACTTCCACCAAGTCCGTGCATCTTTGTTGAGTTGGAACATGGCAAGACGAACCTTTTCTTGACTAGTGCATTGCATGACGTCAAATATCCGGTTCATCTCGTCGATCCAATTTTTCGCTTCGTCTGGGTTGGAAGAGCCATTAAATCGTGGAGGATTTAAACTCTGAAAATTACCATGCAAGCTACCCGCACCAGCCCTTGCACCAGCTTGGGCTACGGTCTGTAGGGCTTGGGTAAGACCCGCAACAGTTTATTACATCTCATCCCAGTTCACACGATGAGCCATCGAGAATCAAAGTACCTGAGAAAGTGGAAATTTAGTTATTTTCCTTATGATCGGGAAGATTTACCCTAAGATAATTTCTATAAAACTATCTCGCCCAGGGTTCTACCCAATTCTCACATGGGTTCGGAATTTCTTCCTAATTCATAGGTATGGGTCCTTAACCTTGGACTTTAGCCGATATTTTTCTAGGACTTTCTTAGGCCTAGGCTCTGATGCCACTTTAACTGTCACGTCCCGAGATTTTTAATATAGTGGAAAGAATTTCAGGAACGTAAACAGTCGGCATGGTAAGCCTCTTGCAAGCAAGAAAAATCAAAGCGTAAGACAATCACATAAAGTAATTGCACAAATAAATCTTCTCAAGACTTCAATTTTATCTCATTAATAATCAAAAGTACACAAGACCAATAATGTTTGACAACCTTCTATCATACGACTCAAGAAATCAAAATTTACAATATGACTCGACTAGGTACTAGATAACTAAGCTTCTCTCATTCCAATAGACCTTCAATCGCTCTCGGACCCGCTACTTGCATAATCCGAATCCGACTCACTAGTATTTCATGAAAATATGAGAAAATAGGTATGAGCACACATGCCCAGTAGGTATCTTCGTGTCAACATGAAGGAAATATTTAAGTGATTAACGCTTTGGCTCTAGAGTCAAGATAAATATGAGAATACGATAAATCAAAACATCAAAGAATGTAGAATCATGACATATCTGAGAAAATAGACATGATCAAGTGTATGAGCAAGTAAGATTTAATCACGTAGATGTAAGTTGGCCTTTCATGCTCAAGAATGTACGAGCATGTAACTAGAAAGTACTTACACAACCTTGTAAAGGCTATGTATTAGAATGTCATTAACAAGCATGTAATTTCCATAACAAGCCTCTTGGTTCTTCACTCATTTATAAGAGAAAGTACTCTCGGCGCAATGCGACGCTAGTATCATCGTACCCCACGGTTTATAGCACATTTTCGACCATCGGTCGTGGGGACTAGCATGGAGCCCTTGGACACAATCTGTGCCCGATCTTGCATCTTCAAGTTATAAATCTAGCTACTTCCACGAGATATAACAATAAAGTATAGCCAATAACGTAACAAGTTCAATGATAGTTTCATGATGACAATATCAAGGTAAGAATGCTTCAATTACGAAAATGAGATTTCAAAGAAGAATTAAATGAACATTATGCTACGGCGGTATTCCGGCAGCATAACGGTACATTAATTAAGTTCTATATCTTAACATTAACTTATTATACATAAGTTTAGAATCCAGATAATCCTAAGATTGTCCAAGACTAAATTTAGACAACCCCTAGGTCAGACCTCGGGTTAAAACAAGATAGGGATAGACGGTCATATACTGGGCCATTTCCAGAATAAAACGGTCACAGTAAGGCCGCATGATAGATAATAACGGTCCAGTAAAGGCCGCATTTAACTTTGTCAACCAGAATGAAAAGAAGATCGACACTTTGAAGGATTCTGGAGAATAACGGTCGCCAGGGGGCCATTTCATGATAAAGACAGTTTGATTAGGACCGCTCAGTAACACTAACGGTCTCCTATTGGGCCGCAATTAACAAGAGTACTGAAAGTAAAACACCGGTCATGTGAGTGCATTCCAGACAAATTGGGCCTTAAGGGTACTACCAGCTCGGCGTCCTAGTGGGAATCCCAGGCTCGCGGAGTCTTACAGAGGCCTTGAAACATAATCCCCTAGTCCGACAGAAGGAATATCCGGCGGAGAGGTTCATAAGTCCAAGAGATGTGTCTATGACTGCCAAGTGTATCTAATGATCACATACTGGAGCATATGCCATGTACTTATGAAAATGACTCAAGAGATGAGTGTGATACATTGAAAACACTCGGTTAAACCATGATAATAACACCTCATAAATCTTCCTTGATAACTTGAAATTCATTTAACTACAAAACTATAACCTTTATGCATGAAATTATATGATAAGGAAAATAATGTTCAAAATCATGCTCATGCTGAAACAAGGTGTTGAACAGAAAAATAGACATAATTTTTGATGAAAAATAATATAATTATAGAGTTACTAATATGCGATTTCAACTAGGCTCGGACTGGTCCACAGAACTGAAAAACGGTCATGGACTAGCCGCCTATCACGCCCCGAGATTATGCAGCGGAAACAATCGGGAACGTATACAGTCGGCTAGTACGTCTCGAGTAAGCAATATAATTAGAGCGCAAGACAATCACACTAAAGTAATTGCACAAGTAAAATTTTCCAAACTTCACTTTATTCCATAATAATAATATCAAAGTACATCAGATCCTTGACTCTTAACACTCTTACATCATAGACTCAAGAAAAATAAAAAATTACAACAAGACTCGACTAGACATCTGGTACTATGGCTTCTCTCGATTCATTTTGACCTTCAATCACTCTCGGACCCGCTACTTGTATAATCCAAATCCGATTCATCTTTGTAGGATGTAAATGTAATCTACCCCGCCCCGAACTAAACAATATAAGCATGCATAAGCATGAAATTGCATGAAACGAAAAGGGGTGACAAGGAATAGAGAACTAACCGTGATCGCCACCAAGGACTTACAGCACCAAAATGATGAAGAAAGGATGAAGATGGCGCCGTGTACCTTGGAAAATATGGAGGAAGACGCGGCCTAACGGGAAGCCGCTACAACGTGTGATCGCGCTTGAAATGGGATGCGGGGAGCCGATGTGGGTGCACCTCCTCACTTCCTAGCTGGCTAGAAAGCAAGGGCCTCACGTTCTATCAATAGTCTCCTGCAAAACAAAGCCACAAACATAAGAGAAAACCCATTAGAAACATGTGTAGCATATGTCCCAAAATGATGAAGTAGCATGAAAGAAAGGGGGAGAACGCACCGGGGGAGGGTTTTTAACCCCTATGAGTGGGTGCAAAAGCAAGGTGGGAGTGTTGTGCATACATAGGATTTGAAATCATGGAATTTGATGGAGAAATGGGGGAGAAAAACGTTGTATAAAATGGAGAAAAATGCATGAACGTGCCGAAATAGTGCAAAAAAAAACTAAGTGTAAAATTGTAGGGATTTGAAAGATGAATAACTTTGGTGAAGGACACATTTTGAAAAGAGGAAAGACATGGGGTGAAAAAGGACCATTTTCAAGACTGCGTAGCGAGAGGGGGCTGAATGCTTGAGGGAAGCCGGCCTAAATGGGCCGTAAGGCGACTTTGAAGGTCGGAAGGTGACAAGATAGGCTCCAGGGCTCTATGAAATAATGATCTCCAAGGTTCAAAGGGAATGGAATAATAAAATGAGCTTGAAATTCATCCAAGGAAGGCTCCAAAATAATGGGTAATTCGGGGCATCAAAATGATGAATAAGAGAAATGACTCAACTTGCAGGCTAAAAACGGGTGTCAACAGATGCCCCTCCTTGATGTTCGCTTTGCAAGGGAGCGAGCGAAAGCGATGCGGAGGTGAAATGGAAAGGAGATGGAGCGAAAGCGACATCGACGTGAAATGGAGATGAAGCAGAGATGAAGCGGAGAGGACTGAAAAGCGGGCATCAAGGTAAAAGACACTCGTTTTAACCAACAAGCGACAGAAATTCTCCCGAAATCGTCGAACTAACCACCAGGACTCGATGACAAGAATGAGACATGTCTGGAGAACTAAACTAACAAGAGGAAATGGAAACATGACCAACCTCATCGGGGACACAATCCATAGACGATGAGGGGGTCTGAAAGGAACATAGCGTAAAAAGCATGAGAAATATAACAGAGATAAAATCCAGACAGGAATCACACTGGCCATTCAGACTAAGCGGCAAGATCAGAGAAATCATTCAAATTCAGAGTGGAATGAGAATCTCTTATCCAAGAGAACTAAAGCGCAACTAACCACTGTTTGAGGAACAGTCTTGAGAGAATCACGAGACGTTAATGCTCAAAATGACATGATGCATGCTGGGCTAAAATCAAGAAATCATCAAAACGAATGCAAAGAAATCATAAAATAGAAAGTACTCGAGAATAGTATTGCTAGATTGGAACAATCAGGGTCAAGACACTATCCGCAACCACGGCGTGCGAGATAGAACCATCGTTCCCTATTTTTCCAACCTAACGGCCTATCCGATGATTAAGCACGCGCACCAAGATCATCATCATTTTTGTTAAAGGGGAACGTCAGATCCTGGAACACATGAATGACCAGCCGGTTCTTGAGATAATATAATAATATATATACCATAGAGTAATGCAACAATGAGTAGGGATAGAGAGCCAAACCTGACTTACCTGCGCAGGCGAAACGGCATTCTTTGGATTTTCATTTTCTATTTTTTATGGATTTTCATGTATAAGATAAATATGATAAGCAAGTATAAACATAGCGTAGATAACATAACGATTAACTGAACGACAAACAACATGACATAACATAACGATCAGATGAAATGGGGAGACAATGCAACATAACATAACAAAGGCAAACGAGCACATATGCAATGGCATGAACAGACAATATGCATGCATGAACATAGTGTGACAAGACAACAACGCGGTGGGATAACACACGGTTGGGACAAGAACATGACGGATGACCACACGGTTGGGACAAGAACATGGGACATAAAGGGGTGACTAACAACATGTGCAAGATAACTAACAACACTCGGTGAGGGATAAAACAACATGTGTAGGACAACACGAAGGGACATAAACACGTGACAAGGACACGACGGGACAAAAGACATAAACAAATACGCCCTTTAATCAAAACCCAAGATCAGAATGAAGAAGAACCGCCAGGTTCATAATCGTGAGGCAAAGCCCTCTCATAGAAATATGATCATTGCAAACAAAAGCTGAGAAGGACATGAGCTTCAGAACAGATCGAGAGAGTGGATCGAAGAATGAAAGAACAGATCAAAGATGTAGACAGGAGGCAGAGCATAAAGATATAGCGAGGAATGCCTGAGTACTAGCAACCTGCACACTTAGCAAATGGATTACGTATCTGTCCTTAAGATAGAAAAATGCATAAAAACAAAAGACATATTTTTAGATTTTTGTAATTTTTTAATTTTTCTTAGATTTTGACATATTTGATTTTTTGGAGTTTTGACAATATCTAATTTTTTTGGATTTTGACATATCTAATTTTTTCTTTTGATTTTCGATAATATCTCATTTTTTGGATTTTGAAATATCTCATTTTTTTGGATTTTGATATATCTCATTTTTTTGAATTTTTTGAAAATACCTCATTTTTTTGGATTTTTTTAAAAATACCTCATTCTTTTTTTTAATTTTTGATAATATCTCTTTTTTTGGGATTTTTTTGAAATAGCAATCTGCAGCACCCAAGACGGGCTTAAACTACTGGCTAGGGATCATCGTTCCTACCCCTCTCATTAAAGGCTTCCCTTAAGCAGGATGTGCATGTGATGGTAGCTCACCACAATCAACTATCTCTAAAGAACGGTGCCCCTACTAAGGCCATACCCAGGATACATCCCAGCCTAAGAGGGAGAAGTGGAAGAATAATTAGAGACAAGCCTTATGTAGGATGTGAGATATCAGGGTTCGACTTCCTTCTAGGGCACTACCCCTCAAAGAGTAGGTCTGTTGCGTCGGGGCTTTGTGTGGGGCTTTGTGTCTTTGATTTTTGGACCTATATTTATCAGGCACGCATGCGACCAGGCTCATGACGTCCCGCGGGGAACTGTACTGCCACTCTTGCCATGCCTTTGATTCATAATTTTGTATATTGATTCATTTTCTCATTTTGGTAGCCCTTATTGACCAGATATAGTATAAAAACTCACTTTTGAGGGTCAAGACTGTCCCTATTTGAGACCTCTCCTGTATTAGGGAGCACCTAGGTTGGTCATGTCATCCATCCATCTTGCCCCTGCACTTGGCCGAGCAGAGAAGAGAAAAGGTCTTCATGCATACCCAAAGTATGGCCAAAGCAGCAACGGTGTGCCTCAGATAGATCGGTTATGGCTTGCCATGTAGTGTGTGAAAAAATCCATACTCAAAGGTCACCCTCAACAATCGAGGAAAGAAACTAGACTCCCAACGCGGACCTATCACCAGCCTAAGGATGCTGCAGAAGCTAACTTTTTTATTTGACACAAAGTTAAGATCTAATTAAACAAAGACTTCTAAAGCCACTCAATCATGTTAAGGAATCATGTGCAGAAATAATAGAAATAATGGAAATGAAGCACGTTCTTGCACAAAATAAAGATACCTTTGCAGATCCATGGCGTGGAAACCAACATCCTGAAGCGATTTCGATCATCAAGCTTTGAGGAGCGCGAGTAGCTTTGCATTCCTTGCTTGCCAGGATAAAGGATGAAAGGAGAGCAAAGGATTAGATTCCTCGACACAGAGGAGTGGCAGACATCATACTGGATGAAGAAAGGATAAAAAGGAAGAGAGACGAGGGCTAGAACTCCCTCGTTAAGGCACTGAGGCACCTAAAGTCCAAGCTCAAAATTAGGGTTTCCAGTGGATATTAATCTGAGATATCAAAAGATAAAGTGAAGATAATATCCTCAGCTTTCGTTAGGATCAAACCTCATCCGATTTGGTTGAGAATCCACGGAGAAAATCGAGGACAAAGTTGAGGGGTTTAAGCACAGACAAAAGGGATAAAATCTGTTGAAATTAAGCAATCGAAGGGATAAACGGTCTTACGATAGACCGCTCAACTGGATGTGCGGTCATGTCCTGACCGTCCAACCCTGTCGGTGGAAATTCAAAATAAATCTTAAATAATCCAAATTATCCATCGAACTGACCAAAACCATCGCCGTTGGACTCTCAGAGATGAACGGCTCAGATAAGACCGTTCAAATGTAAAGCGGCCAAAGATAAACCGTTCTAGCCTTGTCGGTGGAAAATCAAAATAGATAAGATAATTAGATAATTATCTGAAAGCCAGCGACGTTAGGACTCTAGAGAGATAGACGGCTCAGAAGATACCGCACAATAGTCTTATGCGGCTGATTCTAGGCCGTATATATGCTTGTCGGTGATAATTCAGAAAACCAGCTAAATATCCCAAAAATATATGAACGGCCCAGTATCAACCGCACAAAACATTATACGGCTGGAGGTTGACCGCACATGTACATGGGTGCTTGAAATTCATAGAAAAGCTCGATTAACCAAAACCAAGGCCCCTTAAGCCCTGAATCAACTTGGGCCTAACCAAGGAGGGAGGCTACCCATAAAACTGGCCCACAACATGCCTGAAAATAGCCCCAACGGGGGATGGACAACTCGAGACATCAACAAATGGGAGTAAGAGGAATGACTCAACTTATCGGCATAAAATGGGTGTCAACAGATGCCCCTCCTTAACATCCTCTTTGCAGGGGAGCGAGCGGAGGTGAAGCAGAAGTGACATGGAACATGGAGATGAAGCAAAAATGCAGTGGAGTGGATCGGAAAAGTGGGCGTTAAGGTAAAACGACACCCGTTTTTACCAACAAGCGATAAGAATCTTCCGGAAAACTCTGAACCAAACGCAAGGAATGATAAAACCAAAAGCGACACCAGTCTGGAGAAACTAAACTAAATGGAATAAATTGACAAGACCAACCTCATGGGGGACACAATCCCGCGGTGCAATGAGGAGGCCAAAAGCAGGCAGCAAAAGTAAACGAAACAGGCTAAAGCTCCAGACGGGGACCTCTTAATCAACCAAACCAAGCGAATCGACCAAAGAGAACCTTCCAACTCAGAGTGAAATTAGTTCCTCTTACTCAAACACTGAATGCACAGTTAACCATTACTGACGGGACATTCTTCAAGCAAACCATGGGTCATGAAAGCTCAAAAAGATGTGTATGATGCATGCTGGGATAAAATAAAAGAAATTGTTAAAACAAATGCGAAGAAAGATTAAAATATAAAATACTTGAGAATAATATTACTAAGCTGGGAGAATCAGAGTCAAGACACTACTCGCAACCACAGCGTGCAGGATAGAACCATCCTCCCCGGGACATCCCAACGTAACGGCCTATCCGAAGATTGAACACGTGAACCTGGATCATCATCATTTTTGTTAAAGGGGAACATCAGATCCTAGAACACGTAGATAACTAACTGGTTCTCGAGATAATATATTATAGTACCATATAATAATGCAATAAGGGTGACAAGGATAGAAGGTCATACCTGACTTACCTGTGCAGGTGGAGCGGCGAGTGAAAGTTTGGATTTTCATTTTTCTGATTTTTTTTATGGATTTTCATGTATAAGACAAACAAGATAAGCATAGCGATTAACATACGACAAACAACATGACATAACATGATGAATGGAAATAACACAACAAGATGAACAAGCACATAGGCAAAGGCATAAACAGACAATACGGATGCATGAACATGGTGTTACAGGACAACAATCGGCGGGACAACACATGGTTGGGATAAGAATATGACGGATCACACGGTTGGGACAACACATGGAACATAGAGGGACGACCATCGACATGTGCAAGATAACTAACAACATGGGGTGAGGAACGAAACAACATGTATGGGACAACATGGTGGGACATGGACATGAGACAAGGACACGGCGGGACAAAAGACATAAACAAATACACTCTCCGATCAAAACCTCAGATCAGAATGAGGCCGAACCGCCAGGTTCATAATCGTGAGGCAAAGTCCTCTCATAAAGATATGATCATTACAAACAAAAGCTGAGAAGGACACAAGCTTCAGAACAGATCGAGAGATAAGTTTGAAGAAGGAAAGAACAGATCAAAATGTGGACAGGAGGCAGAGCAAAAAGATATAGCAAGGAATGCCTGAGTATTTACAACCTGCACACTTAGCAAATGGATTACACATATGTCCTCAAGATAAAATATAAAAGATAAATATTTTTAGATTTTTCAATTTTCTTGATTTTTTTTGGATTTTGAAAATATTTAATTTTTGGATTTGAATAATATTTCATCATTTTTTTGGATTTTTGACAATATCTCATTCATTTTTAGATTTTTGACAATATCTCATTTTTTTGATTTTTGACAATATCTCATTTTTTTTGGTATTTTTGAATAGTAATCCACAGCACCCAATGACAGGCTCGAACTACGGGCCAGGGATCGTCGTCCCTCCCCTCTCGTTAAAGACTTCCCTTGAGTAGGGTGTGCATGTGAGGGTGGCTTACCACAACCAACTGTCTCTAAAGAACGGTGCCCCTACTAAGGCCATACCCGGGATACAACCCAGCCTAAGAGGGAGGAGTAGAAGAAAAATTGAAGACAAGCTTTGTGCAGGATGGGAGATATCAAGGCTCAAATTCCCTCTAGGGCACTACCCCTCAAAGATATAGTCTGTTGTGCCGGGGATTTGTGTCTTTGATTTTTAGACCCATATTTATCAGTCACGCATGTGACCGGGCTCATGACATCCCGTGGGAAACTGTATTGCCACTCTTGCCATGCCTTTTATTCATAATTTTGCATATTCATTCATTTTCTCATTTTGGTAGCCCTTATTGGCCAGATATAGCATGAAAGCTCACTTTTGAGGGTCAAGACTACCCCTATTTGAGACCTCTCCCGTATTAAGGAGCACCTAGGTTAGTCATCTTATCTATCCATCTCTTGCCCCTACACTTGGCCGAGCAGAGAAGAGAACAAGACCTTTATGCATACCCAAAGTATGGCCAAAGTAGCAACGATGTTGCCTTAGAGAAATCAGCTATGGCTTGCCGCGAAGTGTGTGAAAACCCATACTCAAAGGTTACCCTCAGCAATCAGGGAAAGAAACTAGACTCCCAGCATGGAGCTATCACTAGCCTAAAGATGCTGCAAAAGCTAACTTTTTTATTTGACAAAATTAAGATCTAATTAAACAAAGACTCCTAAAGCCACTCAATCATGTTAAGGAATCAACGTTATAAGCATGTGCAGGTGTAAGAGAGATAATAGCGATGATAACATTTTCTTGCACAAAAATAACGATACATTTGCAAATCCATGGCGTGGAAACCGGCATCCTGAAGCGAACATGATCATCGAGCTTTTGATCAGCACGAGCTTTATATTCCTTGCTTGCCAGGATAAAAGGGTGAAAAGGATAGCAATGTGTAGATATTCCTTGACATGGAGGAGCGGTAGACATCAAACTGGACGAAGAAGAAATAAAAGGAAGGGAGACGAGGGCTAGAACTCCCTCGTTATGGCACAGAGGCCCTGATAACAAGGAACCAAATACCGAATGAACAGAGATTAATTGAGATCAAGGCGGACTAAAGCCTCGAAAAAAGTAAGAACAAGGGTAAGAACCCTGAAAGGGTGGGGAGGAAAGAATAGAAAGACGATGAAAAGATAGCTGTGAAGATAAGGAATAAGGAGAATGATCATCCGACGTGGTCAGAGAAGAAGAGTAGCGATCACCTGCCAGAGGCGGGGAAGAAAATGCATGAACACCCGACAAGGTCGGGGAAAAGGAATGAAAACCACCCGACAAAGTCGGGGAAGGCTCAGAAAAACCACTCGACCAGGTCGGGGAACGAGCACAAGGAATCCCTAATAGGGTCGGGGGAAAAGGATGAGAAGCAAAATCCAGGCGTACCTTGGGAGAAAAACTAGAAGATGCCCCTGGCTCAGGGGAAGAGGGGGACATAGGTCAAGGCCTAGAATGGTGAGAATAGGAGAAGATGGTGGAAATATGGTCAGGTGGTGGAAGGTACACCACCCAAGGATAAGAACTGAGTAACAGAAAAGATGAATGGACGGAAGAAGGAGAGGAGGAAGGGGACCCTAAAATGCACAACTGATGGCCCTTGAACTTATGTCACCGCCTCTTCTTCTACTTAGCAGAAACTGCCTCGTGATGGACCCGCCTGGCGCGGACTTGGCTTCTCGGGCTCCTCAATCTATAACGTCTTCTCAAATAGCGGGCCCACCTGGCAGATGGCCTGGCCTGATTACGAATATGTGCTTCATCGGGGCAGTTGCCCCTAGACTCCCGGTGCTAACCATAGGTGGACATTCTTGGGCAATCAACTCCTTGGGATGAACATCAGGAAGCAATGGAGTTTTGTCATTCGGCACTAGAACATGGAGCTTTGGCATCTTCACTCGGTAGTTGGGCATGAAGCATAACTCCCTTGCTAGAAGCGTAGGATGGAACTGAGGGAGGGTGATACGCGGCGTTGACGTGGCCGCCTCACCAATAAGCCGAGGGAGATGAGATAGAAAATGCAGAATGCCCCCGGCCAATCTCGAAGACACGGCCAATTGCCCCTTGAATGCTGAATTCATTAAACTTTTGGCGGCCGTGTGGGTTAGCACCATCCGGGTGGAAAACTCTAGGCCAGTGAACTGAATAGCAATCAAGCGAGAGGTGATAACAACATCAATAGTGAATTCTCCGGCGAGCAAAGAGATCGTCACCGGCCTTGCTTTTGAAGGAAATGGCACCAGTGCTAAAGAACTCTTCTCAGCAACCGTCTTCATGGCAAGTGTAGGCTCATTATTCTCAGAATAGCCAGGGACCAGGACTCGGACCGGCATGCGGCAAATGAAATCTTGAAGCTTGTAATGCATAATCAAAGCCTGGCTCGGCTCTTTATCTCCTTGGAGACTAGACCCGAGGGGCACCAAAGGTAGCGGGTACCTGCTCCGCGAAGTGGGAAGTGGTAGAGGGAGGTTAGAAGAGGGAGGTATGAAGGGCGTGGATGGCGATGGTGCAATTGATGAGGGAATAATGATGATGATGGGCATGGGTGAAGGTAAATGCAAAAGTGGGGGTATGGGTTTAGGGTCGGCCTGCTCGGGCTCAGAGGATGATGGCGAAAGAAGCGGCGTCGGTAGTGGGCATGGTTGTGAAGGTGACAGAACAAGGATCGTTGCGAGAGGAGGTGATGAAGACGGTGGTGAGGGTGGCAAAAGAGGTGATGTGGTTGATGGAGATGGTGAAGGTGAAGAGGAAGGAGGTGAAAGTAGGGGTGGGGAAGAAGGAGGAGAGGAAGGTAGTGGCGTAGTGGGGGAAGTGGCGGGTAGTGGCACTCTTCGGCGTATCTTTACAATACGTCGAGAGGCGTTGGGGACATGAGTGGTGGTGGAAACGGAGGGTGAAGGAGAAGTTGCCCGAGCAGAGGCTAGGGTAGGTAAAGGTGGTGGAGGAGATGGGACAGAGGAAGAAGTGGGTAACGAAGTAGGTATCTTATCAATTGAAGAAACACCAGGGTGCCCCTGGTCTTGAAGTGGAGACGGTTGCCTAGGCGACACGGCTTGCTGCTGCTGCTGCTGCTGCTGCTGCTGCTGCTGCTGCTTGCTGCTGAGATCTGAAATAACTTGGACGATAGCCCAATCAATCATCTTCTTATCTTCCAGACTATAAACAAGTTCCCAGAACTCGGGACAATTCTCAACCACATGCCCATGTTGACGATGGAATTCACAGAAATGGAGCAAGTTCTCGATCGCGGGTCAGCAAGGCACAACAGGGGGGAGTTGCAACGCATGGGTGGCCATCAAAGCCCTGAAAACATCTGTAAGAGATTCTGGCAACGAAGAGTGAGAAGCCTGCTTCGGGCAAGGTGGATGCCGAGGGGTATGAAAAGGTAATGGAGATGGTAGCAGAGGTTGCGTAGGTAAGGGGAATTACGTAGGTGAAGGCAGAGGGCTAGAATGATGTGGAGGCGTGGAGGGAGTGGGAATGTAATGGATGGCATCTACCTGCTCCGGGTGTAGTGTTTCCTTGACCGGAGGTGGAGGGGTGTGGTGAGATGAAATAGCGGAGGGCTGACTTATGGAGGGATGTAAGGTGGAGCACATGGAGGTATAGGGGTGTGGGGGAGCGGACGGTCGACTAGTGGAAGGATATGTAGTGGAGGGTGGACTCGTGGTGGATGGGGAAGAAAAGGGGTATGTGGAAGGCGAAGGTGGAGGGGACTCATGGTCAAAGGAAACTAGGAGTTATTGGGTAACGAAGCAGGCTCGATTGTAAAGCTGTTGCCAGGATGTAATATCATTCAGGGATAAGATACATCTGAGCTCGGGCGTTGCGTTAGAAATAACCATCTTGATCTGCTCGCCCTCCGGAATATGCCCCGGGACTTGCTCGGCTAGGTGACGCCAGCGGTCGGCAAACATGGAGAATTCCTCGTCGGGCTTCATCTTCTCTTGGGCCAAATCAACCATAGAATATCTGGGCCCGACCTGGTCTTGATATTACCGAATGAATCTAGCTTGGACGGCCTGAAAATTCATCATCTGCTCTTGTGGTAACGTAAAAAATCAATCCTTGGCCGAGCCCTCTAAAGATACGTCAAATAAATAGGCCATCAAGTGTTGATCAAGCTGGAACTGGGCCGACTCATATAAGAAATCCTTCAAATGGACATAGGGGTCACCGACTCCACCATAGCGACGATAAGCCGGAATCCGTTGACGTGGTGGAAGCTGAAGACCTCGGAATGCAAATGGGATGTCCAAAGAAGTTTGGGGACTGATTTGTCGTTGCAATTCATCAAACTGGCGTTGGGCCTGAGTGATCATTTCCTCGGTAGGAAGAGTCCGAGAAGGATATGGGCCAGCTTGAGCAAGGGATGATGAATTTAGACCAGGATAATGTTGATGGGCCGGATAAGGGGATCCGGCCTGAGAAGAAGGAAAGCCCGTTCTGGGAATGGGTGAATGCATGGGCCTGGACGGATTAGGTGCGTGGGAATGAGGATTGATTGGACTAGCAGCAGCACGGGCGGGATAAGAAGGCCCGTTCAGAGAATAGGGTCCAACGGAGGAATAACGAGATGGGCCTGCATGTGAAGAGGAATCCACGCGGGGGTAAGAAGATGGAGAAGTATAGGAATAAGGTACAGAGGAGAAGTGCTCTATGGGGAGAATGGAGACTCTATACAGTGAATTTCAAATGAATACAAGGAGGGGAATGAACCTAAGACGAATGCAGCTAAATGGAGACACACGAAGATGAGCTAGACCTAATGAGCTTAATCTGACAAAAAAGATGCAAATGATGACACTATGCAACATACAATAGAGGAGAGAGATGAGAAAAGAATCAACCAATTACCCAAACAAATTCCAAGTGATGCGCGAAGATTTTTATAAGTTCTCTTTTAGGACCTTAGTGGATTAATTAAAATGGGAATTCACTTAACCACAATGTACCTAAACAGGGTGAGAATGGAGAACTGGTAGACTCTAAAGGACTCTCTCTCGCACGAATACAGACCCTAGACTGGGAGGTGGTATGGTACAACCTGCCCGACGTCCGTGTGGGAATCCACGGCTCACGGGGACTTACAGAGGTCCTTGGCAAGGTCCCCTAGTCGGCTCCAAGGAATATGGAGACGAGAGGAAACCCTACCCCGGTAGGAATGCAACTAGATGTGAATGAAATGCATGAGTCCTATGTGCATCGGAGTGCATGCAAGATCTAGCCTAGAAACTAGCAACCAATGACCAAAATAAACATGCGAGGATGAGAGCAAATAGGCAGCAACAACATGTAACCAAGGGAAGATCAATAAATGGCACCAAGGAGAACAAAGACAATATATATATGGAAATCAAAGCAACCTCGGGTGCACTGTGGCATCAGAAGGACAGTTTGTAGGGAATCGCACAACAAGATAGACGGTCTAGGGTGGACCGTATAATCTAGGGAGTGACGACAAAGTAACAGGAGAATCAGAAAATGATAGAATGAAAGAGACAGAAATTAGAAGCGTACCAGGATGGGCGGTCTATTGACTGCCGCATAAGCGCTAGAACGGACCTGAAACAACCGCATGACAGTAATATGGCCAACAGCATAAAGGCAGAGGCATACCTGAGCCAGCAAGATGAACGGCCAAACACAGGCCGTATGGAAGATGAACGGGTGGTGAGAGACCGCTCACGACAGCAGGCTTGCAGAAGAGATGGAACTGTTCGCAGAGAAGAACGGTTGATTTACCGCCGCACATCATTTGGACGGCCCATGGAGAGCCGCGCAAGTTCCAGAGGACAGACACCGCCGACAGCCATGATCAACCTGAAACCACTTTGAGAAAAGGACTAACAAAGCAAAAGAGAAGGTCAGCAAGTCACTAACACGATGGGCACTAGGTGTCCCACCGTGATTGCCAAAAAATGGGCTGTTGATATGTTTTGTTCTTTCCTTCTTTCTCTTCAGTACCGGCTTGAAAGATCCCTTCTCTCCTTCTAATAAATCGATATGTAAAATAAAATAGGACAGTAGAAGGAGAATAGCAGAATGTAAAGAACCGTGATCGCCACCAAGGCGCCGTACGCGATGAACATGCCGCACCTTGGAAAGAGGGAGACACTCACCTCAAAATCAGCACTGCAAGGGATGAACGGCCCATGAAGAACTGCCTGTGGTGTTGGACGGCCACACGATACACCGTTCTTCAGTGCTGTAGGGGACGCGGGACGTAGGACTACTGGCTGATGGACGGTTTAGAAACAACTGCAGGAGGTGAAGGACGGTCGAAGATGCACCGCACATACCATCGAACTGTCCTGGAAGAGCCGCACAAGACCATCAAGCCAGAAGTCACAAAGGGTTCTAACCTCCACCCTCTCCAGCCGGCCAGAGGGGATGGGCCTCGTGCTAGGGATTGCTGACCTGTAAAACAACGTAAAAACACAAAGAGAAAACCTAGATTAGAACTGAATGGTGTAGTAAATGCCAAAATAATGTGAAATGAACATGAATAAGTGGAAAGGGGGATACTTGGGGGATTTTAAACCCCTAGGGTGTCAAAAAACGTAGGTGGGTGTGTGCATGGCAATGAAGATGAAGAGAAATGTGGGGAGAAAGTAACGAAAGTAATGCATGCAATCAAAAAGTGGACAAAACTATCAAACACAAAAGACTCAAAACTGGACTACTCCCTGAACTGGAGGCTTGTATGGACGTGAAAAGCCTCCCTCCTTGGTGCTAGGTCGCTCAAGAATGCGGCAGGGCTTCGCCGTCGACCAAAAATCTCCCCCCCTTTCTAACCCGGCCTTTAGGGTCTATTTATAGAGCACCTAAAGTCCAAGCACAAAATTAGGGTTTCCAGTGGATATTAATCTGAGATATCAAAAGATGAAGTGAAGATAATATCCTCAGCTTTTGTTAGGATCAAATCTCATCCGATTTGGTTGAGAATCCATGGAGAAAATCGAGGGGTTTAACCACGGATAAAAGGGATAAAATCTGTTGAAATTAAGCAATCGAAGGGATAAACGGTCTTACGATAGACCGCTCAACTGATGTGTGGTCATGTCCTGACCGTCCAACCCTGTCGGTGGAAATTCAAAATAAATCTTAAATAATCTAAATTATCCATCGAACTGACCAAAACCATTGCCGTTGGACTCTCAGAGATGAACAGCTCAGATGAGACCGTTCAAATGTAAAGCGACCAAAGACAAACCGTTCTAGCCTTGTCGGTGGAAAATCAAAATAGATAAGATAATTAGATAATTATCTGAAAGCCAGCGACGTTAGGACTCTAGAGAGATAGACGGCTCAGAAGATACTGCACAATAGTCTTATGCGGCTGATTCTAGGCCGTATATATGCTTGTCGGTGATAATTCAGAAAACCAGCTAAATATCCCATAAATATATGAACGGCCCAGTATCAACCGCACAAAACGTTATACGGCTGGAGGTTGACCGCACATGTACATGGGGTGCTTGAAATTCATAGAAAAGCTCGATTAACCAAAACAAGGCCCATTAAGCCCTGAATCAACTTGGACCTAACCAAGGAGGGAGGCTACCCATAAAACTAGCCCACAACATGTCTGAAAATAGCCCCAACGGGTGATGGACAACTCGAGGCATCAACAAATGGGAGTAAGAGGAACGACTCAACTTATCGACATAAAATGGGTGTCAACACCTGCCACGTGGGCTAACGGGGGCTTCACTAGGTCTTTTCTACCTCATCCATACAGAGGCTCTATCTTGTATAAATAGACTCTCATCCTTCAAAGAGGTGTGTGGCGCAGGAAAGAAAGAAAAATGGGTGTGCAAAAGAGAGTGGGTGCCTGAGAGAAGAACCAGAGAGCAGAAAGAAGAAGCCGTCAGAGAGCGAGCATCAGAAAAGAAAGAGAAATAAAGAGTGAAGAGTTGAGAAGAAAGGAATAGAGAGATAGAAGAAGGGAATTAGGATGATCAGAGAGAAGAGAAAGGAAGCTCGAAGAGAGAGAGATTAGAAGCAGTCTGAGAGAGTAGAAGAGAAGAAGAAATATGAGAGAAAGAAGAGTGTGAGTCCGAGAGTGAAAAGTGATCATGAGATAGTGAAGAAGAGGGATCTCGAGAGAAGAGATTGTGAAGCATTTGAAGCAGTTCTTGAAGATTTGTCTCTACTGGCCTTTGGGTCAGATCCAAGCCAGTCTGCTCTTGTGAGAGCTACATTCTATCTGTGTTTTATTTCCAGCTTTCTGGTGCTGTAGTTTTTATTTCTTATTTTTCCTTTAAACTCTTGTTCTAAGCTGTGTATCAGCGGAGGCTAAGCTGTAAGGCCCAGCGGATTAAGCTGTGTATCAACGGGGCTAAGCTGTATGGCCCAGCACATCAAGCTATTAGGCAGCGGTGGCTAAGCTGTAATGCTCAGCGGCGGCAAAGCTGTAAGGCCCAGCGGATTAAGCTGTGTATTAGCGGTGGCTAAGCTGTAATGTCCAGCGGTGGCGAAGTTGTATTATCCAGCAGTCAAGCTATTAGTCAGCAGTTAAGCAAACTATGAAGCTCAGCTACTGTTGGCAAGCTGTGAAGCCCAGCCGTTCAAGCTGTTTGGCAGCGGAATCCACACTTTGGTTGGAGTGTGGGGTGGATGTAGGTCCTGAGGACTGAACCACCTAAAAATTTCCTGTCTACTATGGTTTGATTGTTTATCTATTTTTCGTTAGATGAATGCCTAGGTGCGCTCCAATTGATAGTTCTACTTGAGTGCCTCTAGAACTCATAGTGTGCATAGTATATTCTGCAAACAGCTTAGAAGTTGCTAAGTAGTTCATTGCATACGTCGACCATCTGTTTGACAGTGTGCCTCATCATAGGCCATAGTTAGCTATCATCTGTTTGATCGTGTGCTTCATTATAGTTCACATTCAGTTAAGCTAATCAGTCTTTATTTCCACATAGCTTATTGTTTGTAGTTTAAATTCTTAAAATTGGTCAAAATTTTCTAAGGGGATTCATTCACCCCCCCTCTGAATCCTTGCTACACCGTTGCACCAATTCTCATCAGTTCAACAATTGGTATCAGAGCAGGTTACTATCTCACAACTTCCTTGGTGCATTTCTGGGCATGCTTGGTTTGTAGCATTGATTTGTTTGTCGATTATATCCATGGCATGTCCACCGGTTTTTGATCATACGAATTTCAACCTGTGGCTTAACAACTTGCGTATGTTTGTTAAGTCTGTTGATCTAGATTTGTGGAAGCTAATTTCACATGGTCCACATAGACTACCAAAAATTAAGTCCAAATGGACTGACATTCATAGATCTATGGGTGGTAAAAAAAAAAGGCTCTTGAATTGATGACCGCAGCTACTGACAAGGCTTTGCACCCTTGTTTCCCTGATTATAGGTCTGGTAAGGACATACTGGACAAGCTGAAGTTAGCCCACAAGCGAGGACAGGACATCTGCATGATGGCCTATGACAGTAATCAAAATAGCAACCAAAATGAAGAAGAGGACGATGATAAGGTAAACCCCTTTGAGAATTTCACTCTAGAAGATTGGCAGGATGCATATGCTGATTTGTTAGAAACTCATGAAAAATTAAGAAAATAACACAAAAAGCTAAAAAAGAAAATTGATCAGAATAGTTCAAATACATCTTGTGAAAATTGCTTGAATCTGAAACAATCTTATGATGTTTGTCTGTCTGATATTCAAACACTTAAGAAACAAATTGGTTTATTAAAAACTGAAAACTAAGAACTTGCAAATGGGATTTCTGAACTAGAAGAAAAGCTTAGCTCAACTAGTGATAATCAGTTCCTTACTAATGATCCCGTTCAGAATAAAAAATTACTGGAAGATCTTGACCGTGTTAACTCAGAACTAAACAAACTGAAATCTGAAAATGGATCTCTCAGAAAATCCTTTAAAGAAAGTGAAGAAAAATGTAGGAAACTTGAAGTTGAGAAGAATGATATAGCTGAAAAATCTGATGCAATTAAATCTGTGAACATGGAGTTGTAGAGAAATATTGAAAAACTTCAAAAAGATCTGAGGGAAATTTCTGAATCTAAACCATTTTCGGAAGCCAATTCAGATGATCAAATTCTAATAAATGAGTTAATTCAAAATGATAAATTTAAGGAAGAAAATGAGAAGTTAAAACAGCTGAATTCTGTTATATTTGAAAGGCTTCTCACATTGGAAAAAGGGGAAACCATCTGTACAGACGAATCTAAAAAATTGATGAGCTTAGAAAGGAGATCGAAGAATACAAAACTGCTAACAAAGTATTGAATGAAGCTGTTAATTGTAGTGAACAAAAGATTACAAGTTATGAAATACACATTGCATCTCTAGAAAATGAGATTCAAGATTTGAAAAGTTCTTTATCTAAATTTGTTAGTGGGCAAGACAATCTGAATAAACTGCTAGGAACAAAGGTCAACTTTCAGAAGGAGGGGTTGGGCTATAACCCTGTAAATAAAAAAAGTTTTGAAAATAAAATTTAAACATCCTTTGTTTCTAGTTCTGCTTCTCACAGTTCTCAAAACTCACCTATCTTTCAATTTACGGCTCAGAAAGCTTTAAAACCAATTGAAAAACAAAAGAACAAAAAGGTTCCTGCCACTTCATTGCATGGTGTTCAAAATTCATCCATGCACACACATGGACATAAGAAAATCATGTCATGCCATTACTGTGGCTTGTATGGTCATTGCATGGATAATTATCTTGCAATGAAAAATGATGATCTAAAGTTTAGTAGAAATCATGCTAAGAAGTCTCATGACAAGAAACACTTTTCTACTCAAAGTAAAAGGTCTCAGTGTTTTTTCTGTCATAAAATTGGTCATCTTATGCATGAATGTAAACTAATGAAACAAGATGACCTGAATGCTAAGAGACCTCAAATTAAAAATCATGGATTTCAGAAGAAGAAAACTCATTATTTTTATTGTGGCAAATTAGGCCACATTGCCGCCCATTGTTGGCACAATCAGGGGAGAGATGTTCACTTCAAATCTGCTAAATTCCCTGCAAACCATAATGCTGTTGGTAGGAATAATTTTTTTGTAAATGGAAAATATCATACATGTTTCAATTGTGGGAAGCCAGGCCATAGGGCCATTGAATGCTGGCATGTTCAAGGTAGAAAATCAAATTCTAAACTTGTCAATCTCCGTGCAAATAGGAATGATTTTGGTAGGAATGAATTTACATTTACAAGAAAGATTCATGCATGTTCTGAATATGGAAAACCTGGCCACCGAGGGTCTAACCGCTGGATGGCAAGTTATGGAAAACAGTATGTTCATGCAAATAGCAGAAATTTTCATGTTAATGCACATAGATTCCATGCTTATGATCATGGGCATAAAAAGAATTCAAGATCTGTTATTTCATGTCATTACTGTGGAGGGTTTGGGCACTCTATGTGTAAGTGCAATTTAATGAAGTCTGATGATTTACATGCTCAAAGATTGTGGAGAGCATCCTCTAGAGATGCTACTGACCCTACAGGACCCAAGAACTCTTGAGTTCCTAAATCTTTAAAATAAGAATCAGCCTTGTAGGTGTGCCTTGGGGATGGAGAATAAAAAAGGGTTCAATAAACCAAGGCATCCAAGTATGGTAAAAACCCCATTTGCTGCATCTTCACAGGTTTGGTTATTTGAACTTTCTATAATTCTGTTTAGATAGTTGCATAACATGTCTATTCTGTTTCATACATGTCTTCACTTGCATCTTCATGTCTCTCAATGCATATGCTGAGCTGTCTGTATAAATACTAGACTGAAAATTAATTGCATTTCCAAAAATATGAATTGACTGAACTTGATGCCTGTATGTTGTCTCATGCATAAAATGTTCATCTGCATTCATATGTGCTTAGATATTGTCATTTAAAATCTGCATTTGCATTTTATTGTCATGCATGACCTCACATGGTATATCAAATGGTAAGTTGGGAGAAAGGGCAGATCTTTTTTGTCTGAAAACCCACACTATGCGTAGAGACTAGACCTCCGCCTAGTACCATGGGTCAATTTGCACATAGGGCAGTCTAGATGATCATGAGCATGAAACTTAAAATCCTATGCTTAGCTTTCATTACATATGTTGCATAAAGTTAGGGGGAGCTTGTGAAAGAAAATTTTGCAATTCATGCATATTTTGGTTAGATTAAGTCCCCATGGTCTTCATGTCACACATGATTGGTTAATGCATTTAGTTAAGGAAGGTTAATACATCTGCACACATTTAGTTAAATGCATAACATCCACATTAAAAAGTCCAAAAAACTTGGTATCATGCATACACTCAGGGGGAGCATATGTAGGCTTCTAAAATGGATGGTTTTTTTTTACTCTCTACTTAGTTTAGTCCACCAAAGAGCTAACCTGGGTCAACCAATACTCCCATCTTCATCTTGAGCTCATCTCTTTCACAAGTCTGAATTTAATTGTGTTCTGTATATGCATTTACCGAGGGGGAGCTAGATGTTTTTGAATTACTTTGTTTGATGGTCTACTGGGTATCTCTGACTTTGTCTGACACATCCTTTGTTGCAATTCCTAATAGTCCTGATTAGAAGTCTCGACACCATGAGTCAACACTTTCATCAATATGTTTCTGATCATGTTTCTACCTTGATTGGTCAATCGAAGTCTTCACTATTTCATATCTTCAATTCTGTGACTATCTCTCTGAAATTGTCTACCCTTGCTCTCTTGACTATCATTGTCATACCTCTGAGGTTGTAAGTCTCTAATCAATGATGGTCATGTGCTTGGAATACTTGTCATATTCTTAAACTTGGCTGAAAAGACTACTTATCTGCTAAACCTTGAATGTTTGCAAGATCCTATCTTATGTTTGAACTTCAAGTCTCTTGCACATGGTGCATATTCCTGCTAGTACTTCTAATAAATTGATTGTTTCTTTAAACATTATTTCATATCTCTGAATTCCAAGAAGATTTCAATCTATGTATCTTGCTCATAAATCTGAAAAACTAATTCATGAGAAATCTTCTATTATATAGATTTATGAATGTCTGAAAGATCAGATTGGTTTAAGTTTAATGTATTCATTAAGGTTTGTTATAAATGACTTGAAAATATCTGAATCAACTTTAATAAACCTTAACCAACTGCTTCATGTTATATCTTGTCAAATTTGCTAAAATCTGAAAATGTTGAAATCATGACTTTATTTGGTTGAAACACAAGAAATCTGTATTATTTTTTAAACATCTGACTTTTCTAAAAATGTCTAAGGGTCAAATCTTGTAAGAGCAATGACTTTGGTCACTAAGAAACACATGTCCAAAGGTATGTATCATGAGGTGCCTTAGTTAACTCTGCTTAAAAATGATTGAAAAACAGGTAGAGCAATGGCTGTCACACTGAGAAACATATCTCACTCATCAAAGGAATGAGATGAGGTATGTCATAAGGTGAAAAGTTAACTCTGTTTATTTTAAAGCATGACTGTTAGTCACACTAAGTACTTAGGGATATTGGCTTCTAAACAACGTATATCCTTTAGTTACAAGGTGTGTATTGAACTAGATTACTCGTAAGATTTTATAGGAAAAATTATCTACTTGATTAAATGAAAAATCTGAAAATGAATGCAAAGGATAAATTGCTAACCCTGGATAAAATCAAATGGTTTCATGGTTGTTTAACCTCAATACTTATGATTGTAATTACTAAAGAAGTCATTGAAATTGATTGAGTAGGATGAAGGGAGGTTCATCAAGATGTTACTATGATGGCTTGGTTCATTTTTATTAAATCTTGATTTCAGATATGAGTACAAAACTTTATTGTCAAACCATGTATACATCATCTTTAAACCATGCAGCTCAATAAAGTTCATTCATAAACCCTTATAATGGGAGATTCTGGAAAAATTCCTAAGTTTGGATTTGTGAAATTGGTAGATTCTTTTAAAATCTTGTTGAATTTCTCATGTGCTTGAAGCTCATTTACTCAAACTTGTGCTCTGTTTGCATTTACTGATTGAAATTTAAAACTCAGATTATGCACGCTGCTCTTCATACATTCCTCATGACCTGAACTTATTCTTGACTGCACATCTGTTTGAATGTCCACCCATTGATAGCAATGTCTGCTTCAATTTGTGTCCCTGTGGTTCACTGATCATTCATTTCACTCCATCTGCTTCATACAAAAGAAGTGCATCTATTCATGGGGATTTTAGTTAACAGTGAATCATCTTGCATAATTGCACTTAAAGGGGGAGATCTTATCAGCATCCTTAATGTTCCTTCCTTTTTGATGTTGTCAAAGGGGGAGAATTTTTGTGAGTCATTAGTTGGTTATGTTGGCTGTTGGTTATCAGAATGTTGTTGGCTGTTAGTTGTTCTGTCTCTTGACTGGTTCGTTGGTTATCAGTTTGTTGATGCATTCTGATAGAATTATTCATTGCTCATTGTTTATGCTGACTTGATTATCATGCTGAATTATTGCAATGACTCATAATATTGCCATCATCAAAAAGGGGGAGATTGTTGTGTCCCTGTGGTTCAGAAATTTTGATGATGACAAATATTATGACTCATTATATAACTTTGATGGATTTATTACTAATCTCATCATCTTCATATATCAGCATGAAAATATGTCAGACAGGTTTTAAAAATGACTCAAAGCAATAACTGTTCAAAAAGGTGATAGATTGTCAATGCTAGTGACAAGAAGGTCAATGCCAGGTAGTAAGTGCATAATTCATCTGTCAAGCATAGAGGAAGGTCGGTGCACCTCTGCAATAAGGTCAGTGCATGTTTGGGTTGAATACAACAAGGTCAGTGCATACCTTGTGAGTATGCATGTAAGGACAGCATATAGGTCAGTGCACTTCTCTATTGAGATATACAAAGTCAGTGCATTTTTATCCTCTCATGCATATAACGGTCGGTGCACCTTTTGTATCACGTGTGAAAGAGGTCGGTGCAGGTTTTGCCATGCGCACATAAAGGTCGGTGCACATTTTGTTGTTCAGCATGTAACGTTAGTGCACATTTTGCTTGTCTACATATATGGTCTATGCATATGATGAAACAATTCAAAATCCTTAACCTGTGTATAAAATGTTTCACTCGTAAGTAGAACATTTCACTCCAGCTTAAAATGTTCAACCTGTGTACAAAATATTTCACTCGTATGCAGACCATTTCACTCCAACTCAAAATGTTCAACCTGTGTACAAAATGTTTCACTCGTATGCAGAATAATAGAATATTTCACTCTAATTCAAAATGTTTGACTGACTACAAAGGCACATGGTCGGTGCAGGTTTTGATTTCAAAAGCAGAAGGTCGGTGCAGTTTTTGATTTCAAAGGTGTAAGGTCGGTGCAATCCTTCTCAAGCACAGAGGAAGGTCGGTGCACATCTACAATAAGGTCGGTGCATGTTTGGGTTGAATACAACAAGGTTGGTGCAGGTTTTGATTTCAAAAGCACAAGGTCGGTGCAGTTTTTGATTTCAAATGTGCAAGGTCGGTACAATCCTTCTCAAGCATAGAGGAAGGTCGGTGCACATCTGCAACAAGGTTGGTGCACGTTTTGGTTGAATACAACAAGGTCGGTGCAGGATTGCCTTCATGCAACGCAAGGTCGGTGCAATCCTTCTCAAGCACAGAGGAAGGTCGGTGCAACCTCTTCACTAGCACTGTGAAGGTATGAGCACACAGTAAGGTCTGTGCAGGATGGCAACCAAGGTTGGTGCATGTCCTACAATCGACACAGCAAGGTTAGTGCATGTTCTGCCTTAAACGCATGCATGGTCGGTGCAACCTGTTTGCTAGCACTGTGCAGGTCTAAGCATACAGCAACAAGGTCTGAGCATATTCTAGTATAAGGTCAAAGCAGTTGAAGATGATAATGCTATAAGGTCGATGCTGAGAAGTGTTTGATGAAATGCCTGACTAAAGTCATCAAGTCTTCAAAAGATCAAATAGATTTTTAGCATCTCAAGAGCAGCTCACGGTAGTTCAACTGAGAAGCGGCAGAGGCACATCACAAAGAGGCCAATACAGCTGAGGCAACTAAGGTTGGCATATCCCAAGGTCGAAGCAACCTCAACCATGGTAGATGAAAGGACTGAGCAATGCTTGCCTTCAACATTGGGAAGGTCTGAGCATACTCCTCCGTGTAAGGTGTTTGATGGAATGCTTGAGTGAGCAGTTGGCAGCAGTGGGACCTAAGTAAATCTGTCCGAACTCATGGCAATCAAGTGAGCTCGAACTAGAGAGGAGGCACGTGTTCCTAAGTCAACCCTTGATAGACACGTGATCTGTCGGTGCATATTTACGTTCAGAATAAAGATTAAAGCAGCATGTGAGATCGAACTAAGAACATGCACGTGTTCCCAAAAATGGCAGGATGCTGGCGCATGAACCCAGGGAGCGGATAATGGGCATGTGATCCAAGGTACTATGGCAGAGAAACATTCTCATCCCAGCCACGTGGGCCAGTGGGGGTTTCACTAGGCCTTTTCTGCCTCATCCATACGGAGGCTCAGTTTTGTGTAAATAGACTCTCATCCTTCAAAAAGGTGTGTGGCGCAAGAAAGAAAGAAAAAGGGGTGTGCAAAAGGGAGTGGGCGTCTGAGAGAGGAACCAGAGAGCAGAAAGAAGAAGCTGTTAGAGAGCGAGCATCAGAAAAGAAAGAGAAAGAAAGAGTGAAGAGCTGAGAAGAGAGGAATAGAGAGATAGAAGAAGGGAATTATGATGATCAGAGAGAAGAGCAAGGAATCTCGAAGAGAGATAGATTAGAAGCAGTCTGAGAGAGCAGAAGAGAAGAAGAAATCTGAGAGAAAGAAGAGTGTGAGTCCGAGAGTGAAAAGTGATCGTGAGATAGTGAAGAAGAGGGATCTCGAGAGAAGAGATTATGAAGCATTTAAAGAAGTTCTTGAAGATTTGTCTCTACTGGCCTTTGGATCAGATCCAAGCCAGTCTGCTCCTGTGAGAGCTACATTCTATCTGTGTTTTATTTCCAGCTTTTCGGTGCTGTAGTTTTCATTTCTTATTTTTCCTTTAAACTCTTGTTCTAAGCTGTGTATCAGCGAAGGCTAAGCTGTAAGGCCCAGCGGATTAAGCTGTGTATCAGCGGAGGCTAAGCTGTAAGGCCCAACGGATCAAGCTATTAGGCAGTGGTGGCTAAGCTGTAATGCTCAGCGGTGGCGAAGCTATAAGGCCCAGCGGATTAAGCTGTGTATCAGCGGTGGCTAAGCTGTAATGCCCAGCGGTGGTGAAGCTGTATTGCCCAGTAGTCAAGCGGTTAGTCAGCAGTTAAGAAAGTTGTGAAGCTCAGCTGTTGTTGGCAAGCTGTGAGGCCCAGCCGTTCAAGCTGTTTGGCAGCGGAATCCACACTCTTGTTGGAGTGTGGGGTTGATGTAGGTCCTGAGGACTGAACCACCTAAAAATTTCCTGTCTACTATGGTTTGATTGCTTATCTATTTTTCGTTAGATGAATGACTAGGTGCGCTCCAATTGATAGTTCTACCTGAGTGCCTCTAGAACTCATAGTGTGCATAGTCTATTCTCCAAACAGCTTAGAAGTTACTGAGTAGTTCATTGCATATGCTGACCATCTGCTTGATAGTGTGTCTCATGATAGGCCATAGTCAGCTATCATCTATTTGACCGTGAGCTTCATTATAGTTCACATTCAGTTAAGCTAATCAGTCTTTATTTATGCATAGCTTATTATTTGTAGTTTAAATTCTTAAAATTGGTCAGAATTTTCTAAGGGGATTCATTCATCCCCCCCTCTGAATCCTAGCTGCACCATTGCACCAATTCCCATCGGCTCAACACTCTCTCTACGCCAGCCGCTCTCCCTCTATCCCTCCCCCTCGCCACTGTGACTTCCTGAACAAGCCCTTGCCATATCTCTCCTTCACCACAACGCCCCCACCTCTGCCGTTCTCTCTCTCCCTTTCTCTCCGCCACTCCCTCTCCCCGACTTCACACTGCTGATCTCCTCTTCACGTCGTAACCCCCGCGACCGCTTCCTCTACCCATTGGCATCTCCGCCATGCACATCCCACCTCCGTTTCCCACCTCCACGCAGCCACCGACAACCACGCCCAGCATTGCCAGCCGTTTCACGTTCCCACCGGCACCACTATCAGGATCGCCTCGCTGTGCCTCCCTATCCCATGCACGCACTGGCCTTCACATAGGACCATGTCTCTCTCTACTCTGCCCTCACCGACCTCGCACATTCTTGCTTCACCTCTCTCCCCTCTCCGTAGCGTCCATGCACCACAGCCACCGTCGCCATCAACCTCTCTCCATGTCCGGTAGCATTGCCTGCATCCTCTTTTCATGGCGAGCACCTCAACCGCCTCTCCCGTTGCGTCCGTCGTTTCTTCTCTTCCCACCATCCTCTCCTTATCTCTCTTCTGCGCATGCCTACCACACACGACCGCCACCACTTCCCATCCTCTATCTCTCTTTCTCGCCTCCCTCATCCCACACAACGTAGCCGGCGTTGTCTCCCCCTCTCCTCACTGCACCCTCATCCCACTGTCTCACCCTCTCTTTTTATTTCTCTCTCTCTGCTTCTCTCTATCTCTATCCCTCACCCTCCGTCTCTTCTCTCTTTCACCTTTTCTCTCTCTAATCCTCCATCTCTCACTCTCTCTATCCCTCTCTCTCTCTTCTCGCAACCCTCCTCTCTCTCCCACACACACGGTGTCGATGGCACCATGATCTCACCTTCACACTAGTCGTGGCCCTTCACCTGCACACACACACGTCTCCCCCGCCTGCATGCACTGTGACCATCGCAGCCGCCGCATGTTGCCCCTCTCCTGTCCACAGACACCACCTTCGTGACCGCACCACGTCCCCTGGCCGTGTGTCCCTCCGTCTCCTCTCTCCGTCCGTCTCACTCTCGTCTGCTCGCACACGCATGCATACACCATGAACCTTCCCCCCTCGCGATCGTTCTCCCTCTCTCCTGCACACACCGCACCACCGGCAGTGCGACCCTCGACCGCTCTCTCTGCCTCCCCACCTTCTCACCATCTCTCCCCTGTTCTCTAATCTCACTGCCTCCCTTTCTTGCACACGTGCCCTCACACCGGCACCACCGTGTCGGTGCACATAGCCCCACGTCTGCTTCTCCTATCCCTCGCCTTCTCTACACATATCATCTCTCCCACACACACCGTGGACACCTCCGTCCCCTCACACGCATACACGTTCTTCTCGCAGCACCTCTCTCTTTCTCTCCCCCCTCTCTTTCTCTCACCCCTCCCTCACGGTCTCTCTCTCTCTCTATCCCTCCACCTACATCACGATGTCGACCTCCCGTCTCAGCGGCGTCGACTCTACCTCTCTCCCCCTTACTCCCCCTCACACTCCCCTCTCTTCGTTATCTCTCTGTCTCACTTCTCACACACACACACACACAGTTTTAAATTTTTTTATTTTATGTGATTTAAACCCCACTTCTATCTCTCTTTCTCTCTCTATGTCTCTCGCTACTTTCTTTATTCATCTTCTCTCTTTCCAACTCCTCGAAAGACGGCGCAAGACGGGCATCCTCGGCTCCAGGTTGAGTGGAAGTCAAAGGCTCAAGGAGACGGTCACCCTGACACCACGGCCGCGATATCTCTTGCCTCTAATCCTCCTCGGTGTTATTTAGGATGTATTTTTATTTAAAATTATAATTTTTATTTTCGCACTTCATATTATAAACACTATCTTTTTTTAATTAGTGAAAAATCATGTCTGTTTATTTTCTCTCTCTAAATCTCTCTCTCTCTCCTCTTTCTTCTTCTTCCTCTCCCTCTCTTCTTTCTCTCTCTATAACCCTCTAAATTTCATTAGATAGACTTATTTAATGTCATTTTTATTTTAAGTTACATATACTATCTAAACCCGCGTTCCATTTAGAACACAAGATCTTCAATTCAAAAACTAAAGCTCTCCGTGCGTGGATTCGACTCGTACTCGCCGTAGTACTAAGTTATTTATTTTTATTGCGAGTTCGGTAATTTAAGATTGACGGCCATTGTGTTTAACGACGCACATTCTGGTACGATCAATTTTTGGTGTCGTTGTCGGGGTGGTTTATGATTTTTGAATTTACTATCTTGTGTTATTGTATATTAATTCGGCACTAATAATTTTTTATTTTATTTGCTTATAGAAAAAACAAATAAAAAAGATTTTCTACCAATAAAGTAAACCTTCTCTTCCCTATTCACTTTCTTATTGTGTCTTTTTTCTTAAGAACGAGGGACCGCGCTCCAAGTAAGTATCCTAAATTCCCCTCGTTTCATTTGATTCTATTTCATGAGTTTTATATTTTTATTGGTTAGATAGGGTAACAAAAAAATATAAAAAATATTTGAACTCAAATAAAAGATGTCATTCCAAGATTAGAAATCACACATCATATTGTAGGTCATGCATCATGTAGGTTGCATTAATTTTGTTCCATATTTTTATTTTAAAAAATAATTGTTCGTGCATTTGTATTTTAAACCCCTTATTTATAATTATTTGTTGCATTATATTATTCTAAATCATTTTAAGGGCACTACCCCTAAATAAGATAAGGTGGGGATTTCATCACCCTTCCTTAGCCCACAAACCACATTCCCCTGGCATATGTGCATGTTCTAAACCTTAAATATAATTTAGTAGACATTGGCCCTAGGTTCACATTGTGGTTATTGAGCTATTTGGGTTTACCCTATTGTGGAAACTGGTGCCTAAGACAAGACGTTCGAACGACAAACATCTTAAGCGGGCTAGTGGTTCTCTAATTAGGTCCCTACAGAAGTAGGGGGAGCCTGCCACTACCCCACCCCTTACCTGACCGGTGAAAATATTGAGGGTGAACTTAAGTTACACTTTAGTCATTTTGTGAAACCACGTTTATAGGTCTAGGTCACATCTAGGTTATTAGGTAAGTTGTGTGTTAACTTGTTTGTGTTTAAATAAAAAAATAAAGCAAAATAAAAAAGAGACCATTAAAGAAAAAAAATAAAATTTTAAAAAAGAGTTAATTTTTTTTAAAATTTAAAATTTTAAAAAAGGATAAAATTGAAAAAAAAATCTTTCTGGGATCTAATCAATTTTGATCAATGGCCGAATATCTAGGAGGAAAACCCACGCCTATGAAGGAACACTTTATTCCTTCTACTTATAAACCCTCAACCTGTATTGAGCTACCTAGCATTCTTGTAGATCAGTACAAGATTGGTATCATCCAGATGCTCTCATCCTTTTATGGGAATCCCAATGAAAATCCTTAGGCATCTAGATGATTTCCTAGAAATTAGCACCCTGGTCAAAATCTGAAACTTTACTGATGATACCCTTAGGTTGATCTTATTTCCACTCTCATTGAAAGATAAAGTAAAATGTTGGTTAAGGAGTTTTGAAAAGACCATTAGGACGTGGGAAGTTATGCAATTAGAATTTTTGAAAAAAAAAATTATCCCATAGTCTGTACCAACATTATGAGAAGGGTGATTATGGGATTTACTGAGTTTCCGGGAGAGTAAATTCATGAATCTTGGGAAAGGCTGAAGGATTTGTTACGTCAATATCCACATCATGGGTTTCCCAAATGGCAAGTTATGTATGCATTTTATGAGGGGTTGTACAATTATGATAGACAAATAGTGGACACATGTTGTGGAGGGACATTCATAAATAAAGGTGAAGATGAGGCTTATGATCTATTTGAAATTTTGAGTGAAAATTCGATGAATCGTGCCTCAATCTCATCTCATAAACAATATGTATGACCTTTCAGATAGACTAAAAATCCAACCAAGGAAGCCTGCAATTTCTGTGCCAGTCCCACTCACCACGTGAGTGAGTGTCCTACTGTAGCCCGACTCTTGCCAGTCATCCAAGTGCAAGTCCAAAATACTCTAGGGTTCTCTCAGCTCAAGTGTGATACATTTTCAGATGATTATAATCTTGACTGGAGCAATTACCCAAATTTCTCTTAGATAGATCAAACAATCCAAGCCCATTTGTCTAAACGTTCACCCCAAGAAGTCCACGAGTGGCCCATAAGTAATCAACTCCAGCCCAACTCATCTCACCCTAACTTCGAAAGCAACATCGATACTAGGGGTGATTCATCAGGCCACTACTCCAAACCTTAAATCATGTACTCTCAGTCTACTTACCATGACCCTCCTTTAATATTATACCAACACCCTCAACACGTGAATGATGATGATGATGATCTAATGCCTGTTATTTTGGCTCAAGATGTCAATATTGGGAGTGAGGGGGAGTGCATAAGCAATACCATGATGAAGGAAGGGAAGGAAGTAGGGGGTGGATTAAAGGATAATGATGATCATGTTAATATCATCACCCCATTCTATGAATGTTTTGAGGTTGAGAATATCAATGTAAAGAATAGTGGCTCAAACAACTCAATTGAGGATACACATGAAGAGGAGGATTGCTTTGTAATTCATAATCTCATTGATTTAATGAAAATAATTTATGAATACCTTCCTCCCCTTGAAAGACATGATGATGGGGCCTTGTTGGAAAAGTTTATATTTCATCTACCCACCCCACTATTGAAAAATTTGATTGATAATCTTCAGTTGAGTGATGAGTTTGATGAAGGGGCCTTATTAGAAAATTTCACATTTGATCTGACCCCTGAGCCCTATCCTATAATGTCAGAATCATTAGATGAGTTAGATTCTAGGCTCATGCTTCCTTCTAATTTGATTCCCCTGCAAGTTGAGCCTCTCCAATATGGCATTCTAGGACCTGAGGTGGATGTGCCAGCGATATTCACCTTTGATTTGACTTTCCCTCAGGAAGACCAATTGATTAATGCCCTTAATACACATGAGGCTATTAATAAGGGGAATGTGACTAAGAATGCCGATCTTATTCATAAGCCACTGTTGACTGAACAAGTTACCAAGGAGGAAGTAGTGAATAAAGGGGTAGTCAGGTGGGTAGGTACAGAACAAGTGTCACGCCCCGAGCGCGTAAGGTACCCGGAGATGCGCGACGAGTTTATATCAATCATGTCAATCAGAGTAGTAGTGTATTCGACACAAAGACAGAGTGCACAAATATAAAGATAACTCAATCCATTAATTCCTTTAATAAGAATATGTCTATTACAAACCCTTACAAATACTAGACTCAATAAAATAAAATACAACGCTTGACTCAAGAAAAATAGAGAAAAGACAGGACTAATTGATGCTTGAGTAGCTCTAACTCTTTCACTCTTGACCATCCCCTTCAGATTGAGTTCCCTCATCGTCGGACTTACCTGAAAAGTAGGGAAACACTGAGTGAGCGAACGCTCAGTAGGAAATTATATCTCAAGAACTAGCAAGGGGTTTAAGCGATTACATCTTTCATGAATGCACTATAGCTATGCATGCTCGCATAAAACGACAAGATAGAGAGAGTGTATAACAATACGATAGCAAGAAGAACTAGTCATGAACTTTCAAGAACTTATATCAAAAGATATCAAGATATTCAAGCAAGTAAACTCATCATGTCATGTTAGAATTTGGCTATTTTGTTTCAAGTCAAGCAAGTATACAATTACCCTTTCTCGGGCCACGCAAGTCATGTAATATCAAGTCAAGTACAAGTACAAGATTTTTGGAATGTTTAATCAAGCTAGTCATGCACTTTGATATAATGCCAATACCGTGATCAATCAACTCCCATGGGCACAAGTACTTTCGGGTGCTCCTCCCAAGACCAGATCGGGCCCTATATGCGCAGGCATTAATCATGTATTTTAACATCCACTTTTGTGTATAGCCAATATGGAATTTCAAGAATAAAGCCTGTAGATACGTAGGATAACTTGGATAGAATAGAGTCCAAAAATATGACACTTGACATAGAATGACGATAATAACGGTACAATCACGATTATCGATAAAACTAGGTGGAATTGGTTCCCTAACTTGGGTACCATGACAAACAAGTATGGACATTCTTTATATAGAATTGAGGTCCACAAGAACATCAAGTTTAATATAGAATTGGGGTTTACAAGAACATCATAACAATGTGGATATAGAATTGGGGTTTACAAGAACAGCATCAAATGGCATGAGAACCTCATCCCATTAAGAGAATTCTCATGATACACACTTTGTATAACATGAGGGCCGGTATACCATGTTTCTATAGAGTGACATGGCAAAATAGTGTAATGGATTTTTATGGTACAACCAGCTCAGTCGGCTTTGAGGGAATCCAAGGCTGTGAGGAGACTTACGGAGGTCTCTATGACTAACTCGCTAGTCCAAAGGAACGGAATGTCCAATGGAGAGCTTGTATGTCACTGAGAGTTAAGGGGGTAACGTTAAAACATCATGAAACGTGGGACTATATTCACGGACTGGAATATAGTGCCGATATATATAGATATATATATATATCAAACTCTCGGTTAACAGAAACAAGGGAAAACAGTAATACAGAAAATAGCGACTTGACCAAAGTCGTTAATCACGTAATTAACGCCTTACAGAGGGGTGTTTATTTACAAATTTGACGACTTATACGTTAGTCGTCCCTTCAATATTTCTATTCTACAGAAAATCAATATTCTGGAATTTTAACAAAAACGCGCCCTGGACAGGGGCGTTACTTGTCAATTAGCGCCCTGGTCTGGGGCGTCAGTTCAATAAGAGACGACCTTGTGCAGGTCGTTAATTCAACAATTTTCCAAATTTCAGATAATAAAATTTCAGGAAAACAGGTACATGGTCAGGACCAGAAAAATAGCAGGATTCAATCAGGATGAACATGAATTAGATTAGGTTCATGGTTTCATAGATATAGAATTTTAAACATGGGTAATTATCAATTTATATGAAATTGACGACTCCTACGTAGGGCGTCAAAATAATAATTAGCGCCCTAGTGTGGGTCGCTTCTTTAAATTAGCGTCCTTGTCAAGGGCGTTTCTTTTTAAAATTACATAGAAAACATCTGAAACCATAATAAAACTATATGCATGCAGGACCGATGATATTATTAAGATGTTAAGCTAGTTTGGGCTAAGATCTTGAGAAAACCTACCTGATGATTATCTGGGTGAAGATACGTGAAGAGAAACGATACTCTATTTTGCAACAGAGTCTTCTGATCACCGGCAGAAGAAGAAGAAGATGATGCTTGATGAAGAACCTTCGTTCTTCAGGAAGACATGAACTCCTTAACCTGTAAGAAGAAGATGAACAAGCATTAGAATCCTCATGCTTCTGCGGTTTGGAAGAAACAATAAGAAGAACAAAACCTCTCCTTTCAGTAGAACGATAGCTCAAATCGCCAAATAGCGATCTGGGTCGATTAGGAGGGTATTTATAGGATTTTGGGGATCCTAATAGGGTTAGAGTTCCATTGGAAGTAATACTTCCATGATAGAGTCCTTACCATATTCCACCTTCGACGTAGTTATCCAGAACTTGCCCTGCATAGACTCCTGGGTCGAATGAAACTCGATCTGAATTAACGTCTTAATCGAGGGCGTTAATTTAAGTTGACGCCTTGTCAAGCGTCATTTCTTATGTAAAACGCGCCCATGTAGAGGGCGTTACTTATACTTGCCCTTTATTTATTTTCGGCCGTTTGGGAATTGACGCCTTGTTGTTTGGGCGTTCCTTTTTAATTAGCGCCTTATCTAGAGGCGTTTCTTAATGAAGTAGCGCCTTGACCAAAGGCATTATTTCTTCTTGATTAATGATGTACCCATTTAGACTCTTTGTCATCTATTTACTTATCTTTTATTTTAATTTGATTTATTTAAAAATCTTATTTTTATCAGGGTTGCTACACCCTCCCCCACTTAAAAGAATTTGGTCCCCAAATTCAATAGTATATATAAGTGGAGAGTGTAGAATATATACCTTAAAATAATTCTGGAAATCGCTTCCTCACGGATTCCTCGGTCTCCCATGTAGCTTCATGATCGGAACTCTTATTCCATTGTACTTTTAGCATGGGAATAACCTTATTCCTTAGAGTACGTACTTCACGATCTAGTATCCTTATGGGCTTCTGTTCATATGTGAGATCCTTCTGGATAACTAAGTCTCCATATGCAATAATATGTGATGGATCATGCACATACTTCTTCAACATAGATATGTGGAATACATTATGTACATCGGATAGTTGAGGAGGCAATGCGATGCGATAAGCAACCTCGCCAACTCGTTCCAGTATCTCGAAGGGTCCGATGAATCTTGGTGTAAGCTTGCCCTTAACACCAAATCTCCGTATGCCACGTCCAGGCGATATCTTGAGAAATACATGATCTCCAACTTGGAATTCAAGATCTCTCCTTCTCGTGTCGGCATAAGCCTTTTGCCTAGACTGAGCAACTCGGAGTCTTTCTCTAATCAATTGTATCTTCTCAGTGGTATCCCTTACCATGTCTAGACCTAATAGTTATTTTTCTCCAACTTCGTCCCAGCATAAGGGTGATCGGCAACTCCTTCCGTATAAGGCTTCGAAAGGTGCCATTTGTATACTTGCCTAGTAGCTATTATTGTATGCAAATTCCACCAACGGTAAGTGATCATGCCAGCTTCCATCGAAATCAATGATGCAAGCTCTGAGCATATCTTCAACCACCTGGTTAGTTCTCTCGGTCTGACCATCCGTTTGAGGATGAAAAGCTGTACTAAAGTTAAGCCCTGTTCCCAACGAATGTTGTAGTCCTTTCCAAAAATGAGAAGTAAAACGGGGATCTCTGTCAGACACGATTGAAACAGGAATACCATGTAATCTGACTATGTCCTTGATGTATAATGCAGCCAACACATCAACTGACCATCGGCTCTTTATTGGCAAGAAATGCGCCGATTTAGTCAATCGGTCGATAATAACCCATATTACATCATGTCCTCCTTTTGATTTAGATAAACCCATAATGAAATCCATGCTAATATTCTCCCACTTCCATTTGGAAATATCTAGAGGATGTAATTTTCCAGCAGGCTTTTGGTGTTCCGCCTTAACTTGTTGGCAAGTGAGACAGCGTGATACATAGTCTGCTATTTCCCTTTTCATGTTGGGCCACCAAAAATTTCTTTTCACATCTTGGTACATTTTGGTAGATCCAGGATGAATCGTGTACCTTGATCTATGAGCTTCATCTAAGATCTTCTTCTTTACCTCGGGACAATCTGGTATGCAAGTTCTATTCCTGAATATTAATCTTCCTTCACAAGTTATTTGGAAATCAGATTGTCCTTCCAGTTTGCCTTTGATCTCTACTAATATTGGGTCATTATCTTGAAGCGCTTGTATTTCAGATAATAGGTCTGGATGAATGCTTATATGAGATAATGTGATACATTGAAAGTCTGTGTCCATGCTTATGTTGAGTTCAGAGAATTGCTCCAGTAATTTCCATTCTTGAATCATACAATTGGCTAACAGTGCTATCGGCTTTCGACTAAGGGCATCTGCTACATGGTTACCCTTTCCGAGATGATATTGTATATTGAAGTCGAAGTCCTTGAGATATTCTAGCCAACGTCTTTGCCTCATATTTAGTTCCTTTTGTGAAAAGAGATACTTGAGACTCTTGTGATCAGAGTATACAGTAAACTGTACTCCATAAAGATAATGTCTCCATATTTTGAGTGCAAATACCACCGCGGCTAATTCTAAGTCATGGACGGGGTAGTTCTCTTCATGCTTCTTCAATTGACGAGAAGAATAAGCTATAACCTTTCCTTGTTCCATTAGAACACATCCGAGGCCAATGCCAGAAGCATCAGTGTATACCTCGAATTTCTCTCCTTCCATTGGTAAAGCTAAGATAGGAGCTGTAGTAAGATGATCCTTGAGAGTTTGGAAGCTTCTTTCACATTCCTCACTCCATTCATAACGGATCTCCTTGCGAGTTAACCTCGTAACTGGTACGGCGATCTTAGAGAAATCTTTGATGAATGACCTGTAATAGCCAGCAAGACCTAAGAAATTTCGGATCTCGCTAGCATTGGTCGGTCTTTCCCAATTTCTTACAGCTTCAACTTTTGATGGATCTACTGATAATCCATCCTTTGATATAACATGTCCGAGAAAAGTCACTTCCTCAAGCCAGAATTCACACTTGCTGAGTTTTGCATATAATTGGTTTGTCCTCAATATTTGTAATGCAATCCTCAAATGCTCCTCATGCTCTTCCTTAGTCTTGGAATAAATTAATATATCATCAATAAAGACCACCACGAATTGATCCAAATAAGGCCTGAATATACTATTCATTAACTACATAAAGGCAGCAGGGGCATTCGTTAGTCCAAAAGGCATAACAACAAACTCATAATGGCCATACCTGCTTCTGAATGCGGTCTTATGAATGTCATCATCCTTGATCCTTAGTTGGTGATATCCTGACCTGAGATCAATCTTTGAAAAATACTTGGATCTAGATATTTGATCAAATAACTCATCGATTCTCGGCAGTGGATACTTGTTCTTGATAGTGAGATGATTCAACTGTCGATAGTCGATACATAACCTCATGGATCCATCCTTCTTCTTCACAAATAGTACAGGCGCTCCCCACGGGGAAGTACTCGGTCTAATGAATCCTTTCTTAAGAAGTTCCATCAATTGCTCCTTTAACTCCTTGAGTTCGGCAGGGGACATTCTATAAGGTGCCTTAGAAACTGGACCAGCACCAGGGACTAAGTCGATGGTGAAGGCCACTTCTCTTTGTGGGGGTAATCCAGGCAGATCTTCCGGAAACACATCCGGAAATTCTTGCACCACTGGGATATCTTCTATCTTAGTTTCCTTAGCCTCCTTAATCGTGACAAATGCAAGGAAAGATACACATCCTTTCTTTATTAGTTTGCTAGCTCGGAGAGCTAAGATAAGAGGTGACTCGCTCCGACTCTTAGGGCTAGAATAGACTAGTTCTGGAAAGTCTCTGAAGGTAACTTTGCTGTTATGGCAATCGACTGTTGCCTGGTATTTGGATAACCAATCCGCTCCCAGTATGACATCATACTCCTTTAGATCTAAACATATGAGATCGATAGGAAGATTTCTTCCTTTTACCAAGACTTCACAGTTTTGATAATGGTGAGTAATATCGGTTTCGTTTCCGAGAGGAGTAGATAAAATTATTTTCATCCATTCCGGTTCCATAGGTAGTGGGTTAGCAAACTTCTTGGAAATAAAAGAATGTGATGCACCCGTATCAAATAAGACATGTGCATACTTGGAATAAACTTTCAGTGTACCTTCTACTAGTCCGCCTTCTTCTTCTTCGGTCTCCTTAATTGCGTGAAAACGAGCGTTCTTGGTTACCGGGCGCTTTCCGTCACCGGTTTGATCATTAAGTAATGGGCAATCGGGAATCCGATGCTCACGGCTCCCACAACGGAGACATGCTCCAAGTTTCCTCCAGCACTCTTTGGCTTTATGACCAGCCTTGTCACAATGCTTGCATATTATATTCGAAGGTGTCGTAGTGATAGAGAAGGGCTTGGTCTTCTTAAATTTTTGGTCTTGAGAAGAAGTACCTTCAGTGCTAGGCCTCTTCTTAAAGTTGGGTTTAAAGGAACCCGAACTTGTAACTTGTTCCTTCTTATCCTTCCCACGGATTCTATCTGATAGCTCCGTGGCATCTTCTAACAATTGAGTTCGGCGTACTATCTCTAAGTAGACCTGAATATCCATTGGTGCCAGCTGGGTAATATATTGGGGCCTGAGCCCATTTAGGAACCTCCTAGCTTTCATCTTCTCGGTACTAACTAAGTGCTTAGCATACCAAGACAATCTAGAGAATTGTGCCTCATACTCCGCCACCGATAATGACCGTTGCTTGAGTGCGGCAAATTCGGTAGCTTTCTTTTCTTGGACTCGGTCTGAAAAATATTTATTGTTGAAATGTTCAACAAATTCCTCCCAAGTAATTTGGTCTTGATTTATAGTAGCTTCGACTGACTCCCACCAGCATCGGGCATCCCTTTCTAGTTGGAAAGTAGCTAATAAGACTTTATCTTGATCCGTACACTGCATAACACGGAATATACGCTCCGTCTCCCTGATCCAGTGCTCTACGTCATCCGGATCAGTAGAACCCATGAATTTGGGAGGGTTCATGTTCTTGAAGACTTGGTGGAGACTTCCGGCTCGTTGTGCACCTCCATGTGCTACTTGTTACAGCACTTGGGTCATGCCTTGGAGTATACGCTGCATGTTGCGCCACTGAGCACGTTCGGAAGCCATTATCCTACAATTACAATAACTATATTAGTATATACTCGCGTTAAGGGCTTTTAAGTTTTTATGTTAACTCAACCCTTGGTTCTACCCAATCTCGCTGGTTAAAGGTTTGAACCTATCATTGGACTTGGGTTTTTCTAGGAATGGAATACCCTAGGCTCTGATACCACAAAAACTGTCACGCCCCGAGCGCGGAAGGTACCCAGAGATGCGCGACGAGTTTATATCAATCATGTCAATCAGAGTAGTAGTGTATTCGACACAAAGACAGAGTGCGTAAATATAAAGATAACACAATCCATTAATTCCTTTAATAAGAATATGTCTATTACAAACCCTTGCAAATACTAGACTCAATAAAATAAAATACAACGCTTGACTCAAGAAAAATAGAGAAAAGACAGGACTAATTGATGCTTGAGTAGCTCTAACTCTTTTACTCTTGACCATCCCCTTCAGATTGAGTTCTCTCATCGTCGGACTTACCTGAAAAGTAGGGAAACACTGAGTGAGCGAACGCTCAGTAGGAAATTATATCTCAAGAACTAGCAAGGGGTTTAAGTGATTACATCTTTCATGAATGCACTATAGCTATGCATGCTCGCATAAAACGACAAGATAGAGAGAGTGTATAACAATACGATAGCAAGAAGAACTAGTCATGAACTTTCAAGAACTTATATCAAAAGATATCAAGATATTCAAGCAAGTAAACTCATCATGTCATGTTGGAATTTGGCTATTTTGTTTCAAGTCAAGCAAGTATACAATTACCCTTTCTCGGGCCACGCAAGTCATGTAATATCAAGTCAAGTACAAGTACAAGATTTGTGGAATGTTCAATCAAGCTAGTCATGCACTTCGGTATAATGCCAATACCGTGATCAATCAACTCCCATGGGCACAAGTACTTTCGGGTGCTCCTCCCAGGACTAGATCGGGCCCTATATGCGCAGACATTAATCATGTATTTTAACATCCACTTTTGTGTATAGCCAATATGGAATTTCAAGAATAAAGCTTGTAGATACGTAGGATAACTTGGATAGAATAGAGTCCAAAAATATGACACTTGACATAGAATGACGATAATAACGGTACAATCACGATTATCGATAAAACTAGGGGGAATTGGTTCCCTAACTTGGGTACCATGACAAACAAGTATGGACATTCTTTATATAGAATTGAGGTCCACAAGAACATCAAGTTTAATATAGAATTGGGGTTTACAAGAACATCATAACAATGTGGATATAGAATTGGGGTTTACAAGAACAGCATCAAATGGTATGAGAACCTCATCCCATTAAGAGAATTCTCATGATACACACTTTGCATAACATAAGGGCCGGTATACCATGTTTCTATAGAGTGACATGGCAAAATAGTGTAATGGGTTTTTATGGTACAACCAGCTCAGTCGGCCATGAGGGAATCCAAGGCTGCGAGGAGACTTACGGAGGTCTCTATGACTAACTCGCTAGTCCAAAGGAACGGAATGTCCAATGGAGAGCTTGTATGTCACTAAGAGTTAAGGGGGTAACGTTAAAACATCATGAAACGTGGGACTATATTCACGGACTGGAATATAGTGCCGATATATATAGATATATATATATCAAACTCTCGGTTAACATAAACAAGGGAAAACAGTAATACAGAAAATAGCGACTTGACCAAAGTCGTTAATCACGTAATTAACGCCTTACAAAGGGGCATTTATTTACAAATTTGATGACTTATACGTTAGTCGTCCCTTCAATATTTCTATTCTACAGAAAATCAATATTCTAGAATTTTAACAAAAATGCGCCCTGGACAGGGGCGTTACTTGTCAATTAGCGCCCTGGTCTGGGGCGTCAGTTCAATAAGAGACGACCTTGTGCAGGTCGTTAATTCAACAATTTTCCAAATTTCAGATAATAAAATTTCAGGAAAACAGGTACATGGTCAGGACCAGAAAAATAGCAGGATTCAATCAGGATGAACATGAATTAGATTAGGTTCATGGTTTCATAGATATAGAATTTTAAACATGGGTAATTATCAATTTATATGAAATTGACGACTCCTACGTAGGGCGTCAAAATAATAATTAGCGCCCTAGTGTGGGTCACTTCTTTAAATTAGCGTCCTTGTCAAGGGCGTTTCTTTTTAAAATTACATAGAAAACATCTGAAACCACAATAAAACTATATGCATGCACGACCGATGATATTATTAAGATCTTAAGCTAGTTTGGGCTACGATCTTGAGAAAACCTACCTGATGATTATCTGGGTGAAGATACGTGAAGAGAAACGATACTCTGTTTTACAACAGAGTCTTCTAACCACCGGCAGAAGAAGAAGAAGATGATGCTTGATGAAGAACCTTCGTTCTTCAGGAAGACATGAACTCCTTAACCTGTAAGAAGAAGACGAAGAAGCATTAGAATCCTCATGCTTCTGCTGTTTGGAAGAAACAATAAGAAGAACAAAACATCTCCTTTCAGTAGAACGATAGCTCAAATCGCCAAATAGTGATCTGGGTCGATTAGGAGGGTATTTATAGGATTTTGGGGATCCTAATAGGGTTAGAGTTCCATTGGAAGTAATACTTCCATGATAGAGTCCTTACCATATTCCACCTTCGACGTAGTTATCCAGAACTTGCCCTGGATAGACTCCTGGGTCGAACGAAACTCGATCTGAATTAACGTCTTAATCGAGGGCGTTAATTTAAGTTGACGCCTTGTCAAGCGTCATTTCTTATGTAAAACGCGCCCATGTAGAGGGCGTTACTTATACTTGCCCTTTATTTATTTTCGGCCGTTTGGGAATTGACGCCTTGTTGTTTGGGCGTTCCTTTTTAATTAGCGCCTTATCTAGAGGCATTTCTTAATGAAGTAGCGCCTTGACCAAAGACGTTATTTCTTCTTGATTAATGATTTACCCATTTAGACTCTTTGTCATCTATTTACTTATCTTTTTTTTTAATTTGATTTATTTAAAAATCTTATTTTTATCAGGGTTGCTATAACAAGGGGACCAATGGATAGATGTTGGGCAAATGTTTCACCCCGATCTTGAAAGATTATTGGCCATTGATCATTTTATGATCCCTAAAGAAGAGAACTGGGTCACACATATTGTTAAAGTTAAAATTCATAATGTGCGAGACCAGCATATTTCTAGCCCTAGTGCGTACATGCTTACTCTTGTCCTCTAATGGCATAAGGGCTAGAATTTGAGGGAGGACGAGATCTTATGGTGGCTAATCATGAAATCAACCCGTTGATTTTTCAGCCAGAATACGTCTGGCTGAAGACAGTAAACTTAGCGCTTCTTGGGAGGCAACCCAAAGTTTTTAGGGTGTTGTGATAATAAATGGCTTGTTGGGAGGTAACCCAACGATTCCTCTTTACTGTTTCAATAAATCGTTTCCCTTGTTGTGTGTTTGTAGGAGCACCAGGAGGATGTCTGGGGAAAAACACATCTACCCGCCCTAGATTGTACCTTTCCTTCCCAAACATTCATGTGCACATTGTTCTATTTTTATATTGTTCATATCACCTAAGACAGTGCCATTCAAGTTGGGGGGTAAGGGTAATCATTGTAAAAATCTCATACAACCTATATCGCATCTTGTTATAAAAAAGGGGGGTAGCCCCAACTACGCTTTCATGATTCATGTTTTCATGAAGGAGACTCTGGAATGAAAAAGACGAAGGAGAAGGACAATGGAATCTTATTGGATCTAGCCCTGGTAAACTGACTGAGAATCTCCTTAAAGTCTATTAGCACTTAAAAAAATAAAAAATCACTTGCACACCAATGAAGCAGGTAGGACAAGCCCCTTCTGTTATTTTGATATGGTGTCTGATACTCTGCATCTACTAGTGAAGTGACATTTTTGAAACACTATCTACTAGTTACCTATCAAATATGTGCAAAGCATATTGTGAGAAAAAAAAGAAAAAAACCTTGGAAAATATCCTAGATCTTAGTAATAGGGCCTACTTCTCCTAAGGTAAGAGTTGAGGTTGGCGTCAAATGGTGAAGGGATGTGCAGCACCATGGGTTAAAAAAAAGAAGATGACGCAAAAATAAGGCAGTATAAAGCAGTTGTACTGAATGCTCTGATCTAAGAGGTGTAGAGTGGAAAGACACTTGGCTTGAATGGCAATATGGAGGATGCAATTATCTAAACTGTGGATTTAGATTTCACGAGCACAAATACTATGAGACTTTGGGAGTTTTCTAAGAAAGTTGAGCATCATGTTCTAATCATATGGCTAGTATACTTTAATAATTCCAAAGTCCTAGTCCGTAGTCGATTCCGTGAAGGAGGATCTAAACTGAGACATGAAATCTTTTAAACTCTTGTTGGTCCCAAATTTTTAACCTATTTACATTGATAAGGGACTAGCAATAAGTAAGTTGGGGGATGTGATGAACACTTATTTGTTTATACTTATTTATATCACACATATTAATTTTTGAGCTTTAATGAAGGTAATTATGCAATCTTTTACACGATAATTTCAGTCTCACACAAAATGAAGATTTTTCTATAATTAATGAGACTTGAGATATTTGCATAATTAAATTTTAATGAAATTATTTCATAAGAAATTTGACTATAATTGCTTTTTACAAAATTTATTGTTGTGTGAACAAAATAGGGGGGATAAATGATAACACATATATTCATTGTTAAATCTGTTTCTTTGAGAGGCTTGCGTATAATTCATTTTATTATTATTATTATTCAAAAGCTGTGTATAGGAATCGTAGGCTCCCTTTAACACACATGGGCCTCTCCCCCTCATGCGCATACAGTGGCAGCAGTTACTCAGCAACAACTTCAGTGGCTAGTGATGGCATAGCATGGGCAGGCGGACAGTTGCTGTGGCGTGGTAGGCAGGCACGCATGGGAACAGCGGTGTAGGCTCGCAGGTGTGTTGGCAGGTCTCTCGGGACAGCAGGGTGAAGGACAGCATCGTGCTCACCGGCGTGTAGGGCATGGGAGTGAGGCGGCATAGCTACAAAGCCAGCCCCTCCTCTCTCATGGCGAAAAACTCCTCTCCCCACCCCCATCTCCTATCTCTTCTCTTCCCCTCTCCCTCTTCTCCTCTCTCTTTCTCCTCCCCTCTGGCTCTCCCCTTCTCCTTCTGCTTCTCCTTTCCCTTCTTCTTCTTCTGCCTTCCCCTTCTCCTTCCCTTCACTTCCCCACGCTCACAGCACTACGGGCTAGCGCCCCTGTTCAAAACAGAGTCTCCGACAGTGCCTTCCTCGCACTCTCCTCGTGCTCTTCTTACCTCTCTGTCTCTCCCCTTTTCTAACTCCACCACCTCTGTTTCTCATCTGCGTCAACCCCCCGCGGCTCACATCTTCCCACATACTCTCTACACACATTTGCACACACCGTCCGCCACCGCACCTTCCCATGCACACACACAGCCCTCCACCACGTCGACCTCCCTCTCTTCTCTCTCTAACACCTGTGGCTCCCGCACGGCGCCCCCCTCTCTGCGCCAGCCGCTCCCCCTCTATCCCTCTCCCCCTTACCACTGTGACTGCCTGAACACGCCCTCGCCACATCTGTCCTTCACCACAATGCCCCCACCTCTGCCGCTCTCTCTCTCCCTTTCCTTCTGCCACTCCCTCTCCCCGACTTCACACTGCTGATCTCCTCTTCACACCATAACCCCCGTGACCGCTTCCTCTACCCACCGACATCTCTGCCATGCACATCTCACCTCTGTTTCCCACCTCCACGCAGCCACCGGCCACCACACACAACATCGTCGGACGTCTCATGTTCCCACCGACACCACTGTCGTGATCGCCTCGCTGCGCCACCCTATCCCACGCACGCACTGGCCTTCACACGGGACCCTGTCTCTCTCTACTACGGCCTCACCAGCCTCGCACGTTCTTGCTTCACCTCCCTCTCCTCTCCGCACCGTCCATGCACCGCAGCCACCGTCGCAATCAAGTTCTCTCCACGTCCGGTAGCGTCGCCTGCATCCTCTCTTCACGGCGAGCACCTCAACCACGTCTCCCGTCGCGTTTGTCGTTGCTTCTCTTCCCGCCCTCCTCTCCTTATCTCTCTTCTGCGCATGCCTGCCATACATGACCGCCACCGCTTCCCCTCCTCTATCTATCTTTATCGCCTCCCTCGTCCCACACACCACAGCCAGCGTCGTCTCCCTCTCTCCTCACTGCACCCTCATCCCACTGTCTCACCCTCTCTTTTTATTTCACTCTATCTGCATCTCTCTATCTCTATCCCTCTCCCTATCCCTCCATCTCTTCTCTCTCTCATCTTCACTCTCTCTAACCCTCCGTGTCTTACTCTCTCTATCCCTCTCTCTCTCTCTTCTCGCGACCCTCGTCTCTCTCCCATACACACGGCGTCGACGGCACCGTGATCTCACCTTCGCACCAGCCGTGGCCCTTCACCTACACACACACACACACACACATCTCCCCCACCTGCATGCACTGCGACCACCGCAGCTGCTGCATGTCGCCCCTCTCCTCGCCATGGAAACCACCTTCGTGACCGCACTGCGTCCCCTGGCCGCGTGTCCCTCCGTCTCCTCTCTCCGTCCGTCTCACTCTCGTCTGCTCGCACACACATGCACACACCGTGAACCTTCCCCGCTCGTGATCGTTCTCCCTCTCTCCTGCATACACCGCACCACCGGCAGCGTGACCCTCGACCGCTCTCTCTCTGCCTCTCCACCTTTTCACCATATCTCCCACGTTCTCTAGTCTCACTGCCTCCCTTTTCTGCACACGCGCCCTCACACCGGCACCACCGTGCCGGTGCACATAGCCCCCTCCCCCGTCCGCTTCTCCTATCCCTCGACTTCTCTATACACACCGTCTCTCCCATACACACCGTGGCAACTTCCGTCCCCTCACACGCACACACGTTCTTCTCGCACCACCTCTCTCTTTCTCTCTCTTCTCGCCCTCTCTCTTTCTCTCACCCCTCCCTCACAGTCTCTCTCTCTCTATCCCTTCACCTGCATCACCGCGTCGACCTCCCGTCTCAGTGGCGTCGACTCTGCCTCTCTCCCCCTTCCTCTCTCACATGCTCTCTCAACCCTCACACTTCCCTCTCTTCTTATCTCCCTGTCTAACTTCTCACACACGCACACACAGTTTTCAATTTTTTTATTTTATGTGATTTAAACCCCACTTCTATGACTCTTTCTCTCTCTACGTCTCTCGCTACTTTCTCTCTCCATCTTCTCTCTTTCCAACTCCTCCAAAGACGACGCAAGATGGGCATCCTCGACTCCGGGTTGAGCGGAAGTCAAAGGCTCAAGGAGACGGTCACCCTGACACCACAGCCGTGATATCTCTTTCCTTTAATCCTCCTCGGTGTTATTTAGGATGTATTTTTATTTAAAATTGTAATTTTTATTTTTGCACTTAATATTATAAACATTGTCTTTTTTTAATTAGTGAAAAATCATGTCTATTTATTTTCTCTCTCTAAATCTCTCTATCTCCTCCTTCTTCGTCTTCCTCTCCCTCTCTTCTTTCTCTCTCTACAACCCTCTAAATTTCATTAGATAGACTTATTTAATGTCATTTTTATTTTAAGTTATATGTAACTATCTAAACTCGCGTTCCGTTTAGAACATAAAATCTTCGATTCGAAAATTAAACCTCTCCATGGATTCGACTCGGACTCGCTGTAGTACTATGTTATTTTTTTTATTGTGAGTCGGTAATTTAAGATTATCCGCCATTGTGTTTAACGACGCACATTCTGGTATGATCACGGGGTGAGTGCCTGGTTGAGACAGTTTGTAGGCTAGTTGCCGTGGGCCCCTTTGTCTTGCCGTGAGAGTTCTACAGGAGGGGAAAACCAGCTAGAGGCCTGGCTTAAGAAATTGAGCTTGTGTGTGCATATGTGGTTAGGGGCGTTGGACGAGCGCCGATGGGCGTGACCCTGACTTGTAACTCATTACTGTTGTTCCTTGGCTCAGTTTGGTGTCTCAGTTACCACCGTTCCAGGCGAGTGGGACACGCTTAAGGCGCAGTGTAAGACGTTAGTGGATGCATCTGGCTGTTCTTCTAGTGAGGAGGTGTTTCTGTCACATGACACGATGTCTTGTGGCTTTCCTAACTATTTTTCATCAGTGTTGACGTGACTTGCCGGGTAGTCTGTGTTCGGCTTCACCCGAGGTCAGTGTAGCGTACACGACAATGAGATCGTGTATGTCTTGTGCTTTTACACCGTGTGGTCTTGAGTCGCGTTGTTGTCTCTGTAGACGAGCCTGCATGACTGAGGTGTCGTGATGTGTCCTGGCTGTGTAGCTAGTGTTCCTTGTATCGGTTTAGTGATTCCCGACTGCGTGTCTGGGAATTCGTGTTTCACAGATAGGAGTAGTTGTAGGGCCTTTGCCTAATTTGGTATGCCTTCGTGATATGAATTTTGTGGTTTGTCGATGGATCGACAACGCTCAACTTTATGAGATCGAGGTTCGCCTTTCTGTTGCTGTTTGGAGTAGCTTAGAGGGTCGAGGGTCGATCGGCTACCGTGTTTCCATGGTACGGCTTTTCCTCTTTACTTTTACTGTTGTTGCTAATCTTGCTGTTACTTCTTTGCTTTAGTTGTTAGCACTACTGTATCTGCGTTGTTTTGTGGTAAGGATCTGCGGGACCCCTACTGAGCCAGTGAGACGAGACTTACCCCTGACTTTTCAGGTGTAGTTGTTCCTCTTCGTGGTCTGGAGGCTCAGTGTGATGGTTCTTTGTTGCCAGCGTTCGCCAGTGTCGGGCTTCCCTCGACTTGAGAGTACGTTCTCTTTTCTGTTGTACTTTACGTTAGTTGGACTGGACTCTGCTAGCTCTGTTAGTTTTAATTGTTATAGAAAATGTAATTTTATTTCTACGATTTTAGCAATCCTGATCATAGTAATTAATTATTTACTGCCTTATTTGAAAGTTCAGTGTACTTCACACACTCCTTTTTATCCCTTCGGAGCTTTACCGCTCTTGGGAGGCCTCTCAGAATCCAAGTGGTGTCGGGTTTACCCGGTGTCTGGAGTTTGGGTCATCACAACGCTCACTCTTTTAGAGAAAGGGTGAGGGGTTCGCTCCACCGCGCTGCGAGCGCCTCGAAAATCCACAGTGTGGATATGATAGAGAATATGTGTTCGAGTGGCTAGGGATGCCAGAAACGGGGGGAAAACATAGGCATGAGGTCTAGCAGAGGCGTGCTTTGCTTTGTTTTGGTGGTGTAGCCGTGAGGCTTTCACCGGAGGATTTTAGCATTGATCCTAACGATGATATCGAGGAATCGATGATAGTTTGTTCATTAGGACGGGGTAAACTCTAGAGCAAAGAGGGTTTGGTTCTAGCAGTATAGGCGTAAGACCTGCACCGGAGGATTTTAGCATCGATCCTGACGATGATGTCAAGGAATCGACGACAGTTTGTTCATCGGCATGGGGTAAATGCCGAAGCAAGGAAAAGTTTTATTTTAGTAGCACAGGTGTAAGACCTACACCGGAAGGTTTTAGCATCGATCTTGACGATGATGTCGAGGAATTGACGATAGTTTGTTTATCGGCATGGGGTAAATGCTGAAGCAAAGAAGGTTTCGCTTTAGCAGTATAGGCGTAAGGCTGACACCGGAAGGTTTTAGCATCAATCCTGATGATGATTTTGAGGAATCGACGGTAGTTTGTTTATCGGCATGGGGTAAATGCCGAAGCAAGGAAAGGTTTTGATTTAGCAGCACAGGTGTAAGGCCTACACCGGAAGGTTTTAGCATCGATCCTGACGATGAAGTCGAGTAATCGATGATAGTTTGTTCATCGGCATGGGGTAGATGCCGAAGCAAAGAAGGTTTCATTTTAGCAGTATAGGTGTAAGGCCTACACCAGAAGGTTTTAGCATCGGTCCTGATGATGATGTCGAGGAATCGACGGTAGTTTATTCATCGGCATGGGGTAAATGACGAAGCAAGGAAAGGTCTTGTTTTAGCAGCACAAGCGTAAGGCCTACACTGGAAGGCTTTAGCATCGATCCTAACAATGATGTCGAGGAATCGATGATAGTTTGTTCATTGGCATGGGGTCAATGCTGATGCAATGAAGGTTTCATTTTAGCAGTATAGGCGTAAGCCCTACACCTGAAGGTTTTAGCATCGATCCTGACGATGATGTCGAGGAATCGACGGTAGTTTGTTCATCGGCATGGGGTAAACACCGAAGCAAAGAGGGTTTTATTTTAGCAGTATAGGCGTAAGGATACATTGAAAAATTGTTATATATAGAAAAGGACGATAAGTCTGAAGCTCCGTGAAATCTCTACCCATGTTGCCCAGAGTTCAAAAAGATTTCATGAAGATCCAGTTCCGTGAATCTCGATATTATTGTACATCGGGAGGAGCTAGTTGCATCACAATGTACCACACCTGGCTGTGCCTCTTCGGAAAAGCTACTTCCCAGCAAGCCATCGTCCGTCACCTAGGCGATTGAAGTCGAACAAATCATTAAATTGTCTGTCAGACATCCCCGAGCAACCATCTGCCTACTTGAGCTAGCGCAATAATGAAGATAGTTCAACAAATAAATGGCAAATATCGATCGACAACCCTGCGGGTGGTAGGGATCATTCAGAGGGCTAGCCCTCAGGTTCCCCATTCATCGCACGGTGCAGGATTGGCGTCCGGGCATGACCATCTCTTTGGAGATTCGTCTCGACTCTTCGTGGAAGAACCTCCTATCACCCCCCGACACTCTTCCGGATGGGGGATGTGCTGCCAAAATATTCTTTAAATTTATTTTCATTGAAGATACATGCGAATGAATGTTTGAATAATGTAATGAATAATTAGAGCGATGTCAAAGTTGACTTCCACCTTTTAACCCTCGAATAAAAAGAATAAAGCTGCTGCACGCTTCTTACTCATTTGTGTGAACCCATGCATGAGCATCCGCACCTGCCCAAGGCTCCGGTATATCAAATGGTGACTAGTCCAAAGTCGGGTTAGGCCTGACCGGAAGCTATCACTAAGCGAGAGGTGATCTTCGGATCTAAATTCTCTCCTCCACGTACTAAGAGCCAATCTAATAAACCCTACCACACTGCTTGCCTACATGTGCTATATCTTGATTTATGAATGAACACTACTTTACGTATTTCTCTTTAGCCCTGAGGGCTCTTCTACTTTGGCGATTAATCAAGGGTTTTTCTTCTTTTGAAAGGATGTAATTAATGTCACACCTTTATGGTATGGCGGACTTCAGGTCCCGACATGATCACCCATTATTGTCTGATTGCTCAGACGAGCATCGGGAGAATGAAAAAATAAAAATAAGAAAAAGGCAAAATGAGTTAGCATCGGGAGAAGTAGACGTAGAAGTACAAATTCTTTTTAGCGTTGATTTAAGCACGCCTGAAGAGACGTGAATTATTTTGAGCGTTAATTTTAGCGTGTCAACATGCGGCGAGAAGAAATACAATGACTTCCCCTCAATCGGGGCCACAGCCCCCCGCAAAAGGCGAGGAGGGAGGAAGCTAGACCTCCCAGATTCCACACTTAAGGGTTAGAAGTGCGGACCGAATCTCGCGGGTGTTGATGCCATGACACATTGTGCGGCCTACTTAACTTACTGGCTGTGTGCTTTTGCACTGCCTATGGAGATGAAAGCGTCATTCGGCTGGAGGCCAATTATCCGGCATGTAAGATGGCTTGGGGCATTAAGCTGTCCATCTGCCCAGCCACTCTATGCTTGATATATTGCACTGTTGAGGTTATTAGCAAAAGCAGAGTCTCAAGAAGCTTGAGGATCATAGGGCCGTTGCACTTTTTCAATGCTTAGGTTTGCACCCTATTTCCAGAGTTCGCCTCGCGAACTATACAGGCACCCATGCATTTTTGGCAGATGATAGAGTTTGCGGGTGCTGATCCTGGCTCGACATCATCCCAGCTATATTCTATTAGAGGGAGGCTGGCATCTATTCCAATGGGCTCTCCTGGGAGCATCAATTTTTGGAGCTTGGCAATGCACTCTAGCCCCCTTGTGAACCGAATGCAGGAATGCCAGGATGATCAAATGGAAACATACGTTCACCTTATCAGCAGGAAAATGGTTACTCGGCCGATTACGGAACCGGAATGGAGGGACTGTGATGTGACACAACCTCGGACCTAATGCAAGCAAGCACAATCGCAATCTACATGGGCCAATTTGGGCCGCCGCTCTCTCGTCGCTCACCCAAGCCCGGGGTAACTTGGTAATGCCAAGGTGAGGTTGAGGGGTTGGGCCCTTGCTGGTAGAGGGCCAGCAAGGCCAAGATTTGATTCCCAATGGATTTGGAAGCCCAATTCAACGGGGCCGACGAAGTGCCGAAGGCACCGGTTGCACTCTTCCCACGGTGATCACTCAAGGCAATGGGGCTTGAGGATCGGGCTCTCACTCGCATAACCAGCAGAATTAGAACTAATATTGAAAGACAAGCACTAAGTGGAGTGAAGGTTTGAGCACTTACTCGACCGGTTTGAAGAAACCGGTCCCGGTCGGAGACGAGGGCGAGCCGGGAGGCGAGTGGATCCCCACACGCCGCGGCGGTGTCGCTTGAACTGCCTAAACAAATTACACCACTACACCTCTCGCAGGAGGGGGAACTTGGGGTGGGGGTTAATGATATTACATCAATACTACCTCCATGCAGGGAGGGGCCTTCAGCCGGCCAAGCGGGGTGGGGAAACCATAGCAAAGAGCGAGGAACAAGGGTGGACGCCAATCTGCCTGCTGTCTGTGAACCAGGACAGAGGGTCGGTGTTGCTATTGTAGATCTTGCTCAGAAATTTCGCTGATGGCGAGACCAGCGGAAAAATCTTCATAACAGGAAGGGGAATGCCTCAGAATTTTTGTAAATTCTTCTGGAGTCGCTGCAGGTCGGGGCAGGAGCTTGAACAGGGCCTCTGTTTCTCGGACTAGCAGGGGCAGGTCACCAATAGTAGGATGCAGAGGCTGTCCTGGCCGCTCCCAAACTCCAAATTTGATGCCGTCAGCGCTGTTAGAACCGCGGGTGATTCCTCTTTGCATCAAAAGAAACGGGGATGCCAAAAGAGAACGGAGACGATCTGTGGAGCCAGAAGAGTGAGGAGGTGTCGATGCAGACTGGGGAAGGCAGAGCTGTGCGACCGTGGAAGAAAATTGGTAACTTCTGTTCCCGGATGCTGAATGGGCTTACGCTTCTTGCTTCTGAAAGTAGACAGGCCGATGAAGAACTTTGAAGAAGAACTTGAGGACTGATTCCTTCGGGGTTCGTCGTGGAAGAGCTTCTAATCTGGCTCAGGTCCTCAGCTGAGGTAGAACCGTGCAGCTGTGGGAGAATGGACCTCCTGGACGACTCGGAGATCGGAAGAAGACAAAACCACTTTGGTTGCGAAGGCGACTGGCAGACGCTTCCGACGATGGCTGTTGGGTCTTCAAACTCGTCCGGAGGAGGTCGTGGTGGCCGCTGCAAGTTGCTGGTCTGCTGTAGATCTTCAGTTGAGAGCTGTAGGTTGATGATGATGGGGGGAATGGGGTATATGGGAGGGGAAATGGGGGTGGATGAGTGTGGGGAAAGCCCGGGCTGTGAGGGGGTCTAGGAGGGGGTGTTCTAAGGTGGGGGAAGGGAAGAATGGGATCTGGAAGGGGGTCTAACAGGTGGTGGGAGGAGGAGCTACGAATTTGGGAAGGTGGGTGAGAGGAGAAAGTGAGGGGGGGGCACAAGTGAGTGGAGGGAAGGGTGGATTTCAAATTTGAAATGGCCTTGGAAGTTGTGGGGTTGTGTGAGGAAGGGGTTGATTGTGTTGGAATGGGGAAAGTGGTGTTGGAATGTGGAAGATGGTGTTGGAATTGTGAGGGATCTTCTTGGGACTAGGGGGGTGGAGTAATGGAGGCCATGGGGAAGTGGAGGGCTTTAATGATGGTAGGTGGGGGTTGAGGTGGTTGGGAAGGGAGGAGAGAGAAGAAAATTCGAAATTGGGTGTTGAGGAGAGAGAAAGTGGAGTGAAAAAGAGGGATTAGGAGAGGGAAGGGTGGGGAATCTCTCCCCTAGGGTTTCTCACCCAAAAAATGTTGGAATCACTCCACTAAACTAAGCTTTGGATACTCAAATGGCATTTTTCATTGATTCATTCATTAAGTTGAAATGGGGGGAATGTGGTCCTATATATAGGAAACCCACATTTCTACAAAATTCCCTTACAAAAGACTCAATAACAAATAACCGAAGGGGTAGGGGGGCTCATGGGCCAAGCCCGAAGAATTGGGCCCAATAGCACATTACACAATCTAATGACACTCAAACTTAGGAAAATAAATGCAAGACCTAGGAACATGACTCAAATAAAAGGGAAAATACATCAAATGACTCAAATAAAATTACATAGGACTCAAAATTAAATGACTAAACCATGCCGGATGCAACCGGGGTGAGGAGACGAACGGTAAACGTGGGCATGGGAGGTGATGTCCCCATCATACTCCCTGGGTGCGGAGAACTCGACTCTGTCGAGTAAGTGTCCTTCCCTCCTTGGAGGGTGTAGAAGTGGTACCGCCCTCAAGTCTCCCGAACGAGACCGATTCATCCACCAGCCGAGATAGGGCTCATATACCTTGCTCCGAGTGGTAGTGACTTGTTCATCCAATATTTGTTCAATTTGTTCACGCTGGGCTCTCTTGGCTGGTGGTTTATCATCATGGGTGGGTGCTCTCTCAAGGGAAGAAGTAGGCTCAATCTCCTCACTAGGTACCACCGTGGGTCCCTTATATGGCACTAGGTCGGCAACATTGAATGTGAGACTTATTCCATACTCCTCATGGAGATCTAACTCGTTGGCATTTGCACCTATGCGCCTCAAGACCTAGAAGGGACCAGCCCTACGTGGCCTCAGTTTAGAGTTGGCTCCCGGGGAGAGCCTCTCCATTCTTACCATCACAAGGTCACCCACTTGGAATTCTTGGTGATGCCGATGAGAGTCGGCCAACCTTTTATAAGCCTCATTCTTTTTGCTGATGTGCTTGCAAAGGTTTTCATGCAATTTTGTGAATGCTATCCTTTTAGTGGTTATGGGTGGACCTGGACAACCATAGATGGACCTATCCTGCCATGATGCCAGATGGACCATAATGAACCTTGGTGGGCCGGTGCAACCATTTGTGGACTTATCATGCAATGTTGTCATGTAGATTTTGGTGGGCCTAGGTGGGCCGGGGCAACCGTAGGTGAACCTATCATGTAAAGTGGTGATGAATGTGGGGGGGCCCGGACATCCGTAGATACTTTTGACATGCTTAAGATCCATGATGAATGAAGGAGGACCATGATATCCGAATGTGGCCCACTCATACTTTCTACTTGACATGTGAGTGATATGAATGAATGGACCCAACATAGTGTTCATGCCAAGGGGTGTGGAAAGCCTAGACACATGCATACTTTTCCCAAAAGTGACTTCTATGTGTATAGGTGTGGGACAACCTTTGAACTCCCATTGGAAAGGATCGAATGGATCTAAGAAGGTGGTCATCATGGGGTGGGGCACCACCTTATTCCCTAGGCATATATGGTCCAAGGTTATGGCTCCCAAGGTGCAGCCCGGGTCATGGATGAGGTGGGTTTGGCCCAATATGGTGAGTGAGGGTAGGACAGGGTGGGTGGTTGGTAAGATGGTTGGGTCATATGAGTCCCTTGACTCCCATTGGAAGGGATCATATGGATCGTAAAATAGGTCACTTAGGGGGAGGAACTCCATGTCCTCAAGATCCTTAAAAGGTGTTAAGTCATCCTTCCCTATGATAGTTAGGCCAATGTTCTTGACAAGTGGGTCGGCCATGAGTGGAGGGCTTGGCTTTCTACCCGAGATAAGAAGCTCTAAATCGAGGAGAAGGTTGGGCTCATCCGGTGTAGGGAGGAATAGAAGGAGGTCGCTAGTGTAGCAACCATTGGTGCAAACCGAGGTGATAGACCCAATGCATAGGTGTAGGAGGCTAAGGCTCCTAGGTTGCTCGGCCATAGGAGTCAACATGCTAGTGAACTCAATTTGCCATGCTAAGCCCCTAAGAAAATCCTCTAAGGTCTCCACTTGATAGGATGCTTGGATTGTGGTGTGATAGGAGAAGATGGGCACTAAGGGAAATTTTTGTTCTATGGGAGGGCAAACATGGGTCGAGGTCTCTCTAATTAGGCTCTTCCTTAGCCACCTAACAAGGGACTCTTCTAAGATGAATTCGGCCTTATCTAGAGGGGGTGGTGTAGGGTGAAGATCCTTGTGCGAGACTTCCTCTTCAATTGGGACATGGGTGCTCTCTATGGAGGGGATAGGTTCCCGAGGGATATTTGTCTTCATGTGGCAAAGCGGGTGGACTACTTCTTCCAAAACTAATGGAGTGGGAAGGTTCTTTGATGGTGGGGTGATGATGGCCGGAGTATGGTGCACCCGGGGTGGTGAACGAGGGTGGGATTCCCACGGGTGGGAGAATAAAAGGTTGTTGAATTTAAAGGTTCCCGAAAGGTGTGGCGGACGCACAAGGCAAGTCCGACGTGTTGGGTCGATGTTGGCATTCCTTTCATCTAACCATTTCTTACCTAGGATTATACATGGACCTGCCAATGTTTCCTTTTGACACCAAGCCCCATCCAAATACTTAATCTTCCCGAACCATTTATGGAATTCAATAAAGACGTGGTCTCCATTGTGCACAATTTGTCCGGTCCTACTAAGAGAGGTAACGATATCGGGGGACACCCAATTTTCAGATTCTAGGTCAATGAAATCAATTTCTACGGGCTTTCCATTAGGTAAGCATGCATGGGATATGATTGGGAGAGGAGCCATGTGACCCAAGACTCAATGTTAACAATGATGGGTTGACAATGCACGGTTCGGACAAGAATGCAAGCATGCCCTAGGACTTGACTTGTAGAGACAAGTCAAAGACTTGCTCTGATACCACTTGATGTGACACAACCTCGGACCTAATGCAAGCAAGCACAATCGTAATCTAAATGGGCCAATTTGGGCCGCCGCTCTCTCGTCGCTCACCCAAGCCCGGGGTAACTTGGCAATGCCAAGGTGAGGTTGAGGGGTTGGGTCCTTGCTGGTAGAGGGCCAGCAAGGCCAAGATTTGATTCCCAATGGATTTGGAAGCCCAATTCAACGGGGCCGACGAAGTACCGAAGGCACCGATTGCACTCTTCCCACGGTGATCACTCAAGGCAATGGGGCTTGAGGATCGGGCTCTCACTCGCATAACCAGCGGAATTAGAACTAATATTGAAAGATAAGCACTAAGTGGAGTGAAGGTTTGAGCACTTACTCGACCGGTTTGAAGAAACCGGTCCCGGTCAGAGACGAGGGCGAGCGGGGAGGCGAGTGGATCCCCACACGCCGCGGCGGTGTCGCTTGACCTGCCTAAACAAATTACACCACTACACCTCTCGCAGGAGGGGGAACTTGGGGTGGGGGTTAATGATATTACATCAATACTACCTCCACGCAGGGAGGGGCCTTCAGCCGGCCAAGCGGGGTGGGGAAACCAAAGCAAAGAACGAGGAACAAGGGTGGACGCCGAATCTGCCTGCTGTTTATGAACCAGGACAGAGGGTCGGTCTTGCTGTTGTAGATCTTGCTCAGGAATTTCTCTGATGGCGAGACCAGCGGCAAAATCTTCATAACCGGAAGGGGAATGCCTCAGAATTTTTGTAAATTCTTCTGGAGTCGCTGCAGGTCGGGGCAGGAGCTTGAACATGGCCTCTGTTTCTCGGACTAGCAGGGGCAGGTCACCAACAGTAGGATGCAGAGGCTGTCCTGGCCGTTCCCAAACTCCAAATTTGATGCCGTCAGCGCCGTTAGAACTGCGGGTGATTCCTCTTTGCATCAAAAGAAACGGGGATGCCAAAAGAGAATGGAGACGATCTGTGGAGCCAGAAGAGTGAGGAGGTGTCAATGCAGACTGGGGAAAGCAGAGCCGCGCGACCGTGGAAGAAAATTGGTAACTTCTGTTCCCGGATGCTGAATGGGCTTCTGCTTCTTGCTTCTGAAAGTAGACAGGCCGATGAAGAACTTTGAAGAAGATCTTGAGGACTGATTTCTTCGGGGTTCATCGTGGCAGAGCTTCTAATCTGGCTCAGGTCCTCAGCCGAGGTAGAACCGCGCAGCTGTGGGAGAATGGACCTCCTGGACGACTCGGAGATCGTAAGAAGACGAAACCACTTCGGTTGCGAAGGCGACTGGCAGACGCTTCCGACGATGGCTGTTGGGTCTTCAAACTCGTCCGGAGGAGGTCGTGGTGGCCGCTGCAAATTGCTGGTCTGCTGTAGATATTCAGTTGAGAGCTGTAGGTTGATGATGATGGGGGGGATGGGGTATATGGGAGGGGAAATGGGGGTGGATGAGTGTGGGGAAAGCCCGGGCTGTGAGGGGGTCTAGGAGGGGGTGTTCTAAGGTGGGAGAAGGGAAGAATGGGGTCTGGAAGGGGGTCTAACAGGTGGTGGGAGGAGGAGCTACGAATTTGGGAAGGTGGGTGAGAGGAGAAAGTGAGGGGGGGGGGCACAAGTGAGTGGAGGGAAGGGTGGATTTCAAATTTGAAATGGCCTTGGAAGTTGTGGGGTTGTGTGGGGAAGGGGTTGATTGTGTTGGAATGGGGAAAGTGGTGTTGGAATGTGGAAGATGGTGTTGGAATGGTGAGGGATCTTCTTGGGACTAGGGGATGGAGTAATGGAGGCCATGGGGAAGTGGAGGGCTTTAATGATGGTAGGTGGGGGTTGAGGTGGTTGGGAAGGGAGGAGAGAGAAGAAAATTCGAAATTGGGTGTTGAGGAGAGAGAAAGTGGAGTGAAAAAGAGGGATTAGGAGAGGGAAGGGTGGGGAATCTCTCCCCTAGGGTTTCTCACCCAAAAAATGTTGGAATCACTCCACTAAACTAAGCTTTGGATACTCAAATGGCATTTTTCATTGATTCATTCATTAAGTTGAAATGGGGGGAATGTAGTCCTATATATAGGAAACCCACATTTCTACAAAAGTCCCTTACAAAAGACTCAATAACAAATAACCGAAGGGGTAGGGGGGCTCATGGGCCAAGCTCGAAGAATTGGGCCCAATAGTACATTACACAATCTAATGACACTCAAACTTAGGAAAATAAATGCAAGACCTAGGAACATGACTCAAATAAAAGGGAAAATACATCAAATGACTCAAATAAAATTACATAGGACTCAAAATTAAATGACTAAACCATACCGGATGCAACCGGGGTGAGGAGACGAACGGTAAACGTGGGCATGGGAGGTGATGTCCCCATCAGACTGGGCTTTATCCATTCGCCCAACCGTCCTTGTCTTCAGGAAGGGGAATACCCTGTATTTGGAGCTGTATTACACCTTTCGCTTCGGTCGCAATTTCAGGTACGATCAGCACATACTCCATCATGCTGCTCAATTCAATCTCCCAACTAGACTGTTGCAGGGAGCGCTCGCCATGGAGCAGGCTCGCGTCTGGTGGGACTTCTTCCACCGACGAGATGCCTCATCTTTTAGAGTGCCGGCTCTAGGGCATTTCCTGCGTGTGACCCCAGTGTATATTAAATGGTGGAATGCCCGGACCGGGTTTTATCCCGCCAGCAAATCAGAGTGCTGGGATGTTGCCGAGTGAAAGCTCCTGGATAAGCAAGGGTTGCCTATTTTTGACATAGATAGGGACCACTTGTTTTGGTTAAAATATAATAAAGCCAAAGATGTCCAAGCACATATTTTGCCTCGACAGTCCGTGAAGAAGCGCGGGCAGAGGCTGAGTATTGCAATGCTGGAGGTTTATGTGGACAGCTTCACGAAGACTCTTCGAGACTTCAGCCGGGTGGGGACGGACCAGTTGGACCTAATAAACTATCCCTTTCTAGCCGAGGAAAGCATAACCCCTTCCAGTGCTTGGTGCCCTGAAGTGGACTGCCCCTACCCCTTCAGGTCGTTTACGAAGAAGGCGGAGAGCGGACCCAGTCACTATCAAAAGACCTCATGGTTGGTCATCCTCCTCCAAGTTCACAGATTGAATATAGAGGACCAAGATGAGGCCATACTGGACCGTGGCCTTAATTTATCCTTCGGCTATGAGATAGGTGAGGGATGGACCACCTCAGTTTATATCATTGGCTCTCCTCCCGTGGCCATTTGGATTTGGCCAACCTTGCTGACCACTATCTCAAAATTGGGGACATGTGTTGGTTGATTAGGGAGGCGGCTGCCCGGGACAAGGAGGGGCCCTTGGCCTATTGGCCTCTTTCTCGTCATTACACTGGTCTGACAGGTATGACCTTCTCTTTATATTCTCATGAACACTTCGCTTCTCAAGCTGCGGGTGGTGCACTTCTAATGACCCTTGTTTACCATGCTTATTTGTGCAGATAAGCCTGATGGGCATAGATTGAATAGCTATCGTCGACTTATCTCTATGGCGAAGAAGTTGGCTTCTTTTGCTATACTGGAGCAAGCTCCGACGACCACCCTGCTACTGTCGGGTGGTAAACGTGCGCGTGCGCGCTCAATGGTGAAGGAGGCCATCGCTCGGGCCAAAGCGGGAGCGAAGAGGGTTGCCAAGAGGAGGCGCAAGGAGAGTAACGACCCTCTTATGGCTATCCCTCCTGCTCATGCCATCCCTCTTTTGAGGAATTTGCCACCTCCAGGCAAGTACCGGGTTCCCCTTCAAGTAAGCTTCTGAGCTTTTGTGGTTTATCTACATACATGGAGCATTGCTTTCTAACTTCGTCAGTTTCCAATTTTTTATGTGGGGCCCCAGAACCTGCTCCAGTTACCATTCCTGAGGAAAAGATTATTGAGGCTTCCATGGCAAGCCCGTCTGGTGATGACCAGACGTTACCTATTCCTGCTGATGAGGGTGAGAGAAAGCTCTTGGTCGACTGACCGGCACCCTCTTCCCCTCCCCTTTTAAATTGCTTTTCTTTGTACTAAAGCAAGCTAACTCAAACCTACTTTCATCTGACATGGGGATGTTACGCCTGCATCAGAGCCAGAGGTTACTCCTGCAATCCCTCCTGCCCTATGTGTGACCCCACACAGAGTGCTGAGGTCAATGAAATCTGCGGGTGTACACCGAGTGGAGGAGTAGATGACTGTGGTGCTCAAGCAGAATCTTCTGAGGGACACTGCACGAGCAATTACCCCAGAGAAATCATCATCAAGCGAAAAGGTTAACTATGGTTCTTGATCAGACACCGAGCCCTCTGTTAAGGAGGAATTTTGATGGCAAGCGGTGTCGATCCCAACTGAGGGTCAAGGGAGTTCCAGAGCTATTGAAGTACCTCCCGGCTCGCCAGATATAGAGAGCACTCTATGTGAGGTCAGGCTTTTTAATGAAGACATTCCCATCCCGGTAGCACCTCCCACCATTTCTTCTGCTGCCCAATGCATGGTTATGCTCGAACTAGATATAAGTATTAGTTCGCCCGTCATTTGTTCGACCACTAATGGCCTAGTATTGACTATTGAATTTGTATGAATAGATGCCCATCACTTCAGCGGAGATTTTTGCCCTTCAGCCTTTGACATCGGTCACTGAGACTCCAGCTTTCGTGGGTCCAATGCCAGAGGCTAGCTTGGCACCGGTTATGATGATGCCCATAGGAGCTCCGATGCTAATCTTAGGGTCTGTAGTGTTTGGGCTTCCCTCAGTGTTACATCCCTTGCCCCGGCGCTTGGACATGGCGTTGGATGCCTGAATATTCGGGGACATTTTGGAATGGGTCTTGCCACCCTAGTTAGGGCATGAAGTACCCCAAGAAAGGGGTCTACTAGGGGAAACCTCCACTTCTACCTTCTTGGCCGCCTCCTCCTACCTTGAAGTCTCTATCCCGGCCCCAGCGGAATATGAGATGGTGTGGACGCACTTTTGGTATTTCATCTATTTATTAATTTGTTTGTTTATTTATTTCATTTATTTAGTGCGTGGGTGTGCCAGTCACAAAGTGATGATTTATTCGGGTTCCGAAGAAGCCACTAGTGCACGCCGTCTGACTATTCAGACGATAGTGAGTGTCGTGTCGGGACCAAAACTCGTCGTGCCATGAAGGCCATGACGTTAATTACATCTCCCCGAAGGGGAGAAAATCCTTGATTAATCGTCAGGAAAAGGGGCCCTACGGCCTGAAACTAGTATTAACGAAATGAGATAATGAAATCTCGAGCTACATCAGAATGCCCCTCGATCGGGTGAAGACATTCAAATCGTGTCGGTCGCTTATTGACCATTTCATGTCCATATGGGAGTCCATATTGAAAGCGTGACGAGGATAAAGATAAAACCCATGCCAATGTCTGCCGACTATATGGCAAGTTTAATAAGAGTGTGGGATTAGATCCCAATGGATAAGGGGGTCAGGTTTAATGAGCTATCAGCCAGAGGCAATGCCAGGTCATGGCCACATTGGGGTGGCCCCCGAGGTCCATACCCGATTTATCGGGGCGTCATTTGTATTCACTTCACACCGGGTCTGGGGAAGTGGGGCTCTAGAGCGTACATTATTATATTTTTTGTTCCTCAATTATTTGATTTTTTTTGTTTAAATGCATGGGTGCATTCTTGTTCATTTGTTATTATTATTATGTATATTTTTTTGTTCGATTACTTATCATTTTGAATGTTATTTTGTTTTATCTTGTTGTTGTTGTTAGATTATTTATCACCTTTTGTTGTTGTTTCACTTTCTTTGTTTTTTTTTTTGTTTGTTTCACTGTATGTTTTCTTTTCTCCTTTTATTTTGCTTTGAAATGAGGGGGGCTGGTGATCTGGCAGGTGACTACCGCCGGATCACTTCCCCACTTGTTTCTTCTTCGTCTTTTTTTTTACTTAAAAGGGGAGGGGGTGGTGATACGGCGTGGGGTAAAAGAAAGAGAGAGAGAGAGAGAGAGAGAGAGAGAGAGAGAGAGAGAGAGAGAGAGAGTCGGCAGGGGAGTGATACGGCACTGAGGTGATACGGCGCGAGGAGGGCTTTAGCCGCCAATTCACCGACCTGCTGAGGGACTCGACGAGGGACCGTGGGGAGTCGACGCTCCACTGCACCTCATAGGCAGGGGGCTGGGGCTGCGTCGACCCAGGAGCACAAGGGAGTCAACGCAAGGGTCCAGATCAAAGCCAGACAGAGCCTGGAACAAGGGTCGGCCCTCTGCTGCACAGGGCTTTGGGCTCTTCATTCTACACTGTTCTTTGGATAGATTCTTCTTAGCATTTGAATTATTCGCTTAGCAACGTGGATCGAGGAATTTTTAGGTGCCCACCTATTATTGACCATCTAATTACGCTCCACTTGTTCTTTCCTTTCTTTCCTTCTTAGCAGACAAACCGAACATGCAAACACACACAGACACATATGTATGAAGAGGAGGCTCCGCCATTAGTTTGTGAAGAGAGACCCACACATATGCAAACACACAGACACATATGCCATGCTTGTGATGGATACAGGGATCCACATGCATGAAAAGGAGACGTTCAGCATGTACAAATGTCCAGGGGTGTAGGAGAATTTATATGTAGTTTAGTGTATGCATGGAGCTTGCAGAGCCCTTTTTGTGTAGATTTATGCCTAGGATGATGACATGCCTTAATGTATACGAGAAAAGGGTGCTCAATGTGCAGAGAGTCTCTATTTTTGGTCCACGAGAGTTAAGTCGAAATGTTCATGCAAATGCATATGTGCAACTATGTTCCAAGATTGATAACAATTTTATATGCCGTACATTTGTTCTTCATTCTGCATTTTTTTTGTTGCCATTCTCGTATTTTATCACTGTCCAATTCTGTTTACATTTTTTATGACAAGTTTAGCAATTAGTTCGAGTCCGCGATGGGAATCTGACAGCATTTCCCCTAGATCCACGGCGTCGAGGGGAGTTAAACGGGTGTCTATCCATGGAAGTCTGAGACGGCCCCAGATTGGCAAGATGAGCCGAAGGCGGCTACCCCATGACCCGACATGGGTGCGGAAACCCCGAGGACCAGCCTACGAGGGGCTCCAATAACCTACGGGTTGCCACGACCTTGATGCCAAGGCGTGGACTTAGACTGTGGCTACTAATATTCGCTCCTTCAAGAGGGTGTTCTCCAGGGACCATGCTAGGAAGAAGCAAGCCCCCGGGAACCCCGAAGTGATCTGAAAACCTGGTTGCTGAAAAGAAGACAATTATTGCCATGGTGTAGGAAGCCACAGCCAGAACGGTGCCCGTGTGTGACCGGCCTAAGAGCCGGGATGAGTATTATAGAAACGGATGATGGCAACTGTGGAAAAGAATAAAAATACACCCAGGATTGGGCGAGAGGGAATGGGAAGCCATGCGCGAGACAGAAGAGACAAGGAGGAGGCCATAACATCTGCCACCACTTAAAACTTTCATTCATTATAAGAATAACGGGTACAAGAGAAGCATACATCGTGGTGAAGAAAGGGAAAAGGAGCAGAAAAAATCAAGAAATACAACAGTGGGGGGGGACAGAGCATTGGCTCCTCCCCTCCGGACCTCACCTCTCTTCTCTTCTCCCCATTTTTTTCTTCCAGTTGGTCTCTTCTCTAGCAGCCAGCCTTTTCTCCAGTGAAGCTTGCCTCCTTTTATAGGAGTGGACGTGGAGACCTTCAAACTCCCCACTCCTCTTTCTTCTTCTTCTCTCTTCTCTTCTCCATGCTCGAAGCCGTTGAGAGCCTGTGTGTAGGGGGGCAGGAGGTAGGCGGGGTTGTCTTCCTGGGATTGGTTGACGATGACCGATGCAACCCTGCTATTGCTGGTAGGGGCTGGTAGCTCCGTAGTGCTTCTCAAGTACTTTCCATTTTTAGGAGCTTGAGGTGACATGGAAGAATCCTCTCGTCGGTCTACTGGTGAAGCTCGGCATTGCCTGTTGGTTGATGAGGGAGAAAATCCTCTTTAGGCAGGAGTTTTTTGTTAACCACTGGACTGGCATTGAATGCCTTACTTTTTGTTTGTTGATCCGACGCGATGGGATGAACAGTGGGATGAAGTGACACTTCTCATTTCTTATTGTCTTCTGTCACCGGATGGGGTGCGTTGGGCCTGGCCGCCGATTCATTCTTTTCACCTTTTTTTTGTTTGCCGCCAGATGAGGGCCTTTTAGGGCCACCGATTCAAAGGGGGAGGGGCCTTGGCCACCGGTTCAAGTGGGAGGTCCCCTGGCCGCCGGATCAGTGGCAAAAGGGCTTTGTCGAGGGTTCAAAAGTGGGAAGGCTGGATGAGGCCGCCGATTCAATGAGGTGTGGGCCTTGGCCGATTCAAGAGGGGTTTGTATGGAGAGAGAGGTGGCCTTGTCGCCGGTTCAATGGGGAGGAGAGGCCGCCGATTCAAAAGGCCTTTTCATGTTTTTTTTTGTTTTGTCTCCTTCGGCCACCGGCTCAATAAGGAGGAGAGGCCGCCGATTCAAGAGGCCCCTCCATGCCCCTTTTTTGTTTTCTTCATTCTCTTTTGTTCTCGCATGCGTCAGTATGCGTACATCGACGTACTCCTTCTTTCCTTCCTCCGTTGCCCTTGCTTGGTCTGGCGAGGCTTGGAGTTCTTGCTGGCGAATTTCAGGTGTCCACAGATGGCTCCAAGCTCGAGCTCAAGCTCAATGGCCATGGTTGTGCGGGACGCATCTCCCGAAGCTGAGGCACCGAGCAGCTCTATTTTAACCCTTCCACCCTCTTCGACTATGGTAAATGCTGATATTTGGGCAGCCGTAGACAGCAATGTTGAAATCTTCTTCCCTTCAGCACCCTCAGTTGGTCTCACTACTTCAGATTTCCCGGTGAGGCAAAATCTGGCCATGGTGCAGTCGATGGTGTCCTCCTACCTGAGACTTACATATCAGAGTCTGAAGGCCATAATAGAGAAGCTAACGAAGGTGTTGCAGATGATGGGTTGCCCCTTGGAAGAGTGGTCACAGAGTGTAGCGTTACTTCTGAAATACGTAAACCGTCGTGAATTCCTTGGGAATCAGCTACCTAGTCAATTTGCTGCCATCCGACTATAAATGAGCGAATATCAGCGGCCCTTAATACCTCAGGAAGAGGAATTGGCACAACGACAAAAGACTATGGAGGACCGCTGTAGCCACACCACCCTTGTGGTGGCTAAAATAGAGAATCTTGAAGTCGAGCTTGCTTTAGCTCGAGCTGAGCTTCAGAATATTGAGGCGGTCCAAGCGAGGATGTCGGGAAAATCTTCATGGCCGAAGGGACAGTGGCATCTCTGAGGGCAGAGTTGGCCCGTCTTCAAGAGCAAGAGGATCAACTGACTGAAATGATGAACTTCCCTTCTGTAGGGATCTTGCCCCTTGAAGAGATTTTTTGGGGGCTGAACTGAACGTCTAGCCTCTTTCATGTACCCCCCCCCCCCCCCCGCTTTTAACCTTCTCCGTCTTATGTCATTATCATTTTTTTTGCTCATCTTTTATTCTTCCCTTTTTTTTTGACCATTGTATGGCAGGGGTATGCCCCGGAGTACATGTATTGGAAAACATGCAAGGAATAGAACATCATTCATTTTCTCATATCCTGTGTGCAATTGCTCACAAGAGTCTCTTTCTTTCTTCTTTTCCTTCTTCGTCTTCTTCAGGTTTGTAGCCCGGGGAATGCAATGATAAAGCATGGGCTGCGCTAGGTAGCTCATTGGGAGGAATTTATTTCTAGTGGGGTGTTGCGAGACTTGAATGAATATACGGGAGAGCGCACGCCCCTTTAGGGAAAGGACGAGGGGACCGCTCCACCATACGAAACACGCGAGTCATCGGGGAAAGTTGGTTAGCCCGGGTGAAAGGGCCCGGCACTGGAGGGGTTTAATCATCTTCATAGGTCAAATGTTAAAGCAAGGAGGCAGAATTTCATGCGTCGACTTAGACGGAAGGTCTAAGCCAACGGGGTGGAGTAGATTCCAGTGAAACTGGTGACTAGATGTTTGGATAAGCTTGATTATTTGTTCATTGGCTAAGATTGGAGGCCTTCGTCAAAGGCTTTGTAACGACCCTGGCGGGATGAGAGAAAGATTGTGTATTCATTGGTTTAGATGGATTGTCAAAACCAAAGGTTTTGTGGGAGTCTCGATGGGACAGAGAGAAGGGTAGTTTGTCCATTGGCTTAGACATAAGGTCTAATCCATAGGCTTTCATAATAGTCCTGGTGGGACTGGGAGGGAGGTTATTCTTTGGCCTATATAAGAGATCTACGCCAGATATCTATAGTAGTCCAATGGGACAAGGAATGTTGTTGCTTGCTCATTCATTTTTTTGAATGCTTTTGGAAATTACAGATATTTCCAAGTGATGATGATATTTTTTTTACATTACTGGCCCAAGTGCCCTTTCGAGTTTTCATCGGAGTCAGCCCCTTCTTGCTTTTGCCCATGCTCCTTTATAAGTTTTCACGTGGCAGGATACCCAATTTTGCTCGTAACGCCCTTTCGAGTTTTCACTGCGACTGGGTTTCAAGCCCTTTTTGCCCTTGCTCACTGGGATTTGAGAGCAAGTCTGGCGGGGCCCCTCGATTTTGAGCCCCATCATTTTTTTCTATTTTTTCTTTGTTTTCTTTGTTTTTTTATCACCCTTAGTAGAGGGTCTAAGTTGAATGTAAAGCACATTCGTTAGCCCTTAACAAGGTGTCTAACGCTGGTTTGATTTAATCATTGACACGGGGTAGTGTCAAAGCAAAGGATTTTTGTTCAAGGCTTCAGACGGAAGGTCTGAGCCAATGGTGTATTCGTCAGTGCCGACAGGGTGTAAAAAGCTGACATGGTTAGTTCATTGACACAGGGTTAGTGTCAAAGCAATGGGGTCTTTTTGTTCATGGCTTCAGACGGAAGGTCTGAGCCAAGGGTGTATTCGTCAGTGCCGATAGGGTATCTGAAGCTGACGTGGCTAATTCATTGACACAAGGTTAGTGTCAAAGCAAAGGGGTCTTTTTGTTCATGGCTTTAGACGGAAGGTTTGAGCCAAGGGTGTATTTGTCAATGCTGACAGGGTATCGGAAGCTGATGTAGCTAATTCATTGACATGGGGTTAGTGTCAAAGCAAAGAGGTCTTTTCGTTCATGGCTTCAGATGGAAGGTCTGACCCAAGGGTGTATTCGTGAGTGGGGTAAAGTGTCACAATGTCAACGTATATTAAGATTTTTTCCACTACAAGGAGCACAGTTCATTTGGCCATTTGGCTAAGATGAAGAGTCTAGGCCAAAGAAAGGACTTTGAATTCCAGTGGGACACCCCGAGGGGGGTTGATATCCATCGATGATTTCTTAACCAACAATCCTTCTTCTCTCTTTTTTTTTCTTCCCTGTTTTGTTTCTTTTGTTTTGTTTCTCATCTCTTTTTTTCTTTTTTTGTTTCTTTTTTTTCTTCTCTTCTTCTTTTTGAATAGACATTGCACAGTCTCATGGAAGATCAAAAATGCACATTTGTTCAATGTATGTCACGTCCCGAGATATGCAGCGGAATTAAGTTGAGAGCGTGAACAGCCGGCAAATAAAGCCTCAAGCTAGAATGACAATCAGGGCGCTAAACACATCCACATAGAAGAATGAATGCACAATATCTGATCAAAAACTCAACTTTATCAAATAATAACCAATGTTTATAAATGACACTTGACTCTTTAACATAATGACTCACTAGACTCAATAAAGTGAAAAATTACATCATCATGACTCTAAATTACACAAGACACTTATGACACTTCTAGGGCTTCACTTGTCTTTTACTCACTCTCAGACTCGCTACTTGAAAAGTCCGACTCTGACTCACTAGAATTTCTTGAAAAAGATTGAAAAGTAGGGAATGAGGGCACTCGCCCAGTAGGTATCTTCGTATCAACATGATGGCAATGTTTAAATAGTTAACATTTTAGCTCTAGAAAGGGCAATTTTGAAAATGTCATAAACACGTGAATAAAACCATAGTAGTAACAAGTAGAAAGATAAGTGTATGAATATGAGATTCCAAGTAAACATGAGCATTATCAAGCAAGATTATAATATGGCCTTTAAATAACGAGAATGTTCTAGCATGTAACGAGAATGTACTTTCATAACCTTGGAACAAGGCTACGCACAAGAAAGTCATATATCAAGCAAGTATAATTTCATGAGATTGCCTCATGGATTTCTCCTAAACCCTAAACCCCAGTGTTCATCATACCCCATGGTTAATAGTATGTTTTTGGCCATCTGTCGAGGGGGCTAGCATGGAGCCCTTGGACACCATTCGTGCCCACCCTTGCATCTTCAAATTGTAAATGAAGCTACTTCCATGAGATATAACAATACAGTTTGCCAATAATATCAAGAGTTCAAACAATAGTTTCATGGCAAAAACACCAAGGTAAGAACGTACCAAAATGAGCATGAGAATTCAAGAAAGATTTAATAAGAATATTATGCTATGGAGGAATTTCGGCAGCATAACAGTACATTTCCATAGTTCCATAGTTCATTAATGACTTAATGAATAAGGTTTGGGTTCTAGATAATCAGAATATCACGCGAGAATAGAGCACTATCAACCCTTGGGTGAAACCCCGAGTTGGACTGAAGATGACAGAAAAGCAGTTCAACGCGGACCGCTATCGTGAGGTAGGGGTCAAGTCAAGACCGCTATCATGTGGAGTCGACGCAGGACAAGGAGCAGGTCGACGCAATCTGAGGTTGACTAAACCCGGTAGTGGTCACGGGCCAACCGCTATCCTCAGGTAGCGGTCTCCTCCTAGCCGCTATCAAGCTAGTTCACAGAAAATGTAGAAAACACGAAGTGCTCTCTAGACTTTTGCATTTTACGGGTACAACTAACTCGACATCCTAGTGAGAATCTCAGGTTCGTAGATTCTTACAGAGGTTTTGAAACAAGATCACCTAGTCCGGCAGAAGGAATATCTGACGGAGAGGCTCTCAAGTCCAAGAGGTGTTCCTATTAAGTGCAAGTGATCTAATAGCAAACGTATCGGGATACGAGCTATATGTGAAGTAACAAAATAGAAATAAGGTGAGAAGAGAATGCACTAAAACATAAATTTTCCATGCAATCAATTGTAAGTTCCTTTATGTACAAACTATTTAAGGGTTTGGCATGAAATTAACATATAGTGAAACTAAGTCTTTAAAACATGCTAACGCTAAACATGAACTCATGACATGATTAGGAACTAGAAATAAATGAAATAAGGCATGATTGCTTCTAGATAATATAGGGATTAAACATGGTTTAATCTGGTCGAAGGAACCAGTTAGCGGTCTGTCAATGGCCACCACTTGCAGTTAGCGGTCTCTGTAGGAACACCTTTTGTCTATTTCCAGACAAAAGCAAAACCCATCGTACAGAGCCTTATTCTATGGAAAATAGTCATGGAACTATGAAAAAAATTGGAAGATAAAACATTGATAACATGTCACTAATGCATGGGAACGCATGGATTTGGCCAAAGTTATTATCTTTTCCATTAGTTTGTAGGGACATGCATGTAGTGATTACCTAGTTGCACTATTATGGAAAAACATGAAATACGACGTGTAGAAATCATGAAAACGGGAGGAAACATAGGGATTTTGTTCCTAACATGATGTTTTAGCCAATCATGAGATAACCAACCTCTGGTATTGCCCCTAGACTTTGAATTTGTCGCCAGAAGAGAGCTCACGTTCCTGCGCGTTCTGCGTAGAAATAGCATCTTCCAGACCTTCTAACTCCTTGACGGCTTGATCTACTAACATGGGATTTAGCAAGAAGTTAGAATATACTAAATGGAACAAATAACCTTAAAAGATGAACTTGAAATAATGATACTATACCTTCGAACCACGCGATCCAAAATTAGGGTTCGCGTAGGTCGAAACTGAGTCCTATTTATAGGGAAAGGCCTAGGGTTGAGGGATTAGATCGAAATAGAGTCCTTATTGGAGGTAGAATCGATCCCTAAGAGTCCTTAGGCAAGTTCCCATGCAAGATCACATCGATCCTTGGCAATTGGGAGGATAAAAATCCAGACTTTCCTGGGTTTAAGTCTTTCCGTTTATGGAACTAGGTGGCGGTCTAGTCTAGACCGCTGTGAACGTGTCACATAGATATTTAAAAAGAAAGAAAAATTATCATCAACATGGACATGATAAAAATAATAAGGGAAGGGAGCATGTGATGCGACTAAGGAATGTGATCGCCAGAGGAATTACCTCAAAAGAAGAAGTGTGATCGTGAAGAATACCTTGTAAAGTGGGTGTAGACATGGATCCAACTTCCTCCTCCAACCGGCCGGCCGACGAAGGGGTTTTTTACTTTTAATTACCCTTGAAAGAAAACAAACAAAGCAAGAAATTTGGATTAGCCAATATAAGTGTAGTATCTATACTCAATAGAATGATGATATGCAATATGGGCATGAACACACCTTGTGGTTTTGTTTTAAAACCCCTAAGAGGAGTAAAGGTGGGAGAAGTATGTATGCAAATAGGAATATGAAGTATGATAATATACTAAATAGACAAAGCAACCATGATGAATGATAACTATAATATGCAGAGAATAAAAGAAATGAAAAAAAGTAAGTGGAATCCTCTTTCTACGCTTGTGAGCAGGACAAAGGAGAGGAGGCTCAAGATTAGAGCTAAACACCACAGCAACAGCCACGATACAACAGCAGCAATGGAGTTTCTTAACCCAGAGAGGAGCATGCGTAAGGTTCTCGCGCGGAAGAAATCAAAGAGTATTTATATGGACGAAAACCTTATTCCATTAGGATAAGATCAAAGGAAGATAATTATCAATCATGGAACTCCTTCCCTCAATTGATCACGGAGTTATAACAAGAAAGGACACCTTCTGGGAAGGTTGCAGACGACACGGAATGAAAAACTGAAATGGTGACCTAGAAACGGTCGCTGTTCTAAACAGCGCCCCTGGGTCTGCCGCTATTTCAGTTTGAATTTTGGACTTTCCATATTTAAAAATTCATATCCCGCGACCGCACATAGAGGCGTTCATTAATGAGCACCCACAGGGAAGACGCCATTTCAAGGAATTAAATTCCGATTGAGATTTTGAAAAGAATAGAAACAGTGCCCACACGCACGGTCGCTTCTTTAAGTAGATCCAATAAGAAATAGCGATAGCTCATAGGGCATTATTTAAATAGCGACCATATGGACGGTCGTTATATTCAAAGAAAACCTAAAGGAATGGGAAAACCAACTTATTAAGCCATTAATGAAGTCCACTTTGGGGCATTACATCGTGACATGAAATTTACTCAATCATAGTATCGATTTTGGCGTGTCTACAGCTGCCCCACCTTGGCATCTGCTTTGCAAGGGAGTGAAACGGAATGAAGCGTAACGGAGTGAAAGTGGAAATGAAGCGGAATGAGGGTGGAATAGACTGAAAAGTAGATGCCAAGGTATGATGTGACACGCCTCCGACACTAAGCGTTGGACATCTTTCCATGGCTCTGAATGAAACAACTTCGGATGATTACGAGAAAGTAACAATTGCTTGGATGAAAATCTAAGTTAACAAAATGTGCGCGAGAGCACGAAAGGGGAAACACCATTGGAGAGCAATTATCAGCCAATATGGACGTGCTGCAACCAAGGTGGATTTGTAAGAAAATAAAGCGAAGTGGGGTAGGAATCCAAGGAAAAGGATGCTTTCAAGGAACTAGCCTGAGCGGTTTTAAGGAGAGCATAGTACTTGATATACTTGATCTGGAATGGAATATTTCATGTCAACTCAAATCGAGGATGGGTGTCCCTCATTACTGACTTAATATGAGAATTTTTCCGTCATTAAAGTTCAAAGTCCTACAAGATGCATGCTGGGCTAAAAGAAAAAGTTAAAATGAACTAAAAATAGGAAATAATCTAGGATAATATTGCAAGCCATCCAGACCTGGTCAAGAATCCAGATCTCTAAGTTGACACTAAGCCGAAGCCCCTTTATCCACGTATCAACTTAGAAATTGGAACCATCGTCCCAAGCCTTAGGCGACTCAATGGCCTATCCATGTGATTAAGACTCTCCTGGAATTATCACTATTTTTGATGAAGGGGAACTCAAATTCCAGGTTCATCGGAACCACAAAGTCCTTGATCTACTATAATAGCGTTTGTAACATATAGTATAAATGCATACAGGAGGGAATACAGGGAATGAGAAATGTCACCCAAAAATGTCCCGAGAATCTAGCAATTCGTGTGGCTTATTCTTTCTACACTCAAAGATTGATCAGTACCATAATTATCAAGATATTCAAAATAATTCCAGCATATATAAAGCCCATTATCATAATCCACATGAAACTCAAAAATAGCACTATTCAAAGAAAAATAGCGACCCTGCATGAGGGCGCTTCATGAAGAATATACATATGAAAATAAAATCCATGAAATTTAAACACATCACTGTTCACGAAGACGGCGACCATATAAACAGGCGCTCCATAACTGAAATGTGACTCTCCACAAGTCGCTCTTTAAATGGCGGTACCATGAAAGTCACTATTTCCCTATGTTTCGAAAAACCGTGCCCTAACTGGAAACCGAGCATTTCGATCCTTTTTAGCTTCGAACTCTAACTGAGCAAAGCCTTTCTCTTTAAAAAGAACTCCGAGGTTTCTTTAAATCAAACCAATTCTTCTGCGCAGGGAATCTCCAAGAACCGTAAGCTTATCTATCCAGCAGACTTTCGATAGAGAAAAAGTTCTTTCAAATGGAGAAATTGCTGCAATGACCATTGAAGAGGACCAAACCCTGATTTGTAAGAATTAATGAAGTAGAAGGGCACATTAGTGGAAGAATTGCACTAGACCAAGTAAGTTCAAGAAAAACCTTAGTTCTATCTCACCTCTCTTCAATCTTTCTCTCAGATTCTAATGAAATCCTCTTTTTCTTCCTTTCTTTTCTAATTTTTAGGATTACCCACTTATCTCAGGTGCTAGGAGATTCACCAAGATCCAATGGCTTCCCCTCCTTCTTTCCAAAATCACCCTTGACATGAGATCACATCTCTCCAAGTGGCATCTCTTAGGCTTAGTGACCCATGCAAAACACTATAATGACATTCACTTTGATTGGGCTGCCATAGGAGCTCTCATAGAAATATGGCACCCATACACCCATACCTTCTTGTTCCCCACCTTTGATGCCACCATCCTATTGGAAGAAACAGAGATGCTTCTAGGATTGAAAGGCCTAAAGCAAGGGGATGAAGAAAAGATGGCAATCATGCAAGAACCCATAAGTGCCATGGAGATGCTAGCAAGCCTAATCCCATGCCCAAAAATGATAGAGCAAATAAGAGTATCAAATGGGATCAATTTGATGAAGCTCGCGGCATGGGTATACAAGGCTTTGGGGAAAGAGAATAAAGAAGAGGAGATGGAATTAATCATGAAGGCTATGGTGATTTGCCTTGCGGGAGCTTTGCTATTCCCCTAGTCAGACGATTTCTTAGAAGAAGATCAATTGAGTGCCATATGCGACATTTGGGAGGGAAAGAGAATCGGGCCGGCGGTCTTGGCTTACCTCTATAGTGGGCTCACCTCAGCTTCTATGGGGAGGCCCCTATATGGGTCTATGCTATTGCTCACAAGTTGGGTGGACCTCCACTTCAAATTGGATCCATGTGAGGAAGCCCAACAAGCTTCTAGGATCTATTCCAAGAGCCCACTCCACTATATGACGGGCACACTTGGATTGCCGTGGCCACTTCAAGACAATGCCACAAAACGGCTTCACATGTGCACCGGGGTTCCTCAAGACCCAAGATCTTCATGCAAGGCTTTCCTCCGGAGTGGAGCTAAGGCTAATTGGTGCCACCGAGTTCGTGCTTTATAACTCTCACCGATGCCTTTCTCAACTCGGCCTTCCTCGCCATCTATTTGAGGAAGCTTCTCATCTACCACCAATCAAGAAGAGAGAATTGGGCTCAAGTGGTGATAAAGAGGAGACCAAGACTATTCAAGCTCTGTGGCAGGTCAACAAGCTTCACCGGCCCATGGAACGTGTGGAAGAAGATAAAGAGAAATGGAAATCATATGTAATAGCTCTTAGGAATTTGAGGGCCAAGGTGGCTCACTACGTATGTAATGATTACGTCCTTTCAATGAATAAAGAGATTTTTCCTTGATTGAGCCAATGACTACGTTTAACAATAATCAAATCTTCCTTGATTCTGTTAAAAAAAAACAAACACTCTGTAAGAAATATCGACTGCCACTGGGTGCTGGATTTCGCTGATCCGCGCCTTCCTAGTAGGCGTTACTTCTTTTAGTTCCAGCACAAAATTAAAAAATACAAGCCCCTGAAATGACGCCTCCATAAGAGGTCGATGTTCATGAATACAGCGCCCTTCACACTATCGCTATTCCACAATGACCGTTGAATGACACTCTCATAATTACCTGACAGCTGCACTTTCCCCGATATGCGCAAAGAAATAGTGCCCGCCTGCAAGAGCGCTCCTTTACAATATAACGCCTGCCTTCCAGTCGCCAATACCCAAAAATTTCCAAAAATGATAAATTCCATCAAATAGCGCCCTCATGAGTGGGCGTTTAATATAGGAATCACGACTTTGGCCTAGGCGCTATTTTTTTCAAAACCGTAAGCGCTAAAACCCTTTGTTAAACCTCCAATGTTCCATCTTCTTCTTCTTCCCAACTTCTCTCCTTCTGCAACTCCCTCCGGTGGCAACCCTCTCATGTCTCTCTATTCACTCTCCCTCATTATCAAACCCATTCCCACATGGCATTCGTGAGCGGAAGCAGTTCTGGGAAACAGCAGAGGGTCATGGCCCCTGCCGTGGTTGACTTGGACGTGGCCGACGGTGCTGGTGAGGAGGGGCTTCCTCCCGTGGCGGCCGAGGGAGCTCCGGTGGTGGAGCATGGCGGAGACGAAGAAGAAAGAGAGGAAGGAGAAGAAGAGGTTGAAGAAGAGGATGCAGACGATGACGATGGAGAAGAAGAAAATGACGGTGGTGACGTCGGTGCCGGTGAAGATGAGGGAGAAGAAGGAGAAGGTGGAGATGACCACGGCGGCAACGGCGACGAGCATGGCGGCGATGATGATGAGCACAACGGCGACGGTGACGAGCACCCTCCTCCTCCCCGCCGGCCACTGCGGGGAGGACTCATGGACCCTGCACCCAGCAAGGTAAGTGCAATCTTTTTTTTATTTTTATTTTATTAAAAATTAGCATGAACACTATGGACCCCACGGTAGTAGGAGATGACAGAGAAATGGCGACCCAGAAGAGGGCGCCACTTCATGAAACAGCGACCCGTATGGGGGTCGCGAAACAAAACCATTTTTTTATTTTAGAATAACGATAGCATGCTAGACGTAATTTTGAATTTTTTTAAAATTATTATATGCATTTTCATTCTTTTTATAAACCATTGATTCCCTGGAATAACCTGAAGGAATTGACGCCCTGACCTTGGGCGTCTTTTCAATAGAGCGACCATGCTTAAGTCGCTAATTCATAACATAGAGGCCACAACCCAGTCGCCATTTAAAATTAGTGAAAGATTTGACGAATTGATATATAGGCCAACCATTTGTTCATCTATCTATCCTTTTATGCTGCAGGGATTGATACGGATCGGCATCTCTTAGGTCCAGGTGATAGCTGCCTACCATGGACTGCCCGACTTCCAGAGGGCGAGGGTAGAGGCGATGGGCTTCGGTCCCTTCCTTAGCATAGAGCCAGTTCGCCCGGATCTAGTCCTGATCCAAGTTTTGAGGGAGAGATGGGATAGGGCTAGCCGGGCATTCTTGATGCCCTGGGGACATATGGTGCCGATCTTAGAGGATATCACTAGGATCACCGGGCTGAGAGTAGACGGTGAGGCAGTGAGTGGGGTGACCATCCCAGACTACGGGTAGTTAGCAGTGAGACTCTTGGGTATAGACACCGTGTACGACCCCCCGTGGAGGATGATCAGTCGCACAAACTTGACGAGGGCTATGGGACTAGGAGACTCCCGGCAGAGGTCGGGAGAGTCTTTGGGAGAGTACACAGAGCGGCTGATTGGGAGATCCCGAGCCGTGTACTGCCAGGACCTGGCTCAGAGAGAGAGCAGACAAAGATTTGAGGAGCTTCCTATTCCTAATGCTCAGGAGATTGTTGCTAGGGACAAAGGGTGACGACATCAACTGTAGATTTCTGAGCGTCCTTGAGGACTTAGAGGCAGTGGGGCGGTACACCTGGGGAGCCGCCCTACTGGCGCACTTGATAGCCGACCTGTCCATAGGGATAGGTCGAGAGACGACCGTCAGCGGCTTCTCACCTTTCCTTCAGGTATGCGCTTTCTTTTCGTTATTATGATGATTATGATTATGATTATGCATGTGGCTAATAGATGATAATGGATGCAGGTGTGGAGCCATCTCTACATATCGATGGACCGGCTCAGCCCCCGACCCGGAGACGAGGCTACTTTCCCCTTAGCTAGGCGGTGGCTGTCGCTCATGACTGGAGCACCTCACGCTTACGAGCTGAGGGTTGTGAGATAGGAGTTACGAGACTACCCCCTTTCACTGGTACGTGTGTAAATATGATGCATTTTTTATTTCCTATTATATATATATATATATATCTGATAACATGATGTGCATGTAGGTGGTCTGGAGGCCATATGAGGGGATGCCAGATGAGGGCCAGCCGTGGGTCGTAGCGGCCCGACCTCGTTTCAGGCGTGACCTTTGGGTTCATTGCCTGAATGAGATCGAGCCACTACGGCTTAGGCTGGTGATGAGGACACTCGGCCTACACCAGGAGTGGGTCAAGGCAGCTGAGCCACGTGGGATCGAGCAGAAGACCCGAGGACGGACGAGAGTGACTGACTGGAGGCTGCGGTTACCAGAGCAGTTCGCTGAATGGCTGCGGGGCGGGATCCCAGTTGTCTCGCACACTCCAGATAGCTCGGCGTACCTCCAGCGCTTCTGGGAGACGTACGCAGACCGGCCTCAGATGAGGCCAAGAGGGGTATGTATAAATACTTTCTAATTTAAATTATATGCTTATGAGACATGCAACTAATGAATGATTTATGCAGGATGCACGGGATGCAGCAGCGGTGGACCTACATGCCCGCCTCCACAGCTTGGAGACCCAGTTGGTGACCACACGGGCGGACTTATAGACTCTGGTGAGTACGCTATCTATATGCTATTGATTATTTCTAAAAATATGATGTTTAGCCACTGACGGTCTCAATGAATGCAGCGTGCCCAGCAGGGAGCAGCAGTTGGAGGAGCAGGAGGACCATCCAGCTCGAGGGAGCCGAGTGCAGAGGTTGCCGTCCTAGAGGAGCGACTCGCGGGAGCAGTTGCACGGGCCGAGGCGGCGGAGCGCGACCTAGCCGAGCGGGTAAGCACTTAAACAAGCAAATTTTATTTCAAATGTTTACAAAATTACAATATGAAACTAATAATTGGCTGAATGGTGCAGGTTGCAGAACTGTAGGACGCGCTCACTCGGGCCGCCATAGCCGGTACCGAGCTTGTGATCCGCGGCCAGCGGGTCGCAGAGCTAGAGGAGGCGTTGAGACGGCGAGAGGAGCTGCCCAGCGATGTGACGGAGCTACGGATCCTCCTCGAGGTAGAGAGGGGGAGCGCACCCGCGAGCAGGAGGAGAGGACTGGCGAGAGGGAGGAGCGCATGGAGCGCGAGCTGGCGGCTTCGAGGGTGCAGCTCGCCGTTGTTCAAGAGCGGCTACGGGCTACAGAGGAGCGCCTTCAGAGGGGCCGAGAGCGGGCGCGGGCCGCGGGCCACTCGAGTGATTTCGCCAGCACTACTTACCTTGCAGGTTCCACGACTCGGCGGAGGAATAAGGCAGAGGAGCTGGCTCAAGCTGGAGGTTCAGTGGCTTCCCGGGGGTCCATACTCCCTCCGCGGTCCCGCTGCCAGGATGAGGGTGAGGCGGAGAGTTGGAGAGAGGAGGGTGGAGGTGAGAGCTAGGGAGAGAGAGAGAGCATATGTACCACTTTCTCACTTTTGTACACAGATATTTATGCATATATAAATATGAGATTTTTGATGTTACCTGAGTTTGTCATTTTAAGCACTTGTGTACCTTTATGTTTTCCTTCTTCTTATCCCTGTGTGCCACACTTAAACAAATAGATTAGTTAATCTGCCCGGCTTGGCCCCTTGCTCAATAAGCAAGGGGAGTGTCCTTTTTGACCTTGACAAAGGGTCAAGGGGCCAAGCCTTTAATCAACTAAGGCAAATAGTGAAAAATAGAAGATAATGTCGCACGCAAGCAAACAGATGAAAACCAGAATTCAAAAGATGATCATACAGCTGATGCAAGCAAGCAAATGCAGAAGCTGAAATAGCGACCTAGCAGAGGGCGCCTATTATTGAAACAGCGGCTCCATGAGTGGGTGCTCATTCAAAGATGACTTTTTTTTTAGAATAGTGACTTATCACAAGTCGTTTATTTAATGAACAACGACTGTTTGTTAGGGCGTTAATTAAAAAGAACACTCTTTTTTTCGTGTTTTTGTTATTTTTTTAATTTTTTTAGAATGGGCTTAGCATGGTACAAAGGTCTTGAAACATTACACATCCACCATCTTAAATTCATTAATCATTCTTAAATAATTTAACAAAGGGTCAACGTGCTTTATAACTTGTGCTTTTACTCATAGCCTCGCGCGACCCATCCTCTTAAGTCCGTCTTTGCCATCCTTCGAACTTATGACATACCACGGAGGCGAAAATGAAGAGTAAATCGAGGAAGCTCATGAGGGGTTTCGGAGGACCGGGATGATGCGGGATGGACACGCGACCTGGGACTCTAGCTCGCGATCATCCCTATGCGAGGGAAACGTTGACCGTGCGCGGTTGAGAAATCGGCAATGAGTCTCGGGTATCGGCTTTTCCACGTTAACTCGGATTGAGTCACGGGACAGGTCACACTCACTCTCTCGCAGCGGTGATAAAAATAGATATCGAGCTAGTTACCTATCACATCCAGTGGCATATACGAATAAATATGAGTAAAGCAAACGCCGAGTAAGAGAGCGAACACAACACCTCCACGCTCTGGGCGTGGGGAAGACGACCCCGGCCAGTTACGATAACTCCCGGTACAATGGTAAAAACTTAATTACAATAATGAATTTTATTACCCACTCCACGCAGGGAGGTAAAGGGCTACAAGTGGGCCCGGGAGGACCGACCCTGGGTTGACGGGCAGTAAGTTGGACGGGCGTTTGGGGCGAACTCGGCCTGCTGGTCTGACTCGGTACTGCGTCGACTCGCATCTAACTCGCTGGACAGCAAGGCTTGGCCTCCAAAGGAACGTCATCTTCCTGAGATCTTCGGGAGGCACCGCTTGGCTGGAACGTTGGCAGGATGTCCCTGGTCGACTCCTAGGAGTGGCGGCTCCTGAAGTTGATTTTTGAGATTTATTTGTGAATTTTTCCCAGACTGTAATTTCGGACCTGCACAGGAAACATATTTGCATGCCTCGGCGACAAGAATTAATTCTCACAGATCCGGAATCAGATCGGGGCAAGACCGGTGGCGTTGGAAAGAGGACTCTCATATCTACAACATATATTGTTTTCAGCTCGATACAATTATAGGATGAGAATAGCGAGGCTCTGCAAGACTGTGTTTTTTTCTGTGGATCTATTTACAGACACTCAGGACAGAAGGGGATCTGCCTGAAACAGACCTTTGACCGAGAGTAAATGATCTTTCCAGGAACTGAAAATATTGTGGGAGATAGGGGGGAATATGAGAAACATTGAGAAATTTTTATGGATTTTCTAAAAATTGATATGGGGGTGTGAAAAATACGAAAGGGTGACACTGTCCCGTGGATCTGTAGAATGGCAGATTACAGGGGGGAAACAACAAATAAAGGAAAAATACCAAACGTAAGCCAAATGGCACGAAATTTAAACTAGAGACTAGGGAGACAGGTAGAATAAGCCCTCAAAGTTTGGGCTCGATCAGACAAAAAGAACAAAAGATAAAATTCTGGATTTGAGGTTTTATCCTGATTTAGATAGAACTCCGACGATGGTGGCTGCGGTGGGATGGCGGTGCGATGGCGGCGGCTGCGGCAGAAATAGAACTCAGAGGATGAGAGGGAGAGGTAGAAAGGGTCTCACACCCTGGAATGCTAGAGGAAGAAGAGAGAAACCAGAGAGAGAGGGGAGAGGGGCGCACCCTCCAAGGAGGCTCTAAGCTTTTCACAAAATTTTCACTTCATTAATTCTATTAAATGTAAAATACAAGCTATTTATAATAAATGTAAAAGGGCTCTAAATAACCCTAGATCTAGAATTGGGAGGGGTAAAAGAGGGAGTTCAAATGTTATTCTCCCATGTGGTTTGGAACCACATTAAACAACAATAAATGGGGAGGGCGCCCCTTGGACTTCTTGGTATGCATCTTGGACTTTTTAGTCCATTTGTCCCCCTTGACTTGTCAAAGCATATAGAAGCCACCTAGGATGGTTGACCAGCCCCACATGGACCCCTATGGCTTAGGTGGACCAATGGGGAAGGAGTGGGGGGCCCCTTGCTGGACCTACTAACATTTTACACAAAAACCAAAAGAATCCTAGGGAATGACAAATTGGCTTATAAAGCCTTGCAATTGCACATATGCTTTCCCAATGATATAAAAATAAACTAAAGGACACAAATACAAATTAAAATGTCAGTGCTCTTGCTCTGATGTCCCCATCACGGGAAGCTTCCCTTCTCTACCCTAGTGCCTGTTGGGGTTCGATCTTTGACTTAGGAAAATTTTTGTTACCTTTTGCCCTTTTTAAGATACATGCTTACGACCAGGGTTTTTCCTCCGGGGACTTTGCCCTCTTGACATACTTTTCTGTTGAATTTATTAATGTAACTTTGCACCTTTTTTTAAAAAATAAAGACCTAATTATACTTGGGCTTTGTAGCATGTTGTTCCCTTTTGGGCTCTGACTTCCACCTACTAGGGCGGCGGGTAGGTTTAGTGGTGTTCCCCGTGTCTTACTCCCCCTTGTGAGCCGAAGAGAAGAGAATGAGTAAAGTCTTTACACTCTTGGTTTGGCTCTGACTTTCCTCTGATTTTAAACTGCTTGAGTTTACGAGCTAAGCGTGTTGTGTGTAGGCGTTGACCTCTGGTTAACTCATCAAGACTGAAGAATGAATTAGTTATTTTAATTTTTTAGGTTTCGCGGCCTATGCACCATGCCAGCCTACAACTTTCATTTTTCTTTCTTTTCTTTTTCTTTCTTTTTCTTTCTTTTTCTTTTTTTCTTTTTCTTTTTTTCTTTCTTTTTTCTTTCTTTTCGAAACTTAAGGGTAGTAATTCTTAAGGTACAGTCCGTTCCAAGGGTGAGGCAATTCTTCCCCTTCAGCATTAACCAGTTTGTAAGCATTGCCACGATAAGCTTCTTTTATTACATATGGCCCCTCCCAATTTGGTTGGAGTTTTGAACGGGGTCCGCCAGATTTTACAAAGATTCTTTTGATTACCATTTCGCCGACTTTGAATTTTTGCTCAATTACTTTCTTTTGGTAAAAACGTGAAAGCATGTTTTGATAAACACGCGCATGTTCGGCGGCGGCCAGTCATCTTTCATCTAAGAGTTCCAATTGTGTAAGGAGAGATTCACGACGTTCGTCGATAGAGAGCTCCTTGTCCAACTGTACTCTAAGAGAAGGAATAAGGATCTCATAAGGAACTACCGCCTCCATCCCATAGGTAAGAGCAAAAGGGGTTTGCCCAGTAGGAGTACGAATGGAAGTACGGTAGGCCCATAGAGCTTCTACGAGCTTTTTTGGCCAATCAGCAAATTTATTAGCTTCACACATTTTCTTAATAATTTTGATCAAAGTTTTATTTGTTGCCTTTGCTTGACCATTGCCCTGCGGATAATAAGTAGATGAATGATGCAATGCAATGTTATACCTGTTGCAGAGGTCCTAAAGCTCCTGAGAGATAAATTCAGGCCCATTATCGGTGACGATGGTACTCAGGATGCCGAATCTTGCAATGATGTTTTTTATTATAAATTTGCAGACAGTTGACGCTTTAATCTCCACATAAGCTTCTGCTTCTGCCCACTTGGTGAAGTATTCCGTGGCCATGAGTATAAATGATTTTGATCTTGTGAGGAGGTTTAAATCACCAAGAGGTCCAATAATATCAAAAGCCCACATGGAAAAAGGCCATGGGGAGGACATAGGGTGGAGTGAAGAAGCAGGAGAATGGATTTTGTCGGCATGCAGTTGGCACTTGACACACTTTCGAACATAGATTGAGCATTCCTCTTTTAGAGTGGGCCAATAGAAACTTAGCCTAAGGATTTTCTTAGCTAGCATCTGGCTATTGACATGACCCCTACAGACTCCAGAATGTGCCTCTTCCACAACCTTCCATGATTCATCATCGTCAAGGCACCTGAGAAGAACACTGGTAAGACCCCTTCTGTAGAGCTCACCTCCAATCAGGGTGTATCGCTGAGCAACTCTTCTAATAGCCTTCTTCTCTTCTGCCGTGGCTTCTTCGGGGTATGATTGATCATGACAATACTTAGCAATCTCGTAGTACCATGGTTTCTCTTCGTCGGCCAGCTTCTCTTCTAAATATAATAGCATGACCTCCTTGTTCTCAATGATTTCACCATCCTTAACTTTTTTGAGCACCTCCTCCTTAACACTAAGGAATGCAGGATCCTTAACAGCAGGAGTGAGTCACTTTTGGACAATGATAGAATGGAAATCCCGCTCAGGGAGGAAAACCAAGGAGGAAGCAAGCGAAGCAAGAGCGTTAGCTAAAATATTCTGTGATGTGACATAAATATGCAGCAAGCAAAAATGAACCCTTGGACTTAATTCGCAATCACAACCACAAGATTGGGAGCAACTTGAGAGTCGCCGTCACACCGCACGCACACGTTTCCCGGGGTGACTCGGTGATGTCGAGTCGAGATTATGGAGAAAGCCCCTGGCTGGCTAGAGGACCAGCACCGCTAAGGTTGTCCCACCCGAGGATATGAAGCCAACAAACAAGGGTGGCCGGGTGCCTTGGGGGCACTAGGTCACTCGCTCACTATTATCCACGGTGACCACACAAGGGTTGGTGGCTCCGGGTCGGGCACTCTTTCACCGACCAGCAGATAAGTTTTACAGATATGAAATGAACAGGAGTAATGAGCAAGGGTAGAGACTCACCTGGTTGGTTTGAGGAAACCAACCCCGGTCGGAGACGAGGGCGAGCGGGGAAGTGTGGGTTCCCCGTACACTGCGCCGGTGTAGCTTGAACCCTATTTCAAAATTACATTCACTACTCCTCACACAGGAGGGTTGGACTAGGGGTGGGGAAGTAAGTTTTACAAGCAAACACTACCTCCACGCAGGGAGGGGCGGTAAGCCGGCCAGGCGGTGAAGGGAGAATCGTCGGAGAACGGAAGAGGGAAGCCGGGCTGTTTCCACTTGCAGGCTGTGATGACTGACTACCGGTCGATCCCGGGGCTGTAGTTCGCGTTCCCGAATTCTTCCGGAGGCAAGACCAGCATGGGAATCTTCGTATCTGGCACGCGGATGACCCAGAATTTTATCGATTTCTTCTGCTGCATCTGCTAGTCCGGGTCGAGCTTCGAAAAGAGTGACTGAAACTGGGCGCAGTAGCTTACTGTTTCTGACAGCAACTTGCAGAGGTTGCCCCGACCGCTCCTGGACTCCGAATCACGAACCGTAGGAGTTTCTGGAACCGTGGACTAACCCTTTGGCGGAAAAACTGACGGGGCGGCCGTCTGATGCCGGAGAGGACGGGGAGACTCAGAAGAGTGAAGATAGGTCACTGCAGACTGTGGGAGGTAGACCCGACCAGTCGAGGGAGAAAAAAAGGAACTTTGGCCTCCGGATGCCAAATGTAGTTCTGCTTCTTGCTCCTGATAGAGGACTGAGAGAGGAAGAAGTTTATTGAAGGGCTCGTGGTCTGAATCTTCTGCTGTTTGGCGTGGTGTAGCGTCGAACCGGGTTCTAGTACTCTGCAGGGGAAGCCCAATGCAGTCGGAGGAGAACGGCTCTCCTGGACAGCCCCGAACTCGGAACGGGATGAGATCACCTCACCTACAAAGCTACCTGGACGACCTTTCCAGATTGGTATGGTACGCCTTCAGACGACGCCGTATGAATCCGTGGGTGCTTCTGCAAGTCGCCCCTTTCTCTGCCACCTGCAGACTTGGGCCAAATGAAAGGGATGGAGGTGGAACTAGGTTAATGGAGGTGGAGGCTAGCAATGGTGGGAAGGGGATGGTGATGGTGGATGGGGGGGGGTGTTTAGGAATGGTGAGAGGGGTGGAGCAGGGAATGATGAGGTCTGAGGTGGTGGAGGGGTGAGGGGGGGGGAGCCACAGCTAGGAGAGGGGAGATGGAGTGGTCGGCCAAGGCCAGGAGGGGGTGAGATGGGAGGGTGGTACGCAACTTGTGGGGGGGGGGTTATGGGGTTTAGCTTCCTAGGGATATGAATGGGGGTGTGGGAGAGTGGAATAGTTGCTTGGGGGAGAGGGAAGGGTGCCTTGGAAGTTGAGAGGATGTATGGGGAATGGGAAGGGTTGCTTGGGGTTGTGGAAGTATTGATGGGAGTTATGGGCCTTGGGGAGGTGAAAGGGTGGAAGGGTGATGTGGCTGATGATGTGGCAAGGGGGGGGGGGCAGGAGAAGGGGCAGGTTCGCCCAAGGGAGAGAGAGAGAAGGGGGAAGAGAGAGAGAGGGGTTCGCCCCCTTAAGTGAGAGAGAGAAGTAGAGGGAGAGTGAAAGAGCTAGAGAGAGAGAACAAGGCTGGTGGATAATAATACTCAATGCTTCATTAACCTTCAAAAGAGGGATTGGGGTTCTATTTATAGGAAACCCACCTTTACATATAAGACCCTAACTTTTAACATACTAACAGATAACCAAGGAAGGGGGGGTGCGCCCATGGGCCTAGCCCAAAGAAATAGGCCCAATAGCAAGCACCGTAGCCTAATGAGACTCGAACTTAGGGAAATGACTGGATAACCTAGGTACAAGACTCAAATAAAAGGCAAATTACATGATTATGACTCAAGTAAAAAGGAGAAAGTAATAAGATGACCCAATGGTAAGCACTAAGGTCCAATCCAGAAGAAGGGCTGCTTCCTAGCTGCTTCCGGGAGGGAGAGAGGTGCCAAGCCAGAGGGAATCGTGAGTGATGCCCTCATCAATTCTCCCGGGCTGCGAAGAGCTCGACCCTGTCGAGTAAAGGCCCTCCCTGCTGCGGTACTGCTCTAGAAGATCGGGGTCCAGCTGCCTGAGATCCTCCCGGCTCACCCAGGCATCGTCCGAGGGTGGTCGTCCCTTCCACCTGACCAGGTATCGCTCATACACCTTGCTCCTTGTGTTGGTGACCTGTTCATCTAATATCCGCTCCACTTTATCATGCTGGTTTCTCAAGTTGGGTGGAGCTCTCTGAAGTGTGGGGGCGCTCTCAAGGGGTGGAATAGGCTGGATCTCCTCACTGGGTGTCACCGTGGGGCCCTTGTAGGGTACCAGGTCAGCCACATTGAATGTGGGACTTACTCCGTATTCTTCAGGGAGGTCCAACACATAAGCATTGGTGCCAAGTCGTCTCAGCACCTGGAAGGGGCCGGCTCCACGAGACCTCAACTTAGAGGTATTCTCAGGGAATAGCCTCTCAGTTCTCACCATCACAAAATCACCAACTTGGAATTCTTGATGGCGGCGGTGAGAATCAGCTGACTTCTTGTAAATCTCATTGCTCTTGTGGATGTTTTTGCGAATATCTTCATGCAACTCTCTAAGGTGTTGTGCAAAAGACTCAGCAGTGATGGATACCCTAGCATGAGGGGGTAGGGGAATGAGATCTGTTGGCTTCCTGGGTTTGTAACCATGCACAGCTTCGAAAGGATTCATGCCTATGGACCTATTGGTGGAATTATTGTATGCAAACTCGGCTTGAGGTAGAATGAGATCCCAATTTATAGGGCGGTCCTCAACAAGGCACCGTAGGAGATTTCCTAGGCTCCGATTAACGACTTCGGTCTGGCCATCGGTTTGAGGGTGATAGGCCGTGGAAAATTTAAGCAGGGTCCCCATTAGCTGCCAGAGGGTCTTCCAAAAGTAGCTGGTGAATTTGACGTCCCTATCTGAAATGATGGTCTTGGGCAAGCCATGGAGGCAGACCACCTCATCAAAGAACAGACGGGCCACATGGGAGGCGTCAGAGGTTTTAGAACAGGGGATGAAGTGGGCCATTTTTGAGAATCTGTCTACTACAACAAAGATGGAGTCATGTTTCCTCTGGGTCCGAGGTAGCCCTAACACGAAATCCATACTCAGGTCCTGCCATGGCCGATCCGGGACGGGTAGAGGGGTGTATAGGCCCGTGTTCTGTCTGACTTGCTTAGCAGTCGCACATGTGCGACATTGCCCCACAATTTTGGCCACATCCCTTTTGAGACTGGGCCAATAGAACTGTCCTTCAACCAAGGCAATGGTTTTGTGAACCCCAAAGTGCCCAGCCAGGCCTCCTGCATGTAATTCCCAGACTAATAAATCCCGCAGTGAAGTTCTAGGGATGCAAAGTCTATGTCCTTTGAAGATGAATCCGTCCTCTAGGATAAAACCCTGGTGTTCTTGGGGTGAAAGGGTGATTAGATCGGCATGGACATGTCCAAAGTCGGGACAGTTTGGGTATTCTTCCTTAACCCGATCGAACCCTATTACTTCTACCCGAATGGTAGCTAGCAGGGAGATCCTCCTACTGAGTGCATCAGCAGCACGGTTTTCACTTTCGGCCTTATGTTTGATCACAAATGTGTAGGCCTGGATGTACTCGACCCATCGGGCATGCCGGGCATTCAGTTTCTGCTGGGAGTTGAGGTATTTTAGGGTCTCATGGTCGGAGAATATGACAAATTCCTTGGGCAAGAGGTAGTGCCTCCAATGGCGGAGGGATTGCACCACCGCATAGAATTCCTTATCATAGGTAGAGTATTTCAACCTGGCATCATACAGCTTCTCACTAAAGTAGGCTACTGGGTGTCCTTCTTGGCTGAGGATTCCGCCGATTCCTACCCCGGAAGCATCACAAGTTACCTCAAGGACTTTGGAGAAGTCAGGGAGGCATAATACTGGGGCTTGGATCATCCTCTCTTTGAGCTCCTGGAAGGCCCTAGAAGCCGACTTGGTCCACACAAAGGTCCCCTTTTTAAGGCAGTCGGTGATAGGGGCTGTGACTGTGCTGAACCCACGGATGAATCTTCGGTAAAAAGTGGCCAAACCATGGAAACTCCTAACCTCATGGAGGGTGCGGGGTCCCGACCAGTCAAGGATAGCTCGGACCTTCTCGGGGTCCATGGACACTCCCTTAGTGGAAACCATATACCCAAGGAAAGTAATGGACTCAGTCAGGAAGTGGCATTTTCCTGGGTTGGCATAGAGACTCTCTTTCCTAAGGACAGTGCAGACTTGCCTAAGGTGGTTGAAGTGGGCTTCCTTGGTCTTGCTGTAGATAAGGATATCGTCGAAATAGACCACTAGGAAGACTCCTATGTAAGGTCTAAGGACCTCTGTCATGAGACGCATGAAGGTACTCGGGGCATTTGAAAGCCCGAAAGGCATCACTAGCCACTCATAGAGCCCATCTTTGGTTTTAAAGGCTATTTTCCATTCATCCCCTGGCCTTATCCTAACCTGATGGTAGCCACTTTTGAGATCTATTTTGGAAAAAATGGTGGCCCCGGCTAGCATGTCAAGCATATCGTCAAGTCTAGGTATGGGAAACCTATATTTGACTGTGATCTTGTTGATGGCCCTGCTGTCGACACACATTCGCCATGTCCCGTCTTTCTTTGGTGTGAGGAGGGCTGGGACAGCACAAGGACTTTTGCTAAGACAGAGGAAGCCTTTTCTAATGAGTTCCTCCACTTGCCTCCTCAATTCAGCATGCTCAGTGGGGTTGAGGCGATAGTGGGGAAGGTTTGGGAGGGTGGCCCCTGGGACAAGGTCAATAGCATGTTGGACATCCCTCATGGGTGGCAGTTGATCGGGGAGCTCTTCGGGGAACACTTCCTTGAATTCTTCTAAGAGAGGGTGGATTTCCATGGGATGAGGGTTGGAGGGGGTGGGTTCCCCGAGGCATATGACTACAGCGTATACGGGTGTTCCGAGAGCTACCTCTTCCTCGAGTTCTTATCTAGTGATGAGGTGTAGGCCCTTGGTGGGGTTCTCATGGGTGGACGGTTGACTTGTTGGTTGGGTTGGGGGTGATGAGACCCCTGGGCTTTGAGGTGGTGTAGGGAGAATTCCCTTGGAGGGTGGTTCCTTTCGGGGTGGGGAAGGGTTGAGGCTTTAATCCAAGTGGTCGTCCTAGGGTCCCTAGTACACATAGGGAAGTGGGAATCATGAACCTGGTGGGACCTATCGTAATGTTCCTTGCAAAGGGACGAGGGGTAGGGAAAGATGTAGGAGGGTAAGGAGGTGGGTTGGAAAAGAAGGGCTAGTGGGAAGGGATCATGTGGATCTAGGAGGACTTGGGTTGAGGGGATTGAGGCTTCTTCCCATCTTAGACCTGGAGCACTCCAAAGCATACACTCCCTAGTGTGGGCTAGGCACTCATCTCCTAATGGGGTAAGTACCAAAGCGGATTCCCTAGGTTGAGTGCCCTTTTCTTGTGGTAGGGGGGTGGTGTAAAACTCATCGGGCTCGGGTAGAAACAATACGAGCTCACTCATGCAAGGACCCTTGGTGTAAATGGAGATGATGGACCTGATAGAGGGGTGTGAGAAACTAAGGTACCCCGTATCACTCACTCCTAAGGCCAACATGTGTGTCACCTCTATTTGCCTTAATATGCCTTTAATCAAGTCCCTCATGGCTCCTACAAAGCAAAACGAATGATAGGTTGTGTGGAATGGTAGGGTGGGCACGATTGGGTTATGTTTATCTATGGGGGGGCGCATGATGTGGAGGAGGAGGTCTTGCTTAAGCCACTCAATGATGGGTTCCCCAAGAATCACAATTCTCATGGAGGGAGGGGTGGGGGAACTTGGTTGGTCATCATGTAACTCAAGAGGGAGGGTGTACCCAGTTAGGCTCAATGGGTTTTCTTTGGGTAGGGATGGGTTCTCTTGACCCAACTCTTGACATTGGGCTTCATATTCCTCCTCCCATTCTAGGGGTGTCTCATGGACTTCAATCACCTCCTCAAGTTCCCTTTGGATGGGGGTAACTATTTCTTCAGTTAGTGTGTTGGACATCTCTCGTGAAGGGCATTGATGGATGAAGTGTCCAAAGCCTCTACACTTAGAGCATTGTTGTCTATTTCCCTGAGCGGTCTCACCCACACTTGGCCCATTGGAACTCCCTTCTTGCTAGGGTATGTTTTGACTAGGGGTGACCCTTGTCGGAGGAGGGGTGGGAGGAGGATTTGTGGAAGCTTGTAGGGTGTGGGTTTGATGGAGAATTTTGGGTTGGGTGGTGGCCAATTTGGTTTGAGTGGTGGTGGTGATCGGGATTGGAATCATTTGGGGTGGTGGAGTTTGGGCCTTACGGGTGGTCTTGGGTTGATTGGGAGAAAAAGGAGGAGTGAGAGTGCTCCTCGGGTTATGATTCTCAAGGTAGGAGTAGGAAGGTCGGGGAGCGTAGATCTTCCTAAGCTCGATCTTCATCTCTTCCCATGATCCTACGGGTTCTTGCCTCCAAATCCTTCTTAAGCTCACTATGCGTTCCCACTCCTTCTTGGCTTGTCCCCGAAGCCACCCTGTGGCTCTACGGACTCTAGCGTGTCCATAGACCATAGTCCTATCAAAGTGTTTATCCATGGTAGCCTCCCACTTTAGGTAGGCATTAGGACTAGATCCGTCAAAACTAAGGTCCCCTTCTAGGATGATGTCCATGAGGAGGGGGTCAATTGGGCTCTTGGGGAAGGCCGTGTTGAGAGGACTTAACCAAAGTGGAGTGTACATGATGATGCACTGGGTGGCCCGATAAAGACTCTAAATGCGAATGCGCCCTAGGACCAACTTGTAGAGAGACAAGTTATGAACTTGCTCTGATACCAACTGATGTGACACAAATATGCAGCAAGCAAAAATGAACCCTTGGACTTAATTCGCAATCACAACCACAAGATTGGGAGCAACTTGAGAGTCGCCGTCACACCGCACGCACACGTTTCCCGGGGTGACTCGGTGATGCCGAGTCGAGATTGTGGAGAAAGCCCCTGGCTGGCTAGAGGACCAGCACCGCTAAGGTTGTCCCACCCGAGGATATGAAGCCCACAAACAAGGGCGGCCGGGTGCCTTGGGGGCACTAGGTCACTCGCTCACTATTATCCACGGTGACCACACAAGGGTTGATGGCTCCGGGTCGGACACTCTTTCACCGACCAGCAGATAAGTTTTGCAGATATGAAATGAACAGGAGTAATGAGCAAGGGTAGAGACTCACCTGGTTGGTTTGAGGAAACCAACCCCGGTCGGAGACGAGGGCGAGCGGGGAAGTGTGGGTTCCCCGCACACTGCCCCGGTGTAGCTTGAACCCTATTTCAAAATTACATTCACTACTCCTCGCACAGGAGGGTTGGACTAGGGGTGGGGAAGTAAGTTTTACAAGCAAACACTACCTCCACGCAAGGAGGGGCGGTAAGCCGGCCAGGTGGTGAAGGGAGAATCGTCGGAGAACGGAAGAGGGAAGCCGGGGCTGTTTCCACTTGCAGGCTGTGATGACTGACTGCCGGTCGGTCCCGGGGCTGTAGTTCACGTTCCCGAATTCTTCCGGAGGCAAGACTAGCATGGGAATCTTCGTATCTGGCACGCGGATGACCCAGAATTTTATCGATTTCTTCTGCTGCAGCTGCTATTCCGGGTCGAGCTTCGAAAAGAGTGACTGAAACTGGGCACAGCAGCTTACTGTTTCTGACAGCAACTTACAGAGGTTGCCCCGACCGCTCCCAGACTCCGAATCACAAACCGTTGGAGTTTCTGGAACCGTAGACGAACCCTCTGCGCGGAAAAACTAACAGGGCAGCCGTCGGACGCCAGAGAGGACGGGGAGACTCAGAAGAGTGAAGATAGGTCACTGCAGACTGTGGGAGGCAGACCCGACCAGTCGAGGGAGAAAAATAGGAACTTTGGCCTCCGGATGCCGAATGTAGTTCTGCTTCTTGATCCTGATAGAGGACTGGGGGAGGAAGAAGTTTGTTAAAGGGCTCGTGGTCTGAATCTTCTGCTGTTTGGCGTGGTGCAGCGTCGAATCGGGTTCTGGTACTCTGCAGGGGAAGCCCAGTGCAGTCGGAGGAGAACGGCTCTCCTGGACAGCCCCGAACTCGGAACGGCAAGAGATCACCTCGCCTGCAAAGCTACCTGGATGACCTTTCCAGATTGGTATGGTACGCCTTCAGACGACGCCGTATGAATCCGTGGGTGCTTCTGCAAGTCGCCCCTTTCTCTGCCACCTGCAGACTTGGGCCAAATGAAAGGGATGGAGGTGGAACTAGGTTAATGGAGGTGGAGGCTAGCAATGGTGGGAAGGGGATGGTGATGGTGGATGGGGGGGGGGATGTTTAGGAATGGTGAGAGGGGTGGAGCAGGGAATGAGGAGGTCTGAGGTGGTGGAGGGGTAAGGGGGGGGGAGCCGCAGCTAGGAGAGGGGAGATGGAGTGGTCGGCCAAGGCCAGGAGGGGGGTGAGATGGGAGGGGGGTGCGCAACTTGTGGGGGGGGGGGTTATGGGCTTTAGCTCCCTAGGGATATGAATGGGGGTGTGGGGGAGTGGAATAGTTGCTTGGGGGAGAGGGAAGGGTGCCTTGGAAGTTGAGAGGATGTATGGGGAATGGGAAGGGTTGCTTGGGGTTGTGGAAGTATTGATGGGAGTTATGGGCCTTGGGGAGGTGAAAGGGTGGAAGGGTGATGTGGCTGATGATGTGGCAAGGGGGGGGGAAGGAGAAGGGGCAGGTTCGCCCAAGGGAGAGAGAGAGAAGGGGGAAGAGAGAGAGAGGGGTTCGCCCCCTTAAGTGAGAGAGAGAAGTAGAGGGAGAGTGAAAGAGCTAGAGAGAGAGAACACGGCTGGTGGATAATAATACTCAATGCTTCATTAACCTTCAAAAGAGGGATTGGGGTCCTATTTATAGGAAACCCCATATAAGACCCTGACTTTTAACATACTAACAGATAACCAAGGAAGGGGGGGGGTGCGCCCATGGGCCTAGCCCAAAGAAATAGGCCCAATAGCAAGCACCGTAGCCTAATGAGACTCGAACTTAGGGAAATGACTGGATAACCTAGGTACAAGACTCAAATAAAAGGCAAATTACATGATTATGACTCAAGTAAAAAGGAGAAAGTAATAAGATGACCCAATGGTAAGCACTAAGGTCCAATCCAGAAGAAGGGCTGCTCCCTAGATGCTTCCGGGAGGGAGAGAGGTGCCAAGCCAGAGGGAATCGTGAGTGATGCCCTCATCATTCTGACTGCGAGGAACTTGAACAAAAATTATCTTAGTGAAGAGCTTAGCATAAGCAGAAGCAAGTTCTTGGTAAGGTTTGAGTTTGGGATTGAGTGTGCAAAATTTGGAGAGCACTTGGCGAAGGATAAGCTGACTATGACCAACGATCTTAAGCTGGGTAACACCAAATCGATGTGCGGCCTCAAGTCTGGCCAGAAGAGCCTCATACTCAGCTATGTTGTTTGTAACAGGGAATGCAAGCTGAGACGCGAGCGGAATGGTGATACCCTCAGGTGTTAAAAGGACTGTACTGATCCCCCTACCATGAGAATTCAGAGCTCCCTCAAAATGTAATGTCCACATTGGATCTGAGGGTTGGTTAATGGACATCAATTCCTCATCTGGAAGCTCTGAGCGGACAGGGTTGAACCGTGGAAGAGGGTGATGAGCGAGATGTTCTGCGATGGCATAACCTTTAATCGCCTTTTGGTGAACGTAAATGATATCAAACTGAGAAAGGAAGCTTTGCCATCGTGCTAATCGGTCAGTGAGGATAGATTTTTCAAGAAGAAATTTGATGGGATTCTGATGGGAATCAACACCGAGCACTAACTTTTTAGTTTACATTTCTGTCCTTTTTATTTGCATTTATATTCATGGGAAAACGGGTTTGCAATTGTAAGGCTTTATAAGCTAATTTGTTAGTCCTTAAGGATGTTTGGGTTTATTTGTAAAAGTCCAGTAGGTCCAGCAAGGGGCCCCACCTTCTTCCCCATTGGTCCACCTAGGCTCTAGGGCCCATGTGGGGCTGGTCAAATGTCCAAGGTGGGCTTCTAGAAGACTTAACCATTCAAGGGGACAAAGGGTTTAAAAAGTCCATATTCTCTCCTTAAAGTCAAGGGGGCGTCCCCTTCCACTAAATTATATTTTATTTTACTTTTTTTGACCACATGGGGGATTAATGTGTTATCCCTTGTATACCCCTCCCCTAACCTAGATCTGAGGGTAGTTTAGGTCATTTTGTATTTCATATAAATACCTTGTATTTCTCATTTTGATGGAATTAATGAAAGAAATTGTTGGAATTTGCCAAGAGAGCCCAAGGGCGCCCTCCTCCTCTCTCCTCTCTCCCCCTTGCAGAGGTGTGAAGCCTCCTTCTACTAAGGTGTAAAGCCTCTCTTCTACCCCCTTCCTGAGTGTGAAGCTCAGCTCCGTCGCCGCCGTCGCCATCGAGCTGCCATCGCACCGCCACCGTCGTTTCTTCGGTGTTCTGTCCACCCCTGCACAGAATAGTAAAGCATGAATTTTAGCTCTCCATCAGGAGCTCAGGTCGTGCCCAAATTTGTAGGGTGAGTCTCCCACGTTCTTCCCATCGTCCACAAAAAAATCCAGGCCATTTAATCCACGTTAGTTATTTTTCCCAATTCTATCTTTCCACCTCTAGCAACCTGCCTTCTGTGCAGATCTTGTTATAGCAGCCCTGTTCTTCCTTTGTTCAACTCCCTTAACTATTTCTGATTTAGCTCAAATTTGGACCGGGTGGTCTACCCAACAAAACCCAACTCCACAAATTTTTTCATGAATTTAGAAGTTATTTTTCCCCTCTAAAAAATTAAAACTCAGGCCAAAATCTATTTTATCCTGTACAGTCCAGATCCGACCCATGTCTAGTTAAAAATTCATTTCCCCTGTCAAACCTTTAGAAAATCCACAAAAAATATTGACATCTTTCTTACTTCCCCCTTTCTAACTTTAATAAAGGGCCCAACTCCCAGATCTGAAGTTTTAGTCACGGTCAAACCCCATTTTCAGGCAGATCCAAATATGCCCTACCAGATCTAGTTCTGTGAACCAGCAGGTTGTAAATTCGACCAAGGACATCATAGAGACAGACACAATTCTTTGTCTGGCCAAGGGTCGTAGCTCTCTGAAAGAGCTTTCCAACGGCACTAGTCTCGCATCAATCAGAGGTTGGGGCTGATTGCAGTAGCCGTTCTCGCCGGGTCGCGCACTGTAAAACACAAGAACCAGCCCGTGGACAGCAAGCCGCATCGACCGCCCAGCCGGCCGCCTCACCTTCCACAAGGCGAACCAGCACATCACCTTCCCAGGGAGTGTCCCTTCAGGAGCCACCGTCACAGCAGTACCATCCCCGGCCCCCTCGGCCCACCAGCCAGGACGTGGACCCCACGGTTGCCGGTACGCGCTACCACCGGAGCTACCCAAGTTGCTGCCCGTCAACCCAAGATCGGTCCTCCCGAGCCCCACTTGTAGCCCTTACCTCCCTGCGTGGGGTGGGCAATAATATCACTACTGTAATCATTGTAATTATTTTTATCGGGAGTAACTGTACTTGGCCGGGGTCGTCTTCCCCACGCCCGGAGCGTAGAGGTATCGTGTCTGCTCCCCCTCTCGGTATTTGCTTTACTCGTATTTATTTGTGTATGCCGCTACATGTGATAGGATTATTAGCTCGATATATACTTATATCACTGCAGCGAGAGTGAGTGAGTGACCCGTCCCGTGACTCAATCTGAGTACACGCGGAAGAGCAAACTACCCGACTCATTGCCAGTTCCTCAACCGCGCACGATCTCGCGTTTCCCTCGCTTAGGGACGAGTTGCGAGCTAGAGTCCCAGGTTCGCATTTTGTCCCGCATCCAATTGGTATCAGAGCGGAAGGTTGAGTCTAGGGTAGTTTTGGATAAAAATAAAAAAAAGTGTCTAAGTCTAGGTGTCGCATTTGCATTAATTTATTCGGTATATCAAAAGCTGTTGCCCGAACGTTAGGTTACGCCTATCGGGAAGGTCGCACATTTGCAAGAGAGGATCTTCGGATCCCGTAACTCTGCCACATATCGGATATTTGTTTGGTCTAGGTTCATAGTCGAGTCAGTATTCCAACTTGCATTGTCATTTTAGGGCCGTGTTTAGTGTCATGTCACCAACTGTCGGCATGGCCATCTTATAGTTCCCCGTGTCCCATGGATCACCAAAAGCCCACATCTTATGCATGGTGGCGATACACCCAAAGATGGGAGGCCCAACCCCACCACCCCCGTAGGCCCGCAACCCGGGACTTTTATGGCTCAAAAGTCCCGAGTGACTACCTAGAATGGGAAGCCGCTATGGACACATACTTTGAATGTTACATTATGTCTGATGCCATGCAGGTCGACTTAGCCACAAGGCGACTTTTCTATGAAGCCGCTGAAACATGGAGGGACATAGAATATTTGAGGGAGATTAGGAGGCAAAGGCCTATAGAGTCGTGGTGAGAGATGAAGGGCGAGCTTAGGAGGGTCTACCTACCCGGCCCAGTCACCTCCAACCGACCCCACCCAATCTCTTCCAATCAAGTGGGTCATAGTCGGAGGTAAAGAGCCCCACATGTAGATGAGCCTAAGCCCAATCCTAGGCCGAGTGATTATGGGTGAGTCCATCACGATACCCCTACTCCAAACCCGACCATTATCGAACTTTTCAAAACTATTTCGGAACAGTTGGATAGGATGTGTACTCAAATTGACGGATTCCTGCCCGAGCCTCACATCTCGGTGCCACCCCAAGGACCTCTTCCCCTCGAGGAGGACAGTCCTTCCCCACCCATGAGAGCTCCATTCCCATCGCCCTCACCTTTCGATCTTTATTCGGAGCCATCTCATTTGGTGCCACCTCAGCCCGAGCCACCCGTGTTTCTAACGGGAATGCTATTCATCGCCCAGCCACTACTTAGCTGGCTCAAGATAGGCTTGGTCCCACCTTCCTATCCATCCATGGACCCTACACTACCATTAGTGCCCGTGAACTCCTTACATACCACATTCCGGTCTAGTCACCATGTGGTTACATTGGATGACCTTCTTATGGGATTAGACCGACAATTGCAGTTGACGCACTTATTGGCCCCCGGCTTCGACCGACCCACAGGTCGTAGCTTTACCCATCCCGCTTGGGGGTCCATTACCTCCGTGTGCACCGTGGGTCATGTGAACACGGAGGTCCTGTTAATCCTCCCCATGCCGACAGAGCCTGACTTCATATCCTATTGCCCGAGGGAGGAACCATACCTTCTCTATGAGATCACCGTCCCACTTACCATAACGGATGAAGGTGACCACCTACACCTTCAAGAATTCCAAAATTTGGACTGTGACCTATGGGAGCTCAGTTCGAGGGGTCATACTTTCTTTGATCCCCTTGGCCCATTCCCTAGTAAACCCCTTGACCCACCACATTTACTCCACTTTTTCGAGGGAGTCCACTATCACACCCCTTCCCCATGGGCCGAACCATCTACACCCATCAAGCCCATTCATCGGGGTATGGAAGACGATGCATCCAACCCTCCTGGCCCACCCAAACCTCCCAAATCCAAAGGGCCGTCCATGCATGAGTGGTGCATTTCGGGATGTCTAGGAGTCCATGATTCTACCGACCTTTGGTTACGTCTTGTGTATGCATGGCACACATTCGGATGTCCTAGTCCGCCATTGCATGTGTATGGGTCAGACTAACAGTAGGTTTGTTTAGGGTCATGTGTGAGTTAGTGTTTTTCTTTATTGTCGAGTGCACAGTGAGTCTGCATGCATCGAGTCGAGTCGGTCTTTTGTACGCTCGTGTTGTCAGTCCCTTTTGAGTGCGAGACGAGTCGAATCTATTGTGTACGTTGTAGACTTGTCAGAATTTGGCATCGGCTCTACCTCAACATATCGGATCTAGTCACATAAAGGGACCCAGCAGTGATTCCTAGTGAGTCTTCGAGCCGCCTCCTCCCCTTTGAGAGTGACCCCACCCCGGAGTGTCCACCTCTAGCCTCATTCCCATAGCAGCGTGTACATATCGAATATATACGGGATGAGCAGATGTCGATTATTTGGAGTGGAGCGTACTCCACGTTTCCAGGTTCAGTGACGGATCCGCAGGAGCTACTTGAGCAGCCGCAGCCCTTACTCGACGGTCGAGTTCTTCCCACCCGGGGAGAATTGATGGGAATCAACACTGAGCACTAACTTTTTAGTTTAAATTTGTGTCCTTTTTATTTACATTTATATCCTTGGGAAAATGGGTTTGCAATTATAAGGCTTTATAAGCCAATTTGTTAGTCCTTAAGGATGTTTGGGTTTATTTGTAAAAGTCTAGTAGGTCCAGCAAGGGGCCCCCACCTTCTTCCCCATTGGTCCACCTAAGCTCTAGGGCCTATGTGGGGCTGGTCAAATGTCCCAGGTGAGCTTCTAGAAGACTTGACCATTCAAGGGGACAAAGGGTTTTAAAAGTCCACATTCTCTCCTTAAAGTCAAGGGGGCGCCCCCTTCCACTAAATTGTATTTTATTTTAGTTTTTTTAACCACATGGGGGATTAATGTGCTATCCCTTGTATACCCCTCCCCTAACCTAGATCTGAGGATAGTTTAGGTCATTTTGTATTTCATATAAATACCTTGTATTTCTCATTTTGATGGAATTAATGAAAGAAATTGTTGGAATTTTCCAAGAGAGCCCAAGGGCGCCCTCCTCCTCTCTCCTCTCCCCCCCTTGCAGAGGTGTGAATGATGGGAATCAAGCCAGCCATCAAGCCGAAGCAAATCGAGCAAGCTGCCAAGCCAAACATGAAGGCGCTATAGGGCCCTAGCGCAATCTTGAAGAAGGCGCTATAGGTCCCTAGCGCGACCTTAAGAAGGCGCTAGGTTCCCCTAGCGCGATATCAGGCAGACACATGGGTGCAGCCAGTCCAACTTCCCGACGCCGAATTCCTCTAAGTCTTCGATGTTAGCTGTCTTCCCTAGTTGTAAATCGACGTGTTAGCGTCGTTTTGTCTTCCCTTTCCCTATATATGTACCCCGTTCGTTTGATTAAGCATAGAATGAATGAATGAAATCGAAGTATGAGTGTTCTTGAGTGTAGCCCATGGCTCTCCCTCCAAATCTTTGGAAACCCCCCTTCCTCCGTCCCTCTCTAGGTGTGAGGCCCAATTCTGTCCCTCTGAGCCTCTCCTTTTCCCCCGTCAATGGAGGATGATCGAAGCCCCAGGTGTATCGGCTCTGAGACGGGGTCGAGTGTGAGGCTCCATTCGGAGCTTTGATCTTCTTCCAACCTCGATTCCACCCGCCCACCTCCGCCAAGGGTGTTGTTATGATCTGGATGGAGCTCGACTGCACCGTACCTACGAAGGGTTCGGGTGTGAGGCCCCATCCAAGCCTCTTCAAGGCCCTAACATCATCTACGTCCACCCTCCTTCCCTTGCTGTTCACCCCCACATCCACCTTCACAAAATTTATCCTAGATAGTATTTGCTTGGTTTGATTTCAATTTTTAGCATCCCCCGTGCGTTGTCTATCGTCCTGTGTGTTGTCCCCTTGTGCTTTGAACCACCAGAGTCGTCCACGGGAGCCCCAACGTCGAGGTTCTTCGTTCTGCTGCTGTCTGTGAACGCGCGCAAACGATATAGCGCGTTCTTTAGAACGCGCGTAATGGGTATAGCGCGACTATGAGCAGAAGGAAGAAGGAGACCCCCCCACTTCTATCCCGCATCAGTGAAGCCTCCTTCTACTAAGGTGTGAAGCCTCTCTTCTACCCCCTTCCTGAGTGTGAAGCTCAGCTCTGCCGCCGCCGCCGCCATCGCACCGCCACCGCCGCTTCTTCGGTGTTATGTCCACTCCTGGACAAAACAGTAAAGCACGAATTTTAGCTCTCCATCAGGAGCTCAGGTCGTGCCCAAATTTGGAGGGTGAGTCCCTCACATTCCCCCCATCCTCCATAAAAAAATCCAGGTCATTTAATCCTCGTTAGCTACTTTTCTCAATTCCATCTTTCCACCCCTAGCAACCAGCCTTATGTGTAGATCTTGTTATAGCCGCCCTGTTCTTCCTTTGTTCGACCCCCTTAACCATTTCTGATTGAGCTCAAATTTGGACTGGGTGGTCTACCCACCGAAACGCACCTCCACAAATGTTTCCATGAATTTAGAAGTTATTTTTCCCCTGTGAAAAATTAAAACTCAGGCCAAAATCTGTTCTGTCCTGTGTAGTCCAGATCCGACCCCTGTCCAGTCAAAAATTAATTTCCCCTATCAAATCACCTTTAGAAAATCCAAAACAAATATTGGCGTCTTCCTTACTTCCCCCTCTCTAACTTTCATAAGGGCCCAACTCCCAGATCTGATGTTTTAGTCACGGTCAAACCCCATTCTCAGGCAGATCCAAATCTGCCCTGCCAGATCTAGTTTTGTGAACCAGCAGGTTGTAAATTCGACCAAGGCCATTACAGAGATAGACAAAATTCCTTCTCTGGCCGAGGGTCGTAGCTCTCTGAAGGAGCTTTCCAACGGCGCTAGTCTCGCGTCAATCAAAGGTTGGGGATGATCGCAACAGCCGTTCTCGCCGGGTCGCGCACTGTAAAATAGAAGAACCTGCACGTAGACAACAAGCCGCATCGATCGCCTGGCAGGCCGCCTCGCCTTCGACAAGGTTAACCAGCACGTCGCCTTCCCAGGGAGCGTCCCTCCAGGGGCCACTGTCGCAGCAGTACCATCCCCGACCCACTCGGCCCACCAGCCAGGACGTGGACCCCACGGTTGCCGGCACGCGCTACCACCGGAGCTGTCCAAGTTGCTGCCTGTCAACCCAAGATCAATCCTCTCAGGCCCCACTTGTAGCCCTTTACCTCTCTGCGTGGAGTGGGAAATAATATCACTGATGTAATCATTGTAATTGTTTTTACCGAGAGTTACCGTACTTGGCCGGGGTCACCTTCCCCATGCCCGGAGCGTGGAGGTATCGTGTCCGCTCCCCCTCTCGGAATTTACTTTACTCGTATTTATTTGTGTATGCCGCTGCATGTGATAGGATTATTAGCTCGATATATACTTATATCACCACTGCGAGAGTGAGTGAGTGACCCATCCCGTGACTCAATGCGAGTACATGCGGAAGAGCTGACTACCCGACTCATTGTCGGTTCCTCAACCGCGCACGATCTCGCGTTTTCCTCGCTTAGGGATGAGTTGCGAGCTAGAGTCCCAGGTTCACATTTTGTCCCGCATCAGATTCATGCCAGCAATGAGATGAACCTCGTGAGCTAAGAAGTAATGCTCTAATTTCTGAACTACCCAGACTAAGGCTGCGCAGGTCTTCTTCATAGCTGTATACTTCTGCTCACATGGATTGAGCAGCTTGGACAAGTAGTAGGCTGCCCTCTCCTTTCCTTCTTCATCAACTTGCGCTAGGATAGCACCTACTGAGTCATCTAGGATAGAAACATAAAGAACAAGCGGTTTGCCTGGAATTGGTGGCCTCAGGACAGGAGGATTTGATAGATAATCCTTTAGTCCGTCAAAAGCTGCCTGACACTTGTCATCCTGATGAAATTTGACCCCCGGCTTAGTAAGCTCGTAGAACGGCCTACACCTTTGTGAGTGCTGGGCGACGAATCGGTGAATAAACTGTAACCTCCCGATTAATCCTCAAACTTACTTCAAATTCTTGGGAGGAGGCATATTTCTTATAGTCTACGCCTTATTGGGATCAATCTCAATACCCCCTTTACTGACGATGAACCCAAGCAGCTTTCCTGATGAAACACCAACCACGCATTTCTTGGGGTTCATTTTTAACTGGTATTCTCGGGCTCTCTGTAAGACCTTGGCTAGAACCCCAGGATGCTCAATCCCTGTTCTTGACTTCACTACCAGATCATCAACATATACCTCAATATAGATGTGGATCATATCATGAAAGGTAGCCATCATGGCCCATTGATAGGTGGCTCCGACATTCTTGAGTCCAAATGACATGACCACATAACAATAAGTTCCCCATGGTGTAGTGAATGAGGTCTTCTCTTGATCTTCCTCAGCCAGGCGAATCTGATTATATCTCGAAAATCTATCCATGAGGGAGGGGAAAATCATCTTTAGGACACGCACGGTTAAGGTCCCAAAAGTCTATGCAAATTCTGACTCTTCCATCCTTTTTCATAACTGGGACAATGTTAGCCACCCTATTGGGATAGAGGACGACTCGAATAAATCTAGCTTTATGGAGCTTATCGACCTCTTCTTTCATCTTCAATGCCATATGCGGGTGGAAATGTCTTAACTGCTGCTTAACCGGGATGGACCCTGACTTAAGTGTTAAACGGTGTTCGACAAGCGCAGGATCCAGAACCGGCATATCTTCATAACTCCATGCAAACGTGTCCTTGTACTCCTGAAGAACTTGAATAAGTGCCCTTTCTTCGGAGGGCGGCAAATTTTTGCTTATGAGGACAATCCTAGGGTTTTCTTCAGTACCCAGATTGATTTCTTTGGTAGGCTCTTCTACTGAGACTGACGGTTCGTCGAATCTCCTCATGCCACTAGCAAAAGCGTCAGCCTCGTCCTCACATTCTTCATATTCTTCATCCCCCTCTTCAATAGGGTCCTCATCATTGATAATCTCATAAACCCCAAGCCCCTCATCTAAGGAGCACACATCCTTGCATTCTGAATCCGGCAGGAGTATCGGATCCTCCAAAAATTCGGGGAGGGCCAAACAAGCCCGACATCTTCTAGCCAAATCCAACAAGAACCTACAAGGAATCTGCTTACCCTTGGCTTTCCTAAAGAGAACTACCTCAAGACTCTTAATACTTGAGGAGGAAGATGAACTAGCCTGACCGTTATATCCTAAAGAATAGGAGGAAGAAGTGAATACAGGAGAAGGTACAAAGGAATCTCCCTTGTCGGAGGGAAAAAGGAAGCCCGTTAACGGACCTTGCATGAGCGGCCCTTAGATCGGGGCACACTCATTAGCAAAATAGGAGGTTTCCTCAACAGAGATTGAGGATTGAAAAGTTGGAATTTTGGCATTTTTTTCTTTTTCAACAATGAAATAGTGGGAAGAATGAGAAGAAGGTGATGTGGAAATTGAAAGCTCGGAGAAAGATTGAGCGAGGGAATGCCCATGCACGGGCATGATAGAAAGCTGAGAGAATTACTCGAGGAGCAAAAGAGGAATTGATAGACTTTGAAGCAGATCTGGTGAAAAAGATATCAAGACCGCGGGTGGTCTGGGAATGTTGGAGGTAAACAGTTTATCAAGCAAACAAATAATATGTGATGGATGAACAGAATTGAGGGAAAAGAGGCCAGCCCACAGCTTGTCTATAGTGAAACCATCTTCAAACGGCACATCAGACTCTCCCGTATCGGTGTAATTGCTGAGCGACTGCCTCTCGTCAGTGATTACAACTGGCTTTTTTATCAAGTCATGAATTAGTGGCGGCCATTCCGGATCAGTAGGCATAAATAGTCGGCTCAGAGAAATAGCAATATCATCCATATCAAACCACCTATACCATTCACATTCTGGGTCACCCATCTTCCTTCTTTTGAATGGTCTTAATGAGTCCAAGGCTTTATAGGTGACCAGTGGTGCTAAGTGATGAGCAAATTGGCGCGCATACACATCTTGATAATCCAAGAATGAAGTAATCACAGTAGTTTGCTCGTCATCCTGCTGAGTGGGCCCCTTCACAAAGTGAGTATATAAAGACCATGTGAGTGGTTGTCTGTCTGTTCTTAAAGTAGAAGTCATGGTGGCCCATGGCTCTTCATCATCTTTATCACATTTTTCTTTGCCCGGCCCTTTGTATCCTAGCCCGCCTCGGGGACTTAACTTGCAATTCCTGATAGGCTTTACTCTGCCCTGGAGGTTAACACCCAGGCCTTTGCCAGATCTATACCCCATTCTCATCAAAATGTTCCACCCCGGTGTATTCATCGTATTCTTCTTTTTCTTCCTATTGGAGGGTAGAGGTGACATTAAAGCTGATGCAGGGGTTGAGGTTGGAGGCCTTAACAAATCATGCCACGGATCGGCAAAATCTAAAACATATAACAAAGGCCTATTAGCCGGCCATATGGAAGGTACTGACGTTGCTGAGTGTATATCGTCTGAAGGCAGAATGGGCATGCTAGTGACTTTGATGATGTGCCCTTTATGTGGGAACTTTATGCATTGATGATTTGTGGAGGGAACGGCATCAAGCTCTTGAATATATGGGCGGCCCAAAATACCATTGAAAGCTGGATCCATGTCTAGAATGTGGAAATCTACTGTATTCAACACAGGACCCAGCCCAACTTTTAAGGTAATCATGCCCAGTGGAGGCTTTTTTGTATTATCATAGGCGGTAACTGTAATAGTAGATGGCCGAATCTGACTGTCCGGAATGCCACACATTTTTAAAGTGCTAGGAGGCAGCACATTGATAGATGCTCCTGTGTCCACCAAGCATTGCTTAACAGGTACTTCATTAATATCAACTGTGATACATATGGCATACTTCCTAGCTGGCTTCGGAGCTAATTCATGCTCATGAAAAATAATGGCCGGTTGGTCACTTGCCAGAGTCAGGACTAAAGTAATTTGTTCAGCAGGGAGGTCCTCATTGACCATTACCTTCTGTAAATATTCCTTTAAGGTTTGTTGTTAAATGGTGGATCTCTTAATCAGCTCCAAAATAGAAATCCTGGCCGGGGTTTTGTCCAGATGTTTTAGCAAGTCATACTGAGTGCCCAGTATGGATTCCTGCTCTTGCTCTTGTTCCTCATTCCCTTGCGCAGGCTCTGGCTCCTGTTGTGGAAACACACGGTGGAAAATCCGTCCACTACGGAGCACCATAGTTTGTGACGTTCCTACCTCTGTCGGGTTTTATGGAGGATTTGTGGATGTGGAAGGGATATTGGGGTTAACAGATGGTGGAGGTGGTACGACCGAATTGGGAACCCTTATGAGGGGCCACATTGGCTGAAGGCTTGTGGATATTAAGAGGGTAGATATGGGGGTGGGACTAGGAGTAGGTGATGTCTGGGTGATTGGAAGTGGTGTAGGACAGGCAAGGAGCGGCCTAAGCGGAGGCGGAGGATTTGCGGTGGTCATGGTGGGTGCTGGCGTAGGTTGGAATGCGGGAGTCCTCGCAGGCGGAGGGTGAATGGTGGTGGGTAGAAGAATGGATGTTGGTGCGGGGCGAATGAGGAGTGGCTTGGATGGTAAAAGATTGGTGGAAGGAGAAGGGGTTTGTTGTGGGGCAAGAGGTAGTGGAGTATGGATAAGGAGAGGCCTAGGCGGCAATGGGTTGGTAGTGCTTGTAGGGTTGGTGGTGCGCAAGAAGGGATGAGAAGGTTGAGGAAAATGTGTTGGTTTTGGGGTTGTTCTTAATAGACGTGGTGGTTGGTTTGGAGTTTGATTTATGGCCCCGACAGAGGCGTTTTCTTCGTGCCACCCTTGCTCTCTCTCTAATTCATGGAAGGAGGTGACAGGGTTCACTTGTTGATTTGGTGGGTGCTCCGGTAGCGGATTATTGACAATCCCCATGTTGGGTTGCAGCTCGGGAGCCGGCTGCATCGGGGGAGGTGGTTGAACTTGTTGCTGGAGAGGCTGCTGAGCATGTTGCCACCGCGGAGGTCTTCGTGCTTTCATTGTCGTAACAAATTTTCTCATCTCATCCCTGTCAATACCGCCTTGGTCATTCAAATCATATATATAATCCTTAAAATGGAAGCAATGATCTATGTTGTGACCAGGCTGCAGATGGAAGACACAGTACCGAGAGGTATCCACATTAGGAGGCCAGGCCATTCTTTCCATTGGCAGAGTGAGCAGGTTGGCGGCCATGAGGGCGTTAAAAATATCGGGAAGGCTCTCGGATAATGGACGGTAGTGGGCTCTCCTAGGGCCTACTGGCCTTCTCGGCTGTTGTGGATCATAATTGGTCAGTGGAGGCACATTGCGGTATTGCTGGGGAACTAGAGGATTTTGCGGTAGATTCTGGTTTTGTGGAAGAGGTGGAGGCCAAAAGGTTTGAGGAGGATTATTTACTTGGTGGGGAACTTGGTTAAAGAATGAGGGTTGCTGTTGTGATTGTTGTTATTGCGGGGGTCTTCGGTTGGAAGAATTGTGAAAAGATCCAGGGTTGCCAACTACGCCCACCTGCTCATTGGTAATAGTACCTTCGGTTGTACCACCATTAGTATTGACATTATTGCTCTTCCTTATTATCCTCGGCCTCGACTCAAACATGCCCATGATGGGTGAATCCTTCATTTGAGTTTGAATATACCTAGCTCTTTCATATAGTTCCTCCATAGTGTTGAGCTTGTTCATGGCCAATATGTGCCGGAACTGTGGAGTTGCAGTAGAGATTATCATCTTTACCTGCTCGGATTCTAACAAAGTATCTTTTAATTTCTCGGCCATTGACCTCCATCTATCGGCAAATTGCACAAAGTCCTCATCAGACTTCATCTTTTCAGCAACAAGATCTGTAATAGACAAGGAAGGACCCACTCGGTCTTTGTACTTTTGCAGGAACTTCCGTTGAACAACATCAAAATCTCCAGCTTCGGCCGGCTCCAGAGAGTAAAACCATTCAAGGGCCGGGCCCTCAAGAGACCTTCTAAAGAGATAAGCCAAAGAGGTCTTGTTATCCTGCCAGAAGGATGCCTCATACATGAAATCTTTTAAATGGATGAACGGATTGCTCATCCCATTGTAGTGCCTGAAGTTAGGCATCTCCGACGGAGGCAAGTGGAAGACCGGGAGAGTAGGGAGAGTGACCTCCGGAGCATTCTTGGGGGCCGTGCCTTTCTTAAGTTGCTCCTCCATATTAGCAATCTTTTGGAGGAGTATAGTGTTGGTATAAGACTCGGCCGGTGCCGGGTGAATAGGGAAGGAGTTTGGCATAGGCCTCCTTAAGAGTTGTGGAGGTAGGGGTTGTTGTGGCCTAGCTACGGAATGGCTCCCCAGTTGGGCCGGCGTAACCATAACAAGGGTTCATGGACGGGAAGGAATTCTCTAAGAGACTACCTGGTCATTAGTGGGGTTGACTTGAAGGCCACCTGTGGCCTGAGAGGGATTGGAAGAGGAAGAAGGGACCGATTTCCCATTAAGAGCGGCCTGGACCGCTTGGCGTTGGACATCATCCAACTGGGATAGAGCATTGATAATATCATTGAGATTGAAAGACGGGGAGGTCTCCCTGGGAGTGGATTGAGTGACGGGTTGAGTTTGAGAAGAGGGCTCAACCCCTTGAGTGGTGGTGTCCACCACATAGACTTAAGGGTATGAGGGAACATAGTTTCCCTCATGCTGAACAAAGCTTTGAGGAAGGGCCTCATATTGAGTGAGTCCCTGAGGAGGGACCTCATAAGATTGGTCATATTGACCGTCCTCATAATCGTATGAATACTCTTGATTGGCCATGTTGATGATTCTACCTGAACGAAGCTTCATGATTATAATAAGGAATTATTCGAATCAAACAAAGGTAAATAGCAAATAAGCACTCAAATAGGTTGTCAACCAAGTTGCCAAGCAAGTTATGATGCTTAGGGAAGATTTTAACGTTCTTTGAGTTTAATCAAGGATGAGTTTTTAATGGAGTGGCTAGCCCTCTCTTCAATGTAAATCCTAGTTTCAATTTGGATGTATTCTCCGGGTTAACTAGGTTCTTTCTCTCTCTTCACCAATGCATGGGTCAACTAAACTCTGGGGTGCTTCAAAGGTACAACCGGCCTAGCTTCCGTGAGGGAATCTATGGATGCGAGGACTTACGGAGGCCTTGGTCAAAGAATTTTCAATCCAAAGAGACGGAATGCTCAATGGAGGGTCCTTCCTTTCCCAAGAGAGTGTAGGGGATCCTAAAAGTGTAGAGAGAGGAGATCTCTCAACCAAATGCCCTAGAATGCAAGATAATGCAAACATGATCAACAATAATGTAAAGAAAATCAATAATACAATCAAAACAAGTCAAAACAATAGCAGATATGGCAATTCTGTGAACGCACAGAAAAATAGCGACCAGACAGTGGTCGCTGTCTCAGTGAATAGCGACTGTATGACAGCTGCTGATATAATAAGTGACGCCTTTGTGAAGGGGCGCTAATAGCCGAAATAGTAAACTACTGCGGACGACAGTCAACAGTGACCCAGGAATTGGCGCCTTGGAGGTAGGCGCTGAAACTATGAATAACGCCTCTGTGAAGGGGCGCATATCATAAAGACGTAAATAATATGAAAAATGTTCTGATGAGCGCCTCTGTGAGAGGTCGCTGGTTCATAAAATAGTGACTTCTGAGCGGTCGCTGATTAGTTTCAGAGAATATAAAGTAATGTAAACTGCCAGAAAAAAATCAAATTTTCTCTTTAAAAATGCTATGGACTGTGTAAAAATTGGCTAATCAAGTAGGGGATGTGCACGTGGTGCACAAAGGGAGTGTGCTACGTGGAGCACAAAGGAGGGGGCACACGTGGGTGCCAAAGGGAGGGGCACACGTGGGTGCCAAAGGAGGGGTAACCAAAATAAAAATAGCAAGAGTCCCACTGTGATCGCCAATTTGTGAACGTGTCACATAGATATTTAAAAAGGAAGAAAAATTATCATCAACATGGACATGGTAAAAATAATAAGGGAAGGGAGCATGTGATGGTACTAAAGAATGTGATCGCCAGAGGAATTACATCAAAAGAAGAAGTGTGATCGCAAAGAGTACCTTGTAAAGCGGGTGTAGACGTGGATCCAACTTCCTCCTCCAACCGGTCGGCCGACGAAGGGGGTTTTTACTTTTGATTACCCTTGAAAGAAAACAAACAAAGCAAGAAATTTCGATTAGCCAATAGAAGTGTAGTATCTATACTCAATAGAATGATGATATGCAATATGGGTGGTGCGGACACCAGAGCACACGAGCGGCACGAGTCGGCGAGCCACCGGTACCGTACGCGGAGCACCACCCGAGCTACAGCGACTTCCATCTGGCTCGGAGATAGCTTGGAGACTCCCCCTTGAGTCTTGATATTTATAGTATTTACTGGGACTTTATTTGTGTGTAATGTATTTTATTCGACTTTACTTGGATTGTAATTTGGATTGTAAGAGGGGTTTATTTGTAAAATGGGACCACTTGGGTCCCGTGGACCCCCATCCCTTCTCCCATTGATCCACCTCATCTCTTGGGCCCATGTGGGGTCAGTCAAACCTCCATGGTGGGCTTCTAGAAGGGTTGGACCAAGGGGGGGACAAAGGAGTGTAAAATTCAAAAAAAATGGGCACCAAAGTCAAGGGGGCGCCCCATTCTATTATAGTTTAATAGGATTTGAATTGTTATTTTATTTGATTCCAAATCACATGGGAGAAATAAAATTGAACTCCCTCTTTTGCCCCTCCCCAACCTAGATCTAGGGTTAGTTGAAGTCTTTTTGTATTTCATATATATTCCTTGTATTTTCATTTGATGGGAATTAATGCCATAAAAATTCAAAATTTCCTTGGAGCTCCATAGCTTGGTGCGCCCTCCTCCTCTCTCCTCCCCCTTCTTACAGCTGTGAAGGTTGCTTCCAGAGGTGTGAAGCCTCTCCTTCAAGTCTCTTATGAGTGGGAAGCTTAGATCTATCGCCGCCGCCACCATCAAGCCGCCGTCGCACCGCCACCTTATCGAAGTTCTATCTTCATCCAACAGCAGCCCCTTCCATGAATTTTAACTCTCGGATCTGAGATCTTCTGGAGCTCAAACATTCATGGTGAGTTCCAGAGGTCCCCCCCACGTTCCATAAAATTTGGTTTGGCCTTTAGAGTCCTATTTCCATTTTTCCATTTTCATCCACCTCTTCCTTCCAGATCTGCCAGGTTTCTATCTACTGTGATAGCAACCATGATCTTCCCATCTTCGACCCACTTTTTGATTTTTCCTGGAACGCCCAATTTTACTGGAGGTTCTGTCCACCATCCCCTCCTCCCACGAATTTTCATGGAATTCCAAAAGTCCTACACCTGTTTTCTAAAAATCACTTTCAGATTCATTTCAGTTTTGTCTGCCCCTTCCCAGATCCGACCACCTTCCAGTATAAAATACTTTTCCCTATCCAAACCTCCACCAAATCAGTCATAAGAATTATTGTCGTTTTCCTCTCTCTCCCCTCTAAAACTTTCATGAAGGGCTCGAGATCTGAATAGGAAGGATACACCACAGTCAACGCCAACTCTCAGGAAATTCAGTTTCTACCCAGTCAGATCTCAATTTGAGAGCATGCCGGTTCTAAAATCGCCCAACAGAAGCAAAACTCCGGTGAATTTTTCTGAGTCCCACAGGGTCGAAGGACTTTGAGAGAGCTTTCCAACGATATCTCTTGTGCGTCGATCCGACGTCGGGAGTGATCGCAGCAACTGATCTCGCCGGATCACGCGCCTGAAAACAGGAGCAACCAGTCCGTGGGCAGCAACTCCAAAGCTTGGGGATCGGAGCCGATCGGCCTCCGACCGGCGTTCCCGCCCGACCGCCTTCCAGGGAGGCGTGCCACCAGGGGTCTCCATCACAGCGGGACCCACCTCATCAGACCCGGAGGATAGAGCGGTCCGTGGGCCCCACGAACCCGTAGATCGCACCGTCCGGACAGCACTAAACTCGGGTTTCGGCATCGACGGAGCGACATCAAGATGCTACCCGTCAACCCAATTCGTGTGACTCCCGGGCCCCACATGTGACCTTTTACCTCCCTGCGTGGAGTGGGTCAAATTTTTGTACCACAGTAAAACTTTGTTAACCGGGAGTCCAGTTTTGGCCAGGGTTGTCTTCCCCACGCCGGGTGCGTGAAGGTACGATCGTAACTTCTCGGCATTACTTTGCTTAGCTAGTATATGGTCATATGCCGCTGTGAGAGCGTAGGATTCTAGCCCGTGAGTCCATGTCACCGCTGTGAGCGAGAGAGTGACCCGTCCCGTGGCTCGATCCGAGCACGGAAGTGAGTCGGACTACCCTTAACTCTGCCAGTTCCTCAACCGTGCACGATCCGTGTTTCCCTCGCTTGGGACGACGAGTGACCTTGCGTTTTTGTTAGCGACGTATAGCCCATAGGAGCTCTTAGTGTCGGGCCTAGTGTCTCTCATGCTCGTATGTTGCTGGTCGTGTCCGCATTTAGAGTCTGAGGTCCATATCACTTAGAGTCGGTCCCCGTGTCCGTCCCGCATCAATGGGCATGAACATACCTTGTGGTTTTGTTTTAAAACCCCTAAGAGGAGTAAAGGTGTGAGAAGTATGTATGCAAAGAGGAATATGAAGTATGATAATATTCTAAATAGACCAAGCAATCATGATGAATGATAACTATAATATTCAGAGAATAAAAGAATTGAAAAAAAGTAAGTAGAATCTTCTTTCTGCACCTGTGAGAAGGACAGAGGAGAGGAGGCTCAAGATTAGAGCTAAACACCACAGCAATAGCCACAACACAACAACAGCAATGGAGTTTCTTATCCCAGAGAGGCGCATGCATAAGGTTCTCGCGCGGAAGAAATCAGAGAGTATTTATAGGGATGAAAACCTTATTCCATTAGCATAAGATCAAAGAAAGATAATTATCAATCATGGATCTCCTTCCCTCAATTGATCACAGAGTTAAAACAAGGAAGGACACCTTCTGGGAAGGTTGCAGACGACACGGAAAGAAAAACTGAAATGGAGACTGAAGAGGGGCGATCTCGCGCTAGTGCTGAGCTGGGGGATGATCACCGATCAGTGAACTGCAAGGAAGGGAAACAGATCAGGGGGCCCAGGGGTGGTTCTCTGGGGTAAACCCTCCGATGCCTAAGTCAGTAGAGAAGTGGTGGAAGCTATAAAAGGAGGAGGAAGGATATGCACGAGATCCCTCTCTACCAAGGTGGTGAAGTGGTTCCTACTCAGGGAGTTTTAGGTGTGTGTAGGCCCTTACCGTTCGCTGGAGGGAGTCCCCGGTTTAAATAGTGCGCTAGCCTCTTGAGTCTCGTAAGTTGAGGAGTTCCAGGCGGGGGTTACGTCCTCGACGTGGGCTCTTTACGTCCTCATCGTGGGCTCTTTACAACCTTGAGGACTCATGGGTCCCTTATTTTTGTGAACTCCTGCTCATAAAGGGCTCTCAACGGCAGTGTGGATAAGCAATCGTCGGTCGACCCAAGCATGAAGAGTGCCAGCCCTATCCGGGCGATAAGCATAGCTCGGATGAGGCTCGGTCGGAGTGGGCACGGGGTGCTAGCCTTTATCTCGGCGAGGGGGATAGCTCGGGCTTGGGTCTTCCTCCGACCGGACCGACGCTCGGGCCTTCCGAGCCTAATGGCCGCCGAGGAAGGGCTTGATACCGGGTGATCTCATTGGGCTTTTATGCTAAGTGGGCCCTGCGGGGCGGTCACTTAGATGAGCTGGGCCTCGTTTGGTCTTGCTGGACATGGTTCGGCCGCTCTTAGATAGGCTACAGAAATCCCCGTCCCCACTTGTCCCCCTCCTACTCCCGAGTCTTGGTAGGCTCGGAAGAGTAGCCGTTAGGGTTTTGGACCAGCGTGGCTCGGGTGGGTGGAGATCTGGCGGTGTTAAGAAGCCACGTGTTGTGGTCACCTGGGCCCGTAATAATGATAATCCTGATGGATTTGAAATGAAGGGGCCCCCTTTTCTCGGAGGTCGAAACGACGCGCCGCTTTCCGTGTGGGAATATAGGCGTTGTGCGCTTATTATCGTTCCAGACTCCCTCCGTTTTAGGGTTTTTGCTATCCTTCGTGCTTGCTTTTGGGGCTCTTTGATGCGTCGTGAGGACACGACGAAAGAGCAAAGGCTTGCAGCGGCGTTCACAGATTTGGCGGCAATAACCGCGGAGGCGGTTCGACAGCTTCGTCTTCCTCCAGATTCTTCGGAGTCTCGGGAGCATTTCTCTTCAAGTTCTTCTTCGGATCCCATGGCGGACCAGCATCCAGAGGTCGAAGAGTGGGAGGGTGAGCCTGAGGCGAGGGCGACGGTGATACCGCCGGCTCCAAACTGCAGCGAGCTGGGGGAGGCGGAGGTGAAAAGGCTGGAGCACCAGTTTCGCCTGCCCTATCAGTTTTACTTCGCCACGGCTACCCTGCATGAGACGAGTTTGGATTCTCATACGGGCCATATCTGCTCCTTCCTTCTGTCAAGGAAGGGTGGGTTCCGCCTTCCCTTCGAGCCCTTTGTTCTTAAGCTTCTTGATTTCTTTAAGTTGGCTCCCATACAGTTGGTAGCCAACTCTTATCTTCTTCTCTCCGCCTTTTGCATCCTTTGCCGCCAATGCGGGGTTCCTCCTTCTTTGGACCTCTTCCATTATTTTTTTGAGTTGAAGGCACATTCCTCGGCTGGGAAGGGCTTCTATTTCATCAAGGTGAGATAGAACAGGAGCTGTGTCTCCTTAGCCGTGAAGGACTCTTCCCACAAGAGATGGAAGACTCTGTTCTTCAGGGTGGGGATTTTTTCGGTGGAGGAGACTTGGAGGTGTCCCGAAATCCTCAATTTCCATCCGAACATCCCTCCGAGGCAGGACGAGTTCTCTTCGGATGTGGAGGAGTATGCGGCTATTTTGCTGAAGCATCGCCAGTCCACGGAGGAGCTGGTTACTCTGGAGAACATCGAGCGGTGCCTTCTCACGCGGCTACAGCCGACAGGTTCGGACGTCACTAATCAGCTTCTTCATCGGATGATGAGACCATTTTCTTTTCCTGACTATATCTTCTTCTGCGTAGACGCCAGGCGGCCGGCTGTGGAGGAGGAGCCTGCGGATGAATGGGAGGTGATCTATCTCGGTGATGACTCGGCTACCGACAAGTCGCGAGCTCCTGAGGGGCACTTTCGAGCCCGAGATAAGGGCAAGGAGATGGCCCAGGAGGGGTCTTCCAGGCCACGGGGGGCCAAGCGTAAAGATCCCGTGGAGGGCATGATACGGGACGCCGTGAAGGCCAAGAAGTGGGCCAAGAAGGCGGGTCTGTTCCCACTGTCGAAGATGACTCTGGCTCGGCAGCTCTCCCCTCTTCCGAGTGAGATAGGGCCGACCCTATTGGGCTGGCTCCCCCATCTGTCGAGCGAGAGGGGGCCGAGGATGCCAGGGCCGCTTCTGGGGGCGGCGGCGTTGGATCGGCTCTCCCCTCGGCAGGAGCCGAGGGGGCCGGGGTTGCTTCTACTGGTGGCGTTGGCGCTGGATCGCCTCTCCCCTCAACAGGAACCGAGGGGGCCGGGGTTGAAGCGGGCGACTCTAGGACCGCGGCCGAGACTAGGGCGTCGATCGAGGTGGGCGACGCTCAGGGCGGCGGTGCAGGGGTCGATCCGGTCAAGGCCGGGGGGTAGCGAGGAGCGGTGACACAGCCTCGACCGACTGAGGGAAGAGGGGCGGATGAAGCAGTGGCTCGATCCAGGCCGGCCGGTAGGGCTACCGAGGGGATACCGCTCGGAGGGGGGGGGGCCTATTTCGGCGGCTCTGGAGAGGCTGGGCATCCAGGGCCCTCTGTATCAGGCGTGTTGCAGCATAGGTGCGAAGGTGGTGAAGGGAAGAGACAGGCAACGCTCCCATTGATGTGAGAAGGAGAGACTAAAATAGAAGCCGAACGGAGGGGAAGAAACTAAAATAGAAGCCGAACGGAAGGACGACGCCGGTTCTGCCTGCTCTCTGGAATAGGGGATAGATAGTTGAAGTTGACGCTGCTGCGGCCACTCCCGAATTTTGTTTTTGATGAGACCAGTGGTACAATCTTCAGGGCTTGATCAGGTTGACGTCCAATTTTTATGGAATTTCCTAGTTGACGGCGCTGGTCGGGGAAGGACCGCGAACAGGGACCCTGAGTTCTAATTTGGATGGCTACGGTACCACAGCAGGTGAAAGAAGAGGCCGCCACGAGCACTTCCGATCTCTGAATCAAGCGTGGTCAGAGTTTCTGGAATCGTTGACAAGTCCTCTTCGAGACGAGACCCACGATAATGCCAGAATATGTCGGACCAGGAATGGAGAGCCAAAACAGTAGATAGGGGTCGGTTCAACCCCAGAGGGGACAGAACTGCGCACCTGGGGGAGAAAAATGAGAAATCACAGGTCCGGATGCCGAACGGGGTTGCGCTTCTTGATACTGAAAGTAGACTCATTGTAGATGATCTCAACCATGCGCCATGTCCAGATATTCAAGGGGTTGGCCGTGTGAGGATTTGTAACTCACTTCAGGTTGGCTGGCAGGAAGTAGATGTGCAGTCTGGGGAGATTGGCTCCTCCCGGCCGCCACGAACTCAGAACGGGACGAGACCATCACCGTAACGAAGAAGACATGGAGACACTTCCAACGGTACCACTTTGGCCTCCAGAAACGCTGGGATGACATCATGGCTGGATCTGGAAGATGCTGGTACTCTGCTGCCTGTGAACTGAGAAGTGCTGGTTGGAGATGGGAGGTGGGAGATGAGGTAAATGGGAGGGGAAAGAGGGTGGATGGGTGTGGAGGCAACCCTAGGCTGTTAGGGGGTCTTGGAGGGGGCAAAATAAGGTGAGTTAGGGGGAGAATGGGGGCAGGAAGGTGATCTAGCAGGTGGTGAGAGAGAGATACGAATTTGGGACTAGGAGGGAGAGGGAGAGGGATGGTGATTTCCCTATTTGGGGTGGACTAAGGTTTGGAGGATGAGGGAGTGGATGGAAAATAATTCAAATCTTCTCTTGGGAGATGGAAGATTGCATGGGGAAGAGGGAGGATTGTGTTGGGGAGAGTGGGATTGTGTTGGGAAGAACAATATTCTCTTAGGGAGGGGAGATATTTGGTGGGATTTGGTGGGAGGGGTGATGGCACCTAGGGGAGTGGAAAAGTAGTGGAGGTGGAAGCTTGGGTGGAGGAGAGAGATGGGATTTGAATTTGGGGAAGGGGGGAAAGAGAAAGAGAGGGGTGGGTGGGATTCTCTCCCTAGGGATTCTCACCCCACTAATGGATTCTCTCCACAAGAAACTTGAATTTTGAACTCACAAAATGGTAACTTTCATTAACATAAAATGGGGGGAATGGGGTCCTATATATAGGCAACCCACATTTTACAATAAGTCCCCGACTCTTGATACAATGACAAATAACCAAGGGGGCAGGGGGGCGGCCTTTGGCCTAGCCCAATGAATTCGGCCCATTAACCAACTAACCAACCTAATGACACTCAAACTTAGGGAAATAAATCAAAGACCAAGGGAAATGACTCAAATAAAAGGGAAAATACATCAAATGACTCAAATAGAAAGCTCAAAATGATAATTGGGCCCGTATAGAGTGAAGCCCGAGCTCAAACAACTCTGGAGTGTGAAGATGACCCGAGCCAGAGGGAGTGATGGGTGATGCCTCCATCAAATACCCTGGGCTGCGAAGAGCTCGACTCCGTCGAGTAGGGGTCCATCCTGCTGTGGTACTGCTCGAGAAGGTCAGGATCCAGCCGCTGGAGATCTTCCCGACTCACCCACGAATCCTCCGAAGGAGGCCGATCCTTCTACATGACGAGATAGCGCTCGTACACCTTGATCCTGGTGGCAGTGACCTGTTCATCCAATATTTGCTCAATTTTCTCACGCCGGGCTCTCCGGGCTAGTGGACTTTTCTCACGGGTGGGTGCTCTCTTAATGGAGGGAGTAGGCTCAATATCCTCACTAGGTACCACCGTGGGACCCTTATATGGAACTAGGTCGGACACATTGAATGTGGGGCTCACTCCATACTCCTCGGGAAGATCTAACTCATAGGCATTAGTGCCAATGCGCCTTAGAACCTGGAAGGGACCAGCCCCACGAGGCCTCAATTTGGAGATGGCTCCCGGGGAGAGCCTCTCCGTCCTTACCATCACAAAGTCACCTACATGGAATTCTTGGTGACGCCGATGAGAGTCAGCCTACCTTTTACAAGTCTCATTCTCCTTGCTGATGTGCTTGCGGATTTCTTCATGCAACTCTCTAATGTGTTGGGCAAATGACTCATCCGAAATAGACACTCTAGCATGCTGGGGAAGGGGAATGAGATCTGAGGGTTTCCTTGGCTTGTACCCATACACAGCTTCAAATGGACTCATCCCTATGGACTTATTGACAGAGTTGTTATAAGCAAATTTAACCTGAGGTAGAATGAGATCTTAATTCCCTGGACGATCCTCAACAAGACACCTAAGGAGGTTCCCTAGACTCCGATTGACAACTTCAGTTTGGCCATCAGTTTGAGGGTGGTAGGCCGTGGAGAATTTAAGGAGGGTACCCATCAAGTGCCAAAGGGTGTTCCAAAAATAGCTGGTGAACTTGACATCCCTATCGAAGACTATGGTCTTGGGTAACCCATGGAGGCGAACAACCTCATCAAAGAATAATCGGGCCACTCGGGAGGCATCGGAGGTTTTGGAGCATGGGATGAAGTGGGCCATCTTAGAGAATCTGTCCACTACCACAAAGATCGAATCATGTTTCCTTTGAGTCTTGGGTAGACCTAACACAAAGTCCATGCTTAAGTCTTGCCATGGACGGTCGGGGATGGGGATAGGGGTATAAAGGCCGGTGTTTTGCTTCACCTGCTTAGCCGAAGCACATGTGCGGCGTTGGCCCACTATCTTGGCCACATCTCTCTTGAGACTTGACCAAAAGAATTGTCCCTCAACTAGAGCAATGGTCTTATGGACCCCAAAATGACCAGCTAGTCCTCCTGCATGTAACTCCCAAACTAAGAAATCACGGAGTAAGGTTCGTGGTATGCAAAGCTTTGGCCCCTTGAAGAGGAACCCATCCTCCAAGATAAAACCCTCATGCTCCGGGCTAGAGTGGGTGGTCAAGGTGGAATAGATGTGCCCAAAATCAGGGCAGCCAGGGTACTCATCCTTGAGCCTCTCAAACCCGGTAACCTCCACATGGATGGTAGATAACAAGGAGATCCTCCTCCTGAGTGCATCCGCTACGCGGTTCTCACTTCCTGCCTTGTGCTTGATTACAAAGGTGTAGGATTGGATGTACTAAACCCAGCGGACATGTCGAGCATTCAACTTTTGCTGGGAGTTGAGGTATTTTAGGGCCTCATGGTCGGAAAAGATGATAAATTCCTTGGGCAACAAGTAGTGCCTCCAATGTCGGAGGGACTGAACCACGGCATAGAACTCCTTGTCATAAGTGGAGTATCTCGTCCTAGCATCACATAGATTCTCATAGAAGAAGGCCACGGGGTGCCCTTTTTTACTAAGGATCCTTCCTATTCCTATCCCGGATGCATCACATGTGACTTCAAAGACTTTGGAGAAATCGGGTAGGCATAGGACCGGGGCTTGGGTCATCCTCTCTTTTAGCTCTTGGAAGGCTTTGGAGGCTAGTTTGGTCCACACAAAGGTCCCTTTTTTGAGACAATCAGTGATGGGGGCGGTGATGGTGCTGAACCCCCGGATAAGCCTCCTATTGAATGTGACCAACCCATGGAAACTTCGGACCTCATGAAGGGTGTGGAGTTCCGGCAAATCAAGAATAGTTTGGACCTTCTCGGGGTCCATGGAGACACCCTTGGTAGACACCACAAATCCTAGGAAGGTGATGGTTGTGGTCATGAAGTGACACTTTCCTAGGTTGGCAAATAGACTCTCATGTCGGAGGACGGTGCAAACTTGCCTAAGGTGGTCAAGGTGGGCCTCTTGGGATTGACTATAGATGAGAATGTCATCAAAGTAGACCACTAGAAATATCCCAATGAAAGGCTTAAGGACCTCTGTCATGAGCCGTATGAAAGTACTTGGGGCATTTGAGAGCCCAAAAGGCATGACTAGCCATTCATAAAGGCCATCCATGGTCTTGAAGGCCGTTTTCCACTCATCTCCGGGCCTAATCCTAACTTGGTGGTAGCCACTCTTGAGGTCGATCTTGGAGAAAATATTGGCTCCAGCTAGCATGTCAAGCATGTCATCAAGCCTAGGGATGGGGAACCTATACTTGATGGTAATTTTATTAATGGCCCGACTATCCACACACATCCGCCATGATCCATCCTTCTTGGGAGTGAGGACGATCGGGACACATGGACTTTTGCTAATGCGGATGAAACCCTTCCTAATGAATTCCTCTATTTGCCTCCTAAGTTCGGCATGTTCTGCAGGATTGAGGCGATAATGAGGAAGGTTTGGAAGGGTGGCTTTCGGAACTAGATCAATTACGTGTTGTACATCACGCATGGGAGGGAGTTGGTCTGGGAGTTCCTCCGGGAACATCATGAAATTCTTCTAGGAGATGCCGAACTTCTATGGGATGGGGGTTGGAGGGAGTAGGCTCTCCTAGACAAATGACCACCGCACATAAAGGTACCCCTTGAGCTATTTCCTCCTCAAGCTCTCTCTTGGTGATGAGATGAAGACCCTTGGTCAACCCTGATGTCTCACCTTGGTTGGGATTTTGGGTAAGGGATTGTGTTGGAGGGGTGGAGTTCCCCGAGGCTTGTAGTGTGGTGGGGTGATGTCCTTGAGGGAGTGTGTCCCTCTTGGGCATGGGACGTGGCGGGGAGGGATTAAGACGGATAGTCTTTCCCTCATGCTCAAAGGTGCATGTGTTGGTCCTACCCAAGATGGTGGCATCCATATCATAAAGCCAAGGTCTCCCTAGTAGGATGCTTCCTACTTCCATGGGGATAACATCACACCATATTTGGCCATGGTAGGAGGAGAAGGTGAGGGGCACTAGGCAGTGAGTGTTGACCGGGATGGAGTTGTTGCTGATCCATGAGACCCGGTAGGGACTTGGGTGGGGAGTGATAGTCAACCCAAGGAGCTTAACGGTGTCAGGAGAAATGGCATTGACACAACTCCCGCTATCTAAGATCACTTTTCTCACATGACCATCTACCTTAACAAAGGTGTGAAAGATTGAGGTTCAACGCCAGTCCTCCTCTTGGGGTTTGGTGAGGGTACACCTAATCACTCATAGATGGGAGTCGGTAGATGTCATGGTGTGGTCTAGACCTGACTCATGATATTGGGCCTCGTACTCCTCGTCCCAGTCTATTGAGGCTTCATGGACCTCAATCGTGCTCTCAAGTTCCCCTTGGGGTGGGGAAGCTTCTTCCTATACTAGCAAACTAGACAACCCCTTGGATGGGCATTACCCCGCGAAGTGCCCAAATCCTTGACATCTATAGCACTGTTGACGCCCACTACCCGGGGTGGTCCCTCCTACCTTTGGGCCTTTGGAACTCTCTTCCCTCTGTGGAGGAGGGTGGCTAGGGGTGGCCTTGTTTGGAGTGGTGGTGGGAGGGGGATAGTAAGGTCGTAATGGGGCATTCCCACTTGGGCTAGGGGCCTTCATAGGGGGGGCAGGGGTGGTTCGGGGCCCCACGCTTTTGGGGTCGATCGGTTGGGGAGGGGAAAACCTAGGGATTCTAGAGAATCGCTCAACATCCCGAGGTATTTGGTAGGCTTGTTCAAGGTTGTCGACATCTCTCATGAAAAGTTTCCTCTTGATGTGGTTTTGGAGCCCATTCCTAAATCAGGATAAGGTGACGGCCGGGTCCTCATGAACTCCACACTTCAAAAGATAGGAGTCAAATTTCTCAATGTATTCAACCACAGTCTTCCCTTCTTGGGTGAGACTTTGCCACTCATCTAAGAGCATTTGGTGGTAGGATAGGGGTAGGTACTTGCTTCTAAGTTGGTTCTTCATACCTTCCCAAGTGTCAATAGGCTCTTCCCGCCTAACCCTCCATAACCCCTCTTGGTTTAGCCAATAAGTCTTGGCTAATTTGGTGAGGTGCATCTTGGCCAACCTCACTCTCCTTGGGTCGGACATAGGGTACCATTCAAAGTATTGGTCCATGGTAGTCTCCCATTCTAAGTAGGCACTTGGTTCATGAGAACCGTCAAAGTTTGGGGCTTCTACCTTGATCATCCTTAAGAGAGGGTCATCCGGGTTGTCCCATGGACGCCTTTCATTATGTTGGTAGTGGCGATGCCTCTCATAGTCATGGTAGGGGTCAACATTCCTATCCTCCCTATCAATTTCAGCATGTGGAGGGTGGGCCCTTGGACCATTGTTCATTGGGTGGTCGTCCCGTGGATGCCTTTCATTAGGTTGGTGGTGGCGAGGCCTCTCATAGTCATGGTAGGGGGTCAATATTCCAATCCTCCCTATCAATTTCAGCATGTGGAGGGTGGGCTCTTGGACCATTGTTCCTTGGGTGGGGCTCATGCTCTTCTAGCCGAGCAAGCCGAGTGGAAAGGAACTTAGTTGGGAAAGGATGGTGGCAAGGGTGGCATCCACCTGGTCCATTTGACCTTGGGATTCCTCCCTATGAGCATCTTGATTGAGTTGGGGATTGGAATCCACAGGGGGAACCGAAGAGGATGGATCAGGTTGATACATGGCTCCACTACGGGTGGACATGCAAGGGAGGGGAAAGACTTGACGGATTATTGACTCAATGCAATGGTAAAGACAAGTCTAAACTTGCTCTAATACAAATTGATGTGACGCGCCCTTAGACCTAAAGAAGCAAGCACAATTCGCAACTGAAACGGACCGATATTGGCGACCACTCACCCGACACTCACCCAAGTCCCGGGGTAACTCGGTGATACCGAGTATAGGTTGTGAGGGACAGCAAGGCCAAGGGTTCTCCCAAGGGTACGGAGGCCTAATTCAATGGGGCCGACCCGGGTGCCGAGGGCACGGGTCACACTCTCTTCCACGGCGGCCACTCGAAGCAATGGAGCTTGCGGACCGAGCGCTCACTCTCACGGACCAGCGGAGCTTATGAACTAATATTGAAAGGACAAGCACTAAGAGAAGTAAGGTTAGAACACTTACTCGACCGGTTTAAAGAAACCGGTCCCGCTCGGAGACGTGGGCGAGCGGGGAAGCGTGGGTTCCCCACACGCTGCGTCGTAGTAGCTTGAACATGTTTTAAAGATTCACAACACTACTCCCCATGCAAGGGGGTGGAAAAAGAGGAGGGGGAATCACTCATACATTCAAATACTACCTCCCGCAGGGAGGGGCTTTAAGCCGGCCAGGCGGGGAGGGGAAGAAACTGAAATAGAAGCCGAATGGAAGGACGACACCGGTTCTGCCTGCTCTCTGGAACATGACATAGATAGTTAATATTGACACTACTGCGGTCACTCCTGAATTTTTTTTTTGATGAGACCAGTGGGAAAATCTTCGGGGCTTGATCAGGTTGATGTCCAATTTTTATGGAGTTTTCTAGTTGACGGCGCTGGTCGGGGAAGGGCCACGAACAGGGACCCTGAGTTATAATCTGGACGGCTATGGTACCACAGCAGCTGAAAGAAGAGGCCGCCACGAGCACTTCCGATCTCCGAATCAAGAGTGGTCAGAGTTTTTGGAATCGTTGACAAGTCCTCTTCGAGACGAGACCCACGGGAATGCCAGAAGATGTTGGATCAGGAATGGAGAGACAAAATAGTAGATAGGGGTCGGTTAAGGCCCACAGGGGACAGAACTGCGCACCTAGGGGAGAAAAATGAGAAATCACAGCTCCGGATGCCGAACGGGTTTCCGCTTCTTGGTACTGGAAGTAGACTCGTTGTAGATGATCTCAACCAAGCGCCGCCTCCAGATATTCAAGGGGTTAGCCATGTAAGGCTCTTTAAATCACTTCAGATTGGCTGGCAGGAAGCAGATGCGCAGTCTGGGGAGATTGGCTCCTCCGGGCAGCCACGAACTCAGAATGGGATGAGACCACCAGCGTCGCGAAGAAGACATGGAGACGGTTCCAACGGTACCACTTGGGCCTCCATAAACACTTGGATGACGTCGTGGCTGGATCTGCAAGATGCTGGTACTCTGCTACCTGCGAACTGAGAAGTGCTGGCTGGAGATGGGAGGTGGGAGATGAGGTAAATGGGAGGGGAAAGAGGGTGGATGGGTGTGGAGGCAACCCTAGGCTGTTAGGGGGTCTTGGAGGGGGAAAACCAAGGTGAGTGAGGGGGAGAATGGGGGCAGGAAGGTGGTCTAGAGTGTGGTGAGAGAGAGAGATATGAATTTGGGACTAGGAGGGAGAGGGAGAGGGATGGTGATTTCCCTATTTGGGGTGGACTAAGGTTTGAGGGATGAGGGAGTGGAGGGAAAATAATTCAAATCTTCTCTTGGGAGATGGAAGATTGCATGGGGAAGAGGGAGGATTGTGTTGGGGAGAGTGGGATTGTGTTGGGAAGAACAATATTCTCCTAGGGAGGGAAGATATTTGGTGGGATTTGGTGGGAGGGGAATGATGGCACCTAGGGGAGTGGAAAAGTAGTGGAGGTGGAATCTTGGGTGGACGATCAGGTGGAGGAGAGAGATGGGATTTGAATTTTGGGAAGGGGGGAAAGAGAAAGAGAGGGGTGGGTGGGATTCTCTCCCTAGGGATTCTCACCCCACTAATGGATTCTCTCCACAAGAAACTTGAATTTTGAACTCACAAAATGGTAACTTTCATTAACATAAAATGGGGGGAATGAGGTCCTATATATAGGCAACCCACATTTTACAATAAGTCCCCAACTCTTGATACAATGACAAATAACCAAGGGGGTAGGGGGCGCCCTTGGGCCTAGCCCAATGAATTGGGCCCATTAACCAACTAACCAACCTAATGACACTCAAACTTAGGAAAATATATCAAAGGCCAAGGGAAATGACTCAAATAAAAGGGAAAATACATCAAATGACTCAAATAGAAAGCTCAAAATGGATAATTGGGCCCACATAGAGTGAAGCCCGAGCTCAAACAACTCCGGAGTGTGAAGACGACCCGAGCCAGAGGGAGTCATGGGTGATGTCTCCATCACGAGGAGTCTGAGGTGACCGTAAGGAGAAGTCCCTTTAGTGTGTTTTCGAGGGGAGAATCATTTAAGGCAAGTAACCTCCCTTCGCCTATAAAAGGTCTGAAGGGCGTCTATCCTTCTCCCTCGCTTAGGGTTTTCTCTGACAGTCTTTTCTCTCCCCTTCTTCACGAAGCATTGTGCCGTCGAATTTGAAGCATGGAAGACATTCTGGAAGACGAAGCTGCCGACGATGGAGGGCAGAGAGTCCTTGCTGCTTCGGGTTTGAAGGGGGTTCGACGGCCGGCGGGCAGGTTTAAAGGGGGTTCGACGTGTGTAAGCACGTCACCTTCTTTTATCAATTCCGGCCGGCGCTTGCGGGGAGGGGTGCGATGGCGGACGGATGGGGGAATCAGGCATCCCTTTCGCCCGTTCCTTCCCACTCACTCTCTGGAGGGGATTCCTCAAGATTCCTCTCCACTTCCTGTTTCTCCTTCTTTCTCCCCGCAGCCTCTTTCTCTCTCTTCTGCCTCTCGACATCCTCTTTTATTAATTGGCTTTCGCTTCCCCTTCATCTTCCTCGTTCAACTTGGAAGGTAGCCTTCTTCTTCCTAATCCCTCTGTCACCTTTGTTCCGAGTTACCCGAGCCAACGGGGTCGAATACCCTTAATCGGAACCAGTTTCTGCACGAAGCAGAGTCAGTGGCTGGACGCAGGAAGGCGAACCGAGTCAGCCGAGCGATGGGCTCGTACTGCGGCACCAGATGGATTTTTGCTTTTTTGTCTTGGCTTCGGCCTTTCTGATGTATAAGCAAGTTGTTTGAATAAAAGAGGAAGGAAACTTTTATTTTATTTCATATTGCTTACACAACGCTCGGTGTTCAAAAATAGAATTTGCGTATCGCGTTCCACGTCTGAGGGATGTGTTCTCCTTTCATAGTAGATAGCCGGTATGCTCCTTTCCCGAGCTTCTCGACCACTCTGTAGGGGCCTTCCCAATTAGGGGATAACTTGCCCGCCGCCTCAAGTGGTCGAGAGGCTTCGACTTTCTGAGAACGAAGTCTCCCGATTGAAAGTGTCTATCTTGAACTTTGGCGTTGTAGTATCGAGTGAGGCGGCGTTGATATTCCGTTGCTCAGACACTGGCAATCTCCCGGAGTTCATCCGCTAGGTCGAGGTTTTCGAGCAGTTTCTGGTCGTTTGCCTCGGGCGAGAAACAGATGACTCGGAGGGAGGGATTGGCAATCTCCAATGGGATCACGACCTCGGTGCCATACACCAGCTGAAAGGAAATTCCTCGGCTGCCGTTCTGGGAGTCATTCTGTGTGACCAAAATACGCTTGGCAATTCCTCGAGCCATCTGCCCTTGGCTTTGCCGAGCTTGGTCTTGATGCCTTTCAAGATAAGCTTATTGGCATTTTCGACCAGCCCGTTAGCCTGAGGGTGGGTGACCGAAGTGAAGTGATTGCGAATGCTTAGGTCGGCACATCTGTCTCGGAAATAATGAGAATCAAATTGCGGCCATTATCGCTCACTATCACCTGGGGGATGCCGTAGCGACAGATGATCGATTTCCAGACGAAACTCCAGACGACTGTCTCGGTGATCCTAGCTGTGGCTTCGGCCTTGATCCACTTGGTGAAGTAGTCGATGACGATGATGACGAACTTCTTCTGGGCCTGAGCCGTAGGGAACGGCCCAAGGATGTCGATCCCCCACCGAGCGAAAGGATAAGGCTCGGCTAGGGTGATGATCTCCGTTGCCGGTTGATGGACCAAGTGATCAAATCGCTGGCATCGGTCACACCGTTGTACGTAGGTCAAGCAGTCGCGCTGCAGAGTGGGCCACCAGTAACCCTGCCGAAGCAAGATCCTGGCGAGCGACCATCCTCCTAGATGAGCTCCGCACAGGCCTTCGTGAACCTCTTGGATCGCTCGATTGGCTTTGTCAGTACTGATGCACTTCAGGAGGGGACTGGAGAAGGATCTGCGGTATAAAGTGCCGTCCAGAATGACGAATCGCCGAGCTTGGTACTTCAATCTTTGGGCTTCCCGAGGGTCAGGAGGCTCCTGAGAGTCTTGGAGCCATGATAGATAGGGGGTATGCTAGTCGCTTGGTGAGGCCGAGTCAATAGCCATGAGCTCCGAATCAATGCTCGGTCGCTCTAGCTCTTCGAGAAAGACTGATCGAGTACCTTCGGGGTCAAGAGAGGAGGCCAGCTGAGAGAGGGCGTCCGCTCGAGAGTTTTCCTCCTGAGCTATTTGGACTACCTCAAAACTCTCGAACTGTTGTGCCACGGTTCTGACCAGCTGGAGGTATTTGACCATCGGTGCTTCCCTAGCTTCTTAATCGCCGTTGACCTGGCTAGCGACCAGTTGGGAGTCAGTGTTAATTTCGACTCGCTCAGCCCCCAACCGCCGAGCCATGCTGGCTCTCGAGATAAAGGCTTCATACTCGAAGGCGTTGTTGGATGCCTGGAAGTTGAACTTTAAGGCGTATTGCAGCTCTGCTCCTGGGGGGGACTTCAGGAAGATCCCAACGCCGCTCCCAGCCGAGTTGGGGGATCCGTCGATGAACAATTCCCAGGTTGGCCCAGGTACAGATGGAGATTTTTCTTCGGCCGGGATGGTGCTCTCGGCGATGAAGTCGGCAAGCGCCTGTCCTTTGATAGCCGAGCGGGGCCGGTACGATATATCGTAGGCCCCGAGCATGATGGCCCACTTGACGAGGCATCCCGAGGCTTTAGGGTGGGCGAGGAGCCTCTTCAGTGGTTCGCCGGTTAGCACGATGATGGAGTGCCCTTGGAAATAGGGTCGAAGGTGCTTGGCTGAGGTAACCAACGCTAGCACGAGTCTCTCGGTTGTGGGGTACCTTCTTACAGCCTCATTGAGCACCTTGATAGTGTAGTAGACCGGTCTCTCGACTCCCGAGTCATTTCTGACCAGGACCGAGCTAACTGTGGATGGAGTTGCCGAGAGGTAGAGGTGCAAGGCTTCACCTGGGATAGGCTTAGACAGCACCGGGGGCGAAGCCAGGAACTCCTTAAGCTCGGCGAACGCTCTTTGGCATTCCTCGTCCCATGCGAACGTAGCAGATGCCAGTTTGGGCCCCCTCAACAGTTTGAAGAAGGGTAGGCATCGTTAGGCCGTACTGGACAAGAATCTGTTGAGCACGGTAATGCGCCCGGTAAGGCGTTGAATGTCCTTGGAGCAGGTGGGTGGGATCATGTCTAGGATGGCCTGTACCTTGTCGGGGTTGGCCTCGATCCCATGCTAGGTGACTAAGAAGCCCAAGAATTTCTCGGACCTTACTCCGAAGGCAAACTTGGCGGTGTTGAGCTTCATATTGTACCTCAGGAGGGTGTCGAAGGTCTCTGCTAGGTCGGAGAAGTGGTCCTCGACCTTGGGGGTCTTAACGAGCATGTCATCAATATAGGCTTCGACGTTCCGGCCGAGCTGTCCCTCGAACATATGATTGACGAGCCTCTGGTACGTGGCTCCAGTGTTCTTTAACCCGAAAGGCATCCGGGTGTAGCAGTATACGCCAAAGTCGGTGATGAAGGCGGTCTTCTCGATATCTTCTGGATCCATTCTGATCTGGTGGTAACCTGAATAGGCATCCAGGAAGGTGAGTATCTCGTTACCTGAGGTTGAGTCAACCAGTTGGTCGATGCTCGGCAACGGATAGCAGTCCTTTGGTGTGGCTTTGTTCAAGTCGGTGAAGTCCACACACATTCGCCACTTTCTTGAAGCTTTTGGCACCAGGATGACGTTAGCCAGCCACGTCGGGTACATGACCGATCTAAAAAGACCATTCTTTTGCCCCTTGGTGACTTGCTCTTTGATGATCGCCTGCTTCTCTGGCGCGTGCTTCCTTCTGCGTTGTTGTACGGTCTTTACGGTAGGGTCGAGGTTGAGCTTATGCATCACCGTCTCCTCCGGTATTCCGGGGAGTTGATCATCATACCATACAAAGACTCGGATGTACATGGAAAGAAACTCTTTGTATTGCTGTTGAACCTCAGATGGTAGGTCAGCTTCAATCTTTACTCCCAGGGTCGGGTCATCATTTAGGAAAACCGTTAGAAACTCCCCTCCAGGCTCGGACATTGCGGGTTTTTCCTCGACTTCTTGGGAGCCCTTATTCTTCCTGTCCGGCCTTGTGGCTTCGACCGAGATATTATAGCACCTTCTGGCCATCGCCTGGTTGCCCCGGACTTCCCCCACCCCATTTTTAGTGGGGAACTTCATCTTTTGGTGATAGGTAGAGAGCACCACTTTCGTTCGGCTAAGTATTCCTCGACCGAAGATTACGTTGTATGCTATCATACCCTTGATCACTATGAAGTCCACCATAACCGTAGCGGTTTTGGGTGAGGTGCCGAGAGTAACCGATAGGCTTAGGGCTTCCTCGGGATAAGTGGCCTGGCCATTGAACCCGTAAAGGGGGGTTCGGATCGGGCGGAGTTTAGACGGATTCTCCCCCATCTTAAAGAAACACTCATAAGATAATACATCAGGGGCACTTCTATTGTCAACTAGAATCCTATCTACGTTACAATGGTTTATCGTGGCCGATATGACTAGGGCGTCGTCATGCGGGGTGGTTAACCCTTCCAGGTCTTGGTCGGAGAAGACTATGACCTGGGGCTCACTTGGCGGGGCCTTGGGAGGCTCAATGGCTCGGCTCACCCGCTCAGCATGATGCTCCCTTCCTCGGCCACGGTCTCCTCCTGATGTAGCTCCTCCAGCGATGATGTTGATGTGGACCCCGTGAGGGGCATTATCGATTTCCTCTGGGGCGCCTCGGTCTTCTTTATGCCCGGCCACGAATCGGGATAGGTGTCCCTGGCAGACGAGGCGCTCGATCTCATCCGGGAGCTGGTGGCAATCGCTGGTGTGGTGCCCGTGGTCGCTGTGGAATGGGAAATGTTTGCTGTGATTCCGGCTCATCGACTTCATTGGCTCGGGTTGGAGGAGGGGGCCCAAGCCTTTGATGTCTTCATATATCTCGTACACCGGAGCGATTAAGGGAGTGTACCACTCGTACTTTCGGGACGGTTCTTTATGCTCCCCGTCTCGGTTCCACCTTTTTCCTTGGCCCGAGCTTGACTCGGGTGCTCGCTTCTTGTCCCCCTCTCGATCCGAGCTTGTTGTGCCTCGGCATGCGCTAAGAACTTCTTCGCACTCAGCATGGCGTAAGGCCAGAGTCACTAGCTCGGCAAGGGTCGAGGGAGGGTGGAGGACAAGTTCGCGGCGGAGGTTTTCATCTCGGGTGCCTCCGGTCAGCGAGGTTATGGCCGAGGCTACATCCAGGCGGGGGATTCTCAGGGCTTCCAACTTAAATTGGTTGATGTAGGCTCGGAGTTTCTCCCCTTGTGCCTATTTGAGAGCCAATAGCCCCGCTACCGACCTTGGGGGGCCGCTACCAGCGAAACTCTCCTTAAATACTCACCCAAACTGCATGAAGTCTCGGATGGATCCGGGGGCGGGGGCGAGGGCTCGAAACCATGCTTGGGCGCCTTGGACCAGGGTGGTCACGAAGGCTCGGCATTTGATGGTGTCGGATGCCCCGTGAAGGGTCATCAGGGCATCGAAGTTGTCGAAGTGGTCGGCCGGGTCGCCCTGGCTGTCGTAAGACTTGAAGGTTGGAATGGGGATTCTGGGAGATACCTCTGCCTACAAGATATAGTCAGAGAACGGGGATTTCTCCTCATCCTCTGCTAGGGAGGTCTTCTGCAAGGCGCGTAAGGCGCGCTCCTGCTCTGTGAAGCGCCTCTCGAACTCTCACAGATGGAGGGATAACTCCGGCTGCCGTTGCACCGTGGGGCTAGGGGGACGCGATGGAAGGCTATCCTGGCATTCCCTGGGGACTTCGATCTCTGGGTGCGGATAGCGTGCCTCGGGTTTTCCCCGTTTCGGCGTGGAGGAGGCCTCTTGCTCCGGAGGAGGGGCTTGTAAAGGTCCTCCTGACCTATTGCGAATAAGCTACCATCCTCGGAGGGTGAAGCGACCTCCGACCGTGTGTTGGGACGCGTCTCCGCGGGGAGGGCTTTCCAGAGGGATGCGTGACCGTCCATCCCTGGCCACCTGGATCCTCATGAGTTCCACGAGGACATCCAATTTTCCATTGAGGGCTTGGAAAGCATCAGCGCCCTCGTTGGATGGTTGCCCTACCGCTGCGGGCGGAGGTGGTTCATCGGCTGGGGTGCTGGCGTTGGAGGGGGAGTCTTGCGCGGCCTGAGAAGGGCCTTCTCCCCCCGCTACCATGGCCTTCCCCCTATCACTAGGGGATCTCCTCCCTGTACTTCTTTGCACCATGCTGGCTCTTTGATCGTTTCCTACAGACGGTGCTAGATGAAGAGGGGCGATCTTGTGCTGGTCCTGAGCCGGGGGATGATCACCGATCAGTGAATTGCAAGGAAGGGAAACGGATCAGGGGGCCCAGGGGTGGTTCCCTGGGGTAAATCCTCTGATGCCTAAGTCAGTAGAGCAGTGGTGGAAGCTATGAAAGGAGGAGGAAGGATATGCACGAGATCCCTCTCCACCAAGGTGGTGAAGTGGTTCCTGCTCAGGAAGTTTTAGGTGTGTGTAGGCCCTTACTATTCACTGGAGGGAGTCCCCGGTTTAAATAGTGCACTAGCCTCATGAGTCCCGTAAGCTGAGGAGTTCCAAGCGGGGGTTACGTCCTCGACGTGGGCTCTTTATGTCCTCATCGTGGGCTCTTTATAACCTTGAGGACTCATGGGTCCCTTATCTTTGTGAACTCCTACTCATAAAGGGCTCTCAACGGCAGCGTGGATAAGTAATCATCGGTCGACCCAAGCATGAAGAGTGCCAGCCCTATCCGGGCGATAAGCATAGCTCGGATGAGGCTTGGTCGGAGTGGGCGCGGGGCGCTAGCCTTTATCCCGGTGAGGGGGATAGCTCGGGCTTGGGTCTTCCTCCGACCGGACCGACGCTCGGGCCTTCCGAGCCTAATGGCCGCCGAGGAAGGGCTTGATCTCGAGTGATCTCATTGGGCTTTTATGCTAAGTGGGCCCTGCGGGGCAGTCACTTAGATGAGCTGAGACTTGTTTGGTCTTGCTGGACCTGGTTCTGCCGCTCTTAGATGGGCTACAGAAATCCCCCTCTCCAGCGACCTAGAAACGGTCGCTGTTCTAAACAACGCCCCTGGTTCTGTCGCTATTTCACTTTGAATTTTGGACTTTCCATATTTAAAAATTCATAACCCGCGACCACGCACAGAGGCGTTCATTAATGATTGCAAATGGGAAGGCGTCATTTCAAGGGATTAAATCCCGATTGAGATTTTGAAAAGAATAGAAACAGTGCCCGTGTGCACGGTCGCTTATTTAAGTAGATCCAATAAGAAATAGCGACAGCTCATAGGGCGTTATTTAAATAGCGACCATATGGACGGTCGTTATATTCAAAGAAAACCTAAAGGATTGGGAAAACTAACTTATTAAGCCATTAATAAAGTCCACTTTGGGGCATTACATCGTGACATGAAATTTACTCAATCATAGCATCGATTTTGGCGTGTCTACAATCGATACCTCCAGAAGATGGTCGCACGATAGACCGCGACTTGCCTAGGCGCTGGAATTTGAATTTAACTCAAATTCCCTTCCTAATTATCCTCTAATGTCCCTATTTATCTACTTTAATTGGGGAAATATACCCTAGTACGTCTCTAGGGTTTGGGCTTGGGCCAAAAGCTTAGGTTTCAGGGTTTAAGGCCCATTTTAAGTGGCCCTATTTGTCTAATTAGTATCTGGGGTTTTAAATCAATGGCTTTGAATAGTTAAGCCCACTTAAGCTTATTTAATGCTTATTAAATATTTAAATATTATATTTAATTTCTAAAAAATCCCAAAAAGTTACTAGATAAAATCTAGGGTTGCTACAATGCAAGATGGGGAATTTATTTGAGCATCGAATTGAAGGAGTGACGCATAATATAATTTCAAATATTTTCCATTAAGGGGTGGGAATTGAACTTTCCCCCGATGATTGACAATAACATACGCACCTCCTTCGTAAACCTTTTAGACTACATAAGGCCCGAGCCAATTTTCATTCAACTTACCTTTAGGATTGGCAAGCATAACTTTTTCTCTTTTGACCATAACTAGGTCACCTTTCTTGAATTCGCGCCCTTTGATAAGCTTGTCGAAGGCGGGGGCTACGCGGGCCTGATAGACCTGTATATTTTGTTGAGCTTGGAGTCGCCTTCCTTCTAGGTTGGAGAGATCCTCTAGTCTTCACTCTATGTTTGTTTGGATGTCTTCGGCTAACTCATGCTGAATTGCGACCCTTAACGAGGGTACTTCCAATTCGATAGGGATGCCTGCTTCCGAGCCATACACCAAGCAGAAAGGCGAATAACCCGTTGGAGTCTTGTAGACGGTGCGGTACGCCCATAACACCTCATACATCTTTTCTTTTCAGTCCTTCTTGCTAGCACTGACTGTCTTAGCCAGGAGGGTGCAAGGGTCTTATTAAAGGCTTTAGCCAACCCATTTTCCTACGGGTTGCATGGAGTAGATGTTCTCCAGTCAATATTGTATTTTTCGGCCAGCCTATAGACCTTCTCATTCCGGAAGTGACTCCCGTTGTCTGAGATGATCCAGTTGCTGATGCCGAATCAGAATATTATATTCCAGCAGACAAATCAGGCTATGATTTCTCCTGTCACTTCTTTTAGAGCCACAGCTTCTGCCCAACAGGAGAAATAATCTATCGCTGCTAAAATATTTTTACATCTTGAAGAGGCCGTGGGAAGTGGGCCTACGACATCCGTGCCCCATTGGGCAAATGACCAGCTAGGCGCTGTCAGATGTAGCCATATTGGGGGTCTCTTGGGGACTAGTGGACGTCAAAAAATGATGATGAAGATCATACGGCGCGTACGTCTCGGCACTCGAGAGAGCAAGTCGAAGACGGGACGGCTGAATATACCCTACGCACTCTCCGGACTGGACGAGCACGCGCCTGATATCCTGCCATCCAAGATATAGCCCCCTCAAGCAAAGGTCATGGCCGCAACCCTCCAACAGGCTGTGCCGATGCTCGAATCGAGAGAAAACATGAGAGTTTGGACACGGGTTCGGCATATGCTAAAAATCATCCGAAGTCCTAAACTGGGGCTCAAAGGCTTCAAACCAAACGCCGCGGAGGCAATGCATTGTAACCGGAGCATTCTCGGAATACAAGCGGTCGTTTGAATGGCCAAGACCTTGAGGTGAAGCCAAAATGGGCGCAGCCATCACCTAAACCGGCGCGCCCCTTAAACCGGCGCGCTCCTTCCTCTTTGGATGTTAATACGGCACGCTCCCTTGCATAGCCCCTTAAACGGTGCGCATCACAATTCACATGTCACTATTCACGCCACTATTCATATCACTATTCACGCCTTACTATTCAAGCCATTCTCGTTGTGTTGTTAATCCGGCGCACACAATGTCATGCCGTTTTAACCCGAAGCTATCCCATCTCGCTTTCGGCCCCCTGTTTCCCACAGACAGATGGATCGAGAGTTGCGCGAAGCAGAGATGTCTCCCGACAGCTCCCGATTATCCACCGGCCAAGCTCGGGGAAGTCAGAAATAGCTTGCTACCAACTCCTTTGTCGGGAGAAAAGAAAGGAAGAAGCTTCTGGGAGCTTTCTTCCCCAGTTGAGCCTCCCCTGCATCCTGCACGGTTCGAGAAGAAAAGAAGAAAGAGGGAGATAACCCCCCCTGGAGGAAGGAGGACGGCCTGAGGGGCTTCTCCCACCCACCAGGAAGGAGCTCAAGGGAGAACGAGCCAGAAAAAGAAGAGAAGAAGAAAAAGAGAGAAGAGAGCTTCGTCCCCACGCCTGAGAGGTGAAGAGAGGAGAGTCCATTGAGAGGTGAGTCTGGGGGGGGGGGAAGAGCTTGTGCTCTATTCCCTCTCCCCCATCCCTGTATGCTTCTTCTCTACTATATGTTGATCTTCCCCGTTCTTGTTGATGAATAAAAAAGTGTTCTCTTGGCAAGCACGGTGTTTTTGTTGAGCCTCCATTCTCTTCTACTCTCAGTTTTCCACTCATCCAGGGTCTTTGAAGCTCACTTTTCCCATAGTGTGGCCTTCAAAGGAACCCACAGAAGGATGAACATCCATAGCCCCGCTGGGCAAATATTCATACCACTTTGCGAATCATCACCCGTGAGTTGTGAGAGCTCTTGAAGGCTAGTCCTCGAGCTTCTTTTTCCGCACTCACATCTGGGTTATTGGACCGCCATGAGGTCCGCATTCTGAGGTTCACCCCGGAGCAATCCGTTTGGTGTTCCTCTATTTTCTATGGCAAACCTCAGTCCGGGGGAGATGCTGCCCAATTTTCGCCAAAAACAAGAACACATAAGAACAAATGAACAAATTAAGCTCTCTGGAGATAAGAACAGCATATGTTTGAAGTCCCTGAATCAAACTGAACCTCTGAGTTCTCGCACAACAAACCTTTCTCATCCAAACTCTCATGCTAATTCACCTTAACAAACAATCAAAACACTTAAACTTCCCCTCTACAAGCCCAATCCATCCATTGGATGAACAAATCAATCATCAAAGTAACCTGCGGGTGAAAGAAAGAAGAAACAGAATGAAATAAAACCCACAGAACCTAACCCGGCGTGCCCCTTAATCCGACGTGGGCTTACCCGGCGCGGTACCCCCCCCACGCCGGTTTAGCTTCACACTCAAAACCATTTCAAAATTCTTGGAATAAATAGTGCTTATTCCGGCGCACCATACTGTTCATTGGCCTTAATCCGGTGCGCCCCCTTGTGCTGCCCTATTCCGGCGCCCCCCCCCCCCCTTGTATTATCCTATTCGGCACCCCCTGGCCCCTCTTGGACCCCCCTTATCCGGCACGCCCTATTGTGACACCCTAATCCGGCGCCCCTTAAACCGGTGCGCCCTTTGGACCTCTCCAACCAGCACACCCCAAGTCATGATACAAAAGACAAAGTTCCCCTTCCATAATCAAAATTTCCTTCCGGGGGCTCCGCCCCCGGAAACCCCCGCAAGGGGCGCTGCCCCCTTGACCCTCGCGACGAGGGCGAGGGCGCATGCGAGGGTGCATGTTGGCGAGTTCGGGCTTCACACTTAACAATTCGTTTTCCCGGACTGTGCATGAAGAGAAAAGTAATGATGCCCCATGGTATCAGACGTGGACCTCGGAATCCTCGGCATGGTCATGATCTGAGCACATCTTGGGCGATAGTTCATCAGCTTGACCCGCCTCTACTGGGATCCAATCCCGCACCCACATTAAACTTGCCATACCTACGGCATACATTCGTATGGTTTTGTCGTTATCTTCGATGCTACAAATGCGAACTCTCGTCCGAACAATGAATGGTCCGTTAGTGACCGTCATATATACCGGGATCTAATCTCAGACTTGCATTAAACTTGCCGTACTCACGGCAGACATTTGTATGGTTTGTCACCGTCTCTTACGCTACAAACGCGGAGTTCTTGATGTGACACAACCTCGGACCTAATGCAAGCAAGCACAATCGCATTCAAATGGGCCGAATTGGGCCACCGCTCTATCGACGCTCACCCAAGCCCAGGGTGACTTGGCAATGCCAAGTGGAGGAAGTGGGGTTGGAACCTTGCTGGTAGAGGGCCAGCAAGACAAATGTTTGATTCCCAAAGGGTGGGGATGCCCAAATCAAGGGGGCCGACAAAGTGCCAAAGGCACCGGTTGCAATATTCCCACGGTGATCACTCAAGTTTATGGGGCTTGAGGATCGGGCTCTCACTCGCATAACCAGCGGAATTAGAACTAATATTGAAAGACAAGCACTAAGTGGAGTGAAGGTTTGAGCACTTACTCGACCGGTTTGAAGAAACCGGTCCCGGTCAGAGACGAGGGCGAGCGGGGAGGCGAGTGGATCCCCACACGCCGCGGCGGTGTCGCTTGACCTGCCCAAATAAATTACACCACTACACCTCTCGCAGGAGGGGGGACCTTGGGGTGGGGGTTAATAAAATTACAAACCAAAACTACCTCCACACAGGGAGGGGCCTTCAGCCGGCCAAGCGGGGAGGGGAAAATGAGAAAGGAACACCGAAGTTGGTGGATGTCGATTCTGCTCACGTTCTGTGGGTGCTGACAGCTGACTGAAGATATGACTGCTGTGGTTGCTCACGAATTTTGTTGGGGACTAAACCACCTGGAGAAGCTTCGTAGGAGGCCAGGGAAGTCGTCCAATTTTTGTTGATTTCTTCTGACGCCGTCGCTGGGTAGGATGGAGGTCCAAACAGAGAGACAGACTCACGGACTGGCAGCTTCTGGTTTCTAGTAGTAGGTTGCAGAAGGTACCCCGACTGCTCCCGAACTCGGAATCACGCACCGTCAGAGTCGTTGGAACCGTGGATGAGTCCTCTTCACAGAAAAATTGACGGGGAATCCAAAACGTGTCGGAGAAGACCTGGAGGCTCTGAACAAGATGACTGGTCGGTGTAGACTGTGGGGAAGCAGATCCGTGCAGCAGAGGGAGAAAATTGACAACTTCTGCTACGGGATGCTGAATGGAGTTCTGCTTCTTGATTCTGAAAGTAGACAGGCCGATGAAGAACTTTGAAGAAGCACTTGAGGACTGATTCCTTCAGGGTTCGTCGTGGCAGAGCTTCTAATCCGGCTCAAGTCCTCAGCCGAGGCAGAACTACGCAGTTGTGGGAGAATGGACCTCCTGGACGGCTCGGAGATCAGAAGAAGATGAAACCACTTCTGTTGCAAAGGAGACTGGTAGATGCTTCCGACGATGGCTCTTGGGTCTTCAAATTCATCCGGAGGAAGTCGTGGTGGCCGCTGCAAGTTACTGCTCTTCTGTAGATCTTCGGTTGAGAGCTGTAGGTTGAAGATGATGGGGGGGAATGGGGTATATGGGAGGGGAAATGGGGGTGGATGAGTGTGGGGAAAGCCCGGGCTGTGAGGGGGTCTAGGAGGGGGTGTTCTAAGGCGGGGGAAGGGAAGAAGGGGGTCTGGAAGGGGGTCTAACAGGTGGTGGGAGGAGGAGCTACGAATTTGGGAAGGTGGGTGTGAGGAGAAGGTGAAGGGGGGCACAAGTGAGTGGAGGGAAGGGTGGATTTCAAATTCAAATATGCTTTGGAAGTTGTGGGGTTGTGTGGGGAAGGGGTTGATTGTGTTGGAATGAGGAATGTGATGTTGGAATGTGGAGGATGGTGTTGGAATGGTGAGGGATCTCCTTGGGACTAGGGGGGTGGAGTAATGGAGGCCATGGGGAAGTGGAGGGCTTTAATGATGGTAGGTGGGGGTTGAGGTGGTTGGGAAAGGAGGAGAGAGAAGAAAATTTGAAATTGGGTGTTGAGGAGAGAGAAAGTGGAGTGAAAAGGAGGGATTAGGAGAGGGAAGGGTGGGGAATCTCTCCCCTAGGGTTTCTCACCCAAAAAATGTTGGAATCACTCCACTAAACTAAGCTTTGGACTCTCAAATGGCATTTTTCATTGATTGATTCATTAAGTTGAAATGGGGGGAATGGGGTCCTATATATAGGCAACCCACATTTTACAATAAGTCCCTGACAAAAGACTCAATGATAAATAACCGAGGGGGTAGGGGGTGCACTTGGGCCAAACCCAATGAATTGGGCCTAATAACTAACTAAACAACATAATGACTCTCAAACTTAGGGAAATAAACACAAGACCTAGGAACATGACTCAAATAAAAGGGAAAATACATCAAATGACTCAAATAAAAATTACATAGGACTCGAAATTAAATAATTAGACCATGCCGAATGCAACCGGGGCGAGGAGACGAGCTGTGAACGTGGGCATGGGAGGTGATGTCCCCATCATACTCCCGGGGTGCGGAGAACTCGACTCCGTCGAGTAAGTGTCCTTTCCTCCTTGGAGGGTGTAGAAGTGGTACTGCCCTCAAGTCTTCCGAACGAGACCGATCCATCCACCTGCCGAGATAGCGCTCGTATACCTTGCTCCGAGTGGTAGTGACTTGTTCATCCAATATTTGTTCAATTTGTTCACGCTGGGCTCTCTTGGCTGGTGTTCTCTCCTCACGGGTGGGTGCTCTCTCAAGGGAAGAAGTAGGCTCAATCTCCTCACTAGGTACCACCGTGGGTCCCTTATATGGCACTAGGTCGGTAACATTGAATGTGGGACTTATTCCATACTCCTCAGGGAGATCTAACTCAAAGACATTTGCACCAATGCGCCTCAGGACCGGGAAGGGACCAGCCCCACGTGGCCTCAATTTGGAGATGGCTCCCGGGGAGAGTCTCTCCGTCCTTACCATCACAAAGTCACCCTCATGGAATTATTGGTGATGTTGATGAGAGTCGGCTTGCCTTTTATAAGTCACATTCTTCTTGCTAATGTGCTTGCGGATCTCTTTATGCAATGTTGTGAATGCAGACATTCTAGGGGTGATGGGTGGACCGGGGCAACCAAAAGTAGACCTATCGTGTAATGATGCAGTGTAGACTTTGGTTAGCCTAGGTGGGCCGGGGCACCCGTAGGTGGCCCTATCATGCAAATTGGTGATAAATATCGGGGGACCCAGACATCCGTAGATGCCTTTGACATGCTTAAGATCCATGATGAATGAAGGAGGACCGTGACATCTGAATATGGACCACTCATACTTTCTACTTGACATGTGGGTGATATGAATGAATGGACCCAACATAGTGTTCATGCCAAGGGGTGTGGTAAGCCTAGACACATGCATACTTTTTCCAAAGGTGACTTCCATGTGTATAGGTGTGGGACAACCTTTGAACTCCCATTGGAAAGGATCGAATAGATCTAAGAAGGTGGTCATCATGGGGTGGGGCACAACCTTATTACCTAGGGATATGTGGCCCAAGGTCATGGCTCCCAAGGTGTAACTCGGGTCATGGATGAGGTTTGTTTGGCCCAATATGGTGGGTGAGGGTAGGAAAGGGTGGGTGGTGGGTAAGATGGTTGGGCCACATGGGTATCCGTACTCCCATTGGAATGGGTCAAAGGGATCATGGTAAGGGCTACCTAGAGAGAGGAACTCTATGTTCCCAAGGTCCTTACAAGGTGGTGAGTCATCCTCCTCCCAAGTAGTTGGTCCAAGGTCTCTAGTGGGTTGACCGTTCAAGGTACTTGGGATCTCAAGGGGTGGGGAGTAGACCGGGATGGGTTCTTCCTCCAAGGGGAGAAATAGGAGGATCTCACTAGTACAATGCCCACTTGTGCAAAGGGAGGTGATGGAACCGATGGATGGGTGGACAAAGTTGACGGTGCTAGGCTCCAATGGTCCCATGGCTAGTAGGCCGGTTAAGTGGGCTTGCCAATGTAGGCAATCCACAAGGTCTCCCAAGTCTTCCACAGAGTAGAAGTTTTGATAAGTGACATGGGGAGGTCGGGTGGGAACAATTTGGGATTTATATCCCAATGGTGGTGAGCTAGGGAGGGTGGGACATTGCTTGAGCCATTGGAGTATGGACTCATCTATGGTGAGGGTGCCATGTGTGATGGTGCATGGCCTTTGAGGATCCGGACCATGAGGGGTGGGGGAAGATTGAGGCTCTTCTTCTTTATTGGTGGGATCTTGGGCTTCCTCTATGGTGATAGGAGGGTCCATATGGGCATAAATCTTCCTAAGTTCATTTCTCATCTCAACCCAAGAGTCGATTGGCTCTTGCCTTCCAACTTCCCTTAAGCCTACAATGTTTTGCCATTCATTCCTAGCTTGGCGCCATAGCAAACTTTTGGCATAGTTGACTTGCATAGACCCTGACAGGGTGAACCTCCCAAAGTGGTGATCTATGGAGCTTTCCCATTCTAGATATAAACTAGGGTGGGATCCATCAAACACAAAGGCATCTATTGGGTCCAAGCGAGACGAGTAGGCTAAGTAGGAAGTGGCCATGATGATCGAGTGATAAATGCAATGGCCCTAGGATAAGACTTAGTAGAGACAAGTCTAGAACTTGCTCTGATACCACTTGATGTGACACAACCTCGGACCTAATGCAAGCAAGCACAATCGCATTCAAATGGGCCGAATTGGGCCACCGCTCTATCGACGCTCACCCAAGCCCGGGGTGACTTGGCAATGCCAAGTGGAGGAAGTGGGGTTGGACCCTTGCTGGTAGAGGGCCAGCAAGACCAATGTTTGATTCCCAAAGGGTGGGGATGCCCAAATCAAGGGGGCCGACAAAGTGCCAAAGGCACCGGTTGCAATATTCCCACGGTGATCACTCAAGTTTATGGGGCTTGAGGATCGGGCTCTCACTCGCATAACCAGCGGAATTAGAACTAATATTGAAAGACAAGCACTAAGTGGAGTGAAGGTTTGAGCACTTACTCGACCGGTTTGAAGAAACCGGTCCCGGTCGGAGACGAGGGCGAGCGGGGAGACGAGTGGATCCCCACACGCCGCGGCGGTGTCGCTTGACCTGCCCAAACAAATTACACCACTACACCTCTCGCAGGAGGGGGGACCTTGGGGTGGGGGTTAATGAAATTACAAACCAAAACTACCTCCACACAGGGAGGGGCCTTCAGCCGGCCAAGCGGGGAGGGGAAAATGAGAAAGGAACACCGAAGTTGGTGGATGCCGGATCTGCTCACGTTCTGTGGGTGCTGATAGCTGACTGAAGATATGACTGCAGTGGTTGCTCACGAATTTTGTTGGGGACGAAACCACCTGGAGAAGCTTCGTAGGAGGCCAGGGAAGTCGTCCAATTTTTGTTGATTTCTTCTGACGCCGTCGCTGGGCAGGACGGAGGTCCAAACAGAGAGGTAGACTCACGGACTGACAGCTTCTAGTTTCTAGTAGTAGGTTGCAGAAGGTACCTCGACTGCTCCCGAACTCGGAATCACGCACCGTCAGAGTCGTTGGAACCGTGGATCAGTCCTCTTCACAGGAAAATTGACGGGGAATCCAAAAGGTGTCGGAGAAGACCTGGAGGCTCTGAACAAGGATGACTGGTCGGTGTAGACTGTGGGGAAGCAGATCCGTGCAGCAGAAGGAGAAAATTGACAACTTCTGCTACGGATGCCGAATGGAGTTCCGCTTCTTGATTCTGAAAGTAGACAGGCCGATGAAGAACTTTGAAGAAGCACTTGAGGACTGATTCCTTCAGGGTTCGTCATGGCAGAGCTTCTAATCTGGCTCAGGTCCTTAGCCGAGGCAGAACTGCGCAGTTGTGGGAGAATGGACCTCCTGGACGGCTCGGAGATCGGAAGAAGATGAAACCACTTCTGTTGCGAAGGAGACTGGTAGATGCTTCCGACGATGGCTCTTGGGTCTTCAAACTCATCCGGAGGAAGTCGTGGTGGCCGCTGCAAGTTACTGCTCTTCTGTAGATCTTCGATTGAGAGCTGTAGGTTGAAGATGATGGGGGGGAATGGGGTATATGGGAGGGGAAATGGGGGTGGATGAGTGTGGGGATAGCCCGGGCTGTGAGGGGGTCTAGGAGGGGGTGTTCTAAGGTGGGGGAAGGGAAGAAGGGGGTCTGGAAGGGGGTCTAACAGGTGGTGGGAGGAGGAGCTACGAATTTGGGAAGGTGGGTGTGAGGAGAAGGTGAAGGGGGGCACAAGTGAGTGGAGGGAAGGGTGGATTTCAAATTCAAATATACTTTGGAAGTTGTGGGGTTGTGTGGGGAAGGGGTTGATTGTGTTGGAATGGGGAATGTGGTGTTGGAATGTGGAGGATGGTGTTGGAATGGTGAGGGATCTCCTTGGGACTAGGGGGGTGGAGTAATGGAGGCCATGGGGAAGTGGAGGGCTTTAATGATGGTAGGTGGGGGTTGAGGTGGTTGGGAAAGGAGGAGAGAGAAGAAAATTTGAAATTGGGTGTTGAGGAGAGAGAAAGTGGAGTGAAAAGGAGGGATTAGGAGAGGGAAGGGTGGGGAATCTCTCCCCTAGGGTTTCTCACCCAAAAAATGTTGGAATCACTCCACTAAACTAAGCTTTGGACTCTCAAATGGCATTTTTCATTGATTGATTCATTAAGTTGAAATGGGGGGAATGGGGTCCTATATATAGGCAACCCACATTTTACAATAAGTCCCTGACAAAAGACTCAATGACAAATAACTGAGGGGGTAGGGGGTGCACTTGGGCCAAACCCAATGAATTGGGCCCAATAACTAACTAAACAACATAATGACTCTCAAACTTAGGGAAATAAACACAAGACCTAGGAACATGACTCAAATAAAAGGGAAAATACATCAAATGACTCAAATAAAAATTACATAGGACTCAAAATTAAATAATTAGACCATGCCGGATGCAACCGGGGCGAGGAGACGAGCTGTGAACGTGGGCATGGGAGGTGATGTCCCCATCAGTTCCGTCCGGACAAGAAATGGTCCGCCAGTGACCGACATGCACGCATCTATGAACGTTTACGCCCCAACGCGGGGTCTGTTTAAACACAATCCGAGGTTTTGGCTCTCGCTTCCGTTGTTATGAATCTCAGGCCATAGGGCCCCCTTTTCCGGTGATTAATCAAAGGATTTTCTCCTCTTCGAGGAGATGTAATTAACGTCGTAGCCTTTATGGTACGACGGGTTCTCAGTCCCGACACGATACACTTAATCGTCTGATTAGTCAGATCCAGCGCACCACGAGCTTCTTGAAGCCCGTATAAATCGTCACCTAGGTGACTGGTGTAGACACCCAATTTTGGCCGATAAATTGAGCATTTTCTTTGTTCTCCTAGTTAATGCCCCAAATTGATCCTTAGTTGGTTGATTTTCTGGGATTTCTCCCCATTCTTGGCCCAACATTTCAATTCCATACCTTGGAACTCGTCTCTAGTTTGGCATCCCCGCGCTATCCGCTCTTATCGCTTTCTTGTTCATAGCGCGTTGTGGATCTAATTGGAGTTATCATTTGAACAGTTGTTATTTTCTTGACATCTGATCATTATAGCATCCACTTTGGATGTTATTCTCACTTAACATTTGATTAAATGGCTGCCCAAAGGATATTTCTCTTTTTTTAAATCATTTCATGGGCCTTTAATTATCGCGCTATATCGTCATAGCGCGTTCTTCATGAACGCGCTATGGACGTATAGCGCGTTATCAGGCAGAACCCAGTCCGACCCGGACTCCCTTCTTTCGACTCAGAGTCCTTATTTGGTAAGTTTCCAATCGTTTTCCTTCCAAAGGAAGGTTCCAAACCCTAATAGGAGTCTTTCCCCCTCATTAATCGACAGGATTACCTCAATTTGAGCCGTCAAATCATCGGATTGATTTGAACTCCGACCTAGGGTTGCTTCTTGATCTTTCTCCTATAAATTGCACCATTTGGCCGTCGTTTCAGGGGATGCCACTCAAGATGTTGATGAGGAGGAGGAAGTTCTTCGTGCCAAGCCAATAAATCCTCGCTCCTCGCACATCCAAGGGAGTATTTAGGGGCTCTTTTCGTGTTATTCCTCTTTATTCTTTTTCTTTCTCCAATTTACGAATTTCAATCTTTGCATAGCATTGTATGTTGATTTCAAAACACTCCTTTTACGAAATACATGCATACACACACACACCACACCTATCTTTTGCCCTTCCATAGGGGTTAAAAAACCACCAAACCCCCAGGTAATCGAGCCCCCCGTTTGTATGCTTTTGATTAAGAATAGGGGTAGATTCTACTAAAATCTCGATCTAATGGGCCTTTTGTTTGTTGTTTATGATTGTTTGCAGGCACTAGAAGATTAATACGTGGAGCCCTTGCAACTTGGCCGGCCTTGGAGCAAGGAAGGAACGAATCCAAAAAGCCCGCTTCCTGTCTGATATCGCGCTATATGTTCCTAGCGCGACCTGAAGAACGCGCTAGGATGATATAGCACGTTCATATCCCGGCCTACAGTTGCCCCCTCATGAATTTCTGAGGTATGTAACATGCCCGCATCTTAATATTTTTATTATTTGGCATGTTTCTGGCCTCAGTGGCGATCACGGATCTTATTAATGCATGTTTCACCCCCCCTCTTTTATCATCGACTTTAGCGCTTTTATCTTGCTAGATTATCTTGAGAAATACAAAATCATCAATTGTGGGGGGTGTTCTAAATTCATAATCTACAAATTGGCGATCACGGTGGGACCCTTTGTGCTACCACGATCGTGCTTCTAGTTGCCTGCTTTTCCATACATCAGTGTGTGTGTTTATTTGATTTTTGGGCTTTTCCCCACTATCGTTGATCGCGCTATGTGTCCATAGCGCTTTCTGTAGATCGCGCTTGGGACATATAGCGCGTTCATCACCTGAGGGTATTCTCTGGTACACCTTCTGTTGGGGTTCATCTCTGGTGGCATCTTGTATATTTCTTGCTGTGTACTTACATATTTTTGTTTTATTTGTCAGTTCTAGTGTAGATGTTCTTGCATAGCACGACATTCATCTTTGCATTTGATTTGAGAGACCTCCTCTCTCTATATTAGGATTCCACACACCTTTCTTGGAATCGGGACAACCCTCCATTGAGCATTCCGTCTCTTTGGACCGGAAATTCCTTTTCCAAGACCTCCGTAAGTCCCCGCACCTGTGGATTACGTCACGGACACCGGGCAGGTTGTACCTTTGAAGTCCCGGGTTTAGTTGGCCTATACATGGTGAGAGAGTGTTCCTAGTTGGCACCGGAGAAAATCACATTTGAAACTAGGTTCGTCACTTGAGTGATCACATCAATTTGTTAAAAATCATTAATTCACCAAGGTTCAAATAAACAAAATCAGCGGTAACCATTCCAACTTGTGTGCTTCTTTGCAAATTGTTTTGTTTGAACTTTGATTGCATAATGGCTTACCTTGATAGACAAAATAACATGTTTAATCTTAATGAGGATGCACAACCTAGCACATCCTATACTCCTCAATCTCAACATCATAATTCTTATCATATTTTCAAGGGACCACGCCCTCATTCTTATGGCATTGCCCGACCCATGGGCAATGTCCAATTTCATGGCCCTTCGATTCAATCGCGAGCCACTACTCCTACGGGACCGTCTCCTCCCGACGATGAGAAGGTCTCCCAGATCTTGCATGCATTAGATCATCTCACCCCTCAACAAATCCAAGCCCTTAAGGCCGTTGTTGAGGGTGCATCTCATTCCTCTCATCCTCCTTCCAATCCTATGCGGGTGGCCCATCACCCACTTCCCTCTTCTATTCACATTCCTACTCGGGTAGCCCATCACTCATCTCCTCCTATTCCCACTTCTCCTCGGGTGGTCCAATGCCCGCCTCCTTCTATTCCTCCTCCATCACGGCCCCAAGGCCCATTTATTCCTTGCAACCCGGCCCATCTGGGTCCTTCTTTGGGTCGGCCCATTAATCCCCTTCCACGGCCCTTTTATACGGCCCCTCCTTCAAGGCCCTACCAACCCTCTATTACTCAGGTCACACCCCTTCAACAAACGCTTCTCGACAAAGTCACTTCGTTGGAGGAACAATTAAAGAGGGTTACGAGCCCACGACCCGCTCCTCCTACTCTAGTCAATCCCATTTATGCGGCTCTAAATGACATTACAAAGATGGAGAAAGATTGGAAGGATAGGAGAGACGACTACGGCGTCGACAGTTCAAGCAAGCAAGAGCCGGCAGATTTCAACGTTCAAGCGGACGCTGTCCATCCTTCACCCATTCACCCCGTTCATTCATATGGCCCTCCGCCTCCGCCTACGCATTCACACTTGCATTCACCACATCATCTGCAATACCATTACATTCCACCACCTACTAATACATCTCCACCATGGCATCCACTTGAACTCGATAGTGAAGAACCGGCAATTGAAGAATTCAAGACGGCACATGACGACGAAGCTCCTCAAGAAGCACCCCTTCCGAGTTTTCTTCGCTTCCCTCTCCCTCCACTACCACTTGATGAACCCCTTGCTCAGGACGAAGCCACAGTCCCCGATCCAACCCCCATTTATGAGACCCCTTGGTGTTACGATGATGGGTCGACATTCCAATCACCCACACCGCCACACCATGAGTCACATTCTATCCCCAACGCCGCTCGCCCCATTCGGCATTTTCAACGCACTAAACCTTCACCTCCCATAACCACACTAGTAGCCTCCATTCCACCGGTCTCTACCGAGCCTTCTATTACTCCTCCTCTTTGTCCGCCACCTCAGCCATCCACTATGCCTATAACCCCTATTCCACTACTTGACCCTTCACCCTTACCCGCGGCTAGTCCTGAGCAAGATCCACCCTTTTTTGCACTCGAGCCAATCCCGACTGCTTCTGAGCAAAGGGAGAAGCTTGACGTGTTTGAACCTTCGTTTTCACCCACCCTTCCTCCAACACCTTCCATTATATCTCCACTATCCATGGAACCTTCCGCCTCCACTTCACACCTCTCTACCACTCAGAATGGGGGGCTTTCATCAAGTACTTGTGCCGAAGATGATCAAGAGTCGGGCAAGAAGGATTTGGCCATGACCACGCTATTCAAGATGCAAGAGTTTGTATGCCAGATGTCGATCCGGGTTGTTGTGCCAAGCATGGTCGAAGAGGCCAAGTTCCCATCACTGCTCACTTTGATGCCGTGTAAGTTTGTGCCCAAGGAGCGGGCAGGGCACCCCTTGTTCCAACTTTCAAATCTTGAACCTTTTCTTCCATACAAGGGGCGAATGCCTATTCTATTCAACATTCTTTATATGCCACAATCCTTGGGCAACACGATGCTTCCTATCCCAACTGTTCAACTCTCTCACACTATTGCTTTTTACTCTCCAAGGGAGTTGTCATTCACCATTGAAGCTTCATCATGGGCTCTTGCTTTATCCATTGGGCCAATTGGCTATACACTTTCACTGCCATGGAGGGGCGGTTATCTTGGTGCCAAAGGGCTTTCCACTATTCTACCCACCTTCCATTCAACGCCACCCACATTCTTGTCTATCACATTTTCTTCATGGGCCACTCCAAGGCTAAGGAAGGGGATCTCATCCTCTCGCCCTTCATGTTCTTCATATTCTTTGCATCTCATGCATTCTGTTGCATCCATGCATCCATGCATTCATCGCATCTGTTGCATTGCATTCGCATACATTTGCACTTCTTCTTTCCTGGGTGTCCGGACCCGTATCTTCCCCGCCATCCGGAACCTCCGGATATTCCACATTTCCCATCTTATTCATCTTTATCCTCTTCCAATCCACTCTCCCTGGGGCATCGCGTCCCCTTTCCTGCTATTTCTCTGGAACCTCCGGGTATTTTATCCCTCCTCTTAGGGCATGATGCCCCTTCTGACTCCACTATTCCGGAACCTCCGGATCTTTCTCTTCTCCCCAGGCATCGCGTCCCTCGGCAGTTTCCTCCTCCGGAACCTTCGGATCTTTCTCTTTCCCTTGGGCATCACGTCCCATGGTATCTTCCCCCTCCGGAACCTCCGGATTCTCCATCTTGTTCTTTCTATCTTCTTTCGGGGCATCCTGACCCTTCTAATTCCATTCCTCCGGAACCTCCGGACCCTCCATCCTTCCTCCGTTTCATCTTCCTGCTCCTCCGGGATATCACGTCCTTTGTCCTCTTTTTCCTTTTTCATCATCTTTTTGCATATTTCTTCCCAGGGCATCGTGTCCCTCGAGATTCTTCTCCTCTGGATCCTCTGGATTCCTCCTATCAGGATTCTCCTCCTCTACTTCCGGACCCTCCGGATCCGCCTCTTTCCATCTATCAATTTCTTCTTCTAATTCCTCCTAATCATGGGTCCGACCCAACTTCTTCCACCTCCACTGCCTTGGGCATCTGCCCTTTCTCCCACTGCTTCCGAGGCTTTAGTCCTCACCTCTCTTCTTGATATTTCACTTCTTCTGTAGACTGTTCTATGTGATCAGGGTCTCTGCACCTTAGTGAGGGAGTTCTAGCCCTTATCTCTCTTCCTTTTCTCCTTATTCATCTGAGTCTGGTCTGAGCATCACTCCTTCTTGTTAAGCCACTTTAAATCCTTTAAGAGGACAAATCCCACAATAATCAACATCGCATCTGGTAGCTGTTTTAATAAAAGTTGCAAGGTAACATATTGGCGTAAGTACGCATATTTATGATATCATTACCTCATTGCTTCACGCATGATTTTCAAAATGAAGTGCTTTTTAACAAGATTAAAAGTGGTGTTTTAGACCTTTATCTTAGGCTTTTGTTTAATTAAATTATGTAAAAAAAAAAGTCTTTAGGCTTGCTTCGGCAGCACCTTTGGTTAATAAGAACCCCGCGCTGAGAATTTGATGTTCTCTCCCCGCTTGTTAAGAGCAACCCTTAGCTGGGTACCGCACACATTTCACGGCATCCTTAGCCGGCTCCTTTGGATAAAACACCGTCCCTACTTTGGCCATGCTATGAGTATATCTGAAAGTCTTTTCTCTTCTTTACTCAGCCGAGTGCAGGGGCAAGAGGTCAACGGATGAGATGACCAACCTAGGTAATCCCCAATACGAGAGGAGTCTCAAATAGGGGCAGTCTTGACCCAAAATCAATATGAGTTTTCAATATGAGTTTTCATGATATACATCTAGCCAAAAGGGCTATTATGAAAATCAAATCAGATTTCGACAAAAGTAAAAGTATGAATTATGGCATGACAAGAGTGGCAAAGTCCCCGCAGGGAAAACCCTAGTCGTATGCATGTCAATGGTCTAAAAATCAAAGGCACAAAGCCCGGCACAACAGACTACCTCTTTGAGGGGAAGCACCATGGAAGGAATTCAAGTCCCGACATCTCCCATCTTGCAAAAAGCTTATCTTCAATTATTCTTCTCTTCTCCCTCTAAAGACCGAATGTTTCTCGGGTATGGCCTTGGTAGGGGCACCGTTAATCAAGGGCAGTCAGTTATAGGGCGCCACCTCCAATGCACACCCAGCTTTCGGTAGTTTTAAGCAAAAGGGGAAGGAACAAGGACCCCTAGCCAGTGGTCTAAAACATCCATTGATGCTGCATTAGCAAGGTCTAAGCCAAAAACTCCATAAAAATTTGAATATTGCCAAAAACTCCATAAAAATTTGAATATTGCCAAAAATTCCACATAAAAATTTGAATATTGCTAAAATTCTAAAAAAATTGAATATTGTCAAAAATTCCAAAAAATTTCATATATTTCCAAAATAAAAAAAATCAAATATTCTTTTCAAAAAAACTTATAAAAATTTGCATATTTTCGAAAATCCAAAAGAATCGAATTACATTTCTGATGGCATCCTTTTGTAGAGGCACGCAAAATAAAGAACAAATCACAAGAAGTGCAACAAGTATCAAAGACTGTCTCATTCCACTATAACATGTCAAAAGAGTACAAAATGAGAGTGGATACAGCGATCTCTCTAGCTCTCCCCTCGACCCTCCTGGTCTCCCCCTCTACGAGAGCTCTCAGCCTCCTCCTGTCCTCCCCGGGAAGACCTAGGAGGAGCCATCTGCACCCGGGAACCTGAAACCATGTCGCCATGTGCTCCCCTCTCAGCATCTTCCCTCCTCTGGTGCTCAGAGGAGGTAACTAAGTAATCAGTGCTCGAGTAGGCTCGGGAGTATCCCTCGCGCTGGGCCCGCTCACGCCCTCGCCGATAACGATCCTCCGCATCCTTCTCACGCTGCTCGGCCATTCCCAATCTAGTGATCAACTGCACTCTTTCCAGCTCACGCTCCACTCTCTCTCTGTCTCGCTCCTCCCTCTCCCTCTGCCGCTCGCTCCTCTCCATGCCAAGAAGGGTGCGCAGCTCTACCACATCTCGGGGAAGCTCCTCCGCATCGCGCCGCCTCAGCTCTGCTTCCGCCACACGTAGCTCCTGCTCCTGCATTCGAAATCTTGGTCAATAACTGATAATAATAATTTTTCAAGACCAAGATTAAAAGAACAGATTGCTTACTCTCTCCTGAAGGGAGGCCTCGGCTGCCTCTGCCCGAGCCACCGCACTAGCGAGCTGGCTCTCTAGCTCGGTGTGGTCGTAGACGGGCTGAGTAGAGGATGAAGCGTCGTGCGAGGATCGGACTGCCTCCAGCTCCTCGCGCTGAAAAGAAAGCATTGCCATTAATTGAAATTCAAATCCGAATCATTCTAAATTACAAGTTCTTACCAACTCATCAACGGTATGCTGGAGATCCTCACGCTGCCGGATTGTGGAGTCGAGGAGTCCCTGTACCATGGCCAGTCTCCCCTCTGTGTCAAACTGCAATAACACATGTTGGTCACATATTGAATAACCAGGTTTTATAAATGGAAGTGCAAGTAAATTAAAAGCATACCTGTCCGCGAGCGCTCTGGTAGACTCGACTGCCGTATGCCTGGGAGTAGGCCTAGAGATAGGCATCATCTGAATCTGCTCCCGCAGGGACTGCTCGGCCGTGCCTCTTCCAATCTGCCAACTGCTCTCGAGCTCGCTGCCGCCAGTCATCTGTCCCCTGGAGGCCTCGAAAACGTCACCCCGGTCGTGGGTCCGTCGCCTGGGTCGGGAACTCTACTACCGCCTGGTGGAGCCCTAGTGTCCTCATGATCAGTCTATGATATAGGGGCTCGACCAGGTTGAGGTCATGTAACCAGATCTCTCTCCCAAAGTATGGGATGGCCGCCTCCACCCAGAGCATCACTTCGGCATCCCTCTGATAGGGAGTCCAGACCACCTGCAGAATTCCATTTGTCATCGCCTTTGATCTTATATAAATAATTCAATTTCACAATTAAATCTTACCTCTATATGGGGCATCATGTCTAGCGTCTCCTGAATATGGGTGACCTGGTCCTTCAGAGATCGGCCATCTCGTATAGGGGTCCATCGTCTGGCCAAGGGCAGTAGATCTCCCCGATCCTCCCAAGCGCGCTTGAGGGTAGGAAGATATAGATAACTCCAAACCTGAAATGAAGCTCATGTGATCAATATAAGAGGAAAGTGCATAACTTAATCATTGGAGTTTAAGGTTTAGAGAGATACCTGAAGTAGAGGGTAGAACCCCCCGAGTGAAGACTGGAGTGAAGAAATGCCGAAGCTGTCAAACAAGTGGGCAAGGACTGTCGCACCCCAAGCATACCGTCCGGCTCTGTCCAGATCCTCCAGTAGGGGTAGAAAGCGGCAGCTCACTGCATCACCCTGGGTCGCTAGAAGTAGCTTGCCTATCATCAAGATGAGAAACCTCCTCAGCTCCATGTCTGCCTGTGGGCCTGCCTCAGTCGTGAAACTCTCTCTGGCTCCAGCCTCTAACCTCATCTCATGAGCCGTCAAGGTCTCCCCCACCTCCCTCTGTGTGTGGAACAGGCCGAGACTCTCCTGTAAGACGATCCTCGACACTAGCGAGGTCCGGCCAGTCCCCTCCAGCTCCAAGCCTAGCAGTCTACGCGCCATCTCCCGGTAGTCGGGGTAAGTGTAGCCCGTCACTGCCGATCCATGCACCCGCAGGCCGGTGATGCAGGTGACATCCTCTAGAGTCGGGATCAGATGACCCCAGGGGAAGAGAAAAGTCTTGCATCCCGTATCCCATCTGGCTTTCAGGGCCCTTATCAATCCCACATCAACTCTCAGCACCTCGATCTCTAGGAACTCCCCGAAGCCCATTCGGCGGAGGCGGGCCCGTTGAAACTCCGGTAGTGCGGAGTAGGCGGCCCGAACCAATGTCCATGAAATCCGGGCACGGACTGCACCCTCCACACCCTGCACACAACATAAAAGCAAGAAGGCATCAATTTGTGTTCATCAAACAAAAGAAAAAAATCAGAAACTAAAAAAACTGGCATGCTATTCTTTGTCGCGCTATATCGACATAGCGCATTCTTCAAGAACACGCTATGAAGATATAGCGCGTTCATCTTCCGCAGGTAGGGGACGACCCCTCATTCCCCAATTTCAATCCATGGGCGTTCTGCCCTACATTTTGATTTAGGAGGGCATCCCCCCTTCCATTTTTATCACATCTGAAAGAAAAAACATGAAAAAATCAAAAGAAAACAAGATTAGGGCGGTTTTCTTACCACTCGGCGTTTTCGGGCCGCCACGCCGCCAGTGGGCTCCGCCGCTATTTCCTCGGCCGCCGGGGCACCATCAACCTCTTCGGTTTCATCGGGGGGGACCTCCATTTCGTCCCCTTCGAGCCGGGCCGAGACGGTCGCCTCCGAGTCGGCATTCTCTTCCACGGGAGGGGGCGTTCGCTCCTCCTCTGTGTGTGATCTTGGACGGCCGCGGATGACGCGCCATTTTGAGCGTCGAGGATGTTCACCTTCCATCAGATTAGGGCAGTGGGGTGTTGGGTTGGTGAGAGGGCAAGAGAGGGGGTCGAGAGAGGGAGAATAGGTTTGAATTGAAGAAAAGAGGGGGGGGGGCGGTTTTTGAAAACCTGCGGGTAGATGACGCGCTATGTGTTCATAGCGCGACAATGTCGCGCTATGTATATATAGCGCGATAATCAAAGTAAAAGAAAAATGAAAATAGAAGGGGGGAGGGAAAGAAAAGGAAATACCATGTTGAGAATGTGATGTGACACAAACCCCTTGGGGGTGGCAGCCACTTGACCAATGCACCTTGGACCTAGATTTGCAAGCAATCGAACCGATCGGTGAACCCACTCAAGCGGACTCACCCATGTAGCGCACACTCGTGCCCGTAGGCAACTCGACGATGGTGGAGAGGGTCCGGGATGGGACCTCGCTGTTCCAGGGTTTGGCTCGCTTGAGATTGAACCCCTAAAGGCCTGGGATGCCCCAATTCTATGGGCAGCCAGCACGCCAAGGGCGTGGGATGTAGTGGCTCTCTCACAACTCGCTCCGCGGTGGCACTTAAATTGATGATATTTCGAGATCGGGCACTCACTCACCGACCGACGGTATTAAGAAGCAATACTAGTTAAGCAAGAAGTGCTGACCAAGAGGAGTGCAACCAGGAGCTCACCTGATCGGCATGAAGACGCCGATCCCGGCTGGAGACGAGGGCGAGCGGGGAAGTGTGGGTTCCCCGCACACTGCGCCGATGAAGCTTGATCCATGTTTAAATTATACAACCACTACGCCTCACATAGGAGGGTGGACTTGGGGTGGGGATTTCAGTAGTACAATGCAAACACTGCCTCCACACGGGGAGGGGCGTTAAGCCAGCCAGGCGGGGAGGGGAGATTCGCTCGAATCGCGCCGACGGATCACCCGACCGAATCTGCCCGTGTCTTGAGCAGTAGGATAAGGGATCGATATAGCAGCCTCTGTGCGCTCCTCCGGACTCAGAACTTGACGAGACTAGCGCTGGAACGACGCTGATAGACCCAGGTACGCCTGTGAATTTTTGTGGGTGCTTCCTGCGTCACCTCTGGTCAGAGTGGACCCCGGAACAGGTGCTCAGAGTTCAGGTTCAGGCTGGCCCAGATTGTTGCAGCTGCTTGTAGAAGGTACCACGATCACTCCCGAAGTCTGAATGAGGCGAGACCAAGTCAAGGACGTCCGTGGATGAGTATTCTTCGAGCAAAAACTGAGAACAGCACCAGAGGATGTCGGGGTGGTGAGGAGGAATCCTTTGAGTGGGGCAGTGTCGGGGCAGGACCCAAATGGACTGTCTGCGCACCCGCGGGAGAAAAATTGGAAAGAACAATTCCTGATGCCGAACGGGATGCCGCTTGTTGGTGGTGGTGGATGACTCGTGGATGCAGCTCTCGGCCAAGGGGTGCCTCCAGAAGTTGAAGGATGTGACCGTGGGAGCTTCTGCACTGCAGCTCAGGTCCAGGTTCTGGTCCTTGTTGCGCAGTTGGACGAGAACAGGCACCACGAACTGTAGCGAAGTCGGAATGAGACGATTCCACCTCGCTTGCGAAGAAGACTTGCAGACCTTTCCGGAGATGTATGGTGTACCTCCAGAGGACGTCGGACGACTCCGGAGCAGCCTCTGCAAGTTGAGCTCCAACTGCTGCCAGCGAATTGAGATGGATAGGGTGGTGAAAGGTGAAGGGAGACGGAGTAGATGGGGTGGGAAATGGGGTGGATGGGTGTGGAGATGGCACCTGAGTATGTGGGGGTCTGTTAGGGGGTGATAAAAGGTGTGGGAGGGACAGAAAGGGGGTTGGGAGGTGGTCTAGCAAGTGGAGGAAGGGGGAGCTGCGAATTTGGGTTGGGAATGAGAGAGGGATGAGAGATCTCTCCTTTGGTTTGAATGTGTGGTTAATGGAGGGTTTAATTCTGGTCTAGGGAATGGGAAGGGGTGTCTTGGGGATGTGAATGGGTGCTTGGGAGATGGGATTCTCCCTTGGGAAAATGAAAGGTTGTATGGGGAAGGGGAAAGGTTGCTTGGGAGGAGGGAGAGGTGCCTAGGAGAAGGGGATTCCACCTAGGGGTTGGAGGGGGATTAAATGAGAGGTATGGGGAAGGGGGAGGGGTCTTAATTAGAGGTGAATAGGGAGGAGAGAGAGTGAATTTCGAAATTTGAAGAGAGGAGGAGAGAGAATGGGGTTCACCCCCTTTAGAGAGAGAGAGAGAGAAATAGAGCTAGAGAGAGAGGGAGAGAGATGCACAAATGCTTTGGCAAACTTTTATCAATACTTCATTAGCTCCAAATGGGGGGGATTGGGTCCTATTTATAGGAAACCCACAATTTAACAAAAGACCCTGAGTTTTTGACTAATGACAATAAACCAAGGGGGAAGGGGGGTGCCTATGGGCCTAGCCCGCTTAATTGGGCCCAACTGACTAATTAACCACTCTAATGACAATTAACCTAGGTAGATGACTCTTTAACCTAGGTACTTGACTCAATAAAAGGGAAATTACATAATCTATGACTCAATAAAATATAAAAATTACAAGTCATGATTAAGAAAAATGCCGCGAACATGATGACGCATAGCCGGCAAGCAACGGGACCCTCGAAAGAATGAGGAGTGGTAGGAGATGTCCTCATCATACCCCCAAGGTGCGGAGAACTCGACTCCGTCGAGTATGGGTCCACCGGGGTAGCGGTCCTCCAAAGTAGCTCTAGGCGAACCACGACCTCCAGACTCAACCCTGTGTCTGCGACCAGGGGACGGTCCTTCATCCTCTCAAGGTGGCTCAGGCGCACCCTCTTGCTAGCGATGGAACCCTGCTTGCCTAGTATTGCCTCCGTGTGCACGCGTCGGGCTCTCAAGGCTATTTTGTGGGAGCTCTCCGGGGTGTCCCTCTCAAAGGAAGGTATAGGCTCAAAGCACTCACTAGGATCCACCGCGGTGCCCATATAGGGTGCCAGGTCAGCCATGTGAGAAGTGGAGAATATCCCATAACCCATTGGTAAATTCAATCTATAAGCTGTGTTGCCAAAGTCACTAGGAACAGGAAAAGGTCCAAGTCCTCGTGCCCTTGAATGGGAGTTGACCCTAAGGTAGAGCCACTCCGATGCCATCATCCCCAGATTGCCTACTTGGAATTCCAAGTGGCGCTTGCGAGCTCTTGTCCGCTCTTTGTGAACCTCACCGCTCGTCAAGAATTGCTTGCGTGTATGCTCATGCCATGTATCATAATGCGGTGAGTGGGTGTGAAAGAGGATAGCATGCAAAGGTGGACCGGGGCAACCGTAAATTGACCTATCATTCTGTGATGCCATGTGGACCCTGATGAACTTGGGTGGACCGGGGCAGCCACAAGTGGCCCTATCATGCATGGGCTGCAAAACAATGGTTGGAGGGCCATGGTATCTGTAGGGAAACCTATCACTCAAAGTGGTGATGAATGCCGGGGGACCCGGACACCCGTAGAGGCTCCTAACATGTATATGATCAATGATGAATGATGGAGGACCAGCACATCCAAATATGAGCCAGTCCTGCATTGGGCCTAAAGTGTGTGTGACATGTATGAGATGACTGGGCTTACTAGCCCTACCAAGTGATGCAAAATGTAGTGGCACATGCATTCCCATCAAAATGGCTCCTTCTATGTGTATGGCTTGGTGTGAGAGTTTCCACTCATAGGGGTCAAAGGGGTCTAGGAAAATGGAGTGGGCTTGGTCCAATAAGGTTGGATGGGGTAGGGACAGGTTGGTGGTGAGTAAGGTGGGTGGGTATAGGAAGGGATCGAAGGGGTCATGGTAAGGGTCACCTAAGGAGAGGAACCCTAGGTCCTTTTGATCCTCACAACCCCTTGATGGTGGATTCTCCTCCTCTAGTAAAGTGATCGGGCCAAAGTTTTTGGTGGGATGGTCGGCCATGAATGGAGGACTAGATGTTCTACCCGAGACAAGCAACTCTAGTTTGTGAATAGCATCGGGCTCGTCGGGTGTAGGGAGGAGTAACAGAAGGTCACTAGTGTAGCAACCCACAGTGTAAATGGAGGAGATGGATCTGACACATAGGTGTAGGAGGTCAAGGCTCCTAGGTCGGTCGGTTATTGTAGACATCATGTCAGTTAGCTCCATTTGCCAAACTATACCCTTAAGAAGATCCCCTAATGTTTCCACTTGATAGGATGATTGGATTGTGGTGTGATAGGTGGATAAGGGTACTATGGGAAGGTTTTGTTCCATAGGAGGGCAAACATGGGCCATGAGATCTCTAAATGGGTTCTCCTTTAGCCAACGTAACAGGGGTTCTCCTAAGATGAGCTCGGCCCCTACTAGGGAGGGTGGTGTAAGGTGAAGACCACTATGTGAAGTGTCTTCTTCTTCCTGGACATGGGTGATCTCCATGGCGGGGGTTGGGTCAGGAGTGTTCACCATCATGGGGTCGGGTATAGGTTTTTCTACCAAGGAGGTGAGCGGGTCCACTGAGGGCGAGATGAAAACGGTTGGTGTATGGTGTACCCAGGGTGGTGAGTGAGGCCGGACTTGGGTTGGGGTTGGGAGTGGAAGTAGCGGGGGGCTAGGTTTGGGTAGGATAGGAGTTGGAAGTGGAAGGTGGGTTGGGTGAGTAACTTTGGATTGGGGAATGGTGGCTGTCACGGGCCTAGGTGGAGGGGTGGACATGGGGTCCACGTGGGTTTGAGTGGTGAGGGTGGAGTGAGCCATGATGCTTCTTCCACCTGGGAGGGGAACTTCTCGGCCTAACCCATGACACTGTGATTCATATTCCTCTTCCCAATCTAGTGGAGCCTCATAGTCTTCGGTCACCTCCTTAAGTTCCTTTTGGAAAGGGGTGGAAGGAGGATTTTTGGAAGTTTGTGGGGTGTGGGTTTGATGGAGAATTTTAGGTTGGGTGGTGGAGAAAGGAGGAGTGAGAGTGCTCCTCGGGTTATGGTTCTCAAGGTAGGAGTGGGAAGGTTGGGGAGTGAAGATTTTCCTAATCTCAATCCTTATCTCTTCCAACAAATCTAGGGGTCCTTTGGGTGGTGGGGTTTGGGTCCTAATAGAGGTTTTGGGTTGACGGGGAGGGAAAGGGGGAGTGGGAGTGCTCATTGGGCTATGGGTGCTTGAGTTGGAAGAGTGGGAAGGTTTTGGAATGAGGATCTTCCTAAGTTCTACCTTCATCTCTTCCCATGAGTGAATGGGCTCTTGTCTCTCAATCCCCCTTCGAATCTCAAGCTTTCTCCATTCTGTCTCGCCGAAGGGACCAAGGGTCGTCTTGGCGATGCGCACTTTTCTTTCCTCGGTCATGTAGTAGTGGTGGAAGTATCTATCCATGGAGGTCTCCCATTTCCTATATGTGTGAGGGTTTCGGGACCCATCGAAGCGGGGCAACTCCGGCCCGATAATGAAGTAGTCATCGGGGTGCCTGGTGAGATACATGGTTTGGATGCTCGGATGACCTCAATGCAATGTGCCCTAGGACAAGACTTAGTAGAGACAAGTCTAGAACTTGCTCTGATACCAACTGATGTGACACAAACCCCTTGGGGGTGGCAGCCACTTGACCAATGCACCTTGGACCTAGATTTGCAAGCAATCGAACCGATCGGTGAATCGAATTACATTTCTGATGGCATCCTTTTGTAGAGGCACGCAAAATAAAGAACAAATCACAAGAAGTGCAACAAGTATCAAAGACTGTCTCATTCCACTATAACATGTCAAAAGAGTACAAAATGAGAGTGGATACAGCGATCTCTCTAGCTCTCCCCTCGACCCTCCTGGTCTCCCCCTCTACGAGAGCTCTCAGCCTCCTCCTGTCCTCCCCGGGAAGACCTAGGAGGAGCCATCTGCACCCGGGAACCTGAAACCATGTCGCCATGTGCTCCCCTCTCAGCATCTTCCCTCCTCTGGTGCTCAGAGGAGGTAACTAAGTAATCAGTGCTCGAGTAGGCTCGGGAGTATCCCTCGCGCTGGGCCCGCTCACGCCCTCGCCGATAACGATCCTCCGCATCCTTCGCACGCTGCTCGGCCATTCCCAATCTAGTGATCAACTGCACTCTTTCCAGCTCATGCTCCACTCTCTCTCTGTCTCGCTCCTCCCTCTCCCTCTGCCGCTCGCTCCTCTCCATGCCAAGAAGGGTGCGCAGCTCTACCACATCTCGGGGAAGCTCCTCCGCATCGCGCCGCCTCAGCTCTGCTTCCGCCACACGTAGCTCCTGCTCCTGCATTCGAAATCTTGGTCAATAACTGATAATAATAATTTTCAAGACCAAGATTAAAAGAACAGATTGCTTACTCTCTCCTGAAGGGAGGCCTCGGCTGCCTCTGCCCGAGCCACCGCACTAGCGAGTTGGCTCTCTAGCTCGGTATGGTCGCAGACAGGCTGAGTAGAGGATGAAGCGTCGTGCGAGGATCGGACTGCCTCCAGCTCCTCGCGCTGAAAAGAAAGCATTGCCATTAATTGAAATTCAAATCCGAATCATTCTAAATTACAAGTTCTTACCAACTCATCAACGGTATGCTGGAGATCCTCACGCTGCCGGATTGTGGAGTCGAGGAGTCCCTGTACCATGGCCAGTCTCCCCTCTGTGTCAAACTGCAATAACACATGTTGGTCACATATTGAATAACCAGGTTTTATAAATGGAAGTGCAAGTAAATTAAAAGCATACCTGTCCGCGAGCGCTCTGGTAGACTCGACTGCCGTATGCCTGGGAGTAGGCCTAGAGATAGGCATCATCTGAATCCGCTCCCGCAGGGACTGCTCGGCCGTGCCTCTTCCAATCTGCCAACTGCTCTCGAGCTCGCTGCCGCCAGTCATCTGTCCCCTGGAGGCCTCGAAAACGTCACCCCGGTCGTGGGTCCGTCGCCTGGGTCGGGAACTCTACTACCACCTGGTGGAGCCCTAGTGTCCTCATGATCAGTCTATGATATAGGGGCTCGACCAGGTTGAGGTCATGTAACCAGATCACTCTCCCAAAGTATGGGATGGCCGCCTCCACCCAGGGCATCACTTCGGCATCCCTCTGATAGGGAGTCCAGACCACCTGCAGAATTCCATTTGTCATCGCCTTTGATCTTATATAAATAATTCAATTTCACAATTAAATCTTACCTCTATATGGGGCATCATGTCTAGCGTCTCCTGAATATGGGTGACCTGGTCCTTCAGAGATCGGCCATCTCGTATAGGGGTCCATCGTCTGGCCAAGGGCAGTAGATCTCCCCGATCCTCCCAAGCGCGCTTGAGGGTAGGAAGATATAGATAACTCCAAACCTGAAATGAAGCTCATGTGATCAATATAAGAGGAAAGTGCATAACTTAATCATTGGAGTTTAAGGTTTAGAGAGATACCTGAAGTAGAGGGTAGAACCCCCCGAGTGAAGACTGGAGTGAAGAAATGCCGAAGCTGTCAAACAAGTGGGCAAGGACTGTCGCACCCCAAGCATACCGTCCGGCTCTGTCCAGATCCTCCAGTAGGGGTAGAAAGCGGCAGCTCACTGCATCACCCTGGGTCGCTAGAAGTAGCTTGCCTATCATCAAGATGAGAAACCTCCTCAGCTCCATGTCTGCCTGTGGGCCTGCCTCAGTCGTGAAACTCTCTCTGGCTCCAGCCTCTAACCTCATCTCATGAGCCGTCAAGGTCTCCCCCACCTCCCTCTGTGTTTGGAATAGGCCGAGACTCTCCTGCAAGACGATCCTCGACACTAGCGAGGTCTGGCCAGTCCCCTCCAGCTCCAAGCCTAGCAGTCTACGCGCCATCTCCCGATAGTCGGGGTAAGTGTAGCCCGTCACTGCCGATCCATGCACCCGCAGGCCAGTGATGCAGGTGACATCCTCTAGAGTCGGGATCATATGACCCCAGGGGAAGAGAAAAGCCTTGCATCCCGTATCCCATCTGGCTTTCAGGGCCCTTATCAATCCCACATCAACTCTCAGCACCTCGATCTCTAGGAACTCCCCGAAGCCCATTCGGCGGAGGCGGGCCCGTTGAAACTCCGGTAGTGCGGAGTAGGCGGCCCGAACCAATGTCCATGAAATCCGGGCACGGACTGCACCCTCCACACCCTGCACACAACATAAAAGCAAGAAGGCATCAATTTGTGTTCATCAAACAAAAGAAAAAAATCAGAAACTAAAAAAACTGGCATGCTATTCTTTGTCGCGCTATATCGACATAGCGCATTCTTCAAGAACACGATATGAAGATATAGCGCGTTCATCTTCCGCAGGTAGGGGACGACCCATCATTCCCCAATTTCAATCCATGGGCATTCTGCCCTACATTTTGATTTAAGAGGGCATCCCCCCTTCCATTTTTATCACATCTGAAAGAAAAAACATGAAAAAATCAAAAGAAAACAAGATTAGGGCGGTTTTCTTACCACTCTGCGTTTTCGGGCCGCCACGCCGCCAGTGGGCTCCGCCGCTATTTCCTCGGCCGCCGGGGCACCTTCAACCTCTTCGGTTTCATCGGGGGGGACCTCCATTTCGTCCCCTTCGAGCCGGGCCGAGACGGTCGCCTCCGAGTCGGCATTCTCTTCCACGGGAGGGGGCGTTCGCTCCTCCTCTGTGTGTGATCTTGGACGGCCGCGGACGACGCGCCGTTTTGAGCGTCGAGGATGTTCACCTTCCATCAGATTAGGGCAGTGGGGTGTTGGGTTGGTGAGAGGGCAAGAGAGGGGGTCGAGAGAGGGAGAATAGGTTTGAATTGAAGAAAAGAGGGGGGGGGGCGGTTTTTGAAAACCTGCGGGTAGATGACGCGCTATGTGTTCATAGCGCGACAATGTCGCGCTATGTGTTCATAGCGCGACAATGTCGCGCTATGTATATATAGCGCGATAATCAAAGTAAAAGAAAAATGAAAATAGAAGGGGGGAGGGAAAGAAAAGGAAATACCATGTTGAGAATGTGATGTGACACAAACCCCTTGGGGGTGGCAGCCACTTGACCAATGCACCTTGGACCTAGATTTGCAAGCAATCGAACCGATCGGTGAACCCACTCAAGCGGACTCACCCATGTAGCGCACACTCGTGCCCGTAGGCAACTCGACGATGGTGGAGAGGGTCCGGGATGGGACCTCGCTGTTCCAGGGTTTGGCTCGCTTGAGATTGAACCCCTAAAGGCCTGGGATGCCCCAATTCTGTGGGCGGCCAGCACGCCAAGGGCGTGGGATGTAGTGGCTCTCTCACAACTCGCTCCGCGGTGGCACTCAAATTGATGATATTTCGAGATCGGGCACTCACTCACCGACCGACGGCATTAAGAAGCAATACTAGTTAAGCAAGAAGTGCTGACCAAGAGGAGTGCAACCAGGAGCTCACCTGATCGGCATGAAGACGCCGATCCCGGCCGGAGATGAGGGCGAGCGGGGAAGTGTGGGTTCCCCGCACACTGCGCCGATGAAGCTTGATCCATGTTTAAATTATACAACCACTACGCCTCACATAGGAGGGTGGACTTGGGGTGGGGATTTCAGTAGTACAATGCAAACACTGCCTCCACGCGGGGAGGGGCGTTAAGCCAGCCAGGCGGGGAGGGGAGATTCGCTCGAATCGCGCCGACGGATCACCCGACCGAATCTGCCCGTGTCTTGAGCAGTAGGATAAGGGATCGATATAGCAGCCTCTGTGCGCTCCTCCGGACTCAGAACTTGACGAGACTGGCGCTGGAACGACGCTGACAGACCCAGGTACGCCTGTGAATTTTTGTGGGTGCTTCCTGCGTCGCCTCTGGTCAGAGTGGACCCCGGAACAGGTGCTCAGAGTTCAGGTTCAGGCTGGCCCAGATTGTTGCAGCTGCTTGTAGAAGGTACCACGATCACTCCCGAAGTCTGAATGAGGCGAGACCAAGTCAAGGACGTCCGTGGATGAGTATTCTTCGAGCAGAAACTGAGAACAGCACCAGAGGATGTTGGGGTGGTGAGAGGAATCCTTTGAGTGGGGCAGTGTCGGGGCAGGACCCAAATGGACTGTCTGCGCACCCGCGGGAGAAAAATTGGAAAGAACACTTCCTGATGCCGAACGGGATGCCGCTTGTTGGTGGTGGTGGATGACTCGTGGATGAAGCTCTCGGCCAAGGGGTGCCTCCAGAAGTTGAAGGATGTGACCGTGGGAGCTTATGCACTGCAGCTCAGGTACAGGTTCTGGTCCTTGTTGCGCAGTTGGACGAGAACAAGCACCACGAACTGTAGCGAAGTCGGAATGAGACGATTCCACCTCGCTTGCGAAGAAGACTTGCAGACCTTTCCAGAGATGTATGGTGTACCTCCAGAGGACGTCGGACGACTCCGGAGCAGCCTCTGCAAGTTGAGCTCCAACTGCTGCCTGCGAATTGAGATGGATAGGGTGGTGAAAGGTGAAGGGAGACGGAGTAGATGGGGTGGGAAATGGGGTGGATGGGTGTGGAGATGGCACCTGAGTATGTGGGGGTCTGTTAGGGGGTGATACAAGGTGTGGGAGAGACAGAAAGGGGGTTGGGAGGTGGTCTAGCAAGTGGAGGAAGGGGGAGCTGCGAATTTGGGTTGGGAATGAGAGAGGGAGGAGAGATCTCTCCCTTTGGTTTGAATGTGTGGTTAATGGAGGGTTTAATTCTGGTCTAGGGAATGGGAAGGGGTGTCTTGGGGATGTGAATGGGTGCTTGGGAGATGGGATTCTCCCTTGGGAAAATGAAAGGTTGTATGGGGAAGGGGAAAGGTTGCTTGGGAGGAGGGAGAGGTGCCTAGGAGAAGGGGATTCCACCTAGGGGTTGGAGGGGGATTAAATGAGAGGTATGGGGAAGGGGGAGGGGTCTTAATTAGAGGTGAATAGGGAGGAGAGAGAGTGAATTTCGAAATTTGGATAGAGGAGGAGAGAGAATGGGGTTCACCCCCTTTAGAGAGAGAGAGAGAGAGAAATAGAGCTAGAGAGAGAGGGAGAGAGATGCACAAATGCTTTGGCAAACTTTTATCAATACTTCATTAGCTCCAAATGGGGGGGATTGGGTCCTATTTATAGGAAACCCACAATTTAACAAAAGACCCTGAGTTTTTGACTAATGACAATAAACCAAGGGGGAAGGGGGGTGCCTATGGGCCTAGCCCGCTTAATTGGGCCCAACTGACTCATTAACCACTCTAATGACAATTAACCTAGGTAGATGACTCTTTAACCTAGGTACTTGACTCAATAAAAGGGAAATTACATAATCTATGACTCAATAAAATATAAAAATTACAAGTCATGATTAAGAAAAATGCCGCGAACATGATGACGCATAGCCGGCAAGCAACGGGACCCTCGAAAGAATGAGGAGTGGTAGGAGATGTCCTCATCATACCCCCAAGGTGCGGAGAACTCGACTCCGTCGAGTATGAGTCCACCGGGGTAGCGGTCCTCCAAAGTAGCTCTAGGCGAACCACGACCTCCAGACTCAACCCTGTGTCTGCGACCAGGGGACGGTCCTTCATCCTCTCAAGGTGGCTCAGGCGCACCCTCTTGCTGGCGATGGAACCCTGCTTGCCTAGTATTGCCTCTGTGTGCACGCGTCGGGCTCTCAAGGCTATTTTGTGGGAGCTCTCCGGGGTGTCCCTCTCAAAGGAAGGTATAGGCTCAAAGCACTCACTAGGATCCACCGCGGTGCCCATATAGGGTGCCAGGTCAGCCATGTGAGAAGTGGGGAATATCCCATAACCCATTGGTAAATTCAATCTATAAGCTGTGTTGCCAAAGTCACTAGGAACAGGAAAAGGTCCAAGTCCTCGTGCCCTTGAATGGGAGTTGACCCTAAGGTAGAGCCACTCCGATGCCATCATCCCCAGATTGCCTACTTGGAATTCCAAGTGGCGCTTGCGAGCTCTTGTCCGCTCTTTGTGAACCTCACCGCTCGTCAAGAATTGCTTGCGTGTATGCTCATGCCATGTATCATAATGCGGTGAGTGGGTGTGAAAGAGGATAGCATGCAAAGGTGGACCGGGGCAACCGTAAATTGACCTATCATTCTGTGATGCCATGTGGACCCTGATGAACTTGGGTGGACCGGGGCAGCCACAAGTGGCCCTATCATGCATGGGCTGCATAACAATGGTTGGAGGGCCATGGTATCTGTAGGGAAACCTATCACTCAAAGTGGTGATGAATGCCAGGGGACCCGGACACCCGTAGAGGCTCCTAACATGTATATGATCAATGATGAATGATGGAGGACCAGCACATCCAAATATGAGCCAGTCCTGCATTGGGCCTAAAGTGTGTGTGACATGTATGAGATGACTGGGCTTACTAGCCCTACCAAATGATGCAAAATGTAGTGGCACATGCATTCCCATCAAAATGGCTCCTTCTATGTGTATGGCTTGGTGTGAGAGTTTCCACTCATAGGGGTCAAAGGGGTCTAGGAAAATGGAGTGGGCTTGGTCCAATAAGGTTGGATGAGGTAGGGACAGGTTGGTGGTGAGTAAGGTGGGTGGGTATAGGAAGGGATCGAAGGGGTCATGGTAAGGGTCACCTAAGAAGAGGAACCCTAGGTCCTTTTGATCCTCACAACCCCTTGATGGTGGATTCTCCTCCTCTAGTAAAGTGATCGGGCCAAAGTTTTTGGTGGGATGGTCGGCCATGAATGGAGGACTAGATGTTCTACCCGAGACAAGCAACTCTAGTTTGTGAATAGCATCGGGCTCGTCGGGTGTAGGGAGGAGTAACAGAAGGTCACTAGTGTAGCAACCCACAGTGTAAATGGAGGAGATGGATCGACACATAGGTGTAGGAGGTCAAGGCTCCTAGGTCGGTCGGTTATTGTAGACATCATGCCAGTTAGCTCCATTTGCCAAACTATACCCTTAAGAAGATCCCCTAATGTTTCCACTTGATAGGATGATTGGATTGTGGTGTGATAGGTGGATAAGGGTACTATGGGAAGGTTTTGTTCCATAGGAGGGCAAACATGGGCCATGAGATCTCTAAATGGGTTCTCCTTTAGCCAACGTAACAGGGGTTCTCCTAAGATGAGCTCGGCCCCTACTAGGGAGGGTGGTGTAAGGTGAAGACCACTATGTGAAGTGTCTTCTTCTTCCTGGACATGGGTGATCTCCATGGCGGGGGTTGGGTCAGGAGTGTTCACCATCATGGGGTCGGGTATGGGTTTTTCTACCAAGGAGGTGAGCGGGTCCACTGAGGGCGAGATGAAAACGGTTGGTGTATGGTGTACCCAGGGTGGTGAGTGAGGCCGGACTTGGGTTGGGGTTGGGAGTGGAAGTAGCGGGGGGCTAGGTTTGGGTAGGATAGGAGTTGGAAGTGGAAGGTGGGTTGGGTGAGTAACTTTGGATTGGGGAATGGTGGCTGTCACGGGCCTAGGTGGAGGGGTGGACATGGGGTCCACGTGGGTTTGAGTGGTGAGGGTGGAGTGAGCCATGATGCTTCTTCCACCTGGGAGGGGAACTTCTCGGCCTAACCCATGACACTGTGATTCATATTCCTCTTCCCAATCTAGTGGAGCCTCATAGTCTTCGGTCACCTCCTTAAGTTCCTTTTGGAAAGGGGTGGAAGGAGGATTTTTGGAAGTTTGTGGGGTGTGGGTTTGATGGAGAATTTTAGGTTGGGTGGTGGAGAAACGAGGAGTGGGAGTGCTCCTCGGGTTATGGTTCTCAAGGTAGGAGTGGGAAGGTTGGGGAGTGAAGATTTTCCTAATCTCAATCCTTATCTCTTCCAACAAATCTAGGGGTCCTTTGGGTGGTGGGGTTTGGGTCCTAATAGAGGTTTTGGCTTGACGGGGAGGGACAGGGGGAGTGGGAGTGCTCATTGGGCTATGGGTGCTTGAGTTGGAAGAGTGGGAAGGTTTTGGAATGAGGATCTTCCTAAGTTCTACCTTCATCTCTTCCCATGAGTGAATGGGCTCTTGTCTCTCAATCCCCCTTCGAATCTCAAGCTTTCTCCATTCTGTCTCGCCGAAGGGACCAAGGGTCGTCTTGGCGATGCGCACTTTTCTTTCCTTGGTCATGTAGTAGTGGTGGAAGTATCTATCCATGGAGGTCTCCCATTTCCTATATGTGTGAGGGTTTCGGGACCCATCGAAGCGGGGCAACTCCGGCCCGATAATGAAGTAGTCATCGGGGTGCCTGGTGAGATACATGGTTTGGATGCTCGGATGACCTCAATGCAATGTGCCATAGGACAAGACTTAGTAGAGACAAGTCTAGAACTTGCTCTGATACCAACTGATGTGACACAAACCCCTTGGGGGTGGCAGCCACTTGACCAATGCACCTTGGACCTAGATTTGCAAGCAATCGAACCGATCGGTGAACCCACTCAAGCGGACTCACCCATGTAGCGCACACTCGTGCCCGTAGGCAACTCGACGATGGTGGAGAGGGTCCGGGATGGGACCTCACTGTTCCAGGGTTTGGCTCGCTTGAGATTGAACCCCTAAAGGCCTGGGATGCCCCACTTCTGTGGGCGGCCAGCACGCCAAGGGCGTGGGATGTAGTGGCTCTCTCACAACTCGCTCCGCGGTGGCACTCAAATTGATGATATTTTGAGATCGGGCAATCACTCACCGACCGACGGCATTAAGAAGTAATACTAGTTAAGCAAGAAGTGCTGACCAAGAGGAGTGCAACCAGGAGCTCACCTGATCGGCATGAAGACGCCGATCCCGGCCGGAGACGAGGGCGAGCGGGGAAGTGTGGGTTCCCCGCACACTGCGCCGATGAAGCTTGATCCCTGTTTAAATTATACAACCACTACGCCTCACACAGGAGGGTGGACTTGGGGTGGGGATTTCAGTAGTACAATGCAAACACTGCCTCCATGCAGGGAGGGGCATTAAGCTAGCCAGGCGGGGAGGGGAGATTCGCTCGAATCGCGCCGACGGATCACCCGACCGAATCTGCCCGTGTCTTGAGCAGCAGGATAGGGGATCGGTGTAGCAGCCTCTGTGCGCTCCTCCGGACTCAGAAATTGACAAGTCTGGCGCTGGAACGACGCTGACAGACCCAGGTACGCCTGTGAATTTTTGTGGGCGGTTCCCGCGTCGCCTCTGGTCAGAGTGGACCCCGGAACAGGTGCTCAGAGTTCAGGTTCAGGCTGGCCCAGATTGTTGCAGCTGCTTGTAGAAGGTACCACGATCACTCCCGAAGTCTGAATGAGGCGAGACCAAGTCAAGGACGTCCGTGGATGAGTATTCTTCGAGCAGAAACCAAGAACAGCACCAGAGGATGTCGGGGTGGTGAGGAGGAATCCGTTGAGTGGGGCAGTGTCGGGGCAAGACCAAAATGGACTGTCTGTGCACCCGCGGGAGAAAAATTGGAAAGAACACTTCCTGATGCCGAACGGGATGCCGCTTGTTGGTGGTGGTGGATGACTCATGGATGCAGCTATCGGCAAAGTGGCGCCTCCAGAAGTTGAAGGATGTGGCCGTGGGAGCTTCTGCACTGCAGCTCAGGTCCAGGTTCTGGTCCTTGTTGCGCAATTGGACGAGAACAGGCACCACGAACTGTAGCGAAGTCGGAATGAGACGATTCCACCTCGCTTGGGAAGAAGACTTGCAGACCTTTCCGGCAATGTATGGTGTACCTGCAGAGGATGTCGGACGACTCTGGAGCAGCCTCTGCAAGTTGAGCTCCAACTGCTGCCTGCGAATTGAGATGGATAGGGTGGTGAAAGGTGATGGGAGACGGAGTAGATGGGGTGGGAAATGGGGTGGATGGGTGTAGGGATGGCACCTGACTATGTGGGGGTCTGTTAGGGGGTGATACAAGGTGTGGGAGGGGCAGAAAGGGGGCTAGGAGGTGGTCTAGCAAGTGGAGGAAGGGGGAGCTGCGAATTTGGGTTGGGAATGAGAGAGGGAGGAGAGATCTCTCCTTTGGTTTGAATGTGTGGTTAATGGAGGGTTTAATTCTGGTCTAGGGAATGGGAAGGGATGTCTTGGGGATGTGAATGGGTGCTTGGGAGATGGGATTCTCCCTTGGGAAAATGAAAGGTTGTATGGGGAAGAGGAAAGGTTGCTTGGGAGGAGGGAGAGGTGCCTAGGAGAAGGGGATTCCACCTAGGGGTTGGAGGGGGATTAAATGAGAGGTATGGGGAAGGGGGAGGGGTCTTAATTAGAGGTGAATAGGGAGGAGAGAGAGTGAATTTCGAAATTTGGAGAGAGGAGGAGAGAGAATGTGGTTCGCCCCCTTTAGTGAGAGAGAGAGAGAGAAATAGAGCTAGAGAGAGAGGGAGAGAGATGCACAAATACTTTGGCAAACTTTTATCAATACTTCATTAGCTCCAAATGGGGGGGGATTGGGTCCTATTTATAGGAAACCCACAATTTAACAAAAGACCCTGAGTTTTTGACTAATGACAATAAACCAAGGGGGAAGGGGGGTGCCTATGGGCCTAGCCCGCTTAATTGGGCCCAACTGACTCATTAACCACTCTAATGACAATTAACCTAGGTAGATGACTCTTTAACCTAGGTACTTGACTCAATAAAAGAGAAATTACATAATCTATGACTCAAGAAAATATAAAAATTACAAGTCATGATTAAGAAAAATGCAGCGAGCATGATGACACATAGCCGGCAAGCAACGGGACCCTCGAAAGAATGAGGAGTGGAAGGAGATGTCCTCATCAGAATGCCATGAGAAACTTGTGTTCTTTTGCTTATGCATACCGCTCTACTTTCTCCTAACAATTGTGTCTCCAGGAAAAGAAGAAACAGTAGCACGCCATCAGGTAAGTATTTCCTTATCCCTTCCTTTATTGCATTACTATATGATATTTACATTATTATATTATCTCAAGGACCGACTGGTTTTCTGTATGTTTCGGGATTTGAGTTCCCCTCTATCAAAAACAGTGATGATCTAGAAACATGCAGTTAATCGTTGGATAGGCCGTTAGGTCAAACAAATTTGGGGACGATGGACTTCATCTCGCACGACGTGGTTGCGGATAACTCTTGACCCGGGTCTATTTGATTTAACAATATTATCCTTGAGTATCTTATATTTTATTCTTTCTTGGCATTTATTTTAATAATTTCCTTTATTTTAGCCCTGCACGCATCATGTCATTTTTACATCCATGAATGTCCAGTTTTCTTCTCAATTAAGAATCAATTCCATTCCGAATTTGAAAGATTGCTCCTAGTTGAGCACTGGATCTCGTTGGTCATCGTGACCTTTGCCTGGAATTTGCTTATCCTCTTTCGATCCAATCCAGCTTATCCTCCTTCTTTTGATCCACTCATTAGCTGTGAACCGCACGATGGGGTCGATGGATCCGCCGGGCTCGCATCTATTCCACTAATTGAGTGAAATCCGTAGTTGCTATGCGCTGCGGATGCCTCTTTTGTGCAAGAGGTTGATCAGCTCCATTTTCTTTGTTCCGTGCCTATCATTCTAGGCAGGAGTCACCGATGCTAGCTTGACCTTGCGGTTAGCTCAGAGTTTTCTGGATTATTCCTATCATCTGTCGGTTGTGATGGGTGTCTCTTTTTCCTTGATATCCACTTATCAGTCCGCTCCACTGCGTTTCCACTTTGTCTCCTCGTCACTACCACTCTGTGTCGTCTCCGTTTTACCTCTGTTTCACCTCCGTTTCGCTCCCCTGCAAAGCGGATATCAAGGAGGGGCATATGTAGATACCCAATTTTGGCCGATAAATTGAGCATTTTCTTTGTTCTCCTAGTTAATGCCCCAAATTGATCCTTAGTTGGTTGATTTTCTGGGATTTCTCCCCATTCTTGGCCCAACATTTCAATTCCATACCTTGGAACTCGTCTCGAGTTTGGCATCCCCGCGCTATCGCTCTTATCGCTTTCTTGTTCATAGCGCGTTGTGGATCTAATTGGAGTTATCATTTGAACAGTTGTTATTTTCTTGACATCTGATCATTATAGCATCCACTTTGGATGTTATTCTCACTTAACATTTGATTAACTGGCTGCCCAAAGGATATTTCTCTTTTTTTAAATCATTTCATGGGCCTTTAATTATCGCGCTATATCGTCATAGCGCGTTCTTCATGAACGCGCTATGGACGTATAGCGCGTTATCAGGTAGAACCCAGTCCGACCCGGACTCCCTTCTTTCGACTCAGAGTCCTTATTTGGTAAGTTTCCAATCGTTTTCCTTCCAAAGGAAGGTTCCAAACCCTAATAGGAGTCTTTCCCCCTCATTAATCGACAGGATTACCTCAATTTGAGCCGTCAAATCATCGGATTGATTTGAACTCCGACCTAGGGTTGCTTCTTGATCTTTCTCCTATAAATTGCACCCTTTGGTCGTCGTTTCAGGGGATGCCACTCGAGATGTTGATGAGGAGGAGGAAGTTCTTCGTGCCAAGCCAATAAATCCTCGCTCCTCGCACATCCAAGGGAGTATTTAGGGGCTCTTTTCGTGTCATTCCTCTTTCTTCTTTTTCTTTCCCCAATTTATGAATTTCAATCTTTGCATAGCATTGTATGTTGATTTCAAAACACTCCTTTTACGAAATACATGCATACACACACACCACACCTATCTTTTGCCCTTCTATAGGGGTTTAAAAACCACCAAACCCCCAGGTAATCGAGCCCCCCGTTTGTATGCTTTTGATTAAGAATAGGGGTAGATTCTACTAAAATCTCGATCTAATGGGCCTTTTGTTTGTTGTTTATGATTGTTTGCAGGCACTAGAAGATTAATACGTGGAGCCCTTGCACCTTGGCCGGCCTTGGAGCAAGGAAGGAACGAATCCAAAAAGCCTGCTTCCTGTCTGATATCGCGCTATATGTTCCTAGCGCGACCTGAAGAACGCGCTAGGACGATATAGCGCGTTCATATCCCGGCCTACAGTTGCCCCCTCATGAATTTCTGAGGTATGTAACATGCCCCCATCTTAATATTTTTATTATTTGGCATGTTTCTGGCCTCAGTGGCGATCACGGATCTTATTAATGCATGTTTCACCCCCCCCCCTCTTTTATCATCGACTTTAGCACTTTTATCTTGCTAAATACAAAATCATCAATTGTGGGGGGTGTTCTAAATTCATAATCTACAACTGGCATGCCCTCGCACTAATAAATCGAACAAATGAACAAAAGGATGAATAAACTAATAAAAAACGAGCAATGTCCCGAAAGTGCGTCCACAGGACCGCTGCATGCTCTTGGCACTTCTGGCATGACTTAGAATATTTGCAACAGTCATTAAACATTGTTGGCCAATAATAGCCCATCTTTTTGATTTCAATCTTCGTCTTTGGCCCGGCCTGGTGTGCTCCGGCCAACCCAGCATGAACTTCTCTCATGACTCTCCAAGCCTCCTCCATGGACAAACATCAGAGCAATATTTTCTTTCTGGCATCTACCACAATTCGAAATAAAATTCCATTTTTGACTTCATAGGTGATGTGAAACGAGATTGGGAGGGGGTGGCCTTCTTCAACCTTCAGATCATTGTCGCGCTATAGGTTCCTAGCGCCTTCATGAAGATCGCGCTAGGACGATATGGTGCCTTCTCAGACAGCAGCCGGACGATGAAGTTGGACTTAGGGGCGCTCGTGGATGACTTCGGGGGAGTGATTCACAAGGGGAGGGCACATAGGAGGGTGGATATGACACGGGGGGGGGGGGGGATTTTAAACAAAACATGGGGGCCCTAAACATCGATTAAACTAACCTATTGCTAGCTAGGATAACTTGGTGAAGGTGGGAGCGGGGGTGGGCGACGAGGGAGAAAGGGGCATGGCAGGGCGAGCTAGGATTAGTAGGGTGTTGGCTGGGGCATCACACCCGATCCCATCGCAGGACCGGTGCAACCAAACTCCGTCTTGATCATAGCCACGTCGTTGGCGGTGGTGGAGGACGTCGATCGTCGGTGGAGGAAGAACGGAGCCCGAATGGGGCCTCACACCCGGCCTCTTCTCAAAGCCGATGCACCCGGAGCTTCGAACGGCCTCCGTGAAGGGGAAAAGGGAGGATTAGAAGAAGAACATGGGCATCACACCCGTAGAGGGGAGGAGGGAGGGATTCCAAAGATTGGGGGGGGAAGATAAGAGATATAGCCATGCTATACTCACTCATTTTCTCAAATCAATTCTATTTCATTTTTTAATCAAATGAGATGGAGTACATATATAGGGGGAAGGGGAAGCCTAAACGACACTAAAACATCAATTACAACAGTGGGAAACAGCGAACATTGAAGTCATTGGGAGTTCCAAGTGCTGGGTAGTTGGGGCGTCTGCAGTTGACCGTCTGCCTGATATCACGCTATGGAAACATAGCGCCTTCTTCAGGTCGCGCTACCCAAAGGTAGCGCGTTAATCTTCAGCCCAGCAGCTTCATCGATCAGCTTTGGCGGTAGCTAGCTTGATTTCCATCAAACCCCTTCACTTTGGAAGGTTAGTCCTCGAACCTAGAAGCTCAAGATCCCAGTCTGTGAGAACAGTATGGTTCCCTAAGCTCTGATACCATTTGATGTGAAACGAGATTGGGAGGGGGTGGCCTTCTTCAACCTTCAGATCATTGTCGCGCTATAGGTTCCTAGCGCCTTCATGAAGATCGCGCTAGGACGATATGGCACCTTCTCAGACAGCAGCCGGACGATGAAGTTGGACTTAGGGGCTTTCGTGGATGACTTCGGGGGAGTGATTCACAAGGGGAGGGCACATAGGAGGGTGGATATGACACGGGGGGGGGGGGATTTTAAACAAAATATGGGGGCCCTAAACATCGATTAAACTAACCTATTGCTAGCTAGGATAACTTGGTGAAGGTGGGAGCGGGGGTGGGCGACGAGGGAGAAAGGGGCATGGCAGGGCGAGCTAGGATTAGTAGGGTGTTGGCTGGGGCATCACACCCGATCCCATCGCAGGACCGGTGCAACCAAACTTCGTCTTGATCATAGCCACGTCGTTGGCGGTGGTGGAGGACGTCGATCGTCGGTGGAGGAAGAACGGAGCCCGAATGGGGCCTCACACCCGGCCTCTTCTCAAAGCCGATGCACCCGGAGCTTCGAACGGCCTCCGTGAAGGGGAAAAGGGAGGATTAGAAGAAGAACATGGGTATCGCACCCGTAGAGGGGAGGAGGGAGGGATTCCAAAGATTGGGGGGGGGGAGATAAGAGATATAGCCATGCTATACTCACTCATTTTCTCAAATCAATTCTATTTCATTTTTTAATCAAACGAGATGGAGTACATATATAGGGGGAAGGGGAAGCCTAAACGACACTAAAACATCAATTACAACAGTGGGAAACAGCGAACATTGAAGTCATTGGGAGTTCCAAGTGCTGGGTAGTTGGGGCATCTGCAGTTGACCGTCTGCCTGATATCGCGCTATGGAAACATAGCGCCTTCTTCAGGTCACGCTACCCAAAGGTAGCGCGTTAATCTTCAGCCCAGCAGCTTCATCGATCGGTTTTGGCGGTAGCTAGCTTGATTTCCATCAATAGGAGTCTTTCAGTCGGATCTGTTTGATCTTCTCTTCTCTCTACTTGGGTAGCTACCGGTGTTTAAAGCATTGCATAAGGGCTCTCGCAAGTCGGGTGAGCCAACCCTTTCTGCCATTACTATTTCAGGTTCTTCTTCACCTGGCTCTTCTTCTATCATGCTGGGGACCTATCGTCGGTTTATCACCTGCATGTTGAGTGATTCACCTGCTGGGACTGCCAGTGAACTTGCCAGCTTTGCTAATGCATCAGCCTGCGCATTTTGACCTCGACCGACATTGCTTATTTCAATGAAGTAGAAATGTCCCATAAGCTACTTTGCCTTGGTGTGGTAGGGGAGTAATTTAGGCTTTCGGACGTCAAACTGTCCCTGGATTTGTTTGACAATTAACATTGAATCCCCAAATATCTGCAACATCCAAATCTCCATATGGAGGGCAACCTAAGGTCGATAATTAAAGCTTCATATTCTTCTCCATTGTTCGTGCAGGCTTTATTAATTAAGCAGGAGGTGTACAGCACTTCTCCCACGGGGGATTTAAGGATGACGCCTGCCCCAGCTCTTGTTCTTGTCTGCCCTAACGTGGATGTTTCTGATCTTGAAGCGCCATCGAAGTATAGCTTCCAGGTGGCTTGCTAGACCTAGTCCACTTCCAGAGTTTCATCTTTAGGAAGCTTCGTAATTAATGAGAATTTTCGGGCACTAGGTGTGCTGCAAAGAAATTAGCGATAGCCTGACCCTTGATAGCTTTTTGCGGCATATAAGTGATATCAAATTTCATCAAGATGATCACCCATTTGCCCAATCACCCTTTTAGTACTTGCTAAGAGAGTATGTATTTGACTGGGTCAGCCCTGGATATTAGCTGGACTTCATGCGAGAACATGTAATACCTCATCTTCTTGACTGCAAAGACCAGCGCGAGGCATACCTTTTCAATTGGTGTGTACTTTCCTTCTACCCCGACCAATCTCTGGCTAAGGTAGTAGAGAGCTAGTTCTTTGCCTTCATCATTATTTTGGGCCAGCATTGCCATCAAGGAGTATTCGGTGGTGGCTATGTACAAAATCAGCAATGCCCTTTCACAGGTGCCCCCAGCACTGGTGGGCTCTTCGAATATTCTTTCAACTGGTCGAAAGCTTTTGGACATTCTTTGCCCCAATGGAACGGTGTATCCTTCATCGTTAGCCTATGGAACGGCTGACATCACCCGGACAAGTTGGAGATGAACCTACGTATATAGGCGAGCTGACATTGTAACGATCGCAGCTCTGTCAGGTTTCTAGGAGGAGGCAGCTCCTGAATAACTATTATCTTGGCAAGGTCTATTTCAATTCCCCTATATCTAACGATGAAGTCTAGGAACTTCTCATTGGAGACGCCAAAAGTGCACTTCATCAGGTTCATCTTCAGCTCATACTGTCGCAGCCTTTCAAATATAATTCTGAGGTCACCTAGGTGGTCTTCTCTCTTCTTTGTCTTGACGACTAGATCATCAATATAACATTCGCCTTTATCATATAGCAGCTCGTCTAATATTTTTTTCATCACCCTCTGATAAGTGGTGCCAGCATTCTTGAGGCCGAAAGGCATCCTTTTGTAGTGGAATATCATTTTAGGCGACCAGAAAGCTGTGTGAATTCTTTCATGCTCAGCTATCCAGATTTGATTGTAGACGGACGACCCATCCATGAATGGCAAGGCCTCATGTCCTGTGGTTGCATCGATCATAACTTCGGTGATGGGCATTAGAAAATCATCTTTCAGACAGGCTTTATTCAGATCCCAGAAATCCACACATATTCTGATCTAGCCATTTTTCTTCTTAACAGGCACAATGTTGGCCAGCCAAGTGGTGTACTAATTTTTTGCCACGAAGTCGACATCTATAAGCTTGTCGATCTCCTTACAGATTTGGCTTATCAATTATAGTCTCATTCGCCGAGGTGACTGATTCACCAGCTCGGCTTTGGGGTCGATGGTCAGTATATGCTGGGCAACTACTGGGCTAAGGCCCGGTATTTCTTTATAATTCCAAGCAAAACAATCTCAGAATTCTTGGAGCAGCTTTATGCATTGCCCCCTCTCGTCAGGCATCAAGAGAGCACTGAGAAAAGTCAGTTTGGCATCATCCTCTATGTCGAGGTTTATTTTGACCAATTCATCAACAGTAGCTTGGTCGTCATCCTCTATTTCCGGGAGAGCCGGCTACAAGTCAACGAAGTCTTCGTCATCTTCTTCAGCTTCGAAGACATCATAGGCATATTCTTGTCTTACTTCGCCTAGCGGCGAGACTTCAGCTTCTTCTTCTGAGCCACTTGGCTATTGGCTGTGTTGGGGAAGCAGCCCCAATTGCAGCAATGGAGATTCTGTGCAGCTTGAATGTTGACTTATAGGTGGAATGCCTTCGGTGGCGAAAGGACATTCTTCAGCCTCGAGCTCATGTGAGTCGCCATTGAAAACTATGGCGGCCTCCACGGAGATAAACTCCCAACACCTGCATGAGGCCGCCGCTTCTTGATTATCATGTGCCCGTGGCCGAGACGGGTAAGAGCTCTTCGACTCAATGGATGGCTCCGTCAGTTCGTAGTCCCCTAGGTATTCATCATAAATTTCCCCTAGGGAGTCTTCACTTGATGAAGTGGAGATGGAGAGCATATCGACCTCATAGTAATCTTTTATAGAGAAGCCCAGTCCCAGGTGCTGGGTGATCGGTAGCAACTCTTTGTCCATATTTGGTGGATACCATAGTTCTTTGAACATCTTCTTCTGACTGGAGGACTAGCAGAAGGGGATTTGCTACTTCCTGGCCATATTGACCATGCGGCCAGTTATATGAGGGAGTCCCATAATTGGGACAGGTGGGTCATGCATTTCTTCGGGGAATCTGCAATCATCATTGATCCCCTTTCATTGGCTGCTATTCGGCTGCGTAAAACATAGTGCGCTGGCCTTCAGGGTTAGGGACCTCTAGGGTCTTTAGTACTTCGACTATGTAGCAGTCTGCATCTGCTATAGGCTTGATGATTCGTGGTGGGACTTTGACATCCTTAAGTAAATTTTCAAGTTCTGACGCCCCCGGCTCGGGGAAAATATTGGACTGAATTGCTCTAAGCACCCCTTCTTCCTTAGAGATGAGTGATACTTCTGGAGGAGCCATGTAATCGGGTAGTGGCGGAGGGAACCAATCGCTAGATTCTAATTTCTTCTTCCCCTTGTCTTGAGTCAGATGCGGAGTCTGCCTTGGCTTCTCCAGATATAGTGACGCATCTAGCAGATGACATTCAAACACCTCGAAAGGGTGTAAGTTGACGTATATCCTTTCCTCTTTCCCGTTTCGGGGGTACTTTATGCATTGATGAAGTGTGGAGGGTACCACCTGATTTTGGTGCAGCCATAGACGGCCCAGTAGTGCGTTGTATGAAGTATTGGAGTTTATTACGTGGAACTGCACTTTGGTAGTGAAATCACCGAGTGAGAGGTCAAACTCTGCCCAGCGAAATAGCTTTCAAAGTGTGCCGAGGTTTGCAAAGCAGTGATGACAGCTTGTCTGGTTTCTTCATCCAGGGATAGTATCTCCCAGATAGTGAACCTTGCAAGGATTCTCCTCAGCTGCTTCATGATTCTATTGCTAGCCCTAACATTGGCCAATTTCATTTCTTTGGCTTTCTTGCGTCTGCCATCACCGTGTGCTTGCAGAGTTGGCTCAGAGGGCGGCTCATCCGTTTCTTCAGGTGCTGCCTAGGCCTGCTGTGCCGGCTCGACTGGCTCCTTCTCTTGCATGAAATTAGTGAGGCTTGGAATGCCCACATGGTCTCCCCCTACCAGAGGAGTGGCAACTGAGGATGAAGTTGGAGTGTTTTTGGCTTTCAGCTCCGCATGCGGGCATGGCTGTTTGCCCTTCTGAGACAACAAAAATTCAGCAAAAGAGGGCACCCCTCAACCGGTTGCATCTTCAAGGTAGAGACCCTGTGGAGGTGGGATTTCAATGCCTTTGACCTCAGGCTCGGGGACTTGGTACGGTTGTTCGCCCCTAAACATAATGTTGTGGTTGGCCTAGGGAGGTGCCCCCATTTCCTTCCAGATCTGGTGGCATGCTGGGAGGTAGAAGTTTCAAACTGATAAGCCTCTACTGGTGCAAGGTATATTTCTTCATCACCATCCTCTTTAGAAATTTAGGCTATGTCGAACAGGGCCGATATAGTGTTGCAGGAGACAGTAACCCCCCTTCTCTTATTCTTAGAGTTTTTTCTTCTTTTTCTTTCCTTTCACGGTTAGTAACGGCTCTTATGGAGGTTCGTCCCATATGCCCAGCTCTTCTGCTTCAACTCCAGCTTCTTCTGCCAACTCCAGGGATTCGAGATGCTCCCAAGGGACATACTCCTTCAACTGGAAGAGGCTGGATCTCGGGATATTCATATTCATGTAGCCCATTTATAATTTCTTGAAGCCGCTCAACTATTGGACTAGCTTCTTTATGCACCTGTAATAGGGTTTACTTCTTCTTGTTATTGGTGGGCCGCCTGACAACCACCCGCAGAGCTGTCTCATGCTAGACCCGGCTGAGGTGTGACACCCCTTATCTGAACTCTGTAGACACACTAAAATTGACATCATTTTGAGCATATCTCCTATCGCACTGTGATGCCCCATTTGACCCTCAAATCGACTTATTTGAGTGATTTTCCTCCTTTTTATTGAATATCCAACTTCCCCAAGCTTTCCACATGTTTTTTCCATTTTTCTCCAGTTTTTTCTGAGCCATTTCTCCATTTTTTCGGGCCTTAAATCAAATGGGGGAAGGGACCCGGGCGTCATTTAAGTAACGCCCCGTCAGGGGGCGTCATTTCTTTAATTAGCGACAGTCTGTTCGGTCGTCAATTCTTGTTCAATTCCGAACTCCAGAAGCACCCCTTCCTTTCCTCACTTACACTCCTTTTTCACTTGGGAAAGAGTTCCTATGGCTTCCTAATATTGAAAGGACACTTGGAGGAAGGATCCCCCTTTCCATCCTACCAAAACTAAGTTTTCTAATTTTTTATGGAATTAATTCCGAATTTCCCTTCTTTCCTCATTTAACCTCCTTTTCCACTTGGGAAAGGGTTCCTATGACTTTCCAAGGTTGAAGGGACACTTGCCTAATGTTTATCTCTTCCAAATTCCAACTAAAACATGTTTTCTTATTTTCTCTTGATTTAATTCCGAATTTCACTTCCTTTCCTCATTTAATCTCTTTTTCCACTTGGGAAAGGGTTCCTATGACTTTCCAAGGTTGAAGGGACACTTGCCTAAGGTTTATCTCTTCCAAATCCAACTAAAACATGTTTTCTTATTTTCTCTTGATTTAATTCCGAATTTCACTTCCTTTCCTCATTTAATCTCTTTTTCACTTGGGAAAGGGTTCCTATGACTTTCCAAGGTTGAAGGGACACTTGCCTAATGTTTATCTCTTCCAAATTCCAACTAAAACATGTTTTCTTATTTTCTCTTGATTTAATTCCGAATTTCACTTCCTTTCCTCATTTAATCTCTTTTTCCACTTAGGAAAGGGTTCCTATGACTTTCCAAGGTTGAAGGGACACTTGCCTAATGTTTATCTCATTCCAAATCCCACTAAAACATGTTTTCCTAATTTCCCTTGGAATTAATTTCGAATTTCAACCCTATAAATAGGACTCCTCTCTCCCTTGTGTTAAGAGATCAAGATCAATTCAAGGGGAGGTGCTGCCGGACTAAAGGCTCAAGGAGGAAGACTCCCATGCACCTAAAAGCTTCATCCATGGAGTTCTTCTTCCTCTATTGAAGATTTGGAGCCTCTACATCCATGGAATTCTACATCCTCTTCTTCCTCTATTGAAGATCTTGAAGCCAATTGGAGAAACCACTAAGCTTTCCCCCTCCTATCTCTTATTTTTCTTTAGTTAATTGCATGCATCATTATTCCATCTCTTCCTTTAATTTCTTTTTATCTCCATGTTGAGATCTCCTTAGTGCAACACTTGCACACCTCCCTATTTGCATATCATTCATCATATCTCCCATACCCTTTTGCATAGGGGTTTAAGGCCAAACACCAATAAGGTGTGTTCATATCCATGCTTTCTATGTCCATATTTACATTTGGATTTGATGCTACACATCTTGGTTCTAATCCTATTCTTATTGGTTGTTGTCTTTGATCTTTGCAAGGGTAATCAATCAAGGAAAACTCTCTTCATCGGCCGGCCGATAGAAAGAGAAGGTGCACTCACAATCTCCCCCACATTTAAGGTATTTATATCGCGATCCCTCCATTGATTATTTGTTATATCCTTTGAGGCCCTCGCGTCTCTGGCGATCACATTCCCCTTAGCATCCTCGCATGCTCCCCTTTTCTCCCTCTTTTCCCATTCTTCTTCTATTCATTTTTCTTTTTCCCTTTTAATTGTTCTAAGTGGATTTCTTAGAATCTACAAATTGGCGATCACGGTGGGACCACCATTGTTTTTCTTTGATTACCCTTCCCCCTTTGCACCCTCGGTGCAACTCCCTTTGTGCTCCACATAGCACTTTCCTTTTTGTTTTATCACTTGTGCATCGCGTGCACATCCCCCTCCCCTTATGTGATTGCTAACTTGTTGGTTTTTGAAAAATTCCACTTTCTTATCTCTCCATCTTTTTAAAAAAAAATTTGGATGCCATGCTTCATATTATGTTGATTGCTATGATTTGTATGGCCATGTGAGTGTTTTACCTTATCTTTCTTTGGTTTGGCTCATATCATGGTTCATACTTTCTTTTCTTTGTCTTTTGCATTAGGACTTGCATTTAGGGCATTTGGCTTGGGAGACCTCCTCTCTCTATATTAGGATTTCACACACCCCCTTGGTGAAGGAAGGACCCTCCATTGAGCATTCCGTCTCTTTGGATTGGAAATTCCTAAACCAAGCCTCCATAAGTCCCCGCACCCGTGGATTCCCTCACGGACGCCGGGCAGGTTGTACCCTTGAAGTTCCCGAGTTTAGTTGGCCTATACGTGGTGAGAGAGTGTTCCTAGTTGGCATTGAAGTAATCATATTGAAACTAGGTTCCTCCCTCGTGTGAATCATTCCAAATCTTTGTAAAAAATCATTAATTCACCAAGGTTCAAACATAAAAAAAAATCAAGGTAACCATTCCAACTTGTGTGCTTCTTTGCAAATTATTTGCACATTAAATTGCTTACATAATGGCTTACTTTGATAGACAAAACAACATGTTCAATTCAATTAATGTTCATGAGGGTGATCAACCTAGCACATCTTATTCCCCTCAATTCCAACATGTTCAACATAATTCTCACCATAATTCTTTCAAAGGACCACGTCCTCACTCTTATGGTGTTGCCCGACCCATGGGCAATGTCCAATCCAATGGTCTTTTAATCCAATTGCGAGCCACTATTCCCTCGGGACCGTCTCCTCCCAATGATGAGAAGGTTTCCCAAATCATTCATGCATTAGATCATCTCACCCCTCAACAGATCCAAGCCCTTAAGGCCGCCATTGAGGGTGCATCTCATTCCTCTCCTCCTCCTTCTAATCCTACACGGGTGGCCCATCACCCACCTCCCTCTTTTATTCCTACACGGGTGGCCCATCACCCATCTCCTCCTATTCATTCTACTCGGGTGGCCCATCACCCGCCTCCTTCTATTCCTCCTCCATCACGGCCCCAAGGCCCATTTATTCCTTGCAATCCGGCCCATCCGGGTTCTTCCATGGGTCGGCCCGTTAATTCTTCTCCACGGCCTTTTTATACGGCCCCTCCTCCTTCAAGGCCCTATCAACCTTCGGTTGCACAGGTCACACCCCTCCAGCAAACTCTCCTTGACAAAATCACTCTTATGGAGGAACAATTAAAGAGGGTTACGAGCCCGCGGCCCGCTCCTCCTACTCCAGTTAATTCTCTTCACGCTTTCCTGGATGACATTACCAAGATGGAGAGTGAATGGAAAGATAGGAGAGATGATTATGACTTTGGCACTTCAAGCAATCAAGAGCCGGCAATTGAAGAATCTGAAGCAATGTATGATGATGAAGCTATGCAGGCACCCCTTCCGAGTTTCCTTAACTTCCCGCTTCCTCCACTATCATTTGATGAACCCCCTGCTCAGGACGAAGCTACCATCCCTGATCCAACCCCCGTTTCCGAGACCTCTTGGTGTTACGATGATGGTTCGATACTCCAATCACCCACACCGGCGCATCTTGAGTCTCCTCCCACTCCTAACACCGCTCGCCCCGTCCGGAGTTTTCCCCGCACCAAACCTCCACCAGTTATACCTCCCCCAGTTACATCAACCTTCATATCATCACCCTCCCCTGAACCTTCCATCAAACCTCCACCAATGACACCTCCACCCATTAAACCATTAACCTTCACACCATCGGCCTCCATTGAACCCACCATTAAACCTTCCCCAATTAACATCCCACCACTTCAACCCTCCATTACCCCTTTAACCTCAAAACCCTCCACTATGCCTATAACACCTATTCCACCACATAACCCTTCACCTTTACCCGTGGCTAATCCTGAGCAGGATTCACCCTTTTTTGCACTCGAGCCAATCCCAACTGCTTCCGAGCAAAGGGAGAAACTCGACGTGTTTATACCTCCGCCTCCACTTATCCTTTCTCCAACGCCTTTCATTACGCCCCCACCATTCATGGAGCCTTCCGCCTCTGCTTCACCTCCCTCTACTACTCGGAAGGGGAGTGCTTCTACAAACACTTGTGCCGAGGATGATCAAGAGCTGCGAAAGAAGAATTTGGCCATGGCCGCGCTATTCAAAATGCAAGAGTTCATTTGCCGGATGCCAATCCGGGTTATTGTGCCAGGCATGATTGAAGAGGCCAAGTCACCGTCATGCCAAGCACTGATGCTGTGTAAGGGCCAGGCAGGGCACCCTCTGTTCCAACTTCCAAATCTTGAACCCCCGGGCAACATGATGCTTCTGAGCCCTACTTTCCAACTCCCTCACACCATTACTTTTCACCCTCCAAGGGAGTTGTCGTTTACTATTGAAGCTTCGTCATGGGCTTGTATTTCATCCATTAGGCCATTTGGCTGTATTCTTTCACTGCCGTGGAGGGGCAGTTATCTTGGTGCCGAAAGGCCTTCCGCTATTTCATCCACCTTCTTGTCTATCACATCTTTTCCATGGGCCATTCCCAGGGTTAGGAGGAGGATCTCGTCCTCTCGCCCTTCATATTCTCCATATTCTTTGCATCTCATTGCATTCGCGCATTCATTGCATTCATCGCATCCATCCCATTGCATGCATTTGCACCTCCTGCTTCCCGGGTTTCCAAACCCGTATCTTCCCCGCTTTCCGGCACCTCCGGATATTCCGCACTTCCCATCTTATTCATCTTCATCTTTTTATCCACTATCCCTGGGGCATCGCGTCCCTTTTCCTGCTATCTCCCTGGAACCTCCAGGAATTTTATCCCTCCTCTTTGGGCATCGCGCCCCTTTTATCTTCTTCCTCCGGAACCTCCGGACTTTCCCCTCGGGCATCGCGCCCCTTTCCATTCTCCTCCTCCGGAACCTCCGGACCTTTCTCTCGGGCATCGCGCCCCTTTCCACTTTCCTCCTCCGGAACCTCCGACTTTCCCCTCGGGCATCGCGCCCCTTTTCATCTTCTTCCTCCGGAACCTCCGGACTTTCCCCTCGGGCATCGCGCCCCTTTCCATTCTCCTCCTCCGGAACCTCCAGACCTTTCTCTCGGGCATCGCGCCCCTTTCCACCTTCCTCCTCCGGAACCTCCAGATTTTCCCCTTGGGCATCACGCCCCTTCTCATTTGCTACCTTCGGAACCTCCGAATTTTCCTCCTGATCCTCCTTCATTCCTCTCTCTTGGGTATCGCGCCCCTTTCTATATTCTTCCTCCGGAACCTCCGGATCCTCCACCTGATTGTCTCCATCTTTTCCCCGGGCATCGTGCCCCTTTCCATTTGCTTCCTCTGGAACCTCCGAATTCTCCGTCTTATTCTCTCTATCATCTTCCAGGGCATCGTGACCCTCCTGATTTCATTCCCCCGGAACCTCCGGACCCTCCATCTTTCTTCCGATTCATCTTTCTACTCCTCCGGGACATCACATCCTTCATTTTCTTCTTCCTTTTCCATCATCTTTTTCCCTATTTCTCCCCAGGGCATCGCATCCCTTCTTTCAATATTCCTCCGGAGCCTCCGGATTCCTCCTATCATGATTCTCCTCCTCTGCCTCCGGACCCTCCGGATCCACCTCTTTCCATCTACCAATTTCTTCTTCTGATTCCTCCTAATTCTGGGTCTGACCCAACTTCTTCCACATCCACTGCCTTGGGCATCTGCCCTTTCTCCCATTGCTTCCGAGGCTTTAGTCCTCACCCCTCTTCTTGATTTTCCGCTTCTTCTGTAGACTGTTCCATGTGATCAGGGTCTCCGCGCCTTAGTGAGGGAGTTCTAGCCCTCGCCTCTTTTCCTTTTCTCCTTATTCGTCTGAGTCTGGTTTGAGCACCACTCATTCTTGTTAAGCCACTCCCAAAATCTTTTGCTTCCAATCCTTTTGACTGCCAAAGAGGACAAATCCCATGATGATCAACCTCGCCTCTGACAGCTGCTTCTACAAAGGTTGCAAGGTAACATATTGGCGTAAGTACGCATTTTAATGATATCATTTTCTCATTACTTCACGCATGATTTTCAAAATCAAGTGCTTCTTAACGAGATTAAGAGTGGTGTTTTAAACCTTTATCTTAAGCTTTTGTTTAATTGAAATCATTCTCAAAAGAGTCCTTTAGGCTTATTTTTTTTGCAGCACCTCTGGTTAATAAAAACCCGTGCTGGGAATTCAACATTCTTTCCCCGCTTGTTAAGAGTAACCCTTAGCTGGGCATTCACACACTTCACGGCGTCCTTAGCCGGCTCCTTTGGTTAAACACCGTTGCTACCTTGGCCATGCCATGAGTATATCTGAAAGTCTTTTCTCTTCTTTACTCGGCCGCATGCAGGGGCAAGAGGTTGACGGATGAGATGACCAACCTTGGTAATCCCCAATACGAGAGGAGTCTCAAATAGGGGCAGTCTTGACCCAAATTAAATGAGTTTTCATGATATACATTTCGCCAAAAGGGCTATTATGAAAATCAAGTCAAAATTTCGATAAAAGCAAAAGTATGAATTATGGCATGTCAAGAGTGGCAAAGTCCCCGCAGGGAAAACCCTGGTCGTATGCATGTCAAGGGTCTAAAAATTAAAGGCACAAAGCCCCGGCACAACAGACTACCTCTTTGAAGGGAACACCTTGGAAGGAATTCAAGTCCCGATATCTCCCATCCTGCACAAAGTTTATCCTCAATTATTCTTCTCTTCTCCCTCCAAGACCGAATGTTTCTCGGGTATGGCCTTGGTAGGGGCACCGTTGATCAAAGACGGTCGGTTATAGGATGCCACTTTCAATGCACGTCCAGCTTTGGGCAGTTTTTAGCGAAAAGGGAAGGAACAAGGACCCCTAGCCAGTGGTTCAAAACACCCTTTGATGCTGCATTAACATTGTCTAAGCCAAAATCAAACAAAAATTGAATATTTCCTGATCAAAATCCAACAAAAATTGAATATTTTCAAAAATTCATAAAAAATCAAAATATTTTCAAAATCCACATAAAAATTCATATATTTTTCAAAACTCATAAAAATTTGCATATTTCCAAAATCTAAAAATTTGCATTGTATTTTCTGATGGTGTTTTGCAGGAACAGCTTTGCAGAGACCAAAAACACGGGATGGGTCCTCTCTCTACTTATTGCTATCAATCTATTGATTCTTCCCGATATTTTCATGACATGCCACCAGGGGCATTTTTTTTGATTATCATCTCCCTATATCATTCTGATTATCATATCTCATGATTATTCATCTCCAAATCTTTTTTAATCAACTCTGCTAATTTCATCTGATCACTCCGCCGATGGGCATTATATCAGATCTTGATCATTCATCTCCAAATCTTGATTAGCCAGATTGTCTCCTCATGATAAAACAACAAACAATGCTATGATTTGACTTATGCTATTCATGCCATATACATGCTATAATTGATGCTTTGATGATTGCTATGCTTAAATGCCTTCTTCATTGTTTGTTATCTTTTATATCTTGGCTAATGAATTTTTGAGCGCAGGATAAGAAGCTCTTGGTCCCGCCGACTGGGCATCATCATCAAAGTCCCACGGTGCTTGCAGCTCATTTCTCAGTTCCCATGCTTATTGATATCACCATCTCCCTGTATGCATTCTACTATATGTTACATATGTTACTAGATTATATCAAGGACCTTGTGGCTTTGGTAAATCTGGGATTTGAGTTCCCCTTCATCAAAAACAATGATGATTCCAGAGAAGTCTTAGTCACACGGATAGGCCGTTGAGCCGTCCAAGACTGGGGACGATGGTTCCCTTTTTACGAGTTGGTGCGTGGATAAACGGGCTTCGGCTTAGTATCAGCTCACAGAATTGGTTTCTTGACCCAGTCTGGGCAGTTTAACAATATTATCCTTGATTATATTATATTTTCATTTATTATTTTCCCTTTAGCCCAGCATGCATTCATGTAGGACTTTGAATTAACGTTGGAAAATCATTCTGATAAGCTGATATTGAGAGTTGAATTGATCTTAATCTTTCTCGATATGAGATTTTCATTGCCGAATTGGATCCTCAGTTCGTTTTATCGCTGTTTTGGGTCTTTTCTCGAGAACTCATTGTTTGGATTTTTATCATCTTATTTTTTTCAATCATTCCCCTTGATCCACCTTGGCTGCAGCACGTCCACATTGGCTGGTAACCGCTCCCCAATGGTGAAATCTACAGGTTTGTGACCTGGGGTACTTCCACCGCGCTGGAAGTTGATCATTTTATTTTATCTCCTTCGTGCACCGCGTGCACATCTCCCCTTTTATCCAAACATTGTTGATTTCGTTGGATTTCCCGAGATTTACTTCATCTCGAGCTTTTGATTTCATTCTCATCAAGTGATGTTGATTGCGTGTCTCATCACACCTTGGCATCTACTTTTCAGTTCGCTCTCACTTCATTCCATTCCATTCCATTCCATTCCATGTTGCTTCACTTCATTCTATTCTATTTCATTCCGTGTCACTCCCTTGCAAAGCAGATGCCAAGGCGGGGCAGCTGTAGACACACTAAAATTGACATCATTTTGAGCATATCTCCTATCGCACTGTGATGCCCCATTTGACCCTCAAATCGACTTATTTGAGTGATTTTCCTCCTTTTTATTGAATATCCAACTTCCCCAAGCTTTCCACATGTTTTTCCATTTTTCTCCAGTTTTTTCTGAGCCATTTCTCCATTTTTTCGGGCCTTAAATCAAATGGGGGAAGGGACCCGGGCGTCATTTAAGTAACGCCCCGTCAGGGGGCGTCATTTCTTTAATTAGCGACCGTCTGTTCGGTCGTCAATTCTTGTTCAATTCCGAACTCCAGAAGCACCCCTTCCTTTCCTCACTTACACTCCTTTTTCACTTGGGAAAGAGTTCCTATGGCTTCCTAATATTGAAAGGACACTTGGAGGAAGGATCCCCCTTTCCATCCTACCAAAACTAAGTTTTCTAATTTTTTATGGAATTAATTCGAATTTCCCTTCTTTCCTCATTTAACCTCCTTTTCCACTTGGGAAAGGGTTCCTATGACTTTCCAAGGTTGAATGGACACTTGCCTAATGTTTATCTCTTCCAAATTTCAACTAAAACATGTTTTCTTATTTTCTCTTGATTTAATTCCGAATTTCACTTCTTTCCTCATTTAATCTCTTTTTCCACTTGGGAAAGGGTTCCTATGACTTTCCAAGGTTGAAGGGACACTTGCCTAAGGTTTATCTCTTCCAAATCCAACTAAAACATGTTTTCTTATTTTCTCTTGGATTTAATTCCGAATTTCACTTCCTTTCCTCATTTAATCTCTTTTTTCACTTAGGAAAGGGTTCCTATGACTTTCCAAGGTTGAAGGGACACTTGCCTAATGTTTATCTCTTCCAAATTCCAACTAAAACATGTTTTCTTATTTTCTCTTGATTTAATTCTGAATTTCACTTCCTTTCCTCATTTAATCTCTTTTTCCACTTAGGAAAGGGTTCCTATGACTTTCCAAGGTTGAAGGGACACTTGCCTAATGTTTATCTCATTCCAAATCCCACTAAAACATGTTTTCCTAATTTCCCTTGGAATTAATTTCGAATTTCAACCCTATAAATAGGACTCCTCTCTCCCTTGTGTTAAGAGATCAAGATCAATTCAAGGGGAGGTGCTGCCGGACTAAAGGCTCAAGGAGGAAGACTCCCATGCACCTAAAAGCTTCATCCATGGAGTTCTTCTTCCTCTATTGAAGATTTGGAGCCTCTACATCCATGGAATTCTACATCCTCTTCTTCCTCTATTGAAGAGCTTGAAGCCAATTGGAGAAACCACTAAGCTTTCCCCCTCCTATCTCTTATTTTTCTTTAGTTAATTGCATGCATCATTATTCCATCTCTTCCTTTAATTTCTTTTTATCTCCATGTTGAGATCTCCTTAGTGCAACACTTGCACACCTCCCTATTTGCATATCATTCATCATATCTCCCATACCCTTTTGCATAGGGGTTTAAGGCCAACACCACAAGGTGTGTTCATATCCATGCTTTCTATGTCCATATTTACATTTGGATTTGATGCTACACATCTTGGTTTCTAATCCATGTTTGTTTGTTGGTGTTTGTTAATTTTGCAAGGGTAATCAATCAAGGAAAACTCTCTTCATCGGCCGGCCGATAGAAAGAGAAGGTGCACTCACAATCTCCCCCACATTTAAGGTATTTATATCGCGATCCCTCCATTGATTATTTGTTATATCCTTTGAGGCCCTCGCGTCTCTGGCGATCACATTCCCCTTAGCATCCTCGCATGCTCCCCTTTTCTCCCTCTTTTCCCATTCTTCTTCTATTCATTTTTCTTTTTCCCTTTTAATTGTTCTAAGTGGATTTCTTAGAATCTACAAATTGGCGATCACGGTGGGACCACCATTGTTTTTCTTTGATTACCCTTCCCCCTTTGCACCCTCGGTGCAACTCCCTTTGTGCTCCACATAGCACTTTCCTTTTTGTTTTATCACTTGTGCATCGCGTGCACATCCCCCTCCCCTTATGTGATTGCTAACTTGTTGGTTTTTGAAAAATTCCACTTTCTTATCTCTCCATCTTTTTAAAAAAAAATTTTGGATGCCATGCTTCATATTATGTTGATTGCTATGATTTGTATGGCCATGTGAGTGTTTTACCTTATCTTTCTTTGGTTTGGCTCATATCATGGTTCATACTTTCTTTTCTTTGTCTTTTGCATTAGGACTTGCATTTAGGGCATTTGGCTTGGGAGACCTCCTCTCTCTATATTAGGATTTCACACACCCCCTTGGTGAAGGAAGGACCCTCCATTGAGCATTCCGTCTCTTTGGATTGGAAATTCCTAAACCAAGCCTCCATAAGTCCCCGCACCCGTGGATTCCCTCACGGACGCCGGGCAGGTTGTACCCTTGAAGTTCCCGAGTTTAGTTGGCCTATACGTGGTGAGAGAGTGTTCCTAGTTGGCATTGAAGTAATCATATTGAAACTAGGTTCCTCCCTCGTGTGAATCATTCCAAATCTTTGTAAAAAATCATTAATTCACCAAGGTTCAAACATAAAAAAAAATCAAGGTAACCATTCCAACTTGTGTGCTTCTTTGCAAATTATTTGCACATTAAATTGCTTACATAATGGCTTACTTTGATAGACAAAACAACATGTTCAATTCAATTAATGTTCATGAGGGTGATCAACCTAGCACATCTTATTCCCCTCAATTCCAACATGTTCAACATAATTCTCACCATAATTCTTTCAAAGGACCACGTCCTCACTCTTATGGTGTTGCCCGACCCATGGGCAATGTCCAATCCAATGGTCTTTTAATCCAATTGCGAGCCACTATTCCCTCGGGACCGTCTCCTCCCAATGATGAGAAGGTTTCCCAAATCATTCATGCATTAGATCATCTCACCCCTCAACAGATCCAAGCCCTTAAGGCCGCCATTGAGGGTGCATCTCATTCCTCTCCTCCTCCTTCTAATCCTACACGGGTGGCCCATCACCCACCTCCCTCTTTTATTCCTACACGGGTGGCCCATCACCCATCTCCTCCTATTCATTCTACTCGGGTGGCCCATCACCCGCCTCCTTCTATTCCTCCTCCATCACGGCCCCAAGGCCCATTTATTCCTTGCAATCCGGCCCATCCGGGTTCTTCCATGGGTCGGCCCGTTAATTCTTCTCCACGGCCTTTTTATACGGCCCCTCCTCCTTCAAGGCCCTATCAACCTTCGGTTGCTCAGGTCACACCCCTCCAGCAAACTCTCCTTGACAAAATCACTCTTATGGAGGAACAATTAAAGAGGGTTACGAGCCCGCGGCCCGCTCCTCCTACTCCAGTTAATTCTCTTCACGCTTTCCTGGATGACATTACCAAGATGGAGAGTGAATGGAAAGATAGGAGAGATGATTATGACTTTGGCACTTCAAGCAATCAAGAGCCGGCAATTGAAGAATCTGAAGCAATGTATGATGATGAAGCTATGCAGGCACCCCTTCCGAGTTTCCTTAACTTCCCGCTTCCTCCACTATCATTTGATGAACCCCCTGCTCAGGACGAAGCTACCATCCCTGATCCAACCCCCGTTTCCGAGACCTCTTGGTGTTACGATGATGGGTCGATACTCCAATCACCCACACCGGCGCATCTTGAGTCTCCTCCCACTCCTAACACCGCTCGCCCCGTCCGGAGTTTTCCCCGCACCAAACCTCCACCAGTTATACCTCCCCCAGTTACATCAACCTTCATATCATCACCCTCCCCTGAACCTTCCATCAAACCTCCACCAATGACACCTCCACCCATTAAACCATTAACCTTCACACCATCGGCCTCCATTGAACCCACCATTAAACCTTCCCCAATTAACATCCCACCACTTCAACCCTCCATTACCCCTTTAACCTCAAAACCCTCCACTATGCCTATAACACCTATTCCACCACATAACCCTTCACCTTTACCCGTGGCTAATCCTGAGCAGGATTCACCCTTTTTTGCACTCGAGCCAATCCCAACTGCTTCCGAGCAAAGGGAGAAACTCGACGTGTTTATACCTCCGCCTCCACTTATCCTTTCTCCAACGCCTTTCATTACGCCCCCACCATTCATGGAGCCTTCCGCCTCTGCTTCACCTCCCTCTACTACTCGGAAGGGGAGTGCTTCTACAAACACTTGTGCCGAGGATGATCAAGAGCTGCGAAAGAAGAATTTGGCCATGGCCGCGCTATTCAAAATGCAAGAGTTCATTTGCCGGATGCCAATCCGGGTTATTGTGCCAGGCATGATTGAAGAGGCCAAGTCACCGTCATGCCAAGCACTGATGCTGTGTAAGGGCCAGGCAGGGCACCCTCTGTTCCAACTTCCAAATCTTGAACCCCCGGGCAACATGATGCTTCTGAGCCCTACTTTCCAACTCCCTCACACCATTACTTTTCACCCTCCAAGGGAGTTGTCGTTTACTATTGAAGCTTCGTCATGGGCTTGTATTTCATCCATTAGGCCATTTGGCTGTATTCTTTCACTGCCGTGGAGGGGCAGTTATCTTGGTGCCGAAAGGCCTTCCGCTATTTCATCCACCTTCTTGTCTATCACATCTTTTCCATGGGCCATTCCCAGGGTTAGGAGGAGGATCTCGTCCTCTCGCCCTTCATATTCTCCATATTCTTTGCATCTCATTGCATTCGCGCATTCATTGCATTCATCGCATCCATCCCATTGCATGCATTTGCACCTCCTGCTTCCCGGGTTTCCAAACCCGTATCTTCCCCGCCTTCCGGCACCTCCGGATATTCCGCACTTCCCATCTTATTCATCTTCATCTTTTTATCCACTATCCCTGGGGCATCGCGTCCCTTTTCTGCTATCTCCCTGGAACCTCCAGGAATTTTATCCCTCCTCTTTGGGCATCGCGCCCCTTTTCATCTTCTTCCTCCGGAACCTCCGGACTTTCCCCTCGGGCATCGCGCCCCTTTCCATTCTCCTCCTCCGGAACCTCCGGACCTTTCTCTCGGGCATCGCGCCCCTTTCCACTTTCCTCCTCCGGAACCTCCGGACTTTCCCCTCGGGCATCGCGCCCCTTTTCATCTTCTTCCTCCGGAACCTCCGGACTTTCCCCTCGGGCATCGCGCCCCTTTCCATTCTCCTCCTCCGGAACCTCCGGACCTTTCTCTCGGGCATCGCGCCCCTTTCCACCTTCCTCCTCCGGAACCTCCAGATTTTCCCCTTGGGCATCGCGCCCCTTCTCATTTGCTACCTTCGGAACCTCCGATTTTCCTCCTGATCCTCCTTCATTCCTCTCTCTTGGGTATCGCGCCCCTTTCTATATTCTTCCTCCGGAACCTCCGGATCCTCCACCTGATTGTCTCCATCTTTTCCCCGGGCATCGTGCCCCTTTCCATTTGCTTCCTCTGGAACCTCCGAATTCTCCGTCTTATTCTCTCTATCATCTTCCAGGGCATCGTGACCCTCCTGATTTCATTCCCCCGGAACCTCCGGACCCTCCATCTTTCTTCCGATTCATCTTTCTACTCCTCCGGGACATCACATCCTTCATTTTCTTCTTCCTTTTCCATCATCTTTTTCCCTATTTCTCCCCAGGGCATCGCATCCCTTCTTTCAATATTCCTCCGGAGCCTCCGGATTCCTCCTATCATGATTCTCCTCCTCTGCCTCCGGACCCTCCGGATCCACCTCTTTCCATCTACCAATTTCTTCTTCTGATTCCTCCTAATTCTGGGTCTGACCCAACTTCTTCCACATCCACTGCCTTGGGCATCTGCCCTTTCTCCCATTGCTTCCGAGGCTTTAGTCCTCACCCCTCTTCTTGATTTTCCGCTTCTTCTGTAGACTGTTCCATGTGATCAGGGTCTCCGCGCCTTAGTGAGGGAGTTCTAGCCCTCGCCTCTTTTCCTTTTCTCCTTATTCGTCTGAGTCTGGTTTGAGCACCACTCATTCTTGTTAAGCCACTCCCAAAATCTTTTGCTTCCAATCCTTTTGACTGCCAAAGAGGACAAATCCCATGATGATCAACCTCGCCTCTGACAGCTGCTTCTACAAAGGTTGCAAGGTAACATATTGGCGTAAGTACGCATTTTAATGATATCATTTTCTCATTACTTCACGCATGATTTTCAAAATCAAGTGCTTCTTAACGAGATTAAGAGTGGTGTTTTAAACCTTTATCTTAAGCTTTTGTTTAATTGAAATCATTCTCAAAAGAGTCCTTTAGGCTTATTTTTTTTGCAGCACCTCTGGTTAATAAAAACCCGTGCTGGGAATTCAACATTCTTTCCCCGCTTGTTAAGAGTAACCCTTAGCTGGGCATTCCACACACTTCACGGCGTCCTTAGCCGGCTCCTTTGGTTAAACACCGTTGCTACCTTGGCCATGCCATGAGTATATCTGAAAGTCTTTTCTCTTCTTTACTCGGCCGCATGCAGGGGCAAGAGGTTGACGGATGAGATGACCAACCTAGGTAATCCCCAATACGAGAGGAGTCTCAAATAGGGGCAGTCTTGACCCAAAATCAATATGAGTTTTCATGATATACGTTTCGCCAAAAGGGCTATTATGAAAATCAAGTCAAAATTTCGTTAAAAGCAAAAGTATGAATTATGGCATGTCAAGAGTGGCAAAGTCCCCGCAGGAAAACCCTGGTCGTATGCATGTCAAGGGTCTAAAAATTAAAGGCACAAAGCCCCGGCACAACAGACTACCTCTTTGAAGGGAACACCTTGGAAGGAATTCAAGTCCCGATATCTCCCATCCTGCACAAAGTTTATCCTTAATTATTCTTCTCTTCTCCCTCCAAGACCGAATGTTTCTCGGGTATGGCCTTGGTAGGGGCACCGTTGATCAAAGACGGTCGGTTATAGGATGCCACTTTCAATGCACGTCCAGCTTTGGGCAGTTTTTAGCGAAAAGGGAAGGAACAAGGACCCCTAGCCAGTGGTTCAAAACACCCTTTGATGCTGCATTAACAATGTCTAAGCCAAAATCAAACAAAAATTGAATATTTCCTGATCAAAATCTAACAAAAATTGAATATTTTCAAAAATTCATAAAAAATCAAAATATTTTCAAAATCCACATAAAAATTCATATATTTTTCAAAACTCATAAAAATTTGCATATTTCCAAAATCAAAAATTTGCATTGTATTTTCTGATGGTGTTTTGCAGGAACAGCTTTGCAGAGACCAAAAACACGGGATGGGTCCTCTCTCTACTTATTGCTATCAATCTATTGATTCTTTCCCGATATTTTCATGACATGCCACCAGGGGCATTTTTTTTGATTATCATCTCCCTATATCATTCTGATTATCATATCTCATGATTATTCATCTCCAAATCTTTTTTAATCAACTCTGCTAATTTCATCTGATCACTCCGCCGATGGGCATTATATCAGATCTTGATCATTCATCTCCAAATCTTGATTAGCCAGATTATCTCCTCATGATAAAACAACAAACAATGCTATGATTTGACTTATGCTATTCATGCCATATACATGCTATAATTGATGCTTTGATGATTGCTATGCTTAAATGCCTTCTTCATTGTTTGTTATCTTTTATATCTTGGCTAATGAATTTTTGAGCGCAGGATAAGAAGCTCTTGGTCCCGCCGACTGGGCATCATCATCAAAGTCCCACGGTGCTTGCAGCTCATTTCTCAGTTCCCATACTTATTGATATCACCATCTCCCTGTATGCATTCTACTATATGTTACATATGTTACTAGATTATATCAAGGACCTTGTGGCTTTGGTAAATCTGGGATTTGAGTTCCCCTTCATCAAAAACAATGATGATTCCAGAGAAGTCTTAGTCACACGGATAGGCCGTTGAGCCGTCCAAGACTGGGGACGATGGTTCCCTTTTTACGAGTTGGTGCGTGGATAAACGGGCTTCGGCTTAGTATCAGCTCGCAGAATTGGTTTCTTGACCCAGTCTGGGCAGTTTAACAATATTATCCTTGATTATATTATATTTTCATTTATTATTTTCCCTTTAGCCCAGCATGCATTCATGTAGGACTTTGAATTAACGTTGGAAAATCATTCTGATAAGCTGATATTGAGAGTTGAATTGATCTTAATCTTTCTCGATATGAGATTTTCATTGCCGAATTGGATCCTCAGTTCGTTTTATCGCTGTTTTGGGTCTTTTCTCGAGAACTCATTGTTTGGATTTTTATCATCTTATTTTTTTCAATCATTCCCCTTGATCCACCTTGGCTGCAGCACGTCCACATTGGCTGGTAACCGCTCCCCAATGGTGAAATCTACAGGTTTGTGACCTGGGGTACTTCCACCGCGCTGGAAGTTGATCATTTTATTTTATCTCCTTCGTGCACCGCGTGCACATCTCCCCTTTTATCCAAACATTGTTGATTTCGTTGGATTTCCCGAGATTTACTTCATCTCGAGCTTTTGATTTCATTCTCATCAAGTGATGTTGATTGCGTGTCTCATCACACCTTGGCATCTACTTTTCAGTTCGCTCTCACTTCATTCCATTCCATTCCATTCCATTCCATGTTGCTTCACTTCATTCTATTCTATTTCATTCCGTGTCACTCCCTTGCAAAGCAGATGCCAAGGCGGGGCAGCTGTAGACACACTAAAATTGACATCATTTTGAGCATATCTCCTATCGCACTGTGATGCCCCATTTGACCCTCAAATCGACTTATTTGAGTGATTTTCCTCCTTTTTATTGAATATCCAACTTCCCCAAGCTTTCCACATGTTTTTCCATTTTTCTCCAGTTTTTTCTGAGCCATTTCTCCATTTTTTCGGGCCTTAAATCAAATGGGGGAAGGGACCCGGGCGTCATTTAAGTAACGCCCCGTCAGGGGGCGTCATTTCTTTAATTAGCGACCGTCTGTTCGGTCGTCAATTCTTGTTCAATTCCGAACTCCAGAAGCACCCCTTCCTTTCCTCACTTACACTCCTTTTTCACTTGGGAAAGAGTTCCTATGGCTTCCTAATATTGAAAGGACACTTGGAGGAAGGATCCCCCTTTCCATCCTACCAAAACTAAGTTTTCTAATTTTTTATGGAATTAATTCCGAATTTCCCTTCTTTCCTCATTTAACCTCCTTTTCCACTTGGGAAAGGGTTCCTATGACTTTCCAAGGTTGAATGGACACTTGCCTAATGTTTATCTCTTCCAAATTTCAACTAAAACATGTTTTCTTATTTTCTCTTGATTTAATTCCGAATTTCACTTTCTTTCCTCATTTAATCTCTTTTTCCACTTGGGAAAGGGTTCCTATGACTTTCCAAGGTTGAAGGGACACTTGCCTAAGGTTTATCTCTTCCAAATCCAACTAAAACATGTTTTCTTATTTTCTCTTGGATTTAATTCCGAATTTCACTTCCTTTCCTCATTTAATCTCTTTTTTCACTTAGGAAAGGGTTCCTATGACTTTCCAAGGTTGAAGGGACACTTGCCTAATGTTTATCTCTTCCAAATTCCAACTAAAACATGTTTTCTTATTTTCTCTTGATTTAATTCCGAATTTCACTTCCTTTCCTCATTTAATCTCTTTTTCCACTTAGGAAAGGGTTCCTATGACTTTCCAAGGTTGAAGGGACACTTGCCTAATGTTTATCTCATTCCAAATCCCACTAAAACATGTTTTCCTAATTTCCCTTGGAATTAATTTCGAATTTCAACCCTATAAATAGGACTCCTCCCTCCCTTGTGTTAAGAGATCAAGATCAATTCAAGGGGAGGTGCTGCCGGACTAAAGGCTCAAGGAGGAAGACTCCCATGCACCTAAAAGCTTCATCCATGGAGTTCTTCTTCCTCTATTGAAGATTTGGAGCCTCTACATCCATGGAATTCTACATCCTCTTCTTCCTCTATTGAAGATCTTGAAGCCAATTGGAGAAACCACTAAGCTTTCCCCCTCCTATCTCTTATTTTTCTTTAGTTAATTGCATGCATCATTATTCCATCTCTTCCTTTTATTTCTTTTTATCTCCATGTTGAGATCTCCTTAGTGCAACACTTGCACACCTCCCTATTTGCATATCATTCATCATATCTCCCATACCCTTTTACATAGGGGTTTAAAGGCCAAACACCAATAAGGTGTGTTCATATCCATGCTTTCTATGTCCATATTTACATTTGGATTTGATGCTACACATCTTGGTTTCTAATCCATGTTTGTTTGTTGGTGTTTGTTAATTTTGCAAGGGTAATCAATCAAGGAAAACTCTCTTCATCGGCCGGCCGATAGAAAGAGAAGGTGCACTCACAATCTCCCCCACATTTAAGGTATTTATATCGCGATCCCTCCATTGATTATTTGTTATATCCTTTGAGGCCCTCGCGTCTCTGGCGATCACATTCCCCTTAGCATCCTCGCATGCTCCCCTTTTCTCCCTCTTTTCCCATTCTTCTTCTATTCATTTTTTGTTTTTCCCTTTTAATTGTTCTAAGTGGATTTCTTAGAATCTACAAACTCCCGAGGTGCTGGTCTTCTCCTTCTCTTCATTGGCATGGTTTGCCAATTTCCTTGGTCTTTTGTCGGTGCCAGAATATAGGCCTCATAAGTGTGATGTGTGCAGGCCTCCGCTACCTCTTCGGGCAGTTGCTGATATAAAGATATCATATTAACCGTTGCCCCCAGCTTAGGCATCTCATGTGGGCGTGGGGGATCAACTTTGTACTCCACTATCTGCAGCTCCCCATTCTTAATTAAGGATTCAATGATATCCTTGAAGATGTAACATTCCTCAATGGCATGCCCGAGCATCTGGTGATACAGGCAGAAGCGCGGGTCATCCTTCCTTCTGAGCTCGTTCGGCCTTTTTGGCTCCGGGAGAGTGATCTTTTTATACTTGGTAGCCCATTCGAACAAGACTCGAGTCTTGTCTCGAGGAAATGAATACAGCTTCTTCATTTTCTCCCGTAGGGAGGCGCCCTCTCTCCGCTCGGCAGGTTTAACCTGGGAAGGATTAGGTACACCTTTATCTTTTTCTTTCTGCTGCTCGAAGGCTTGGAAGTCAACTGTGTGCACTTCTTTAGGCACTGGCCGCTTGTCAATTGGCCTAGCCTTCTGGCCTGCGATGGCAGGAGCGGAAGAATATCTCGAAAGAAATGTCTCAATTTCTGCCACGACATTGCTCAGTCGGTCAAATGACCTGACTTCAGTGCCTATCATTCCTTCTAGCACTTCTCTTCTCAAATTCTACTTACATATCTAGACTCCATCCTCCTAGTGCGGGGGACGTCTACATCTCATACTGAGATTCCTCTATCTTTTAATATATTCCTGGGTGGACTCATCATTCTTCTGCCTGGTTGAATATAATTCAGCCACTGTCACCTCCCGTTCAGCGATGTGGAATCTTTCTTTAAATTTTCTATGCATATCTGGCCAATCAGCAATAGACCCGGCCTGTAGACTCAAGTACCATTCAAAGGCGAGCCCTGTCAATGTGGACCCGAAAAATTTTAGCAGATATGACTCGTTAGTGGCCAAGTCACCCATTACATTAATGTAGTAGGCAATGTGCTCCCTCGGAGACCCTTGCCCATTAAACTTTTCTAATTTCGGAGGCTTGCTGATGCCCTAGGGCAGCCTCTTAGTAGCATGATGAGGCGGGAATGGTACCTTATATACATCAAATGTGGTGTAGTCACCGTCGCCCCTTTCTGCCAACTTCATTTCTATCATCTGTTCAACTATCAGTTTGTTTATCACTGTCGGGTCAACCGGGCTTGGGTAGAAATGAGCCAACTGCATATGCAGCATTGTCTACACCATTGCTTGTGGTGCGGCAGTGGACCCCTGGTATTGAATATTTGGGGGCTGCGGCGTAGCCGCGTGTTGTTGATGCTGGAGAGGACTGTCCCCAGGATAGCTAGGTGTTGGCTGGGACGCGGCCGCCTGTGGCGAGACTTCAAATGCCTGACTGCTTCCCCTTGACATCCCAGGTGGGATTTTAGCCTGCCTCCGCACAAAGGTATGGATGTCCCTCTCGCTTAGCTGTTTCTTCAGCGCTTCAATTTCCTACTGGTACTTTTGCAGCAACATCAATATGGCGAGATCACTAATGGAGGGACTGGGGATGTCACTTCTCTCTTCAATTGGTATTTCTTCAGAGGATGTGAACGGCATCCCGTCGTCATCTTCGGTTGTAATCACATTGGCAGTTAAGGCTGCCATGGCCTCTTCTGGGCTGGTCTTCTCAACAAGGGTCTATAACACCTCACTTGGAGCTTTCCTTCTTCTTGTGAGAGGGCCCTGCCTCTCACCAAGCTTGACCACTTTCTCATGTTCTGTGGGCAAGGCTCCATAACGGCTGGCCACTCCAGCCATATGACAAGTGTAGACTTGTATACTTCCATCTCTCTTCACTATTCTTGTAGACGGTCTTCGAGGGAAGGATAATCTCTCAAAGAACGAGATTCTCGTCCTCACCTTCTCCTGAGGTAGGGGCACATGGCAATGGTGTCGATAGCCTCATGACCCTACGCTTGGCGAGGCATAAAACTCTTGTCCTTCTTGGACATACTCCCTGGCCTGCAACAATCTTTGTAGGCCTAAGGAGGTGTGTCGAGTAGTGATAGGCAGATCTAGAGAGGAGGGGTGAATAGATCAGTCCCTTCTTTGTGGAAATAACAACTAGATAAAAACTTATACCAGTAAAGTAGGAACACACACAAGCTAGCGAGCTAAATGCAAGGAAAATGATCAAGGCGTTCCTAAGCAAGCATCTAGCTACAAGACACAATAGAAGGCAAACCACAAGAATGCAAGATTTTAAGGTGGTTCGGTCTCTATCCAGAGACCTACGTCCACCCCTCACTTCAACCAAGTGAGGCTTCACTAGTGCAAAGGCACTACAGCTGATTCACAGCTTCTAACAGAGAGACAGACTCTTTCAACTCCGCTGCCAAACAACTTGAGGGTACACAACCCAAATCCTACAGACCGGTAAACACACCGTCTGTCTTCCTACTCGCAGGTAGGGAGCAATAGTAAGAGTATGTGTTTTTGAGAAAAAAAAATGAAAAAGGAACAACCAGGCAGAGTATGGCTATGAAGTTCTATGGGAGAGAAAACTCCTATCTGGGAGAGAACTGGATGACGCCTGGGTTCTCTTCTTCTTTCTTGTTCTTCACCACGACCACAAGAGGAAACGATGAACTTGCTTCTCATCTTTCAAGGGCACCTGATGAAGCTTCAACATATGCTATCTTCCTTGCTGTGAGACCTCCTGAGGTGAAGAAGATAGTTTACTATAGTGCAGTCACGCCAGCAACACAAGGAAGGAGATATCTCTCTGAGCAAGCTTCTTCGCTGCTCTTCTCTCCTTCTCTTGCTCTTCTCCTTCTTCTCTCTGCTTTTGCTTTCGTGGAACTAGAGCTTGCTCTCACTTGTGTGTCCGTAGCTCACGATCTCTCCAACCTTATCCTTTTCGGAACCCCATGCGCAGGATGTCGCATTCTACGTTTCCCTTTTTGCTTCGATAGGTTCTTGTCCTTTTCTCCCGTGCGTACCACATTTGTGGGTAGGTAGGGAACCAAATCTGCAAACGTACCAGCATCTGGAGGGTTCCTCTGCCAGCCAATCAGATCTTCTGACAAAGTGGGCTTCCAGAAGCTTTTTCAAGTGCGATCGGATCCTCCACGATCGGTTGCGGATCTAGACAAGTAGACGTGACAGGATCCAGATCCGTTATGGGCGAGCTTGAAGGTGTCGACACTTTCAGACAAAGTGTCAGCATATCTCATTAGAATCCTAAAGAAATGTGGCTTCCAAGCAGAACAGGTCGACACATCGATTGCCGTGTGTCGACACATGCGCCACACTCGCGTGGGGCTCAAGCCTCCGTGTCGAGGCTTCACTTGGAATTGTCGGGGCATGTGTGCCAGATAGAGATGAAGTCCGTTGCGTTGAGCCAAAGGTGTCGACACATTTTCCATAGAGTGTCGACACAAGAAAACAAATAGAACCCAAACAGAAATGGTTCGATCACAAATTTCTTCTAGATGTGTCGACATGTTGTAGGAGGTGTTGATACTCTGCTCACTCCAAAACTCAAACAGAAACGATTCAAGGATGGTTTCTTCTTCGCATGTCGACACGTCCAAGTGACAAGTTGACACTTGAGAGTCCTTCACCTGAGCTTGTCCAAATCACAATTTAATCAAAATCATTAATCATACCACAAGGATTCAACAATGAGTTATGGTTTGTTATCATCAAAACCAGGGGACACAACATTCTCCCCCTTTTTGATGATGACAACCATGAGTCATTGTTTACAAGCATTCATATAGCATTTAAGGCATTCCATTGGACAGAAAACATTTCACTCATAAGGACAAGGAGTTCCATACAAGTTCATTGATCAAACAAGAAGTTTCCATTGATAAACCAAACTAGACAAGTTTTTCCCAAAAAAAAATTCATATACATTTATAAAAAAAAACTACTATGCATGACCTAACTAGATGCCTGAATCTATACGCCTATTGCTATATGAAATGATCACATCAGGCTTGCCACGCCCTGAGATTATGCAGCGGAAACAATCGAGAACATGAACAGTCGGCTAGTACGCCTCGAGCAAGTAATACAATCAGAGCGCAAGGCAACCACACTAAAGTAATTGCACAAGTAAATTTTTCCAAACTTCTCTTTATTCCATAACAATAATAATATCAAAGTATATAATATCTTTGACTCTCTTTACTAGACTCAAAAAAATAAAGATTACATCATGACTTGACTAGACACTTGATAACTAAGGCTTCTCTCATCCATATGTCCTTTAATCACTCTCGGACCCGTTACTCGTATAATCCGAATCCGATTCACTTATACTTCCTGAAAATAATAAGAAAATAGGTAATGAGCACACTTACCCAGTAGATATCTTCGTATCAACATGAAAGTAAATTTAAGTGATTAACATTTTAGCTCTAGCGAATACGGCAAAGCATATGAATAAAGCCAAAGTAACAAGTTATTATCACGACGAGATATGAGAATATGATTGATCAAGTATATGACAAGAATGTAAATTTAGCCTTTCCATGAACAAGAATGTAACAAGAATGTACTTTTCATAACCATGAAGGCTATGTACTAGAAAGTCATATAACAAGCAAGAGAGTACTCTTCACTTAGTAGCAAAGTACTTCGTGAATTTACGTGGACATTCGTGGATCTTCATTTCTTTATAAAGAAAGTACTCCCAGCGTAATGTGACGCCAGTAGCATCATACCCCATGGTTTATAGTATGTTTCCGACAATCAACCGAGGGTACTAGTATAGAGCCCTTGAACACAATCAGTGCTCGAACTGCATCTTCAAGTATAAATCAAGCTACTTCCATGATTATAACAATAATGTGGCCAATAATGTACAAGCTCAATAATAATTCCATGATAAAGTAACCAAGGCAAGAATGCTTCAATTGAGAACTAGAGATTTCAAGGATGACTTAAATGGACGTCATGCTACGGAAGAAATTCGACAGCACAACGGTACTTTCATTACGTTCCATACCTTTAATGTTGACTTACTTAACGTAGGTGGAGACTCCAGATAATCCTAAGATCATCTAGGAACTCAAGAAAACCAACCCCAAAGGTCAAACCTCGGGTTAGACTAAATCTGGAACCAAGCGGTCTGTTCATGACCGTTTCATAGAATGAAAACATTGATGCAGTAAAATAATCTGGAGCTTTAGCGGTCTAGCGGATGGTCGTTTAGTATCCCTTAGCAGTCTAGTGAAGGGCCGCTTACGGAAATCAGACGGTCGTCTAGAGGGCCGCTAAGGTCTAGAATACATAAAACACCGGTAAAAGTGCTTTCTAGATAATGGGCTTTAATGGTACAGCCAGCTCGGTGTCCTAGTGAGAATCCTAGGCTCGCGGAGTCTTATGGAGGCCTTGAAATAAGATTTCCTACTCCGTTGGAAGGAATATCTAATGGAGAGGTTATCAAGTCCAAGATTGTGTACTTAATGTGCAAAGGTGTAACTAATGATAACATACCGGGATATGTGCCATATACTTAAGAAAATGACTCTTAGAAGAGAGATACCATGGTAAAACAACGATTAAACTATGACTAGTCCATAAATCATATATAAATTCAAGTTAATTACAAAAGTATATGATTTGATTATGAAAATAACATAAGTGTAAAAATAGTTCTAAGTGCATAAGGAATCATGAAATCTATTAGAACGCACTGTTAACATAACTAGATATATGATAATATCACTTGAAATGTGAAGAAAACTTACTTAACTAGGCTTATCATACATTAATTAGGGCCATTCTCCATTAAGTTTCGGGTTAACTTAAATATAGAAATCAGAAACTCAAACGTTCTAGTGGAGGACCGTTTCACTGGGCCAAACGGTCAATCATGTGACTGCTAGGGTTTCTAGCAGTCTACAGGAAGACCGTTTCTTCCTGAGTTGCAGAAAACTTAATAAAAATATTAATCTAAGACATATCATGCCTGGAAATCAATATGTATAAACTCCTATAGCATGACAGAATGATTATAGGCCAACAATATCTGTGGGTTTGTGTAATAAACAAGAAAGTCTCCTTTTAACTTCAATTAGCGCTAAGAATTGTGCATGAGGAGTATACTAGATGCATAGTCCCTAATAAATCATAAAATTCTCGATGTACAGTGCATGAAATCAACTGAAACCAGATGGCTTTTATCCCTGACATAAAGTTTAAGCCTTTCATGAGATAACCTACCTCTGATCTTCTCCCAAAACTTGAAATTTCTGACTGGAAGTAAACCCTAGGTCTGCACGTCCTGTGCTAACATGTATCTCTTGATTCCCTTGACTTAAAGACGTGAAATTTGGAGGGTAGGTCGAAGACATAAAGGAGAACAAAAGTTCTAAAGTTACTAGTTCTAAATACCTCGTTTAGGGCTTCTATTCCCCTGATCTTCACTGGGCCGTTGCACAGATTCCTGGGTTATTGGTGTAGGATCAGCAACGTTTGAAGCCTCTAACTCCTTGTAGGCTTAATCTCCTAGAACGAAATTTTGAGAGGAGTTAGACCTGGGTATTGTGAAGAAAAGATTCTAAAGAACCTACCTGAAATAAAACCTCCTTACCTTAGTTCCACGTGAGCCAAATGTAAGGGTCGCGTAGGGTGGCTCTGGGGTCTATTTATAGGTTTTAGCTAAGTTTCATGGATTTAAACGAACTTAGAGTCCTAATTAGGTTTTCAATTCGATCTTATGGCCTTCTAAACTTATCTAATTAGTAGATAGCATCGATCCTAGGTGATTTGGATGCCCAAGTTCTAAGCTTTTTACGTTCTCTTCCTTTCACGGAATCTGCAGAGCCTAGCGGTCTAATGCTAGACCGCTTTCCATTGCTATGTGGTCTCGCGATAGACCGTTTTCTATCCTAGGTGCCGAATTTAAATAGTTTCAAACTCTTTTGATATTATCCTATGGTATTATCCATTTGTTTATCTTCTAAAGAGTAATTATCTTCTTAAATTCTAAAAATACTCTAGTCTAAGCTTCTAGAATATGGGCCAACTCTTTTGGGCTTGGGTTTTATGTCCTTTGGGTTCAATTCAATGGGCCTAATCTATTTATTAGTAGAAGGCCTTTACTTAAAGAGACTTAATTAATAGTAATTCATTTAATAGCTCATTTAAATGTTTAATAATTCTATTTAAATCTAGAAATTTTCTAGAAAATTCTTGGGCGTTACACCCTCCCCCACTTAAGAGTATTTGGTCCCCAAATTCAATACATGGATTTATGGAGAGTGTACTTACATTCAAATGTCTATGGAAATCTTTTACGCATGGCTTCTTCAGTTTCTCATGTTGCTTCATGTGAACATGACTTGGTCCATTGGATCTTGACCATAGGAATGGTTTTATTCTGAAGTTGCCGTACTTCTCATTCAATGATCTTGATTGGCTTTTGCTCGTATGTCAAGTCCTTTTTAATTTTCAGGTTGTCGTAAGTGATGACATGGAATAGATCAGGTACATACTTCTTGAGCATTGAGACGTGAAATACATCATGAACTCCTGCTAATTGAGGGGGTAAAGCTATTCGATATGCGACTTCACCAATCCTGTCGAGAATTTCGAAGGGGCCAATGAATCTTGGAGTAAGCTTGCCTTTGATACCGATTCTTCGAATACCTCGACCTGGAGAAACTTTAAGAAATACATGGTCTTCTACTTGAAATTTCTGGTCGTGCCTTCAATTATCAACATATGATTTTTGCCTGTCTTGTGCCATCTGAAGTCTTTCCCGAATAAGCTTTATCTTCTCGGAAGTATCCCTAATGATATTGAGACAAAGAAATTACTTTTCTCCTACTTCATTCTAGCAAATAGGCGATCGACAGCTTCTACCATACAGGGCCTCGAATGGTGCCATCTGAATATTAGCCTGATAGCTATTGTTATAGGTAAATTCCACTAGAGGTAAATGGTCATGCCAACTCCCTCCAAAGTCAATAGCATAAGCCCTGAGCATATCTTCAACCACTTGATTTGTCCTTCCAGTTTGACCATCAGTTTGTAGATGAAACGCAGTGCTAAAATTAAGTCGGGTCCCTAATGAATGTTGAAGACCCTTCCAGAATTGTGATGTGAACAGAGGATCTCGGTCGGATATAACGGTGACAGGCTCGGTCGGATATAATGGTGACAGGAACACCATGTATTTTGATAATTTCCCTCATGTATAATGTTGCTAGTGCATCCACAGACTATTGACTTTTGATTGGTAGAAATGTGCAAATTTAGTCAATCGATCTATGATCACCCATATACCATCATGTCCACCTCTTGTCTTAGGCAAACCCATGATAAAATCTATCCCTATACTTTTTCATTTCCACTCGGGAATATTCAAGGGGTGTAATTTTCCAGCATGCTTCAAATGTTCTACTTTTACTTGCTGACAAGTGAGACATCGGGACACAAAATCTGCGACTTCTCTTTTCATATTGGGCCACCTAAAGTTTCTTTTCAAATCTTGATACATCTTGGTAACACTAGGGTGAATAACATATCTTGATTTGTGAGCTTCTTCCATGATCAATTTCTTAGTGTCATCATGATTCGGCACACAGATTCGATCCTTAAATAATAGTCTTCCATCATTTGAGAGAAAAAAATCCGGTCTCTGATCAATATTATCTGTTGAACCCCTTCTTTGTAAATGTATCTAATGAATTTTGATGATGACCAAACACTACATACTTGCATATTATCACGATCTAACATATGTGTGCCTTTGATCAGCTTGTAAGAGGAGTTAAGGAACTCTCAAAATGGAGGAATCATTCCGTTGGTAAAAAGGTAAATCTGAAATTTGTAAACGCCAACACTAACTCAAAATGTATATTCTGACAGGTCAAAATTGCCATTTCAAGATTGGAACAAAGCACGGATAACTAGTAAGATTGAAATTGTTCAAAAACAATGGGTGAATTCATGGTTTGTATGGTAAGTAGGAATGCAAGCAAGTTTCAGAAACCAAGGTAATCATTCAATTAGGAATTTATGTTATTTGGCCTTGGTTTTTATTTCTCTCATGTCTTTGTATCCCTACATTTCATTGGCTTTCTCTCTATCCATTTGAACCCACTTTGTTGGATGTGTGTTGAAGTGTTTTTCACCATTTTCATGTTTCCTGGCTCATGGGTCGACCCCAAGGGTCGACCCTTCATCGTTTTTATGGGCTCCAGCCGCTGGCTGAACAAGGGTCGACCCCAGGGTCGACCCCAAGGGTCGACCCCTGGACGCTTCATGGAAACCAGCCGCTGGCTGGACATGGGTCGACCCCAGGGTCGACCCCTGTGACTTTCGCCCAAACAGCAGCAATTCGTTTTTTTTTGGGGTCGACCCAGGGGTCGACCCTTTGTTCTGCTGGCCTTTATCTTCTTCGAGGGTCGACCCCAGGGTCGACCCTTTCCGGTCGGGAGTCCAGCCGACTATCTTGACCGCCGTTTTCTTGTTCCGTTTGTCCACCAATCCTTGTCTAATCACCTCTAGACCTGCCACAAACATCTCCACATTTTGTAGATCTGGTCCCCATGCTTTCTTTGACTGTTTTATTCTTTTATTCAAACCCTAATGGCATTATATAAATATGAGAGATGGGGGATCCGAACATGATTGATGAGGGTGCTATTGTGGATGTGCAGGTTCGGAGTTGCAGCCATCAAGCTCCATTCTACCTTGTTCTAAAGCTGATCTTCAAAGGAAGGAGCTGGAATCGAAGCCCAAGGTCGTATACATCAAAGAGCTGCATACAACATCAAGCCTTTACAAATCTCATCCAAAATCGTTCACCTTCCTGCTGGAGTATCACAGAAGATTCGAAGAACACAAAGGGGGAGTTCTATTCAGAATCCTTTCTACTCTGATCCTCTTTTAGTGCTTATTGTTGAATCTGAAAAGTGTTGTACTCTAAACTATCTTGAAACAGATTTGTGTGTGTGTGCTCGTGATCTGTGACACGAGTGTGTGTGTGTGTGTGTTTGGGGTGCCTAGATTGGGTATCATGTGTGTGTGTATGCTGTTCATAACAGCGTGTGTGTGCTTGGCTCACATCATAGTGAAGTCGTTAATCCTCATGAGTGAGGGGTGGATGTAGGGGACATTGCGGTGTACCCGAACCACCTAAAAAACTTTGTGTATCTCTCGTGGTTTGTTCTTTTGCATCCTTTGTCGAGTGGGCTTCACAGTGAGTTGAGTGTTCACCACCTCCTTCTTCACACACTTACCATCTTTCTCATGCATTCATGTGAGATCATGCACGAGTAAGACCGAGTGCCTGATTGTGTTGTTTTTTGTCCCTCTAGTCCTTCATAAAATAATTTTAATTGCCAATCAATTCACCCCTCCCCTCTTGATTGCCACCGTTTGGGACCCAACAATTGGTATCAGAGCATTGGTCTCTGTTTAGTCTGACCTCACGGTCTTAGAGCAGATCCCTTTTATGGCAAACAGAGGGATGATGTCCGAAGGGCATTCAGTACACAGGCCTCCGTTTTTTGATGGAACAAACTACACTTACTGGAAAAACAGAATGTACGTTTTCTTGCGTGCTCAAGATTATGAAGTGTGGAATGTTATCAACAAAGGTCCTTATAAGTTGCCTGAAAATGAAGATGATTGGGATGACGACCATATCAATAAAAACTCATCTAACTTTAAGGCAATGAATATAATTCAGTGTGCTATCCATCCTAATGAATACTCACGCATATCTATGTGTTCATCTGCACAGGAAATGTGGGACAAACTACGCTTGATCTATGAAGGAACATCTGAGGTCAAGGAGACCAAAGCAAATCTATTGATCCGCGACTATGAGTTATTCATGATGAAACCAGAAGAATCAATTTCTGTAATGTTCGCAAGATTAATGGAAATCACAAATGGTTTGAAGGCCCTTGGCAAGGAGTATTCAAACCGTGATCTTGTGAGGAAGGTTCTGAGATCTCTATCACCACAGTGGCACACAAAAGCCACAGTGATCGAAGACTCGAAGGATCTCAGCACTCTGACTCTGGATGAGTTAGTCGGCTCCTTGATGACATATGAGATCAACATCAAAAGAAGCGAGGACGACAACAAGAAGAAAAAAGTTGCCACAACCTTGGCATTGAAAGTCAACCCTCACGAATCGGAAGAAAGCGAGGGAGACTCCTCGGCCAACACTGAAGATGAGGAGCTTGTAGCTATGTTCACAAGAAGAGCTAGAAGATTTGTGAAGAACACAAGGAAATTTGGTGGTCAGTTCAAGAAAGGACCAAAAAGGCAAGGACCTAAGAAAAATGAAGGCAGCAAGAATGAAGAAATAATTTGCTATGAATGCAAGAAACCCGGTCACATGCGGGGAGAGTGTCCGGACTTAGCAAAGAGATTCAAAAAGGGAAAATTCAAAAAGCCTAAGGCCATGGTGGCCTCTTGGAGCGATGAAGATGAGGAAGACTCCGGGAATGAAGATGGACTAGATGAATTGGTCCAAAATCTATGCTTCATGGCAAATGACGACACCAATGAGGTACAATCTGAAACTGAATCCCTCACTTGTGAACAATGACAGATTGCATATGAATCATTGTATGGAAAATGCAAAAAATTAAAATCTAAAAATAAACTTCTAAAAAAGAAATTGGAACAAGCTGTGAATGCTCAAAATTCTTGTGAGAATTGCAATTTCATGAAATGTGAAAATGAGAATCTTAAACATGAAAATGGAAGTCTCCTGTCTAAAGTAGAATTATTTGAAGAAGAGAGTTCATGTATGCGAGAGGATCAATTCACTCTTATTAAAAAACATGAAGAGTTGCAAAAGGAATTAGAACAAGAAAAGCTTAACAAAATTGCTTGCATTCAAACCAAGGAAACAGCTGAAAGGAAAATGGAAACCTTGATGATTGAAATAGATGAGTTGAAAAATGTTGCTGCCATATTAGAAAAAGGAAAACAAGTGTTGAACACGAGTGTGGGTTCTGATGAAGGCTGTTCTCCACCTACTTCGGAGAAAAGAAACAATTTTCAGTCCAAAACTTACACAACTCCATGGACTTCAAGAAATACTTTTGCCCCATCTTCTAACACACAGATGCATGGTTCATATATGAATATGAACAGGAGAAGAACCCGTGATAGAAGAACCACTACTTGCTTTTATTGTGGAAGATTGGGTCATGATATGTATGAGTGCAGAACCATGAGGATTGATGATGAAAATTTTATTAGAATGATGAATAGATCATACAGACCTCTTGTGTCTAACCACCACGGACCCAAGCTTGCTTGGGTACCAAAAACCCCATAAGTACTCTCTTTGTATTTGCAGGTCTGTTTTGGAGCTCAAAAGAACAAATGGTACTTGGATAGTGGATGTTCAAGGCATATGACGGGAAACAAGGAAATGTTTACCGACCTGCAAGTCAAGGATGGTGGGGTGGTAGCTTTTGGAGGCAAAGATAAAGGAAAAATTGTTGGAGAAGGTAAGATAGGTAAGAACCAGACTCAAGTAATTGAAAATGTTTTGCTTGTCAAAGGCCTGCATCACAATCTTTTAAGCATTAGTCAAATCTGTGACAAAGGTTCCATTGTGTCTTTTGATTCTACTCGCTGCACTGTGGTAGATAGAAACACCAATGAAATCAAGTTCTTCGGGCTTAGACACAACAATGTTTATATGATTGATCTTGATGATGCTTCACATAAAAATCTTTGCTTAGTTGCTAAAAATTCTGATGATGCATGGCTGTGGCATCGTCGTCTTGGGCATGCTAGTTTTAATGTAATGATGAAGTTGTTCAGAAAAAATCTGGTTGTTGGCCTACCCAAGCTGAAGCTGGCTAATGAAGGAATCTGTGGGGCATGCAGCAAGGGCAAACAGACTAGATCATCCTTTAAATGTAAAAGTGATGTTACCACCTCTAAACCCCTTGAATTGATCCATATAGATCTTTTTGGACCAAGCCGGACACATAGCTTGGGTGGTAAGTTGTATGGTTTTGTGATTGTAGATGATTTTTCCAGATATAGCTGGGTGTATTTTCTCTCAAACAAAAGTGATGCCTTGATGGAATTTGAGGTGTTTTGCAGGATGGTTCAGAATGAAAAAGGATGGTACATCAAGACTGTGAGGAGCGATCATGGTAGAGAATTTGACAACCATGAGTTCAGTAATTTCTGCAGGGATCAAGGTTATATACACAACTTCTCTGCACCAAGGACCCCCGAACAAAATGGGGTCGTGGAGAGAAAAAACAGGACTCTTGTTGAAATGGCAAGAACTATGCTAAGTGAAAACAACCTTCCAAGGTACTTTTGGGCTGAAGCCGTCAATACAGCTTGCTACATAATAAACCGAGCCATGGTAAGGCCATTGTTAAAGAAAACACCTTATGAGCTATATCGAGGTAAGAAACCAAATATCTCTTACTTTAAACCTTTTGGCTCTACTTGTTACATCCATAATAATGGTAAGGTGGATTTGGCCAAGTTTGACCCCAAGAGTGACAAGGGGATATTTCTCGGATACTCTCTTATCTCACGAGCCTATCGAGTGTACAACTTGAGAACCCTTGTAGTTGAGGAAAGTCCCCATGTTATTGTTGATGAATCATCATTCAAGGATCCTAATGAAAAACATGTATTGCAGGAAGAAGAATCAGAAGAGGATACCACCAAAGAGCTCGCAAAGGAAGCAGACAAATCTGGAGATGAAGAACAACAAAAGGATGATGAAAATCAGCAAACTCTAAGTGAACTACAGCTGCCTAAACAATGGACTTTTGCAAAAGATCACCCACCAGAAGTCGTCATTGGCAATTTAGAAGAAGGAATAAGAACGCGTTCTTCATTCAGGGAAGTTGAAAATCTCGATTACATTGCACTACTCTCACAATCTGAACCTCACTCCCTAGATGATGCCTTAAAAGATGATTCCTGGATCTTGGCTATGCAAGAAGAACTACACCAATTCCAGAGGAACAAAGTGTGGTTCCTTGTGCCTCGCCCTAGAAACCACTCTGTGATCAGAACCAAATGGATATTCCGAAACAAAACAAACGATCAAGGGGTGGTAACTAGGAACAAGGCAAGGCTGGTAGCCAAAGGTTATAGCCAAGAGCTAGGAATCGATTTTGATGAGTCTTTTGCTCCTGTAGCAAGACTCGAGGCAGTGAGAATTCTCTTAGCATTTGCATGCTGCAACAACATCAAACTATTTCAGATGGATGTGAAAAGTGCATTCTTAAATGGCTTTATTCAGGAGGATGTATATGTGGAGCAACCTCCAGGGTATGAAGACACAAAGTATCCAGACCATGTGTACAAGTTAGACAAAGCACTCTACGGTCTTAAACAAGCACCTCGAGCATGGTATGAACGGTTAAATGATTTCTTTATACAAAATAGATTCAAACGAGGTAATGTGGATCAAACCCTTTTTACAAGGATGAACGGTAAGGAAATTCTAGTTGTTCAAGTCTATGTTGATGACATTATATTTGGCTCCACTAAGGATACTCTCAGCAAGGACTTTGCAAAATTGATGCAAAGTGAATTTGAAATGAGCCTAATGGGGGAGCTGACATTCTTTTTGGGATTGCAGGTTACACAAACGGCCGATGGGATGTTTGTACATCAGAAAAAATATGCAAGGGAGCTACTGAAAAAGTTTGACTTGGCTTCTACCAAACCACAACCCACACCTATGTCCACATCAATAAAAATTGATCAAGATGAAAAAGGTAAATCTGTAGACCAAAAACTTTTCAGAAGCATGATAGGTTCCTTGTTATACTTAATTGCTAGTCGGCCCGATATTCAATTCGCAGTATGCTTGTGTGCTCGTTTTCAGTCCAACCCTAAGGAGTCACACTTGTCAGCTGTGAAAAGGATTTTTAGGTATATTGCTGGCTCTGTAGACTTGGGGTTATGGTTTCCGCATACTTCGAACCTTGATTTAATTGCCTATTCCGACGCCGACTATGCGGGTTGCAAAGTGGATCGAAAAAGCACCAGCGGGTATTGCCAGTTCCTCGGAGGTTGCATAGTTTCATGGGCCTCCAAGAAACAAAATTCAGTGGCACTGTCAACCGCCGAAGCCGAGTATGTGGCTGTAGGCAGTTGTGTTGCCCAGGTGCTGTGGATTCAACAACAAATGATTGATTATGGAGAGTCTTTCAAGAATACCGAAATTCTGTGTGATAACACCTCAGCCATTAATCTATCCAGAAACCCTGTCCATCATTCTCGCACCAAGCATATTGAGATAAGACATCATTTTATTCGTGATCATGTTGGCAAGGGTGATGTAGTAATCAACTTCATTGAGACGGATCGTCAAATTGCTGATATTTTCACAAAACCCCTGTGTGAAGAGAAGTTTACAACATTTAGAAGAGAATTAGGGGTCTGCAAAATAGATGCGTCTTCATCATAACCATTTGTGCTACTGTGTGTTTAGATCGTTGCACTTTAGGTTTCTGCATTCGTCACATGCTAGTTTGCATTTTCTTGTTATACATACACATTTTGTTGTGTCAAACAAAAATTACAAAAACATCTTGCGTGGTCAATTGCCTTTGTGTGCTTGTGTGTTTCTTCTATTTATACTGGCTATACACACTTTTTCGTTGCCACTTCTATGGCCTTTTTATACCCTTGTCCACTCTCTTATGCCATAAAAGGAGCAAATCTGGCCAAAATCTGCTTTTCGGAACTATGGATAATAGCATGACTGGATGTGTTTCTAAATCTGGTGTGGCATATCCCCAAATGTTTTCAACCCCCATCATAATCTTAATATCATTGTTTCAAACATATTTTTACATTGGGGACTCGAGCCTATTAGCTTTCTTGGCCCTCCGATCATCTGCATCTTCATCCCTTCAAAATTCATTAAAAGGGGTCGACCCATGGGTCGACCCTCGGAGGGGTCAACCCGTGGGTCGACCCTCGCGGATCCATTTGCTGATTGGGGTTATGAGTACAGGGGTCGACCCGTGGGTCGACCCATTCCGGCAAAACGCGGTTCCCCGCGATCGGCCATCCTTGAATGGGGTTCTAACCCTATGGTTGCCCCTCCTATACCTATATATCCTCTCATAACCTCCTATAAGGCCAGCCACCACCCCTTTCAAGCCCTAAAATCCTCTTCTTGGCTCCCATTTCTTCCAAACCTAGCCGCGGTTCTCCGGGTGGCTATCTGCGCACGCTTTTCTTCCAACGGCTCCAAGGATCGTCTCTTGCGTTTCCTTTCTCTTGAGGTAAGCTTCTGGTGCTTGTGGAGGATCATGGATTCATATCTCATTCATATCATCTTTGGTTGAACCCTATTCTTCCTTCCCTCATCATGTGGTCTCCTTTCGCTCCTTGTCTAGATGGCCCCAAAGAGACGTCCTTCTCGCAATGAAGCTGAGTCTAGCAGGTCTCAAGAACTTCGATCCAAGCGAGCTGAACAAGTTGCATCTCTTCGCGGCCATTCTAGCCGCATATTAGATCGGAAGGTTCTCCGTCCGAGAGCCGTCGACTTTGGAAATCTGTGCAATCACATTCCGAGTCTCGTTGATATTATCTGCAGTCAGCCTAACCTGGATGCATTCATGTCTGCACACCGCAGGGTGTATCCCACTTTGGTTCATCAGTTCTATAGCAACATGTCTTTGGCAAATGAAACTCCGGTTACCAAGGTTAATGGCGTGCAGATCATTCTTTCCCCCGAGCTTCTTGGCGCGGCATTTCAGCTTCCTTCTGAGGGATATGGTTTTGGTGACGTCTTGGTTCGTGAAGATAAGCTATATCTCTACCTCACTTCTGAAGACCGAAATGGTCGGTCTGTCGCTGGCTTAAATGCCAATCACTTTCCTCCGGTACAGCACATTCTTCACCGGATGATCACTACTATTTTACTTCCCCGGGGAGGTGGACATGACAAAGTGACTAAAATTCATATGTTCTTACTCTACTGTTTTTTGGATGGCATTCGTATTAATTTTCCAGCTCTCTTTTTGGATCATATGAGGACCAGTATGGAGCACCGCAACAGGACTTTACCTTATGATGCCGCCCTCACTGCTATTTTTCAGTATAAGAAGATAGATCTGTCTACCGATGCTTCACACACACTGCGAGCTGCCGACATATATACTATTCACTCTATTTGTCACAACATGGGATACGTTATTCATGATGATGAATTAGTTCGGCAGTTGAAAACAGTGGTTCCCGGTGCACCTGCTGAAGTTAATGTTGATGCTGCAGACACTGAAGATAGTGATGAAAATCGTGGTGCTCATGCGATTGATATTCCCTCCGAGACGGCCAGGCTATTCATTGATCGTTTGGACCGCAATGATGAACGGTTGGATCGGTATGGCGAGACCTTGAATGTTATTCAAAATGAACTTCATGATCTTAAGCTATCGCACCAGGAAAGCACTCAAACCTTCACCGATGCCTTGGCCCAACAACACCTAATGTGCCATGAGATTTTGGAATGTCTCCGTCGTGCTCCCCGTCCACCGCCTCCGGCTGAAGACTAGGCCTTGGTCACTCCTCCTCATGGCTTCTACCCTATCACTTTCACCCCGTCTTTTTGATGATGCCCAAGGGGGAGAGGTCCAGTTTATCGGCTATTATAGTATATGTGTGTTGTATGCTTGCATGTGCCTGCATGATGTGTGTTATCTCATTTTGTACTTGCATGCTGTTGCATTATCCTTCTACTCATAGCATGGCATCTTGATGCATTGCACTTTCCTCTCTTGTTTTAATGCAATCCGAGTATGGCTGTTGTTGCTATTCCAAGATGATTGTCGGAAAGTTCTTTTTATCAATCTCACAACGGTTCTAAGTTGGTTCATGGTCTTGTGTTGATCGGATGTGTTGAATGGACTATTGGTTCTCGTGTTATCCCGGCACTTTGTTATATTGCTATTGCTTCGACAGTATTGGCACAATGAGACCAAATTGTTATATGAGTTAGTCATCATCAAAAAGGGGGAGATTGTTGAACCCCTTCTTTGTAAATGTATCTAATGAATTTTGATGATGACCAAACACTACATACTTGCATATTATCACGGTCTAACATATGTGTGCCTTTGATCAGCTTGTAAGAGGAGTTAAGGAACTCTCAAAATGGAGGAATCATTCCGTTGGTAAAAAGGTAAATCTGAAATTTGTAAACGCCAACACTAACTCAAAATGTATATTCTGACAGGTCAAAATTGCCATTTCAAGATTGGAACAAAGCACGGATAACTAGTAAGATTGAAATTGTTCAAAAATAATGGGTGAATTCATGGTTTGTATGGTAAGTAGGAATGCAAGCAAGTTTCAGAAACCAGGGTAATCATTCAATTAGGAATTTATGTTATTTGGCCTTGGTTTTTATTTCTCTCATGTCTTTGTATCCCTACATTTCATTGGTTTTCTCTCTATCCATTTGAACCCACTTTGTTGGATGTGTGTTGAAGTGTTTTTCACCATTTTCATGTTTCCTGGCTCATGGGTCGACCCCAAGGGTCGACCCTTGATCGTTTTTATGGGCTCCAGCCGCTGGCTGAACAAGGGTCGACCCCTGGACGCTTCATGGAAACCAGCCGCTGGCTGGACATGGGTCGACCCCTGTGACTTTCGCCCAAACAACAGCAATTCATTTTTTTTGGGGTTGACCCAGGGGTCGACCCTTTGTTCTGCTGGCCTTTATCTTCTTCGAGGGTCGACCCCAGGGTCGACCCTTTCCGGTCGGGAGTCCAGCCGACTATCTTGACCGCCGTTTTCTTGTTCCGTTTGTCCACCAATCCTTGTCTAATCACCTCTAGACCTGCCAAAAACATCTCCACATTTTGTGGATCTGGTCCCCATGCTTTCTTTGACTGTTTTATTCTTTTATTCAAACCCTAATGGCATTATATAAATATGAGAGATGGGGGATCCGAACATGATTGATGAGGGTGCTATTGTGGATGTGCAGGTTCGGAGTTGCAGCCATCAAGCTCCATTCTACCTTGTTCTGAAGCTGATCTTCAAAGGAAGGAGCTGGAATCGAAGCCCAAGGTCGTATACATCAAAGAGCTGCATACAACATCAAGCCTTTACAAATCTCATCCAAAATCGTTCACCTTCCTGCTGGAGTATCACAGAAGATTCGAAGAACACAAAGGGGGAGTTCTATTCAGAATCCTTTCTACTCTGATCCTCTTTTAGTGCTTATTGTTGAATCTGAAAAGTGTTGTACTCTAAACTATCTTGAAACAGATTTGTGTGTGTGTGCTCGTGATCTGTGACACGAGTGTGTGTGTGTGTGTGTTTGGGGTGCCTAGATTGGGTATCATGTGTGTGTGTATGCTGTTCATAACAGCGTGTGTGTGCTTGGCTCACATCATAGTGAAGTCGTTAATCCTCATGAGTGAGGGGTGGATGTAGGGGACATTGCGGTGTACCCGAACCACCTAAAAAACTTTGTGTATCTCTCGTGGTTTGTTCTTTTGCATCCTTTGTCGAGTGGGCTTCACAGTGAGTTGAGTGTTCACCACCTCCTTCTTCACACACTTACCATCTTTCTCATGCATTCATGTGAGATCATGCACGAGTAAGACCGAGTGCCTGATTGTGTTGTTTTTTGTCTCTCTAGTCCTTCATAAAATAATTTTAATTGCCAATCAATTCACCCCTCCCCTCTTGATTGCCACCGTTTGGGACCCAACATTATCTTTAATCTCCATCAATATGGGATCATTTTCTTGCAATTGGACTATGTCCTTGATCAATGTAGGTTGAAACCTTATGTTGGCAATCATACCGCCTTCTCCTTCTCTGTCAATATCAAGATTTAAATGAGAAAAATCTTCAATAAGACAAATCATACCTTTTCTGAGACTTGCTAGAGTTGCCATTGGTTTCCTGCTAAGAGCGTCAGCTACAGTATTTGCTTTTCCCGGATGATATTGGATAGTAAAGTCGAAGTCCTTGAGATACTCCAACCATCTGCGTTGTCGCATGTTTAACTCCTTCTGGGTGAAGAGGTATTTCAGATTTTTATGATATGAAAATATGATGCATTTCTCCCCATAAAGGTAATGTCGCCAAATCTTAAATGTAAATATAATCGCAACTAATTCTAGATCATGCACATGGTAATTTTCTTCATGACGCTTTAACTACCTTGATGAATAGCAAATGACCTTTCCATTTTGCATAAGGGCGCATCCTAGGCCAATGCCAGACGCATCCGTAGAGACCTCAAAGCCACCACCTTCTGTCGGTAGCGTTAATATAGGTGCCGTAGTAAGGTGTTCTTTAAGGGTTTGAAAACTCTCTTCGTAATCTTTCGACTATATAAAAGGATTCTCCTTTCTTGTAAGTCTAGTCAAAGGAACGGCGATTTTTGAGAAATCTTTGATAAATCTCTTGTAATAACGAGCCAGACCAAAAAAACTTCTGACTTTAGACACGGTCGTCGGCCGGCTCCAATTCTTGACAGCTTCTATTTTAGAAGGGTCGATAGCGATGCCTTCCTTTGAAATAATATGGCCAAGGAAAGAGACTTCCTTTAGCCAGAACTCGCACTTACTAAGCTTTGCATAAAGTTTATGCTCTCTTAGTGTCGGCAAGGCTATTCTTAAGTGCTCTTCATGTTCCTCCTTTGTTTTGGAGTATATAAGAATATCATCAATGAAGACGACTACAAACTGGTCAAGATAAGGCCTGAAGACATTATTCATTAGTTGCATAAATGTTGTCGGGGCATTGGTTAACCTGAATGGCATTATCACGAATTCATAGTGGCCATATCTGCTCCGAAAAGTAGTTTTGTGTATGTCTTCATCTTTGATCTTGAGCTGATGATAACCTGACCCGAGGTCTATCTTGGAGAAATATTCTACTCCTGAAATCTGATCAAAGAGTTCATCTATACGCGGCAACGGATATTTATTCTTAATTGTGAGTTGATTTAGTCGCCAGTAGTCGATACATAGCTTGAGAGATCTATCATTATTCTTGACAAATAGAACTGGTGCACCCCAAGGGGATGTGCTAGGTCGAATGAAACCCTTGTCTAATAACTCCTGAAGTTGTTTCTTCAATTCCTTGAGTTCTGTGGGGGACATCCTGTAAGGTTTCGCACAGCACCTACGGGCGACGCAGCGGATAACAAAATTTTCATTTGCCCGATCCCGGTGTTATGGAAAGCTTAATATGTGCTCTAATCGGTGTTTCGAAGACCCTAATTACGGGTTGCGTGTTTCACCTTACGCGGAACGACACTGTCCGCTAAGCCTGATGTAGAGAAATCGAGCCGCACAGCTATACGGCCTCTACAGCAGATCCACACGGATTCTTGCGCAGCGACGGTACCTCCCCGGTGCAACTTTCCCCTACTCTATCATCTTCTAGAGAGAGAGAGAGCAAGGGGAAGAAAGGGGGGAGGCTAATCCTCCTCTCTTAAGCTTATGTACTTGCTTAAGCTTAAGAGGTTGGAAGAGAAGCCAAGAGTTCGAATGAACTCACGTAGGTGCCATATATATAGGATTTGGACCCTTTTCTAAAGACCTCCAAAGGACCAAAATTGTATATATGACCTTTCCATTATTATACATATGTATTAAGCCCCATTTACACTCCTTTCCAAAAGGAATTAAAGGGAATTAATACATACACTTATACAATAATATTCCGTCACCCAAGAATCCATTGTGTGTGATCCTCTAGGCCCTTAGTCACTCTAGTTTAAGGCCCATTAACTTCTAATTCCCAAATAGAAGTAAATTAAACGTATTCTTCGCTTCTACCAGAGCCAAAGAATAGTTTAATTTATTCCGAACCTTTGATCACGTTGGGTCAAGTAAATCCGTGTGATCCTAGAGGACGCCGGGTTTAAACCAGCCTGTCTGGTACCTGTAAGTCCACAGTTACCGCACCGATATAATCCCTCGCTCCTTCTATGAGTCTGGTACGATCGAGGGTACGGTATCTATCAAACCCCATGATCGTGCCATTTGACTATGACCTCCTTAAAGTGTATGACGTCTGTTCTAAACAAACTCATACGACCCTGGCCAGGGATTTAATGGAGCGTCAATGGCATGACCCATTCACTGTCTGATATATACCCGACAGTGAGCGATCCCCTCTTGACCATTAATGATCTTCACACGTATCCTGGAGTGGTTAATGACTCGGCAACTCATGACTTATGGTTAAAGTCACTTAGCCAAGTAATTAAACCATTCCAGTCCTCGTGTAAGATCCGATCAATGTCTCAGGTCAAAGGACCAACGATGCTACTGTGACCGTTGGATCTTCAGTTGACATTAGGTATAATCAACCATCTGAAGATCCAATAGCGGATCAGTTCAGTGCACATCCTCCAAGGACATACACCTACACATATGTGTTGGTGCCCCGCACCAATGACCATGAGACTGGTCACTGACACATCATGTGTACTGGTTTAATAGGTAATCAAAGTCCCCGAGTGATTACCCTTCAACCAAGAATAGTTTAAGGTATGTGTTCATGTAAAGTAAGTCTCATGTTCGAGATTCCATCTCGAGCTGACTTTACAACCACATATCCTAGGGACAACGTAAAGTAACACAATCGCATATTTACGCTCAAACACCACTTTATTAATGAACAAGATCGTATAACTATTGGGCCTACCCAACCCAAAATTGGCCTGTAGCACACCAACACTAACAATCTCCCACTTGAACTACAGCCAATTGCCCACAACTTTGAGGCCCATCTTATCCCGATGTCGCTCAAATACAGTTTGTGTCAAAGGCTTAGTCAGTGGATCTGCTATGTTGTCTTCTGACAGTACACGCTCTACCGTCACATCTCCACGATCAACAATCTCCTGAATAAGGTGAAAACGCTTGAGAATATGCTTTGACCTTTGGTGAGATCTCGGTTCCTTCGCCTGGGCGATGGCCCCATTATTATCACAAAATAATGGGATGGGAGCTGATATCTCGGGAACTACGCCGAGTTCCAAGATGAATTTCTTCATCCAGACAGCTTCCTTAGCAGCTTCAGTTGCAGCAATATATTCCGCCTCCGTCGTCGAGTCTGCAGTCGTGTCTTGCTTGGAGCTTCTCCAACTGACTGTCTCTCCATTCAACATGAATATAAATCCAGACATGGATTTGCAGTCATCTGGATCTGACTGGAAACTAGAATCTGTGTAAGATCTAAGCTGTAAGTCCTCTCCTCCATAAAGCAGAAAAAGATCCTTAGCCCTTCGCAGGTACTTAAGGATGCCCTTTACTGCCTTCCAGTGCTCTTCGCCTGGATTTGCCTGATATCTACTAACAATGCTCAAAGCATTGGCAACATCAGGCCGTGTACATAGCATTGCATACATGATTGACCCTATCGCCGAAGCATAGGGTACCTTATTTATGTGTGCCACCTCCTCAGAAGTTTTAGGACTCATACCCTTGGATAGGTAAATTCCATGTCTCATGGGAATGAGACCTCTCTTGAAATTTTCCATCCTAAACCTTTTGAGGATAGTGTCTATGTACATAGATTGGGATAATCCTAGCATCCTTTTAGATCTATCTCGATAGATCCTTATGCCCAGCACATAGGATGCTTCTCCCAAATCTTTCATGGAGAAGGTCTTGGACAACCAAGACTTAGTTGATGTCAACATCTCTACATCATTCCCAATGAGTAAGATGTCATCAACATAAAGGACCAAGAAGGTGACTGAGCTCCCACTGACCTTCTTGTAAACATAGGGTTCATCTTCATTCCAAATGAAGTTGAAAGATTTGACAGTCTCGTCAAATCTTAAGTTCCAGCTTCTAGATGCCTGCTTTAATCCATAAATGGACCTTTGAAGTTTGCATACCTTATTAGGATGTAGCTTGGAGGTGAATCCCTCAGGCTGTACCATGTACACCTCTTCTGACAAGTTTCCATTAAGAAAAACTGTCTTCACATCTATTTGCCAGATCTCATAATCCAGGTATGCAGTAATGGCAAGGAGGATTCTGATTGACTTAACCATGGCTATCGGCGAAAACGTCTCGTCATAGTCAATGCCTTGCCTTTGACGATATCCTTTCGCCACTAGTCTAGCCTTATATGTGTCAATCTGTCCATCTGCACCGATTTTCCTTTTGAAAATCCATTTGCAGCCGATCGGGACCTTCCCTTCGGGTACATCAACTAAGTTCCAAACTTTATTGGTGTACATGGACTGGATTTCTGATTTCATTGTCTCTTGCCATTTCTCAGAGTCTACACTACGGATCGCCTCCTGGTACGACTGAGGATCATCATCCTCATCGATACATACCTTAGAGGACCCCTCTGAGACATGTCCAACATATCTCTCAGGTTCTCTCGGTAGTCTACCAGATCTCCGTAGTGTCAGTGTTTCACCTTGAATAGGATCAACCGATACAGTCTCATCTAATGAGTGTGTGTCTATGGGTTGTGATTTTTGGACCTCGTCCAATTCTATCTGGCTCCCACTATTTTTCTGGAGTAGATATTCTCTTTCTAGAAATACAGCTCTCTTGGCCACTAAGACCCTTTGCTCAGAAGGGTGATAGAAATAATATCCAAACGTCTCCTTTGGATATCCCACAAACCTACACTTATCGGTTCTCGACTCAAGCTTATCACTCTCGTTCTTCTTTACATGAGCAAGACACCCCCAAATTTTAATGTGATTAAAATTTAGTTTCCTACCCTTCCATATCTCATATGGTATAGAAGGAACTGATTTACTTGAGATCTTATTCAATAAATAAGCCGCAGTCTCTAACGCATAGCCCCAGAGAGACAAGGGTAGTCCTAACATAGACATCATGGATCGGACCATGTCTAACAAGGTCATGTTTCTCCTTTCGGATACACCATTGTGCTGTGGTGTATACGGTGGAGTCCACTGAGAAACTATTCCATGGTCTTTAAGATAAGAAGTGAATTCATGGCTTAAGTATTCACCTCCTTGATCCGATTGAAGAGCCTTAATACTTTTGCCAGTCTGTTTCTCTACTTCATTTTTGTATTCCTTAAACTTCTCAAAGACTTGTGATTTATGTCTCATTAAATACACATAGCCATATCTAGAGAAGTCATCAATAAAAGAAATGAAATAGAGAAAACCTCATTTTACTTCTATGGACATGGGTCCACACACATCCGAGTGTATGAGTTCGAGAAGGTCAACAGCCCTCTCACCATGTCCACCAAAAGGGGCCTTGGTCATTTTCCCCATAAGACACGACTCACAGGTATCAAATGGCTTGTATTCGAACGAATTCAAATACTCATTTGAGTGTAAGTGAGAGACTCTTTTCTCACCTACATGACAAAGTCTGCAATGCCATAGAAATGCAGAATTCACTTCATCCGCATTAGAAATTTACATAACATTAGAACGTGTATCTAATACATAAAGACCATTGACTAATGAACCATTGGCTATAATCAAACCATTATTCATTATAGAGCACCCAGTGTTGTTAAAAGTTAATGTATATCCAATGTTATACAAGCCAGAGATTGAAATAATGTTCTTAATAATATTAGGAACATAATAACAGTCATTCAGCTCCAGAATGACTCCTGAAGGTAAACTGAGACGTGCAGTCCCGACAACTTTGGCAGAAACCAAAGCTCCATTGCCTATCCTCAGTTCAATCTCCTTTTTACCCAATCGCCTTCTATTTGCCAGCACCTGCACAGAATTGCAGATATGAGATGCACATCCAGTATCCAATACCCATGATGTGGATTCCATATATGACAAATTAAGGTCTATGATAAAAATACCTTCATTTAGAATTGCCTTGCAATTCCTTTTTCAATGCCCAGTTTCCCCGCATCGAAAATATTTATCTTCTTTTTCATTCTTCTTGCCCTTCCCTTTGTCAACTTTGGCGATTTGCTTACCCGTGGCCTTTTTCTTTCCTTTCCCTTTGTTACTTGTAGTGGATATCTGGGTGGCCTTCCTTTTCTTATTGGCCCGGCGAATAATCATTACAGAAGAAGATGGTTTATCTTTCTGCATAGTTCCTTCAGCACTCTTTAACATGTTGAGCAGCTCCGGGAGAGTTGCATCAATTCTATTCATGTTAAAGTTTATGATGAAGGAAGAAAAGGAATCGGGCAATGACTGGAGTATAAGATCAATGCACAGTTCAAGATCCAACTTGAACCCCAGTGCATTGAATCTCTCTATCCACTCCATGATTTTCAGTACATGAGCCTGTACTGAAGAACCCTCAGACATCTGTGTCCTGAAAAACCTTTTGGAGATGTCATACCTCTCAATCCTACCCTGCTCCCCGAAGAGCTGGCGTAGATTGAGAAGTATACTTCTACAATCAGTCTTTTCAAATTGCCTCTGTAGCTCGGGAGCCATAGAGGCCAACATGTAACATTGGGCAAGGGAGGAGTCCTCAGACCACTTGGCATAAGCAAGTAACTTGCCCTCGTCGGCATCAGGAGCTGGCTCAGAATGAACCGTGTCCAACACGTACGCAATCTTTTCGGCGGTAAGGACTATGCGTAGATTACGCAGCCAATCCGAGTAGTTCGGTCCAGTTAATCTATTTGCATCCAAGATGCCGCGGAGGGGGTTGGACGACGACATTATAATCTGGATAAGAAATAAAAGACAACTTAGCATGTGTTCAAATTCTAACTTAGATGTGATTTTCTATCTTAGTTAGTCCCACTATTTTTCGATCGAACTATATAACCCTCAGTATATAGAATGGGAGATCAGCGAGATCTACCTAGTGGGTCGAAATCCCAACGAGACTGATGTACGACCTTGTGGAAAGCACAACAAGCCATACACCATCTCAAGGTCAGTCAACAAGCACTTGCATCTAATGCAATATCCGATATTCGGCCCCCGAGAAATCATCCCCTTGTGGAAAGCACAACAAAGGATATTCTCGGTTAGACCTAACCATCATTACTACATAGCAATGAGTTCATGACCCGACCCTTGTGGAAAGCACAACAAGGCCGAGTTCAATTCCTCACCCCATTGAGGCCGAGCCTTGGAGTTTAATCCCGCCCCTAAACTCATGGACATTGTGGAAAGCACAACAAATCCATAAAATGAAGACGTTCATTCACTCCATAATGATGGAGGGCCACGATGACTCATAGAGCCACGCTTACCAGATCTAAAATTTAATCGCGAGGGAATTTAATTTTATCTTGATCTCACCCTAGGTGGCAATATAAATATATCCAATATATTTACCGTACCTAGTAGTTTGCACAAAATAAATACATCCAATGCAAAAATAAATGCAAGTGATCATGGACTTTAACCCTAATGTTTTTTTTTTCCAAAAATCCTGCCTAGAGGTGAAATGGAAAGTGCTCCTCGAGGAGGAAACACTTCGCAATTAGACCACTAAGAGGTTGATTTTATTGAGATAAACATCAAATGAAAATTACATGATACGGATGCTAGGCATACCTAGCTTATCCAACCGAGCTGCACCCTTGATATTCGTGGGTAGCTCAAATGAGGAAAAGAAAGAATTACAATTATTTGTGCAAGCTAGGGAGGCTAACAAATCAGCAACAACATTTGCTTCTCTGAAGATATGAGTGACTGAGTCTTTTTGAGAGAGTAATTCCCTGATTTCTCTGACATAAGTAAGGATAGACCATGGGCAGTGAGCTTGCTTGTTGATTGTTTGCACAAGGATTTTGGAATCACATTCAATCAATGTCGGATGAGAGGATACCATTCTAAGGTATTTGAGTCCATCTAATAGGGCTCCGGCTTCAGCAATGATACTGGTGGTAGCCCCATAGAAGTGGGAGAAAGCAATGACAATTTCACCTTTAGAATTTCGGATTAGACCACCCCCACCTGATGTACCTAAATTCTTGCTTGCACCATCGGTATTCAGTTTAAGCAAAGGCCATGGCGGACAAACCCATTTGACAATTTTCAGTGTGGGGTTTATAGTGCTGCCTCCTTTTATTCCAAGATGCGAAAGAATTAGCTTCCTGCTTGGATTGTCTTCTCTTAAATCCGACAGTTCACAAATTGTTTTGGCTTGGGTGACAATGCTGTGGAGCAGACTTAGCTTGGAAATATGCTTATCTTCATATTTGGCCAAATTTCTTGCGGACCAAAGCTCCCACATGGTGTAACCGATGACAGCCAAAGAAAGTAGACCATACTTAGATTTCAGATTTAGCATAAAAACCGAATTCATAATCCTGAACCTGGCAGAGTTTCCTTCAAACTGCAGCCCCATAGCCGAAAGGGAAGACCATGTAGCAGCGGCTATTTCACTGTCAATAAAGATGTGTTGCAATGATTCTACATGAGGCTAGGAGCAGCAATGGCATTTGGAGCACATCTGAATACCCAGAGCCTGTACATTGTAGTCTGTGGGTAAGCAGTTCCATACAATCTTCCAGAGTAGCACATATATTTTGGTTGGCAGCCATTTAGACCAAAGATTGGACCAAGGTAGTTGACCCTGCTCATGATTGTTGTTGCAAATAAAATTATATACAGAAGAGACTACACAGTAGCCTGATGATGATAGCGACCAAACCACCTGGTCCTGCATCTGAGAAAAAGTAGTAGTTCTGATAGCAGAGCATATGTCAGCTGGTAAAAAGGTGTTAATGACCTGAGTTTCTTCAGGTGTCGGATGCAAAATACATTGGCTGACAGTAACCTGGTTGTTGGGTATTGCAGCCATCGAGGTAAAAGATTCCAGTGGCTAGTTACCCAGCCATGTATCCCTCCAGAAATTGGTGGAGCTCCCATCACCAATGATAACTTTTTTATGTTGGGCAATGAGATTTCTAGCTTGAAGCCAGCTTTTCCTGCCATGGCCTTTCATGTATTTAAAAGTCACGTCCGTGATATGACATTCCTTGATATGTTTTGCTCTGGAATAAGACACCCACAGAGAATTATAGTGTAAAGCCCTCCACAGCATTTTCACCCTCAACGCTATCTCCAAATGTCTTAGAGACATTATACCCAAGCCACCTTGGCTAACTGGTCTGCAGATGGATTGCCAAGACTTCCAGTGATGTTTGGACCCATGGGAGGAAGATCCCCAGAAAAAGTTAGCAAAGGATTTGTCCAAAGTTTGATGGATGCCAGTGTGAAGGGGGGAAGAGGCCAAGGTGAATATGGGGAGAGGTCAGCACATGTTTGATGAGGGTTAGTTTGGCTCCCTGAGAAAGCAATTTCCCTTGCCAACCTTCCAATCTCCTCTGAATAGAAGAAATCAGCCCGGCATAGTATACCTTTTTGCTCCTGCCAAGAGTAAGAGGAAAGCCCAAGTATTTGTGTGGAAAATAATGCTGAGAGAAGCCAGTATAAGCTTTTATCCGATTGATGGCTGCTGGATTAGCTTTTTGGTGCATAAAGAAACCACTCTTCCCAACATTAATCGACTGACCAGAAGCTCTTTCATAAGCCTGGAGGCTTCTAATTAACCTTCGGACAGAAGTCAGAGAAGCATTACTTAAAATGAGTGTATCGTCTGCAAACAATAAATGAGATACATTTGGGCAGCCCCTGGGGACAGCATACCACCTAACACTTCCAGCATTGAAAACTTCCTTCAAGGATCTACTGAGCACTTCTTCTGCTAATATAAAAAGGGCTGGAGCTATGAGATCTCCTTGGCGAACTCCCCTAGAAGATTTAAAGAAGCCTGCCAACTCACCATTCAGCTGTACTGAAAACCAGCAATTGTTCAACATTATCTCAATATGGTTAATAAAATTCAGACTGAATCCAAATTTTCTCAGAACAGCAAATAGGAAATCCCATTCTAGGCTATCATAAGCCTTGGCCATATCCAGCTTAAACACAACATTCCCTCCTCTAGTCTTTCTGCCCAGCTCATGAACTAGTTCTTGAGCTAAAGTAATATTTTCCATAATTTGTCTACCTTGAACAAAAGCTGACTGTTCCAAGGATATAAGTTTTGGCAGAAGTGTAGCCAGCCTGTTATTGATGATAGTGGAGATAATCTTATAAAAGAAGTTGCATAAGCTGATTGGACGAAAATCTGAAATGTCCACAGCATTGTGTTTTTTAGGAAAAGTGCAATGATAGAAGCTGTCACATTTCTAGGTAGAGGCTGTTGTAAAATGAAAAACTCTTACACAGCACTGACTACCAAAGTATGAATAATATGCCAGGAGTTTTGAAAGAAGGCACCAGTGAGCCCATCTGGACCCGGGGCACTGTCTGCAGACATTTTAAAAACCACATCCCTGATCTCTGATGCACTAGGGACAGCACTCAGACACTCATTATCTTCTAAGTTGATCAGTGTAGGAATGCAATCCAGAATGTCTTCATCTATGTAATGATCCTGCGAAGAGAAAGTTTTCTGAAAATGTGTGATCGCTATGCTTTTCATTTCAGCATGATCTGCTGTTAAGCTGCCTGCTGGCCTCCTCAACTTGGCAATGAAATTTCTCCTTCTGTTAGATAGGGTAGACATGTGAAAAAAATTTGTATTCCTATCCCCTTCAAGTAACCATCGAACCCTTGATTTCTGCCTCCAAAAGCACTCCTGTTGTAGGTACTTTTCCGAGAGGATAGATTTTGCCTCCTCAAGTTTGATGTGGTTATCAGTCGAAGGATCAGAATCATAACAATATTCTGCTTGTAGCACTGCATCTTCTACCGAGGCAAAATTCATATGCACATTACCAAAGGTTTCCTTATTCCATATGCTAAGCATTTTCCTCATATGTTTCAGTTTTAAGCAGAGAGTGGTAATGGAGGAAGTAGCAATTGGACTGGTTCTCCAATACAGTTCAACAGCTGCATTGTATTTATCATGCAATGTCCACATTTTTTGAAAAATAAATCTGTTATGGAATCTGACCAGGGGGGAAGATTTAATCAATAAAGGAGCATGATCAGAAGCTTCTCTTGACAGGTGTTCAATGGCAACAAGAAGACAATTAACCCAGTTAGTGTTGAAAAGGACTCTGTCTAACCTGGCCCATATGCCTTTACTGCCCATTTGATTATTGTGCCATGTATATTTAGATCCTATAAATCCAGCATCCATTAAGCCACAGTCAGAGATGCAATCCTTAAAATCAGACAATGCTGATAGATTGGGATCATTGCCTCCCAATTTTTTGTCTATATTCATAATACAGTTGAAGTCCCCTGCTACTAACCAAGGAAGAGTAGTCAGACTATGTAAGTTCTTCAAAGAGTTCCACAATGGCTTTCTCTCAATAATTGAACATTTAGCATAGACAATAGAAATGTAGAAATCTACCATGACAGAGTTTGTTTGCAGTAAAGTGATTTGCTGATCATCCCTACTGACAAGGGTGAACTCCATAGGGTCTCTCCACAGAATCCAGATATGAGCCTTCGAATCAATATTGGCAATAGCATGCTTCATACCAAGTTTTTTACACATACTGACCAGTAAAGATGTGTTTATTTTAGGTTCCAGAATAGCCAAGAAGTCAATCTTGTGAGAAGTAAGAAGAAATTTTAAACGGCCTTGGGAGACAGCATTCCCAACACCTCTAATATTCCACACAAGCAAATTCATTAACAGGTAGAAGAACTTGCAAGATTACTCGTGGAATTAGTCCTCAACATGGACCTGGTAGTGACTCTAGGAACTTCATCAATCATGGTCCTAACATTATTTAATTTCGCAACTTCTGCAATCTCCTGACATTTGCTGTAAATTTCTTTGTAATTAGTGAGACCTTCATTCTCCATTATCGGGTCGTTATGATCCACAATAGCTAGCTCAGGGACAGGAACTAAGTCCCCAATGGAAGTACTTTGGATTGAAGGGAACTCTTTAAGAGATGGGGCCATAGTGTTCCTCAGATGAAATGCTGCAATGTCTGAATTCTTTGGCACATTCTCCACATCCTGTTTACCCTCATCCAACTGTGGCTCAGTACCTGAAGGAGCAACATTTGGGGGAACCTTCTGAGCAGGAATATTATCTGTAGTGTTGCAAATAGAGGGTGAAGCGTGATCCGCCACAAGATTGCCCTCATCAATTTTCTCTTCGATTATGCATTTAGAATGAATGATTGGTTGCCAGATGGGCTTGGTCTTCGGAGCCTCACCAGGATGAGGTGGTGGTACTGAAGGTATAATATCTTTACCATTCCGGACATTAGCAATCAGACCTTTGCAACAGTCGACATTGTGACCAATATGAGAACAGTGAAGACAGTACTCAGGAAGTTTTGGATATAAAATCTCCTGCCAGGCACCACCCCCTGGAAATCCAATCCACAGTCTAGAGGCGTGTGGTTTGGAGATATCCAGTTCGATGCAAACACGAGCAGAGCTAGTATGCGACAAGTTCAGAGTAGAAGGGTCTATTTTTAACACTTGACCAACATTACCAGCAATCGAACGCAGCATATGCTCAATGAAGAAGTTGACAGGGAGACCAGGGAACTCAATCCAAACCGGAATAATCGGGGAATCAACATTCGGAGAGAACTCCATCGTCCATTTGAAAAACCGGAACAAACGACCATGAACATACATCGACTCCCTTAGAAGCAAAATTAGGTAGTCTTCATAGTTCTTGAACCTCAAGAGAAGATGCCGATTGTCGAGGGCGCTGATCAAAAAATCTTCTTTGAATGGGAATCTATTGGTGAGATGAGCTCTGATGTCGATGAAGGAGGGACGTCCCTATGGAGTACGGGCCACCAGAGAGAAGGAGAAAGGCTTAAGAGACGCTGCAATCTCCTCCTGACTGAAAAACACCGCCGGCTCCCCATTATCAGTCGCTGCGGGTTCGTGTATATGACCTTGGACTGTCGGAGGAAGCATTAACGAAGAGAGGACTTCAGCAAAGGATCTGGTCAGCATAGGGCTTGAAGACGAGGGAGAAGCAGTGTTCTGATTTGCCAAGGATGTCGGGGGGACCACGAGTGGTCCCCCAGGGATTGCCATAGGTCAGAGGAGCGCCGCCGGGAAAAGGTCAGTGCCGCCGGGAGAGGTTAGGTCGCCACAACACCAACCAATCTTGCGTGTTCCTCTCCACTGCCTATATGATAGTGTACATTGAAGGGAATGTTTTAGGATGGATCGTCCTAATGTAACTTAGACATCCGGCCCGCTTCCGAAGCAGCTGGATAGTCCTCGTCGGGTGTGCTCCACGCTTTCAAACTCCGACGTCGCATTAATTACAACTTTTATACGGCACGCAGGCCGAAAAAATTAAATTACATGTGACTCAAATTCTAGTAGCCCTTAGGGCGAGTATAACAATGGAGGAAGATAGAAGTACATTAGAATTTTAACAGAGAGAGAAAGGAGGTTCGCAGACCCCAATTAATTACATTAATCCAAGTCCATGATCACATGCCAACCCATTCAAATAAAATCAATCAAGGGTTATTTTTTGAAAATAATCCTTACCTTTTGAATTTAAAAATGGGATGTGCAAAAAAAAATAGGCTAGCTTTGTTTAATTTTAAAAATCAAAGCATGATTAACTAAAATTAACCACACAAGCAGACCAATACAAGGTAAATAAAGTAAAGCACGTAAAGAACCATCATTTTCTACATGGGCATCTAATTGAGATAATTAGTTAAATTTAAATTTAATTATCCAATAATCAAATTTAAATTCAAAATTTAAACCTGCCAATAATTTAAATTTAAATTCAAACTAATTATCCAATAATTTTGTTTGAAAGTGAATTTAAAATAATGCAATTATCCTCAATTAATAATTTTCTAAAATTCAAAATTTGAATTTAACAATTATCTAATAATTAAAATTCAAATATTTAAATTTTCTACATTTATCTTCAATAAAATTTAAAATCTAAATTTTCTAATTATCTAATAATTAAAAACTTAAAAACTTAAATTTTACTGAAGTAACTTCAATTATTACCATTTTATCTCAAGGTAAATAGTAATTATCTCACCTCAGTAAATTCAACACGGTAAAATAAAATTTAACATTCGACATTTACTATTGAGATAACACTATTTAACTTATGAAATAAAATTCTATTTAATTTATTGTATATTTCCATATATATATCTAATATATATACTTTATAATTCCTGCACATATAAATTAAAAATAAAAAGGCAAATTTTTCTTTTTTTAAAAAAAAACTAATGCCGGCAGCCGTGGGCGCGGCCGCCCACGCGGGACGCGTGAGCGGTCGCGCCCACGCCCGCGCCCGCACGCGGGCGCCCGCGTGGCGGGCCGCGCCCGCCCGCCTCTCCGCGGGTCAGCGCCCGCGGGCGCTGACCCGCGGGTGCCGCGTGCGCCGCCCACGCGGCGCACGCGGCGGGCGGACTGCGCCCACTCCGGGCTTACAAAAAAAAAAAAAAAAATTTCAAAAAAAATATTTGCTCCAGCGATGCCCAGCATCCTGGAAGAACGGGGATGCCCATCATCCCCTTGTGGCAATAACAATTGAAGATTTAATTGCCCCTAAAACATGGTTCTAAACGGCGATAAAAACACCGACCAGAGCGCGAACCTGGCTCTGATACTATTGTAAGGTTTCGCACAGCACCTACGGGCGACGCAGCGGATAACAAAAATTTCACTTGCCCGATCCCGGTGTTATGGAAAGCTTAATATGTGCTCTAATCGGTGTTTCTAAGACCCTAATTATGGGTTGCGTGTTTCACCTTGTGCGGAACGACGCTGTCCGCTAAGCCCGATGCAGAGAAACCGAGCCGCACAGCTGTACGGCATCTAGAGCAGATCCACACGGATCCTTGCGCTGCGACGGTACCTCCCCGGCGCAACTTTCCCCGACTCTATCACCTTCTGGAGAGAGAGAGAGCAAGGGGAAGAAAGGGGGGCGGCTAATCCTCCTCTCTTAAGCTTATGTGCTTGCTTAAGCTTAAGAGGTTGGAAGAGAAGCCAAGAGTTCGAATGAACTCACGTAGGTGCCATATATATAGGATTTGGACCCTTTTCTAAAGACCTCCAAAGGATCAAAATTGTATATATGACCTTTCCATTATTATACATATGTATTAATCCCCATTTACACTCCTTTCCAAAAGGAATTAAAGGGAATTAATACATATATTTGTACAATAATATTCCGTCACCCAAGAATCTATTGTGTGTGATCCTCTATGCCCTTAGTCACTCTAGTTTAAGGCCCATTAACTTCTAATTCTCAATTAGAAGTAAATTAAACGTATTCTTCGCTTCTACAAGAGCCGAAGAATAGTTTAATTTATTCCGAACCTTTGATCACGTTGGGTCAAGCAAATCCGTGTGATCCTAGAGGACGCCGCGTTTAAACCATCCTGTCTGGTACCTGTAAGTCCACAGTTACCGCATCGATATAATCCCTCGCTCCTTCTATGAGTCTGGTACGATCGAGGGTACGGTATCTGTCAAACCCCATGATCGTGCCATTTGACTATGACCTCCTTAAAGTGTATGGCATCCGTTCTAAACGAACTCATACGACCCTGGCCAGGGATTTAACGGAGCGTCAATGGCATGACCCATTCACTGTCTGATATATACCCGACAGTGAGCGATCCCCTCTTGACCATTGATGATCTTCACACGTATCCTAGAGTGGTTAATGACTCGGTAACTCATGACTTATGGTTAAAGTCACTTAGTCAAGTAATTAAACCATTCCAGTCCTCGTGTAAGATCCGATCAATGTCTCAGGTCAAAGGACCAATGATGCTACTGTGACCGTTGGATCTTCAGTTGACATTAGGTATAATCAACCATCTGAAGATCCAATAGCGGATCAGTTCAGTGCACATCCTCCAAGGACATACACCTACACATATGTGTTGGTGCCCCGCACCAATGACCATGAGACTGGTCACTGACACATCATGTGTACTGGTTTAATAGGTAATCAAAATCCCCGAGTGATTACCCTCCAACCAGGAACAGTTTAAGGTATGTGTTCATGTAAAGTAAGTCTCATGTTCGAGATTCCATCTCGAGCTGACTTTACAACAACATATCCTAAGGACAACGTAAAGTAACACAATCGCATATTTACGCTCAAACACCACTTTATTAATGAACAATATCGTACAACTATTGGGCCTACCTGACCCGAAATTGGCCTGTAGCACACCAACACTAACACATCCTATAGGGAGCTATGAAATAGGTGCTGCTCTGAGAATGAGTTCAATGAAGAAGTTTACTTCCCTTTCAGGCGATAAACCTGGCAAATCTGATGAAAATACATCGGAAAACTCATTCACAATGGGAATATCTTCTAAGACAATAATTCCCTTAGACTCGATAACGATTACGAAAGCAAGAAAAGCTTCACATCCTTGCGAAATAAGTTTGCAAGCTTGAAGAGATGAAATAATGGTATGATGTTTCTTATATTTGATACCAAGGAAGGAAAACCTTGGAAGACATGGTTTCTGAAAAGAGATAATCCGATTGCGGTAATTTATATAGGCATCGTGGTCTACAAGCCAATCTACACCTAAAATAACATCATAGCCCTCCATGTCAAGGCATACGAGATTTGCAGGAAGGTTGTGTCTTTCTATCATTACCTAACTATCTGGATAGTAATTTGTAGGTTTTGTTCCAAGACCTAAGGGTGTAGTAATAGCAAGGTCTGAAGGTAAAGGAACTGATGAAATTGGTAACGTTTTTACGAAAGTCGTAGATATAAAGGAATGAAAAACACCAGTATCAAATAGTACGAATGGAGGGTGGGAATATATTTGGATAATACCTTCCATCAGCCCATCATTCTTGGGCACTTCTTCATCTTCCATAATAGCATTAAGACGGGCTTGTTGCTTACGTCCACCACCAGGAGTTTGTTCCTTCATAAGAGGGCAATCCGGCATGCGGTACTCCCAACTGTCACATCGTAGACAAGCACCGAGATGCTTCCAGCATTCTTCGACCGAATGACCGAACTTCTCGCAAAATGTGCAATCCGCTGACCACGTCGACGCGGGTTTGACCACCCGTGGGCGCGGTGCGCTGGCCACCGCTGGCGACGCGGGTGGGCGCGCCGCGCCCACCTCCGCCTTTCTACCTGCACACACACGCACACTCACATTTTAAGTATAATATATTTTATATATATATATATTATATATATATATTACATATATTACTATATATTATGTATATATCGCATAAAAATCCTAAAAAATATCAAATAAATTTATTTTTTTTCTTTTCTTTTTGAGCAAGTCCTCGGGCTTTTGGCCCATTTCCACATATATATATGTTTTTATATTTTCTTTATTTTCTTATTTTTTTTTCATTTTTGAATTCTTGCATAAATAAGTAAATATCTTTATTAAAATTATTTAATTTCACAAAATAACTATTTGATTTTAAATTAACAGTAAGTGTGATACGTGTATATTTATTATTATTTAAGCTCATAAAATTGTGTATAATCATGAATTAATACGTAAAAATACACACTTATCATACCCCCCAACTTACTCATTGTTAGTCCCTTAGCAATGCAAATAATCTCAAAATGTAAGGACTAACAAGAGTTTACAAAGTTCATGCCTCATTTTCAGATCTTCTTTCATAGAATCTACTAAAGATTAGGAATCTGGAATCATTATTTCATTCTAGCCTTGTGTAGTAAATTCAGGTACATGATCAAGAATTCTAATCAAAATTCAGTAGCACTTGTGCATGTGTAATACTAAATTCACAGTAGAGACAATTACGTCCTCTAGTTGCTATTTCGACCAAATGCCTTTCAATTCTGCACTTCCTAAACAGAGCATTCAGCATAATGGCTTTGTTTGTCTGCCTTATTGCTATGTCCCATTTGGGATCTTTTGTATTCTTTTCTTCTCTTTTTTTTTCTATACACACATGATGCCGCACTACCCTTCACTGTTTTACGCGAACCTCAACACGTCTTAGGTGAAGTAGGACCGGTGACACAGATCAAAGTTCCCTTTTCCCTTTGACGCGAACCTCAACACGTCTTAGGTGAAGTAAGCCCGGTTACTCAGAATCGTAGCATTTTTCATGATATTTTTCTCAAAATTTTTTTCTCTTCTTATTCAAAGTTGCAATTTCAATTCCTTTAGTGTTAATCGCACTCAAAAGATAAAATTTGATTTTCAAAACATAAGGATATTTTCCAACATTGATCTATAAAGATTATTTCTTCCTCGTGGGATCGACCCGATCTTATTCAAAGTTACAGGGAACTCTTGCAACTCCCACCTTAACACCATCAGTTGGTAGGATAGAGGTGCTGTGCTCATGATGGATTGCCACCGTCTAGCAAGCGGGACCGTCACTGGCCGGCAGTGACGAGCTCTCCCCATTAGAAGGTAATAGTAGCTCCATAACTACACCATCATGTGTCATTGATATCAACAAATTCAAGAAAAAAACGGGGGCATAAAACAACTACAACATTCTTTACCTGGATGAAGGGCATAAACCCACTTATTGTCATCTCTCGGTCTGTCCTTTGCGACAGACCTGTAAACAGATGTGCCAACACGGCAGCTCCCCAGGCATATTGTCCTACTCTTTCCAAGTCTACAAGCAGCTCTAAGAAGCGATAGTGGATACTGTCTCCCTTGGAGCCCAATAACAACTTGCCCAAAAGAAAGAGGAGGAACCTCCTGAGATCCATGTTGGTCCTCTCCCAGTTGCTGGTGTCCACGCAATATACAGCACGGGCACCTCTTTCGGCCCTTTCCATAAATTCTTCGAGGGATTCTTCATCACGCGGATGCATGTCAGTAAGCCATAATGCCTCCATGATCGATGCCCTAGCTACTGACCTATTCTTTCGACCGTCTAAATCCATCCCCAACAGCTTCTGGGCACCTTCTCGGTAGTCCGCGTAGGTAACGCCAGTCACTGCTTCCCCATCTACTTTGAGGCCCGTAATCTGGACCACGTCTTCCAGGCTGGGCACCATGTGCCCCCACGGCATCAGGAATGCCCGACTTGTCGGGTCCCATCTTTTACGTAATGCTTGGATCAGGGCCAGGTCAATCTTGATAGGCTCGATTCTGAGAAAGGCCCCGAACCCCATCACGTCTAACCTCGCCTTCTGGAAGGCCGGGAGACCTCGATAGGCCGCCACTACCAGCTCCCACGAGATGTGCGATCTCATCACGTTCTGCACATACATACGAAATGAGCAATGGGAGCTTTGCAAAGGAAGATAGGAGACGAACGCATGAAGTAAGGAATGCAAGGAGCCACTTACAAGCTGTGATAGAGTCCTCTCCCTCAATTGTCCTTCGACTTCTGAGAGTCTCCTGGAACTACTGCCCGATCTGCTCCTCTTCGAGGAGCGAGAGGACTCACCTTCTGCTCTGAAGCTAGATTCACCCTCCATTCTAAAATTGAGCAACACTCACTACTTCCCTTTACAACCTTTCATTCCTCAAAATCTACTCTCAAGCCTTCGATGTGCCTAAGTTGAGCGGAAAGGGAGGTATTTATAGGATTGGAGAGAAGGTGATCTGCATCTATCCACGTCACCTTTAGCAACAGCTTTGGCGACAAGTCCTCCTCCCTTTACTCTCGCGCCCACTCTACCATGTGGACTGATCGAGTCGGAGGCATGCTTTATTGACTTTTTCGGCCCAAAGATTCCATGTGTTCATTGTCCCGTTGTGACTGCCTTTCGCATACACATGAAATAGGGGGACATTTCTGTGGGAAATCCGGATCTGTAACCCAAGTTGAAATCAATAGTCGATTCCCTTTGCAACTCATGGACACGGTAAGTTCCCCTCCTTCTGTGCTAAGCAATGGCTTCTGGGAGGGAATCCAAGATTTTGTGATTTGACGTTTTACTTGAGTGAGTGTGTTTCAGTTGATCGGCCACGCGGAGCAGGAGCCTTCATCACTTCGCCCCACCTATCAGGTTGTATCATTCCATCCCCATCATATTATCTATTTACTTGTTCTCTAATCTGTCTACTGCTTATGCCATTGAGGACAATGTCATTTAAGTTGGGGGGGGCAAAATTTTTCTTGCTATCTTGTATTGTACCGCTAAACAAAAGTTTTCCCCATATGGAGTTTCCTGATTCATGCTTCTTTTGACAGTAATTCTGGAATAGAAAAGACTGGGAAAAGGATGATGGATAATTTATTTAAACTAGCCATGGAAAATTGATTTAAGAATCTCTTTAAAGTTCATGTGCACTTTAGAAGAATGAAAACACTTTGCACGCTAATGAAACAAGTAGGACAAGCCTTCTGCTATTTTGGGTATGTTGTCTGATATTCTGCACTTCTTGAAGAAGAGATCTTTTATAAGCTTTCTGCCATGCTAATAGTGCAAAAGCACAATTGAAAATAATAAAAAAAAATTTGAGAAAAACACCATGAAAAATACTCTGATTCTAAAATTATTTAATTTTAAATTAACAGTAAGTGTGATACGTGTATATTTATTATTATTGAAGCTCATAAAATTATGTATAATGAATTAATACGTAAAAATACACACTTATCAGCCGCCATGACTTGCTTTTCTTCTTCTTTGGCCTTATTGTTCTTGTGGTAGCCACTACCACTCCCGTTCCGGGATCTCTTCTTGCTATCACGAGATTTGTAAGGTTCTGTGATACTAAACTTTCCTTTCTTTTCATGCCGATCAGTCCTTCGGCTAGGCTTCTCTCCTTTACCTTTAAGTTTCTCGACCTTCTCCAAGGTCCTTTCGCATAGATGTGGCCGTTGGGCCATCTCCGCATATGTACGGATATTCTGAGTCCCAAGTTGTTGAATAAAGTCGGGCCTCAATCCATCCATAAATCGGTTAGCTTTTAATAAGTCGGTACTAACCAAATGAAGAGCATAAGGCACCAACCTAAAAAATTGGAGTTCATACTCTGCTACTATCATCATGCCCTGGCGTAACGTAGCAAATTCCATAGCTTTCCTCTCCTTAACATGTTCGGAGAAGTATTTTGCTCGGAAGAGGGTAAGGAACCCCTCCCAAGTGTGTGGTGCATCTTGAGGTGGTGCCGGAACAAACTTCCACCATGTACGGGCATCTTTATTGAGTTGGAACGTGGCAAGACGAACCTTTTCTTGGTCGGCACATTGCATGACCTTGAATATACGGTTCATTTCATCGATCCAATTTTCTCCCTCATCAGGATTAGAAGATCCTGAGAACCGAGGAAGATTTAAACTCTGAAAATTGCGGTGTAGGTCTCTAGTTCTTACCCCTGCGCCAGCTTGGGCCATATTCTGTAATGCTTGGGTGAGACCTGCAACGGTCTGTTGTATACCATCCAGTCAACATGGTGAGCCATGATGAGAGTAAGGTACCTGAGAAAGGTAATAGAGTTTGTTAATGGAATGCGTGGAATTATCCTTAGAAATAATTCTAATTATTTATCTCATCCTAGGTTCTACCCCATTCCTCTCATAGGTAGGGAGTTTCTTTCCTAGTTTCATAGGTGTGGGTCCTTAAACTTTAGACTTAACCTACGACATGACTTTTCCCCAGGACTTCTAGTCCTAGACTCTGCTACCACTCTAACTGTCACACCCCTATATTATGCAGCGAAAACAATCGGAAACATGAACAGTTGGCTAATACGTCTCGAGCAAGTAATATAATCAGAGCACAAGCCAACCACACTAAAGTAATTGCACAAGTAAATATTTTCAAACTTCTCTTTATTCCATAACAATAATAATATCAAAGTATATAATATCTTTGACTCTCTTTACTAGACTCAAAAAAATAAAGATTACATCATGACTTGACTAGACACTTGATAACTAAGGCTTCTCTTATCCATATGTCCTTTAATCACTCTCGGACCCGTTACTCGTATAATCCGAATCCGAATCCGATTCACTTGTACTTCCTGAAAATATTGAGAAAATAGGTAATGAGCACACTTGCCCAATAGGTATCTTTGTATCAACATGAAGGCAAATTTAAGTGATTAGCATTTTAGCTCTAGCGAATAAGATAAATCATGCGAATACGGCAAAGCATATGAATAAAGCCAAAGTAACAAGTTATGATCACGAAGAGATATGAGAATATGATTGATCAAGTATATGACAAGAATGTACATTTGGCCTTTCCATGAATAAGAATGTAACAAGAATATACTTTTCATAATCATGAAGGCTATGCACTAGAAAGTCATGTAACAAGCAAGAGAGTACTCTTCACTTAGTAGCAAGTACTTCATGAATTTACGTGAACATTCGTGGATCTTTACTTATTTATAAAGAAAGTACTCCCAGCGCAATGCGACGCCAGTAGCATCATACCCCATGGTTTACAGTATGTTTTCGACAATCAACCGAGGGGACTAGCATAGAGCCCTTGAACACAATCAGTGCTCGAACTGCATCTTCAAGTATAAATCAAGCTACTTCCACGAATATAATAATAATGTGGCCAATAATGTACAAGCTCAAAAATAATTCCTTGATAAAGTAACCAAGGCAAGAATGCTTCAATTAAGAACTAGTGATTTCAAGGATGACTTAAATGGACATCATGCTACGGAAGAAATTCCGCAGCACAATGGTACTTTCATTACGTTCTATACCTTTAATATTGACTTACTTAACATAGGTGGAGACTCCATATAATCCTAAGATCATCTAGAAACTCAAGAAAATTAACCCCAAAGGTCAAACCTCGGGTTAGACTAAATCAGGAACCAAGCGGTCTATTACTGGACCGTTTAGCACGGCTGGCGGTCTATTCATGGACCGTTTCATAGAATAAATACATCGATGCAGTAAAACCATCTGGAGCTTTAGCGGTCTAGCGGATGACCTTTTAGTATCCCTTAGCGGTCTAGTGAAGGGCCGCTTACAGAAATCAGACGGTAGTCCAGAGGGCCGCTAAGGTCTAGAATACATAAAACACTGGTAAAAATGCTTTCTAGATAATGGGCTTTAATGGTACAACCAGCTCGACGTCCTAGTGGGAATCCCAAGCTCGCGGAGTCTTACGGAGGCCTTGAAACAAGATTTCCTAATCCATTGGAAGGAATATCCAGTGGAGAGGTTATCAAGTCCAAGATTGTATACTTAATGTGCAAAGGTGTAACTAATGACAACATACCGGGATATGTGCCATATACTTAAGAAAATGACTCTTAAAAGAGAGATACCATGGTAAAATAGCGATTAAACCATGACTAGTCCATAAATCATATATAAATTCAAGTTAATTACAAAATTATATGATTTGGTCATGAAAATAACATAAGTGTAAAAATAGTTCTAAGTGCATAAGGAATCATGAAATCTATTAGAACGCACTGTTAACATAACTAGATATATGATAATAGCACTTGAAATAGGAATTAAACTTACTTACCTAGGCTTATCATACATTAATTAGGGCCATTCTGCATTAAGTTTCAGGTTAACTTAAATACAAAAATCAGAAACTCAAATGGTCTAGTGGAGGACCGTTTCACTGGGCCAAATGGTATATCGTGCGACCGCTAGGGTTTCTGGCGGTCTACAGGAAGATCGTTTCTTCCTGAGTTACAGAAAACTTAATAAAAATATTAATCTAAGACATATCATGTCTGGAAATCAACATGTATAAACTTCTACAGCATGACAGAATGACTATAGGCCAACAATATGCCTGGGTTTGTGCAATAAATAAGAAAGTTCTCTTTTTAACTTCAATTAGGACTAAGAATTGTGCATAAGGAGTATACTAGATGCATAGTCCCTAATAAATCATAAAATTCTCGGTGTACAGTTCATGAAATCAACTAAAACCAGAGGGCTTTTATCCCTGACATAAAGTTTAAGCCTTTCATGAGATAACCTACCTCTGATCTTCTCCCAAAACTTAGAATTTCTGACTCGAAGTAAACCCTAGTTCTGCACGTCCTGTGCTAAACTAGTAACTTCACCTTCATGTATCTCTTGATTCCCTTGACCTAAAGATGTGGAATTTGGAGGGTAGGTTGAAGACATAAAGGAGAACAAAAAGTTCTAAACTTACTAGTTCTAAATACCTCGTTTAGGGCTTCTATTCCCCTGATCTTCATTGGGCCGTTACACAGATTCCTGGGTTATTGGTGTAGGATCAGCAACTTTGGAAGCCTCTAACTCCTTGTAGGCTTGATCTCCTAGAATGAAATTTTGAGGGGAGTTAGACCCAAGTATTGTGAATAAAATATTTTTAAGAACCTACCTGAAATAAAACGTCCTTGCCTTAGTTCCATGCTGTTGACACCCGTTTTAGCCCGCAAGTTGTGTTATTTCTCTTATTGATCAATTTTGATGTCCCGAATTACCCATTATTTTGGAGTCTTCCTTGGATGAATTTCGAGCCCATTTTCATTATTCCCCAGCCTTTGAGCTTTATAGATCATGATTTCTTAGAGCCCTGGAGCTTATCTTATCAACTTCCGGCCTTCCAAGATGACTTTCCATCAAGCATTCGGCCCTTTCATTGCGCAGTCTTGAAAATGGTCCTTTCTCATCTCTTTATGTTCCTCTATTCAAAAAGTTTTCTTCACCAAAGTTGTTCATCTTTCAAAGATCTACAATTTCTTCTTCTACGTCATTGGCCATTTCTCCAGCGATTTCAAGTTATTCCCATTTTTCTGGCGTGCTGTGCTGATTCACCAATGTCCCATAATTATTTCTCTATGTTCTAGCCCCATTTTATCCATCTTATGATCGTCTTCTCATCTTGCTCTCTTCATGATACTTGTTTATCTTTCAGTTATCTACAATTTCTCTTTCTAGCACTTTCACTAGTTCTACACCATTTTCGAGATATGTTTCAATTTCCAAAGTCATGCGTAGTTTGTCCAAAATCTTCCTCCAGCAGTCAAGCGGTCCATCAATAGACCGCTAGGCCCCAAGAAACGGTCCTACATTAGACCGTTTGCCCCAAACTTGTCTGAAATCATCCCGTTCAACCCCTGGAGCTTTGCGGTCACCCCCTAGACCATTTGTGGTCCCCATGCGGTCCTTTACTAGACCGTTTGGCTCGTCTACGGTCGTACGATAGACTGTTTTTCAAACAGAGAGTCCTACACTTCCTGAACTCTGATTTCTTCACCGTGGGACTCCTTGGAACCCTTGTTTGATCAATTTTCTTTGAGAAGAAACTTCCAGATCAACTCTAATTGATTAAGGACTCTTATTCCCACTATTATCCACAAGATTTATAAATCTAGAGCCCTATTTTGGGTGTTCATCTCGGATTTAAATTTTTGGGTTTATATAAGTTAAACTCCTATTTTTTGTGCAATGGGCCCTCCTTCCAAGAGTCATATCTTCTAGAATCCTCCACCAAATAGAGTCTCACTTGTTCCTACCTCTTATCCCCACTATTATCTCGAGTTTGATCCATAGAACTCGAATTTTGGTGGACTCTATCTCCTAAAATCATGGGAGAACTTTCTGGGTTTCCTGCACCTCTATATAAACTGCCCAGTTCACAGTGGCGACGAGGGGCTATTCTTCGGTTCGGGGCGAAGCCATGATGCACCGTCTACTCACAACTTCGACCCTGGCTTGAAGAGGGAAGTATTGGCTTTCCATTACATCTTTTTGGGCTTCATTTCATGGTCTATTCTCTTAGTTCTCTTCCTCTCAAAATCACAAATCATCATAAAATACTATTTTTCTGCTACACATGCATTTTTCTCCATTTTGCATCATCGTTTTCTCTCTATTCTCTCCCTCAAATTTTATGATTTCAAATCCTATGCATGCACAACACACACACCTATTATTTTCACCCTTCCGCATGGGTTAAAAACCTCCCCCCAGAGAAGCATGAATGAACGTGAGGCCTTCTTCATCTAGCCGGCTGGAAGGAGAAGAGGTTCGATTCCACAAGTTCCCCGCATCCCGTTGCTTCCACGCGATCAAGTCTTCATCTTTCCAAGGTACACGGTGCCGTTCCTTTCATCTCTTCATCCCTTCGGCGTTGTTGCAACTTTGGTGGCGATTACGGTACGTTTCCATATCTATTTGCCCCCTTTTGTTCATACTTTCATGCGGGTTCATGTTTGTTCATGTTCATACACACAGTTAGTTGAAGGGGGTGGGTAGAATTATTAAACAATCTATAATTTTTTGGCGATCATGGTGGGACCCCTAGTGTCCATCACGTTTATTCATGCCTTTTTGCAAGTTGGGTGTTGGTTTGTGCATGTTTAGATAGCTTTTCCTTCATTATCCCACTGTTCTTGGCATTTTCGGGTCTGTCCGAGCCTAGCGGTAGCCTCTAGGACTGCTTGGAGAGCCTAACGGTCGTCACTAGACCGCTAGGGGCCCTCTGGTTGCCTGGCGGTCTTATGTTAGACCGCAAGGGGTCAAGAAACGGTCGTTTGGTAGACCACTTTCGGATTCTAGCAGGTCTGCGCGCAGTGCTCACGGGGCCATATTCGTCGAGGCATAACTTTTGATCCCGGAGTCCGATTGCGCTGATTTTTATTCCATTGGATAGCCCTTTGTATTGTCTTTCCATCCATATATCATTTGTAGTATTTGAATCACATTTGCATATTCTAATATTTTCCAACTTTTTGAGTTTTCTGCATAAGTTCTGCAGGCAGGTGGAGGGACATGTTCACAGGTACATCTTTACTTAGTGATTAGACTGCCTTTCTAACGTCTGATTGTACTATTTTTTATTCCATTGGATAGTCCTTTATATTGTCTTTCCATCCATAGCTTATTTGCATCATTTGGGTCACGTTTGCTTAGTTAAAAATTGTCATCATTTTAGCATTTTGTTCATAAAATCTGCATGTGGTCTGCGCACAGGTTCACGGGAGCAACTTTCTTGGATGATTTGGTTGACCTCTTGAGGTCCGATCGCTCTGTACTTAGGCTCATTGTGTAGACCTTTGTATTATCTTTCCATCCATATACTATTTGCATCATTTGGGTCACGTTTGCTTAGTTAAAAATTGTCATCATTTTAACCTTTTGTCCATAAAATCTACATGTGGTCTACGCACAGGTTCACGGGGGCAACTTTGCTCAGTGATTTGATTGACCTCCCGAGGTCAGATTGATCTGTTCTTGGGCCCGTTATGTAGACCTTTGTATTATCTTTCCATCCATATACTATTTGTATTATTTGGATCATGTTTGCATAGTTTAATTTTGTCTTGATTTTTTAGTTTTAGGCTAGAAATTGCATGAACTAAGGTGCACATAAGGCCATGCATTGCATATCATAGTCGCATTCCTACCTTGGTAAGTGATCCTCTCGCCTCCATATTCCTTGGGGTCGACTAGGTGATCTTATCCGGGACCTCCATAAGTCCCCGCAAGCCGTGGATTCCCACACGGACGCTGCGCCGGTTGTACCTTTCCACCCCTTAGGCTTGCATTTTGCATACGTGTGAGAGAATTAACCTTAGTCAACCCAAAGTTTGGACCTTATTCCCATAGGATTCCTATATTGAGGGAATTGTTATTAACTCAAATCATTAAAAGGTCTATTAAAATCCCTAAAATATTTCTCATCATATCAACTTGTTTGACTTGGGTGAAAACTCTCACATTGCATTGATTGTGTTGTTTGGACTTGTCCAGGCCCAGTAGTGGTGTTTTGTGTTGCATTCTTTCATCATCCACATGTTTTGTTGTTGTTAGGCCCACTTAAGTCAGTCCATTTGTGTGTCTATTGTCTAGTCCATTGTCCCGTGGTCTGTTGTCCATTCTTCTTTGCATTAGTGGGTCAGTCCCCCTTTTATTCTCAAGCCCATTAAGCTATTACTTCCCCACTTGTATTGTCCTTGATATCCTTCTATTAAGTCTTTATTTGCCCTGATGGAGCATCATTCCAACCCCTTGTATCATCCTTTTCCCCAATCTTCTTCCTATTCCCGCGTGGAATCCTCTTCCCACGCAGGCCCATCTTTCTGTGGTCCCTCTGATCCATCTGAGGAATAGGCTAATCTCATGGCCCACTTATCGAGCCTTGTTCGCCAAATGGACCCGGCCCAGCCCAACGTCTCATTGCATCTCATCTTAATGGGCCTTCTTCTCATCATGGACCCTCTTCCCTTCATGGGCCTCTTTCTTCTCCTTCATACGCTGCTGGCCCAATTTCTAATGGCCTATTTCACCCTAATGGGCCTGCTCCTTCTACCCATGTAACTATTGGCCCATTCAACCCATGTTCCAACGTCTCTTCCAGGCCCGCATACCCTTCCACTCCTGGAATCGGCCCTTCTTCTTCTCGGCCCGGATCCTTTTATCCAGCCCATTGTCATCGATCACTACAAGAAAAAGTGGGATTTGGGACGGAAATTTGGGACGGAATATTTTCCGTCTGAAATTCCATCCCAAATATGGAACTACACATGGAATTTGGGACGGAAAATATGACCAAGAAAATGTGACGGACCGACTCCGTCAGAAATCCGTCTCAAAATCCGTCGCAAAACACCTTTGCGATGGATTTCACAATGGCGGCCCTTGTAAAATTCGTCGCAAGGTGTTTTGCGACGGATTTTGAGACGGATTTCCGACGGAGTCGGTCCGTCACATTTTCTTGGTCATAAATTTCAGACAGTTCTAAAAATCCGTCACAAATTCCGTCCCAAATTTGGGACGGAATATTTTCCGTCCCAAATTCCGTGTGTAGTTCCATATTTGGGACGGAATTTCAGACGAAAATTCCGTCCCAAATTTCCATCCCAAATTTCCGTCCCAAATCCTGCTTTTTCTTGTAGTGATCATCTTGGTCCAAATTCACAACCTCTTGCTCAAGTTGGGCCATATTCCTCTCGATCTCTCCCTACTCAGGAGATTATAGCTTAAGCCCAACGCCAGCTTGATGAACTTCAACGTCAAATTGATCCCAAATCCTCCTTAAGTATTCCATTCGCATTTCAAGGTCTTCAACTTTCGCTATCTTCCCAAATCCCCGCATATCACCGTTATGGTGGAGTCGGTGACCCGCATGTGCACTTAAAGGAGTTTCTTTATGAGTCGGCCCAATTTTGACATGACCAATGCTTGATGGCCTATCTATTTGGTCTGTCTTTGGAAGGCCCGGCTCGGGATTGGTTCTTTTCTCTTCCGCAAGAGCAGGTTGTGAACTTTCATGTTATCCAAGACAAATTTATTCAGCAGTATCAAGACCAGGTTGGGCCCAAGTTCTCCGTTGTGGATTTGGCCCATGAGAAGATGAAGCCCGATGAAGAGTTCTCTACCTTTGCCGACCGCTGGCGTTGCCTTACCGTGCAAGTCCCGGGGCACATTCCGGAGGGAGAGCAAATCAAGATGCTTATATCCAATGCAACGCCCGAGTACCGCTTCATCTTAGCTCTCAACGACATCATCTCTTGGCAGCAACTCTATAGCCGAGTCCGCTTCATTCACCAACAGATCCAAGGTTCCCTTGACCCCGAGTCTCCACCATCCACCTCCACTTACACCTCACCCTCTACATGCCAACCCTACAGTCAGCCTGCCATGAGTCAGCCTTACGCCACATCTACCTTCGCATATCAAACCTTCCATGAGTCAGCCTCCCGCGTCCACATACCCTTCTCCGTCTCCACCTCCGGTCAAGGGAACACCACACCCCGAGCAGGTAGATGTCGTCCACTATATTCCTGCTCCTGCGCCATTGCCTAGTCCTACCACTAGCCGTGCGCCCTTCCCTACGCAACCGCCACAACCATTACCATCACATACCCCTCGGCATCCACCTTGCCCGAAGCAGGCTCCTCGTCCTCCATTGCCGGAGTGCTTTACGGATATTTTCCAAGCTTTGATGGTCACTCACGCGTTGCCGCTCTCTCCAGTTGTGCCTTGCCGACCCGCGGTCAGGGATACACTCCAACTCTGTGATTTTCATCGCCAGCAGGGCCATCTGGTTGAGGATTGCCCCGAATTTTTAGATTATATTTATGACTTGGAAGATCAGAAAAGGATTGATTGGGCCGCTATTCACAAAGTCATTCCACATCTTCACAGCAAGCAGCAGCAACATAAAGTGCCGCCCAGGCAGCCGTCTCCATTACTTCAAGGCCAGTGGCACCCTTGTGATTCCTCATCTAGTGCTGCACTCGCTCCATCACCTACCCCATTACCTTTGCCATCCTCTATCCAATCTCCGTAACCTCCACAAACCCAAGCCTCTGCTCACGCTAGTGCCATCCCTTCTTTCTCCATTTCCACCACTACTTCTACCCCTAACGCTACTCGACGCGTTTTGTTGATACGTCAACGGTGGGCACCACGGCCCTCCTCTCCATCCCCTTCATCACCATCTCCACCATCCTCTCCATCGCCTACACCATCTCTACCACCCTCACCATTGCCTAAACCTCCATCATCCTCGCCATCACCTTTGCCCGAGCCTGAGCAAGCTTCACCTTTGCCGCCCTCGCCCGAGCAAGCCATACCTCCACCCTTACCTTTGCCTCCACCTAAACACACCTATCCCCATTCCTCCACCTATTTCCACCACACGGAGTGGGTGTGCGCTACCACTGGGGCCTCTTGGGTCTAGTTCTCAGGGAGACAATAAGCCAAGTCAAGATAATTCTATGCTGGTTCTGCATTTCAAGATTCAGGATTTTATCTATCAGATGCCGATCTGCGTCCTAGTCCCTAGCTATTTTGGGGATGATGCGCCTCTACTTTCAAAGATGACAGTTGCTAAGAAGTGTTCCCTTGAGTTGATGCTAGTTTCTTCCCGAGCAAGGCCGGTGGCAATCTCTTTGCTCGTCGGAGAGTTCACCGTTAATGCTATTATTTCTCCTTGCTCTATTGCCATTCAGATTACAGGCCAAGAAGGGTTCTCTACCCGTGTTGTGCTAACTCATGCGGCCGCCAAGCAGATTATGGATTCTATGTTTAAGGGGTAATTGGCCGTATCTTCTACACTTTCCAAGGATATTCTGCACTTGTTATGCAATCTTCCTCGGTTTATTAGCAAGCCGGCCATGTCTACGCCGTGTATTACTCTCCCTCAGCTTCACCCATCTCTTCTATCAAGGGAGTTGTGCTTCAAGGCTGAGTTCCAAGTGGAGTTGCCTGATCTCATGCTTCTAGTGCCGAGAGACAAAACCCCGTGAGTTTGTGATATTCATCACTCCAAAGGGTTACTTGTCCAAGAATGTCCACCTACTGTTGTTAGCACTGGGTGTCTAGGGGCAACCGCCCTAGCAAAGCTGCATATTCATAATCGGGCTAGGCTGTCTGCCAGATGGGCTCGTTATTTGAGAAGACATTGCAAGTCGAGAAAGCCAAAGGTCCGAGTCCGTGCCAGGGGGGTCCATTACAAGCTAGTTTTAGCTAAGAAGAGACGGCGACACAAGTTTAGGGGCCGTCGATTGTGCACTTAGGGGTCCACCTCTTCCTCCCCTTCTTTTCATTCACCATTCCTTATGCTAAGCTCCCACCCTTGGGTGGTTTACCTTCCTTATTCTAATCCCACGTCCATGATCTTCTCCTCTTTTCCCGGGTCCGCAAACCCTCACTCTTCTCATCCGGTTTCTCTGAACTCTCCTTATTCTTACTGTCTTAGGCCTCGGCCCATGTCATCCTTTCGTCCCAATCTAGGGATTTCTTCTTCTGATCCTTCTCCTTCAGTATCTCAGGGTTTCGTCTCTAATTCTCCTTCCCCGACTCCGTCAGGTGATTTTCATTCTCCTTCCCCGACTCTGTCAGGTGATTTTCATTCTTCTTCCCCGACTCTGTCGGGTGATTCTCCTTCTTATTCCCCGACCTTGTCGGGTGTCTCCTATTCTCTTTCCCCGACCCTGTCGGGTGTCTCTCATTCTCATACCCCGACCATGTTGGGTGATTCCCATTCCTCTTCTCCGACCACGTCGGATGATTTTCCTTCTCACCTTCCTATTCACTCTTCTTCACCCTTTCAGGGTCATTGCCCTTTTTCTTGCTATTTTCGAGACTTTAGCCTGCCTTGATTCCAACTAATCTCTGCTTATTCTGTATCTGGTTCCTTATTATCAGGGTCTCTGCACCTTAACGAGGGAGTTCTAGCCCTCGTCTCTTTTCCTTTTTTAATCCTTCTTTGTCTAGTATGATGTCCGCCGCTCCTCCGTGTAGAGGAATCTTTGATCCTTTGCTATCCTCTCCCTTTCATCCTGTCAAGCAAGGAATACTGTAATGACCTGGATCCGTGGTAGGTCACGTTGGATCTTTGTTGGATCTTTTGGATTGGTTTCGTTGAGTTTCAGTTCGCTTTTGTGGCTTCCGAGTTGAGTTTGACGAGCCGTGTGGGTTTTTCTCACGTACTAGTTACGGAACCCTACGGTGAGTTTGTTTGTCAATTCTCGAGCTCGTGGATGCTACAGCGACGATGTACTCGTCGAGCCGGTCGTTTCGCCTATTTTTGCGTATTTTTCTGAATTTGTGCATTTTTGGCGCATTTTTGGAATTTTTGAAAATTAAGAAAAATTCCTAATTTCTTTTCTTTTATTTCTTTTCCTCTCTCTCTCTCTCCTCACTCTCGCGATTTCACTCTCTCTCTCCCGTTCTCTCTCGTTCTCTCCCCCTTTCGGCTCCGGCTGTAGACGGAGGCGTGCGTGGGCGAGGTGGCGACGAGGTGGAGCTGTCGAGGTGCGCGATGGGGTGAGGATCGGATCGATTCTGGCGCGATCCCGAACGGTGGATTCAAAGCCGGTGAAATCGGTTCACGAGTGGTTTTCGGCGTGGTTTAGTCCCTTCGGGGCACGGTTTCTTCGGTGGAGGTAGGGTGACTGATCCTTACTTCGTCCTCTCCGTTTTCCCTGCCATTGCACGGCGTTCGGCTAGGAATCAATCGAGTTTGGGCTTGTTTTGCCTAAACCGTGATTTTCGTGGTTTTTAGGGTCGGCCGGTAAACGGCCACTGTTTGCGGCGTAGTTAGTTTCTAACTGACCGCAGGGATGTTAGAATCCCATCCACGTTGATTTCGTGTGATTTGGTGTTCATTCGAGGCCGGTAGAAGCCCGGGAACCTCGGTGACCCACTTTGGGTGGATTTGATGAAATCGCCCGGATCGTGCGTTTTTGAGCTTGCATGTGGGGTCTTTGGTGCCCTGAGGTTGTTATTTGTCATTGTGGTTTGTTTCCCCTGCGTTTCGGCGTGAATGGGGCGTGGAACGGGCCGATTTGGCCATTCCTCTGTTTTCCCGCCGTGACCGATGTAGCAGTCGTTCCAGTGGCCGTTATTTGCTTCTGGCGGCCCTACGATAGGCCGTTACTTCGTCTGAGGTTTTCTAGCGTTGTGGCTTCTGGGTGAACGACGGCCCTAGGGTGGCGCGTCGTTTCCTAGTGATGCGCCTAGGTTGGCGCGTTGCTTCCTCTGTCGTTTTGTTTTGGGGGTTGAGTCGGTTGGTCTAACGCGCTCGACCCAGCGCGTTGGATGGAAGCGACGCGCCTTGCCCTGGCCATTGTTTTTCGTTTGACTGACGTTGACCTGTTGAGGCGGTGCCTCCAACGGGCGTGCCCCTATCCGTCGTTCGAATGTAACGCCCCTGCCCCTGGCCGTTACATTCCGTTTGGCCGAGCTTGGGTGGCTGCACCCGTTGGAAGTAACGGATGTGCCCCCGTGCATCGTTATGGTATAACGCGCCTATCTCTGGCCGTCGTTTGTTGTTTTGGGCTGGGTTGAGGGTGGCTGTGCCGTTGAGAATAACGAGCCTGCCCCTGCGCATCGTTTGGTTGTGACGTCCCTCCCTTGCCGCGTCGTTTGCGTGTAGCGCGCCTGGCTTTGCGCGTTACTTGGCTTTGTGTGTTTAGTAGTGTTAGGGTGGTGTGTGCGACGGCCTAGTCTCCGTCCGCCGTTTGGCGAGTGACGGCCTAGCCTTCGTCCGTCGTTTGGTGAGTAACGGCCCTGATCTAGACCGTCGTTTGCTTGTAGCGGTCTAGGGGTGGCGCGTTACATGCCTTATGCTCCGTTTTCCGTGTTTTGGTTTTGGCTTGTCTTGGCTTATCCTTGTGGTCTGCCCGTTATCCCGTGGATGTCTCTCGACGTCCTATGAGGGTTAAGACTACGTTGTAAGGTAGCCAGGAGTCTTCTTACTTGAGGTGGGATTCTCCATCCTACTTTTTGTAAGCTGCTGTTTTGGTTCTGGTTGACCCGGTGTGACCCAAGGGTTGACTAGTAGCCTTGTGTGCGGGTGTCTTGGTGGCTTTGTCTGGCCCGAGACACTGGTTCTGGATGCCTCGAGGTGTTGTTCTACCTCAGATTGCGTGTCCAGCTGTGCTGAGGGTTTCTGTTGTTCCCTCAGGTCTCCGTGTGTCGCTTTATGCGGAGCGTTGTTTTGTTGGCTTAGGATTAGACCGATTGGCGGCTTGTTCCGCTGTTGTGACGATCTTGCCTTGGAGTCGTCCGACTCAAGGATCGTTACGTTGTAGGTCTAGTTGCCAGGTCCTGAGTCTATTGGCAGTGGTCATACTGCCAGTGGTGCTTTGTAGTACGTGCGACAGGGCTTTTCTTAGTCTGTCTGTACTCTAGCACTTGTGTTTTGAAGTTCGTGCCTTGTGAGCCTCCCTTGGTTGTAGCCATAGGCTTTTGCTGACCCACCGGGAGTGGTGGAGGGGTGTTTCCTGTGGCGTTTGGTACGTACGGTTTTTAAGCTAGTTCTGTAGGCCCCGACCAACGGTAGCGTCCTACCGAGGGGAATACTAGCTAGAGGCCTGACCTAGGTAGAGGTCGGTGTGTGCACACGTGGTCAGGGACTGGGGACTTGCGCCGACGGGCGTGGCCCTGACTAGTTACTCGCAGTGGTGCTGTAGTCTTGTGCTGTGGTGCCGTGTTTCCTTGGAGCTGCTGTTCCTTGGACCTGGTTCTTGGTGTGTCTTGTCCTTGAGTGACCTGACACTTGTGGCGCAGTGTAAGCCGTCAGTGGACGCATCTGGCTGTTCTGCTGGGAGGAGGGTGCTCCTGTCACTTGGTGCTGTGACTCTCGCGTTTTCCCGCGCGTTGTGACCTTTGCGAGTTGCCCGCTCGTGGCTGTACTCGAGGTCAGTGTCCTATTGGTTGCATGACGTTTTAGTCATGTGTGGGGCTGTGTGCACGACGTTTCCGGTCGTGTACGTGTTTGTGTGGCGTCTGTCTGGGTCTTGTTTAAACCTTGTTTGTTTGGGCTGGCTGGCAGGCTGGTGTACCCTTCTGTGTGAGTTTAGGGTCAACCGTCTGATGCCTTTTTGAGTAGCTTAGGGTGCCGAGTCCTTCTCGGTGGCCGTGTTTCGTGTTTTACGGCCTCGCTCTTCTTTGTTGTTGAGCTCCCCTTGCTCTTTGCATGTTCCATACTCCTGCTGTCCTTGTTCTGTTTACAGCTTTGTAGTGTAGCTTTTCCTGCTTTGCTACACTTGTTGTTGAGTTGCTTCCGTTGCACTGTGCGTTTTCCAGTGGGCATCCGCGTGACCCCTACTGAGTTTCTGTGAGACTCACCCCTGTTTTTTCAGGTGAGCCGCGCCCGTCGTCTCCCGGCGCTTCGTGAGCTGTTTCGGAGACCGTGTCTAGCTGCTAGCTATAGTCGAGCCGCCTTTTTGAGGATTTTTGTAGTACCTTTGCCGGGGTATGCCCCGTGTAGTTGTACTCTCTTTGGACTAGTGCGCTTGTTATCTGGACTAGTGTATGTATATATCACTCTGGTTATTTCAAATTGCTTCCGCACTTGTGTTAATTTCTTTACTTAATTGTAAAATGCGCGTTCCGAATTGCAATTCATTATGCATACCCCTCAGCTTACCCCCCATTAACCCTTCAGGGGCCTCATCAACCTCTTGGGTGGCTTCCCCAGTTCTTGGTATCAGTGTATCGATGTTATCGGTATGTCGGTATCCTAAACTCTGGGTCGTTACAGTTGGTATCAGAGCTTTAGTTGAGGATTGTATAAGGAATTGGAATTTGTGCTTGTCCAGAGCTGGTCCTTGGTGTCGTCTTTTGCTGGCGTAGGTGTTGCGATGGTTTATCGCGGTGCTATTTGCGTGTGGTCTTGTACGTGCTTGGTTGGCACTGTACGAGATGGTTTTGCTCTCGTCTGGTTGTGACGAGGTGCTTCGTTCGGTTTAAGTGTTGGTCTCGATCGTGTTGCGCTTGGCAGTGTTTGCCGGTTGGCATGAACATGCAGTGCACTGTTCGAGCTGTTTTCTGTATTTTGCTCAGGTGGCTTATGACTTTTAGCGTTAGTGCGATGGCCATGCACGTTCTTACATTGCTTTGGTTGTCCTGGCTTTAGTCTGTTTAGCTCCTGATGTGATTCACTTCTGTTGAAGTGTTCGATTAGATCCCGTATTGGAGAAGTTGCTCAAGCGAGCCTAGGATTTTTCCCTTCCTGGTGAGCTTTTTGTGGTTGAGCTTCTTGCTTCTCATCCCTTCTGGTGGAATCTTTTCGAATTTTGCCTTGGGATTGTTGCCTTAGTGATGCCTTTGTCCTGTGTCTGCTTAAGTGTGGACAGCTTTGTTTTGAGCCTGATCTGCTCTTTGTTGTACGGTTGCTTGGCTTTCGACTCCATGATGGTGTTAAGAGCTGTTGTGCACCGTGTTGTCGTGCTGCATTCGTTAGCCGACGTGTTGTGTAGGCTCATTTTTCGTTTTGGGACGTGAAGGTAAGCTCAGACTGATGCTTTTCCTTGTGCGTTGTGCTGAAGCTGGTGCTCTTCTCCGGTTGCACCTAGGCTCCTTGTGATCGGTTGTTCGCGAGATCGGTGCTCGTGGCGTGTTAATTGCGATCTTTGTTGATTGTGATGACGCCTGGTGTGTGCTGAGATGCGATTACCGAGGTTGTTCTGTTGCCTGTGCACGTTGTTGAGAGTGCAGCTGCTTTGTATGGGATGGCTACCCACTTGTCGAGAGGTTTGTTCTTTCTCGATGTGACTTTGTCTTGGCCCCTTGTGCCTTGACTTTGTCTGTTGCCGTGCCTGTGTTTGTGGTTTGTCGTTGTTGGCATCGGCATGTTGCGAGTGTTGGGGAATTTTTCGGCGTTCCTTGCTGGTTGAGTGCCCTTGCTCTGTATTTCTTTCTTGGGTGTTGTGCTCTCGAGGCGTGTTTGTAGTCCTTGAGGTGCGTTCCCCGAGATTGTCGTTGTTGTTTCTTGTTGTTGTGGGTCTTCTCTTGGTGAGCAGTCTGGTGCGTGACCTGTCTCTAGTGGTTATGTGTTTAGTTATTCGTATGCCTTGATGTGACCATGCTTGCAGTGGTGTTCCTTGGTCCTGTGTGTTGTATGGAGCCGGAATCCTGCAGGTGTTGCCGTTGTGTTGTTTTGGCGCTGCTTCTCTGGGATTTTGTGTCTTTGCCTTGGACCATTGTCTTGTCAGTTAGCTTGCAGTACTCCCTTTGCTTGGGTAGAGTTAGCTTGCGACTCGACCAGATGTAATGTCTGGGTGGATGCTGACTTGATGGTGCCTGTGGTTTAGTGGTGTTGTTGTCGTTGGTGTCCTATGTGCCAGGTGTTTCCTATTACCTTTGGCACTGGAGCCGATGATGTTGCGAGCTGTCAGCTGTGAGGACTGTGTCTCCTGATGTAAGCTGCCGCTTGCTGTGTGTTATTGTGTTGTTCGGTGTTGGTTCTCGGTTGTTTTGGCAGTCGTGTCTCCTGTCCGGTGAGACGTAAGCGACGTTGCCTTGTTCAGAGGTGTCAGTTGTGTTCACTTTGGTGCTATGCTCGTGCTGTGGACTTGTTGTCTTGGAAGCTAGAGCGTGTACCTGTAATTGTGATCTGACGGTAGTCCTCTGAGCTGTGTTTCTCGATATTTGTGTCGTTAGGTTGTTCTTTCCTGCTTCTCCTTTGTTAGTCCTTAATTTTGAGGGCGAAATTTCTTAAAGGAGGGGAGGATGTAATGACCTGGATCCGTGGTAGGTCATGTTGGATCTTTGTTGGATCTTTTGGATTGGTTTCCTTGAGTTTCGGTTCACTTTTGTGGCTTCCGAGTTGAGTTTGACGAGCCGTGTGGGTTTTTCTCACGTACTAGTTACGGAACCCTACGGTGAGTTTGTTTGTCAATTCTCGAGCTCGTGGATGCTACAGCGACGATGTACTCGTCGAGCCGGTCGTTTCACCTATTTTTGCGTATTTTTCTGAATTTGTGCATTTTCGGCGCATTTTTGGAATTTCTGGAAATTAGGAAAAATTCCTAATTTCTTTTCTTTTATTTCTTTTCCGCTCTCTCTCTCCTCACTCTCGCGATTTCACTCTCTCTCTTCCATTCTCTCTCGTTCTCTCCCCCTTTCGGCTCCAGCTGCAGACGGAGGCGTGCGTGGGCGAGGTGGCGACGAGGTGGAGCTGTCGAGGTGCGCGATGGGGCGAGGATCGGATCGATTCTGGCGCGATCCCGAACGGTGGATTCAAAGCCGGTGAAATCGGTTCACGAGTGGTTTTCGGCACGGTTTATTCCCTTCGGGGCACGGTTTCTTCGGTGGAGGTAGGGTGACTGATCCTTACTTCGTCCTCTCCGTTTTCCCTGCCATTGCACGGCGTTCGGCTAGGAATCGGTCGAGTTTGGGCTTGTTTTGCCTAAACCGTGATTTTCGTGGTTTTTAGGGTCGGCCGGTAAACGGCGACTGTTTGCCGCGTAGTTAGTTTCTAACTGACCGCAGGGATGTTAGAATCCCATCCACGTTGATTTCGTGTGATTTGGTGTTCATTCGAGGCCGGTAGAAGCCCGGGAACCTCGGTGACCCACTTTGGGTGGATTTGATGAAATCGCCCGGATCGTGCGTTTTTGAGCTTGCATGTGGGGTCTTTGGTGCCCTGAGGTTATTATTTGTCATTGTGGTATGTTTCCCCTGCGTTTCGGCATGAATGGGGCGTGGAACGGGCCGATTTGGCCATTCCTCTGTTTTCCCGCCGTGACCGATGTAGCGGTCGTTCCAGTGGCCGTTATTTGCTTCTGGCGGCCCTACGATAGGCCGTTACTTCATCTGAGGTTTTCTAGCGTTGTGGCTTCTGGGTGAGCGACGGCCCTAGGGTGGCGCGTCATTTCCTAGTGACGCGCCTAGGTTGGCGTGTTGCTTCCTCTGTCATTTTATTTTGGGGGTTGAGTCGGTTGGTCTAACACGCTCGACCCAACGCGTTGGATGGAAGCGACGCGCCTTGCTCTGGCCGTTGTTTTTCGTTTGACTGACGTTGACCTGTTGAGGCGGTGCCTCCAACGGGCGTGCCCCTATCCGTCGTTCGAATGTAACGCCCCTGCCCCTGGCCGTTACATTCCGTTTGGCGGAGCTTGGGTGGCTGCACCCGTTGGAAGTAACGGATGTGCCCCCGTGCGTCATTATGGTATAACGCGCCTGTCTCTGGCCGTCGTTTGTTGTTTTGGGCCGGGTTGAGGGTGGCTGTGCCGTTGAGAATAACGCGCCTGCCCCTGCGCATCGTTTGGTTATGACGTCCCTCCCTTGCCGCGTCGTTTGCGTGTAGCGCGCCTGGCTTTGCGCGTTACTTGGCTTCGTGTGTTTAGTAGTGTTAGGGTGGTGTGTGCGACGGCCTAGTCTCCGTCCGCCGTTTGGCGAGTGACAGCCTAGCCTTTGTCCGTCGTTTGGTGAGTAACGGCCCTGATCTAGACCGTCGTTTGCTTGTAGCAGTCTAGGGGTGGCGCGTTACATGCCTTGTGCTCCATTTTCCATGTTTTGGTTTTGGCTTGTCTTGGCTTATCCTTGTGGTCTGTCCGTTATCCCGTGGATGTCTCTCGACGTCCTATGAGGGTTAAGACTACGTTGTAAGGTAGCCAGGAGTCTTCTTACTTGAGGTGGGATTCTCCATCCTACTTTTTGTAAGCTGCTGTTTTGGTTCTGGTTGACCCGGTGTGACCCAGGGGTTGACTAGTAGCCTTGTGTGCGGGTGTCTTGGTGGCTTTGTCTGGCCCGAGACACTGGTTCTGGATGCCTCGAGGTGTTATTCTACCTCAGTTTGCGTGTCCAGCTGTGCTGAGGGTTTATGTTGTTCCCTCAGGTCTCCGTGTGTCGCTTTATGCGGAGCGTTCTTTTGTCGGCTTAGGATTAGACCGATTGGCGGCTTGTTCCGCTGTTGTGACGATCTTGCCTTGGAGTCGTCCGACTCAGGGATCGTTACGTTGTAGGTCTAGTTGCCTGGTCCTGAGTCTGTTGGCAGTGGTCGTACTGCCAGTGGTGCTTTTAGTACGTGCAACAGGGCTTTTCTTAGTCTGTCTGTACTCTAGCACTTGTGTTTTGAAGTTCGTGCCTTGTGAGCCTCCCCTGGTTGTAGCCCTAGGCTTTTGCCGACCCACCGGGAGTGGTGGAGGGGTGTTTCCTGTGGCGTTTGGTACGGACGGTTTTTAAGCTAGTTCCGTAGGCCCCGGCCAACGGTAGCGTCCTACCGAGGGGAATACTAGCTAGAGGCCTGACCTAGGTAGAGGTCGGTGTGTGCACACGTGGTCAGGGACTGGGGACTTGCGTCGACGAGTGTGGCCCTGACTAGTTACTCGCAGTGGTGCTGTAGTCTTGTGCTGTGGTGCCGTGTTTCCTTGGAGCTGCTGTTCCTTGGACCTGGTTCTTGGTGTGTCTTGTCCTTGAGTGACCTGACACTTGTGGCGTAGTGTAAGCCGTCAGTGGACGCATCTGGCTGTTCTGCTGGGAGGAGGGTGCTCCTGTCACTTGGTGATGTGACTCTCGCGTTTTCCCGCGCGTTGTGACCTTTGCGAGTTGCCCGCTCGTGGCTGTACTCGAGGTCAGTATCCTATTGGTTGCATGACGTTTTAGTCATGTGTGGGGCTGTGTGCATGACGTTTCCGGTCGTGTACGTGTTTGTGTGGCGTCTGTCTGAGTCTTATTTAGACCTTCTTTGTTTGGGCTGGCTGGCAGGCTGGTGTACCCTTCTGTGTGAGTTTAGGGTCAACCGTCTGTTGCCTTTTTGAGTAGCTTAGGGTGCCGAGTCCTTCTCGGTGGCCGTGTTCCGTGTTTTACGGCCTCGCTCTTCTTTATTGTTGAGCTCCCCTTGCTCTTTGCCTGTTCCCTACTCCTGCTGTCCTTGTTCTGTTTACAGCTTTGTAGTGTAGCTTTTCCTGCTTTGCTACACTTGTTGGTGAGTTCATTCCGTTGCACTGTGCGTTTTCCAATGGGGATCCGCGTGACCCCTACTGAGTTTCTGTGAGACTCACCCCTGCTTTTTCAGGTGAGCCGCGCCCGTCGTCTCCCGGCGCTTCGTGAGCTGTTTCGGAGACCGTGTCTAGCTGCCAGCTATAGTCGAGCCGCCTTTTTGAGGCTTTTTGTCGTACCTTTGCTGGGGTATGCCCCGTGTAGTTGTACTCTCTTTGGACTAGTGCGCTTGTTATCTGGACTAGTGTATGTATATATCACTCTGGTTATTTCAAATTGCTTCCGCACTTGTGTTAATTTCTTTACTTAATTGTAAAATGCGCGTTCTGAATTGCAATTCATTATGCATACCCCTCAGCTTACCCCCCCATTAACCCTTCAGGGGCCTCATCAGCCTCTTGGGTGGCTTCCCCAGTTCTTGGTATCGGTGTATCGATGTTATCGGTATGTCGGTATCCTGAACTCTGGGTCGTTACAGTTGGTATCAGAGCTTTAGTTGAGGATTGTATAAGGAATTGGAATTTGTGCTTGTCCAGAGCTAGTCCTTGGTGTCGTCTTTTGCTGGCGTAGGTGTTGCGATGGTTTATCGCGGTGCTTTTTGCGTGTGGTCTTGTACGTGCTTGGTTGGCACTGTACGAGATGGTTTTGCTCTCGTCTGGTTGTGATGAGGTGCTTCGTTCGGTTTAAGTGTTGGTCTCGATCGTGTTGCGCTTGGCAGTGTTTGCCGGTTGGCATGAACATGCAGTGCACTGTTCGAGCTGTTTTCTGTATTTTGCTCAGGTGGCTTATGACTTTTAGCGTTAGTGCGATGGCCATGCACGTTCTTACGTTGCTTTGGTTGTCCTGGCTTTTGTCTGTTTAGCTCCTGATGTGATTCGCTTCTGTTGAAGTGTTCGATTAGATCCCGTATTGGAGAAGTTGCTTAGGCGAGCCTAGGATTTTTCCCTTCCTGGTGAGCTTTTTGTGGTTGAGCTTCTTGCTTCTCATCCCTTCTGGTGGAATCTTTTCGAATTTTGCCTTGAGATTGCTGCCTTAGTGATGCCTTTGTCCTGTGTCTGCTTAAGTGTGGACAGCTTTGTTTTGAGCCTGATCTGCTCTTTGTTGTACGGTTGCTTGGCTTTCGACTCCATGATGGTGTTAAGAGCTGTTGTGCACCGTGTTGTCGTGCTGCGTTCGTTAGCCGACGTGTTGTGTAGGCTCATTTTTCGTTTTGGGACGTGAAGGTAAGCTGAGGCTGATGCTTTTCCTTGTGCGTTGTGCTGAAGCCGGTGCTCTTCTCCGGTTGCACCTAGGCTCCTTGTGATCGGTTGTTCGCGAGATCGGTGCTCGTGGCGTGTTAATTGCGATCTTTGTTGATTGCGATGACGCCTGGTGTGTGCTGAGATGCGATTACCGAGGTTGTTCTGTTGCCTGTACACGTTGTTGAGAGTGCAGCTGCTTTGTATGGGATGGCTACCCACTTGTCGAGAGGTTTGTTCTTTCTCGATGTGACTTTGTCTTGGCCCCTTGTGCCTTGACTTTGTCTGTTGCCGTGCCTGTGTTTGTGGTTTGTCGTTGTTGGTATCGGCATGTTGCGAGTGTTGGGGAATTTATCGGCGTTCCTTGCTGGTTGAGTACCCTTGCTCTGTATTTCTTTCTTGGGTGTTGTGCTCTCGAGGCGTGTTTGTAGTCCTTGAGGTGCGTTCCCCGAGATTGTCGTTGTTGTTTCTTGTTGTTGTGGGTCTTATCTTGGTGAGCAGTCTGGTGCGTGACCTGTCTCTAGTGGTTATGTGTTTAGCTATTCGTATGCCTTGATGTGACCTTGCTTGCAGTGGTGTTCCTTGGTCCTGTGTGTTGTACGGAGCCGGAATCCTGCAGGTGTTGCCGTTGTGTTGTTTTGGCGCTGCTTCTCTGGGATTTTGTGTCTTTTCCTTGGACCATTGTCTTGTCAGTTAGCTTGCAGTACTCCCTTTGCTTGGGTAGAGTTAGCTTGCGACTCGACCAGATGTAATGTCTGGGTGGATGCTGACTTGATGGTGCCTGTGGTTTAGTGGTGTTGTTGTCGTTGGTGTCCTATGTGCCAGGTGTTTCCTGTTACCTTTGGCACTGGAGCCGATGATGTTGCGAGTTGTCAGCTGTGAGGATTGTGTCTCCTGATGTAAGCTGCCGCTTGCTGTGTGTTATTGTGTTGTTTGGTGTTGGTTCTCGGTTGTTGTGGCAGTCGTGTCTCCTGTCCGGTGAGACGTAAGCGACGTTGCCTTGTTCGGAGGTGTCAGTTGTGTTCACTTTGGTGCTATGCTCGTGCTGTGGACTTGTTGTCTTGGAAGCTAGAGCGTGTACCTGTAATTGTGATCTGACGGTAGTCCTCTGAGCTGTGTTTCTCGAGATTTGTGTCGTTGGGTTGTTCTTTCCTGCTTCTCCTTTGTTAGTCCTTAATTTAGAGGGCGAAATTTCTTAAAGGAGGGGAGGATGTAATGACCTGGATCCGTGGTAGGTCATGTTGGATCTTTGTTGGATCTTTTGGATTGGTTTCGTTGAGTTTCGGTTCGCTTTTGTGGCTTCCGAGCTGAGTTTGACGAGCCGTGTGGGTTTTTCTCACGTACTAGTTACGGAACCCTACGGTGAGTTTATTTGTCAATTCTCGAGCTCATGAATGCTACAGCGACGATGTACTCGTCGAGCCGGTCGTTTCGCCTATTTTTGCGTATTTTTCTGAATTTGTGCATTTTCGGCGCATTTTCAGAATTTCCGGAAATTAGGAAAAATTCCTAATTTCTTTTCTTTTATTTCTTTTCCTCTCTCTCTCTCCTCACTCTCGCGATTTCACTCTCTCTCTCCCGTTCTCTCTCGTTCTCTCCCCCTTTCGGCTCCGGCTACAGACGGAGGTGTGCGTGGGCGAGGTGGCGACGAGGTGGAGCTGTCGAGGTGCGCGATGGGGCGAGGATCGGATCGATTCTGGCGCGATCCCGAACGGTGGATTCAAAGCCGGTGAAATCGGTTCACGAGTGGTTTTCGGCGTGGTTTAGTCCCTTCGGGGCACAGTTTCTTCGGTGGAGGTAGGGTGATTGATCCTTACTTCGTCCTCTCCGTTTTCCCTGCCATTGTACGGCGTTCGGCTAGGAATCGGTCGAGTTTGGGCTTGTTTTGCCTAAACCGTGATTTTCGTGGTTTTTAGGGTCCGCCGGTAAACGGCGACTATTTGCGGCGTAGTTAGTTTCTAACTGACCGCAGGGATGTTAGAATCCCATCCACGTTGATTTCGTGTGATTTGGTGTTCATTCGAGGCCGGTAGAAGCCCGGGAACCTCGGTGACCCACTTTGGGTGGATTTGATGAAATCGCCCGGATCGTGCGTTTTTGAGCTTGCATGTGGGGTCTTTGGTGCCCTGAGGTTGTTATTTGTCATTGTGGTTTGTTTCCCCTGCGTTTCGGCGTGAATGGGGCGTGGAACGGGCTGATTTGGCCATTCCTCTGTTTTCCCGCCGTGACCGATGTAGCGGTCGTTCCAGTGGCCGTTATTTGCTTCTGGCGGCCCTACGATAGGCCGTTACTTCGTCTGAGGTTTTCTAGCGTTGTGGCTTATGGGTGAGCGACGGCCCTAGGGTGGCGTGTCGTTTCCTAGTGACGCGCCTAGGTTGACGTGTTGCTTCCTCTGTCGTTTTGTTTTGGGGGTTGAGTCGGTTGGTCTAACGCGCTCGACCCAACGCGTTGGATGGAAGCGACGCGCCTTGCCCTGGCCGTTGTTTTTCGTTTGACTGACGTTGACCTGTTGAGGCGGTGCCTCCAACGGGCATGCCCCCATCCGTCGTTCCAATGTAACGCCCCTGCCCCTGGCCGTTACATTCCGTTTGGCCGAGCTTGGGTGGCTGCACCCGTTGGAAGTAACAGATGTGCCCCCGTGCATCGTTATGGTATAACGCGCCTGTCTCTGGCCGTCGTTTGTTGTTTTGGGCTGGGTTGAGGGTGGCTGTGCCGTTGAGAATAACGCGCATGCCCCTGCGCATCGTTTGGTTGTGACGTCCCTCCCTTGCCGCGTCGTTTGCGTGTAGCGCGCCTGGCTTTGCGCGTTACTTGGCTTCGTGTGTTTAGTAGTGTTAGGGTGGTGTGTGCGACGGCCTAGTCTCCGTCCGCCGTTTGGCGAGTGACAGCCTAGCCTTCGTCCGTCGTTTGGTGAGTAACGGCCCTGATCTAGACCGTCGTTTGCTTGTAGCGGTCTAGGGGTGGCGCGTTACATGCCTTGTGCTCCGTTTTCCGTGTTTTGGTTTTGGCTTGTCTTGGCTTATCCTTGTGGTCTGCCCGTTATCCCGTGGATGTCTCTCGACGTCCTATGAGGGTTAAGACTACGTTGTAAGGTAGCCAGGAGTCTTCTTACTTGAGGTGGGATTCTCCATCCTACTTTTTGTAAGCTGCTGTTTTGGTTCTGGTTGACCCGGTGTGACCCAGGGGTTGACTAGTAGCCTTGTGTGCGGGTGTCTTGGTGGCTTTGTCCGACCCGAGACACTGGTTCTGGATGCCTCGAGGTGTTGTTCTACCTCAGTTTGGGTGTCCAGCTGTGCTGAGGGTTTCTGTTGTTCCCTCAGGTCTCCGTGTGTCGCTTTATGCGGAGCGTTGTTTTGTTGGCTTAGGATTAGACCGATTGGCAGCTTGTTCCGCTGTTGTGACGATCTTGCCTTGGAGTCGTCCGACTCAGGGATCGTTACGTTGTAGGTCTAGTTGCCTGGTCCTAAGTCTGTTGGCAGTGGTCGTACTGCCAGTGGTGCTTTGTAGTACGTGCGACAGGGCTTTTCTTAGTCTGTCTGTACTCTAGCACTTGTGTTTTGAAGTTCGTGCCATGTGAGCCTCCCCTGGTTGTAGCCCTAGGCTTTTGCCGACCAACCGGGAGTGGTGGAGGGGTGTTTCCTGTGGCGTTTGGTACGTACAGTTTTTAAGCTAGTTCTGTAGGCCCCGGCCAACGGTAGCATCCTACCGAGGGGAATACTAGCTAGAGGCCTGACCTAGGTAGAGGTCGGTGTGTGCACACATGGTCAGGGACTGGGGACTTGCGCCGACGGGCGTGGCCCTGACTAGTTACTCGCAGTGGTGCTGTAGTCTTGTGCTGTGGTGCCGTGTTTCCTTGGAGCTGCTGTTCCTTGGACCTGGTTCTTGGTGTGTCTTGTCCTTGAGTGACCTGACACTTGTGGCGCAGTGTAAGCCGTCAGTGGACGCATCTGGCTGTTCTGCTAGGAGGAGGGTGCTCCTGTCACTTGGTGCTGTGACTCTCGTGTTTTCCCGCACGTTGTGACCTTTGCGAGTTGCCCGCTCGTGGCTGTACTCGAGGTCAGTGTCCTATTGGTTGCATGACGTTTTAGTCATGTGTGGGGCTGTGTGCACTACGTTTCCGGTCGTGTACGTGTTTGTGTGGCGTCTGTCTGGGTCTTGTTTAGACCTTGTTTGTTTGGGCTGGCTGGCAGGCTGGTGTACCCTTCTGTGTGAGTTTAGGGTCAACCGTCTGTTGCCTTTTTGAGTAGCTTAGGGTGCCGAGTCCTTCTCGGTGGCCGTGTTCCGTGTTTTACGGCCTCGCTCTTCTTTGTTGTTGAGCTCCCCTTGCTCTTTGCATGTTCCCTACTCCTGCTGTCCTTGTTCTGTTTACAGCTTTGTAGTGTAGCTTTTCCTGCTTTGCTACACTTGTTGTTGAGTTGCTTCCGTTGTACTGTGCGTTTTCCAGTGGGGATCCGCGTGACCCCTACTGAGTTTCTGTGAGACTCACCCCTGCTTTTTCAGGTGAGCCGCGCCCGTCGTCTCCCGGCGCTTCGTGAGCTGTTTCGGAGACCGTGTCTAGCTGCCAGCTATAGTCGAGCCGCCTTTTTGAGGCTTTTTGTAGTACCATTGCCGGGGTATGCCCCGTGTGGTTGTACTCTCTTTGGACTAGTGCGCTTGTTATCTGGACTAGTGTATGTATATATCACTCTGGTTATTTCGAATTGCTTCCGCACTTGTGTTAATTTCTTTACTTAATTGTAAAATGCGCGTTCCGAATTGCAATTCATTATGCATACCCCTCAGCTTACCCCCCCATTAACCCTTCAGGGGCCTCATCAGCCTCTTGGGTGGCTTCCCCAGTTCTTGGTATCGGTGTATCGATGTTATTGGTATGTCGGTATCCTGAACTCTGGGTCGTTACAAATACAAAGCTCGTGCTGCTCAAAAGCTCGATGGTCAAGATCGCATCAGGATGCGGTTACCACACTATGGATTTGTAAGGTATCTTTATTTTGTGCAAGAAAATGTTATCATCGCTATTATCTCTATCATTATTACTCCTGCACACGCTTATAATGTTATTCCTCAACATGGTTAAGTGGCTTGTAGAAACTTGCTTATTTTAATCAAACGAGTTCCCTTCTGCAGCATCCTTAGGCTGGTGATAGCTCCGCGCTGGGAGTCTAGTTTTATTCCCTGATTGTTGAGGGTGACATTTTAGCATGGGTTTTCCACACACTACACGGCGAGCGATAGCTGATTGTCCTCTGAGGCACACCATTGCTGCTTTGGTCATACTATGGGCATGCACAAAGGTCTTTTCTTTTCTCTGCTCGGCCAAGTGCAGGGGTAAGGGATGGATGGATGAGATGACCAACTTAGGCGCTCCCTAATACGGGAGAGGTCTCAAATAGGGGCAGTCTTGACCCTCGAATATGAGCATTCATGTAAAATCTAGCCAATGAGGGCTGTCAAAAATAAATGGATGAATCAATGCAAAATTATGAAACCAAAGGCATGGCAAGAGTAGCAGTACAGTTCCCCGCGGGACGTCATGAGCCCGGTCGCATGCATGTCTTATAAATATGGGTCTCAAAATCAAAGACACAAAGCCCCGGTGCAATAGACTTACTCTTTGAGGGGTAGTGCCCTGAAAGGAAGTCAAATCTTGATGTCTCCCATCCAACACAAAGCTTGTCTCCAATTTTTCTTCTGCTCCTCCCTCTTAGGCTGGGTTGTATCCCGGGTATGGCCTTAGTAGGGGCACCGTTCTTTAGAGGCGGTTGGTTGTGGTAAGTCACCCTCACATGCACGCCCTGCTTATGGGAAGCCTTTAATGAGAGGGGTAGGAACGACGATCCCTGGCCAGTAGTTCGAGCCCATCTTTGGGAGCTACAGATTTCTATTTCAAAAAAAAAATTTCAAAAAAAATGAAATATTGTCAAAATCCAAAAAAATCAGATATTGTCAAAAGTCCAAAAAAAGAAAATTTTCAAAAATTTCAAAAACCAAAAGAAAATTCAAATATTGTTTAAAATCCAAAAAAAATCAAGAAAATTGAAAAATCTAGAAATATTTGTCTTTTTGTTCCTTTCTATCTATTTGTCTGAGGACAGATATATAATTCATTTGCTAAGTGTGCAGGTTTCAGGTGTTCGAGCTTCCTTGCTCCTCATCATCCACTCTGTCTCCTGTTTACGACTTCTGATCGGTTCTCTCTTCTTCAATCTATATCTCTCGATCTGTTCTGAAGCTCATGTCCTTCTCAGCTTATTTAAACATGATCATATCTTCATGAGAGGGCTTTGCCTCACGATTATGAACCTAGTGGATCTGCTTCATTCTGATCTTGGGTTTTTGATTGAAGGGCGTATTTGTCATGTCTTTCGTCCCACTGTATCCTTGTCACGTGTTTATGTCCCTCCGTGTTATCCCACGCATGTTATTTTATCCCTCACCATGTGTTGTTAGTTGTCTTGCATATGTTGTTAGTCGTCCCTGTATGTCCCGTGAGTTGTCTCATCTCATGTTGTCATCCCACATGTGTTGTTGTCCCACGTGTTCTTGTCCCAACCGTGTGTTGTCCCACTGCATTATTATCTTGTCCCACCATATTTGTCATACATACATGTTGTTGGTTTGTGTCTTGCATGTGTGGTTGGTCCGTTCGTTGATAGGTTATGTTGAGTTATCTTTTTCGTTCATTTGTTCATTATGTTATGTTCATGCTTGTTTATGATGTTCATGTTGTTGGTTGTCATATATCAGAAAATCTAAAAAAATGCTGTTTCGCTTGGCAGGTAAGTCAGGTATGGCTCTCTATCCCTGCTCATTGTTACATTACTATATAGTATCTATCTTATTATAGCCTCTCAAGGATTGGCTCCTTGTCCGTGTATTCTAGGATCTGATGTTCCCCTTTAACAAAAACGATGATGATCTTGAAGCATACGGTTAATCGTTGGATAAGCCACTTGGTTGAGTCGGGTGGGGGACGATGGACTCTGTCTCGTACGACGTGGTTACGGACGACTCTTGACCCCATCTTACTCAGTCTAGCAATAGTATCTTTGAGTACTTTCTATTTTATGCTTTCTTCGAATTTTGTTTTGATGATTTCTTTATTTTAGCCCAGTATACATCATGTCATTTTGAGCCTTCACGCCTCGTGATCCGTTCAAAGTTTCTGCTCAGCAATGGTTAATTGCACTTCAGCTCTCTTGGATAAGAGATTCTCATTCCACTCTGAATTTGAACGATTTCTCTAATCTGCCCGCTCGGTCTGGTTGGCCAGCGTGATTCTTGTCTGGATTTTATCTCAGTTTATCTTTCCATTTTCTAGCTCTTATGTTGTGTTTCCTTCCAACCCACTCATTGTCCGTGGATTGTGTCCCCAATGAGGTTGGTCGTGTTTCCTTTCCCTTAGTTTAGCTCTCTAGACATGTCTCATCCGCGTCATCCATTCCCTGTGGCTAGTTCAGCATTTTTAGGAGAATTCATGTCACTTGTTGGTTGTGACGGGTGTCTTTTACCTTGATGCCCGCTTTTCAGTTCTCTCCGTGTCATCTCCGTTTCACATCGCTACCGCTTTCGCTCCATCTCCTTTTTCATTTCACCTCTGCGTCGCTTTCGCTCACTCCCTTGCAAAGCGGACATCAAAGAGGGGCATCTGTTGACACCCGTTTTAGCCCGCAAGTTACGTTATTTCTCTTATTCATCAATTTTGATGTCCCAAATTATCCATTATTTTGGAGTCTTCCTTGGACGGATTTCGGGACCATTTTCATTATTCCCCAGCCTTTGAGCTTTGGAGATCACGATTTCTTAGAGCCCTGGAGCTTATCTTATCAACTTCTGGCCTTCTAGGATGACTTTCCATCAAGCATTCGGCCCCTTTCATTGCGTAGTCTTAAAAACGGTACTTTCTCATCTCCTTCTGTTACTCTATTCAAAAAGTTGTCTTCACCAAAGTTGTTCATCTTTCAAAGATCTACAATGTCTTATTCTATGCCATCGGACAGTTCTCCAGCGATTTCAAGTTATTCAAATTTTTCTGGCGTGCTGTGCTGATTCACCTATGTCCCATAATTCTTTCTCTATGTTTTAGCCCCATTTTCTCCATCTTCTAATCGTCGTTTCATCTTGCTCTTTTCATGAAAGTTGTTTATCATTCAGTTATCTATAATTTATCTTTCTACCACTTTTGCTAGTTCTGCACCGCTTTTGAGATATACTTCAATTTACAAAGTCACGCGTAGTCAACCCAAAATCTTCCTCCAGCAGTGAAGCGGTCTATCAATAGACGGCTAGGCCCCAAGAAATGGTCTTACATTAGACCGTTTGCCCCAAACTTGTCTGAAATCATCCCGTTCGACCCCTAGAGCCTTGCGACCACCCCCTAGACCGTTTGTGGTCCCCATGCGGTTTTTTACTAGACCGTTTGGCTCGTATGCGGTCGTACGATAGATCGTTTTTCAAACAGAGAGTCCTCAACTTCTTGAACTCTGATTTCTTTGCCGTGGGACTCCTTGGAACCCTTGTTTGATCAATTTTCTCTGAGAAGAAGCTTCTAGATCAACTCTAATTGATTAAGGACTCTTATTCCCACTAGTATCCACAAGATTTATCAATCTAGAGCCCTATTTTGGGTGTTCATCTCGGATTTAAATTTCTGGGTTTATACAAGTCAAACTCCTATTTTTTGTGCAATTGGCCCTCCTTCCATGAGTCATATCTTCTAAAATCCTCCACCAAATTGAGTCTCACTTGTTCTTACCTCTTATCCCCACTATTATCTCAAGTTTGATCCATAGAACTCGAATTTTGGTGGACTCTTATCTCCTAAAATCATGGGAGAACTTTCTGGGTTTCCTGCACCTCTATATAAACTACCCAGTTCGCAGTGGCGACGGGGGACTCTTCTTCGGTCCAGAGCTAAGCCATGTTGCACCGTCTACTCACAACTTTGACCTTGACTTGAAGAGGGAAGTATTGGCTTTCCATTGCATCCTTTTGGGCTTCATTTCATGGTCTATTCTCTTAGTTCTCTTCCTCTCAAAATCACAAATCATCACAAAATACTATTTTTCTACTACACATGCATTTTTCTCCGTTTTGCATCATCGTTTTCTCTCTATTCTCTCCATCAAATTTTATGATTTCAAATCCTATGCATGCAATTTCCACCCTTCCACAGGGGTTAAAAATCTCCCCCCGGAGAAACATGAATGAACGTGAGTCCTTCTTCATCTAGCCAGCTGGAAGGAGAAGAGGTTCGATTCCACAAGTTCCCCGCATCCCGTTGCTTGCACGCGATCAAGTCTTCATCTTTCCAAGGTACACGGCGCCGTTTCTTTCATCTCTTCATCCCTTCGGCATTGTTGCAACTTTGGTGGCAATCAGGGTACGTTTCCATATCTATTTGCCCCCTTTTGTTCATACTTTCATGCCGGTTCATGTTTGTTCATGTTCATACACACATAGTTAGTTGAAGGGGGTAGGTAGAATTATTAAACAATCTACACACGCGAGCCAAATGTAAGGGTCACGCAGGGTGATTTTGGGGTCTATTTATAGGTTTTAGCTAGGTTTCATGGATTTAAACAAACTTAGAGTCCTAATTAGATTTTCAATTCGATCTTCTAGCCTTCTAAACGTACCTAATTAGTAGATAGCATCGATCCTAGGCGATTTGGATGCCCAAGTTCTAAACTTTTCATGTTCTCTTCCTTTCATGAAATCTGCAGAGCCTAGCGGTCTAATGCTAGACCATTTTCCATTGCTATGCGGTCTCGTGATAGACCGTTTTCTATCCTAGGTGCCGAATTTAAATAGTTTCTAACTCTCTTGATATTATCGTATGTTATTATCCATTTGTTTATCTTCTAAAGAGTAATTATCTCCTTAAATTCTGAAAATACTCTAGTCTAAGCTTCTAGAATATGGGCCAACTCTTTTGGGATTGGGTTTTAGGTCCTTTGGGTTCAATTCAATGGGCCTAATCTATTTATTAGTGGAAGTCCTTTACTTAATGAGACTTAATTAATAGTAATTCGTTTAATAGCTCATTGAAATGTTTAATAATTCTCTTTAAATATAGAAAATTTCTAAAAAATTCTTGGGCATTACAAGGCTTGACTTGAATTGTCTCCCCCTTTGGCATCAGCAAGGAGGGGGTGAAGGAGGAGGCTACTATGGTGGAGGCATTGTGCTGGAGCCGGTGCTTCCTGGAAATTGAAGTTTCTGGGCCTCGTTGAATTTGTGTTGTAGTTGCAGAACTGTTGCAGCTAGAGAGTCAACCTTCTGAGTGAGTTGCTCATCTCTTTGTTTCACAAACTTGTGAAGTGACTTGATATTGTCATTGATTGCATCAAGCCAGTCGTGTAATATGTCACATATATCCTGTGTTTGTGCTTTCTGTTGGCTCCCTTTTGGTGAGACATGAGAGGTTGTTGCTTCAGTGGGACGAGGACAGCATTCATTACCTGTGTCTTCCAAAATTGGTTGGAGTTGAGCTTTATGTAGACGTATCAATTCCAGAATTTCAGTGCTAACCATATCAAGTTTGTTGTAAACAACATTCATTTTTGCTTCAGCTTTAGTGGAGCTGTTCACCATTATTGCTGTGTCGGCATGGACTTGTTCTGCAAGCTTTGAGGAGGCATCAAGGAGCTTGTTGGAGTTAGAGTGAACCTTTCCTTTCAGTCTGTTGGATGCATCAATTAGCTGAGTAGAATTAGCATTAATTGCTGCTTCCAGATGAGAGGTGACTTCTACAATCCTTGTAGTTTTAGCAGCCACCTGTTCTCTGATTGTGAGGGAGTCAACAGCTACTCTTTCCTCAATCCTGTTAGAGGAATCAATGAGGGTTGCACATCTAAGATTCATGTTGCTTTGATCTTCTCTGATGTCATATGCATGCATAAGCATATCCGAAGTCTTTTCTTGTGTTTCAATATGAATGTCTCTTAAGCTTTTCATTATTGTCCCTACTCTTTCACACACATGTATCAAAGAGATCATAAAGGCATATTGTTTACCATTAGACTTGTGTTTGTCTCTGAAAAATTTTTCCCATCTGCTGTTCTGAACTTGTTCACCGTGAACAAACCTGGCATCTAGTCTTTCTACTGTCATGTCAAGCTGCATGATGGAGGAGTTGGCATTGGCAAACTGAGATGTTAGAAACCTAATCAATGTTGGGTGAATACCCATTGGACCTTCTGTGGCACCTGACTGAGGTCCTCCTGACGATGAGGCTTCAGTGTGGGATTCAGGAGGTGCCTCTTGGTCAGTATGAACTGTAGGGTCAGATGGAGGAGTCTGAGGTGGAAGAGTCCCAAATGGTATTATGGGACCAAAATATGTATCCTCTGCTACATCCTGCTGCTGCGGCTACTGTTCAAAGTGTGTATCCATATGAAACTATTCTTCATATTGTTCTTCTACAGCTTGTTGAGCTTGTACTGGCTGGTCTGCCTACTATTGTTGCGTAGGTGCAACTGGAGGTTCAGTCTTGTGACCAGGCAGATCTCTTATTATCTTGTCTCCTTGTTTCTTAAAGTGCATATAGTTCTCAATGAACCTCATGCAGTACACATTGCTCTGTGGGATTTCCTTCATCTTTTCATTTTCTAGAGAAATTCCAACTCTCTGAAATATGGTTGTCAAGTGTGCAGCATAAGGTAGACTTCTCCTGTGCCCTATACAACTCCCCATAATCTGCAGAATGATCTCTGGAAGACAGATCTGTAATTTATTGAATATGCAGTAAAATATGAATCTCTGGGTTTCTGTAAGTCTACTTCTACCACCCCCTTGTGGGGTAATCATTGTAGTGCACATATGGTGCAGTAGACGCTGCAACGGGGGAAACATGTTTGTGTCAAAGTGTTTCACAAGTAGTTGGGTTTCATCTGCAAGGTTGCTGGGTTTTCACGTCAGTATGGTGTATGCCTCAAACAAATCAATCTCAAATTCAGATTCTAGTAACCCATCTCGGGGTATACGTAAAGCTTTGTGAAGAAGCTTTGTAGATAGTTTAATATGTACCCCCTTAACTTCAGTCCTAAGGGCTTTCTGATTTTGGTCATAAACTAAGTTCTTATAGAACTGTTGGACCAGGAAGGGATAGTACACCCTTTGAGCAGACAAAAACCTCTTTCATCCTTGGAATTCGATGAGGGGAAGTAGTTCAGGAAAATTATCACACATCTGGTGGTCACCGAAATCCACATACCTATAAAATAGTATCCTGGTAGGGTCACTCTCCTCTTCCTTGACAGAGCTGGGTTGTGGAGGAGTAGGCTGTTGCTTTTCCTTCCCTTTTTCTGCTGTAGACAGGCATTTCCTCTTAGCTGGATTTTCTTGCTGCGTGCCCTTGTAGCTGTTAGAACCCTGGGCTTCTGCTGCTTTCCTCTTTTTTGATGGTTCTGCAGCTGGTCTATCGTGAATGCTTTTGGAGCGCCCTTCCTTTTGTGTTTCTTAGCTGCAGGAGCTTGAGCAGGAGCCTTCTTTGATGTCGTCGCATCCTTTTTCTTGCCACGGGTGACTGGAGGAGTCATGGCGATGGCGGAAAGAAAGAAGAGAGTGTAGCTTGAGTTGCTGGAGCATCACAGTAGAGGAATGGAGCTAGCTGGAGTGCTAGGATCCACTGCGGAGGGAGACGGAGTAAAGTGTTGACCTCCGCGTAGAGAAGTGCAGACGCGTCGGAGAAGGGGTTTACGAGAGAAAGGGTTAGAAATGGTAAAGTGAAAATGCGATGTTCATCGGACAGTTAAAAAGGTAAAGTTAAGATTTTTCCTTTTCAAAGAACACCCTTTAGATAAGAAATTGTTGAAATACTCCTATTTTTATTTCTAAACTGTTTAAGGCCTATAAGCTCAATTTTGAAGAATAAGGTTTAAGAAGAAACCGTTTTTGAAACAAATAATAAGATTAAAATATTTAAATGAAGTCAAATGTTTTAACCAAGCCTATTAATCTTACTCACTAAGTTCATTAGGCAAGATTGGGGAAAAATTAATCAAGTATTGAAAATAAACAAAATACTCTTTTTGAAGTAAAACCTAGAGTTAGCCCTATTTTTTTAAAATAAACAGTCTTATAAAGCAATTACTTTTTAACACAAGGAAACACGTTGTTCAGACGCTAGAGTCCCTGGTTACTCAGTGTAGCTTATCTTTCTGTTTTCTTTTGAACAGAGATAGCAATCTTCATAATGACTAGATTTGCTGCACTTCATTGACGTAGGATCTAGTTTCTCTAAAGATGATGCCATTGCTCTGAAATTATTGCAATATGATTTTAGGAGGCGTATTCTCTAGATGGCTTCAATTTAGGTGACTTGTTTAAGTACAATACAAGCTAACATTTCTTTAACCAAAGAAGCCCTTTTACAATTATCTTTCAGAAGCTTAGGCAATGGTTATAAGCAAAAACTTTGATGAATGTTTTAACCCTATTATGAGTGCAAAGTTGGTGTAGCTTAACACAATTATCAACCAAATTGAGGGTTATAAACATCAAACCATTTTCTTTAACAGAGGTAGAACAGAATAATTTAGCCAAGGTTGTATGAAAGAATTAAAACTTTTCTCAACTCCCCCTAAATTAATGACCGGTGACTAAGCAATGGTTCAGAAGTAAAGGATGTGATGAAGAATTAAAGAAGGCAATGACAAGGTAGGGTGAATAGACAGAATGACTCTCCATTGGATCACACACCCTTGAGTGGCTGAGCAATAGTGTCGACACTTCCTATGAAGGTGTCGACCTGCAATGACTGAGTGACAGTGTCGATACTTCTTATGTGCATTGACCCTCATTAAGATGTGCACCGACCTTCATTCCAATGTGCACCAACCTTCATTCAGTTGATACCTGAGGTAGCATCGACCTTTGTTCAGTTGATGACTTGAGGTAGCATCGACCTTTGTTCTGTGCTAACTGAGGTAGCATCGACCTTTGTTTTGTGCTAACTGAGGTAGCATCGACATTTGTTCAGCATGTGCATTAACCTGATGATATGTGCACCAACCTGATGATATGTGCACCGATCTGACTTATCAAAGAGAGTGTCGACACTCTCACCACCGTGTCGACCTGTTCAATAGCCTATTCTCTTCTAGTGTCTCTGATTCTTATCTTTCTTTGATTGCATCATTTCTAAAATACTTCTGCCAATTTCTGATACCAGTGCCTCTGACTTTCTGATTTCAGTCAGTCATCCAAAAAAAATTTACCGTTTTACTGCCAGTGAGAAGTGCTTTATTTGATGCTAAAGTTTTTAATATGCTCATGCACTAAAGATTAACTATGCAAACTTTTATATGTAATTCTGACTCATGATACTTGGCGGAGGTCAGTCTCACGCATGGAGAGAGTTTCCAGACAGGCGTAGCTTGACTTTCCACAACTCAGCATTTGAGATACCATGTAGTCAAAAGATGATATGCAATGCAAAATAATCAAAATGCACACAAGCTCCCCTTGAATGTGACCATCATTCATGAAACAATTCATTCAACCAATAGACCATTTCAAGACAAATCAGATATATTAACAACCAACATAGCAATGACAAGTATTTTAAGGAAGAAAAATACAAGAGCTCAAACCTGAGATGATTGAGGTCTGCATAGACCTAGCTCTCTCCTTAAGGTTGAAAACTTGTCATTGCTTACAGGTTTTGTGAAAATATCTACAATCTGATTTTCTGAGTCAACAAAATGGAGCTCAAAATGATTTTTAAGGATTTCATCCCTAATGAAATGATGCCTAATTTCTATATGCTTAGTCCTAGAATGCATGACTAGATTTTTTACAAGGTTTATAGCACTTGTGTTATCACATAAAATGGGAACACTTCCAAGATCTATTAGATAGTCTTGGAGTTAGTGTTTGATCCACAGCACTTGGGTGCCACAACTCCCTGCAGCAATATATTCTGCCTCTGCAGTGGAGAGGGTAACCGAGTGCTATTTCTTGGAGGCCCAAGAAACCAAACACCCACTCAAGAATTGGCAATGGCCACTAGTTCTCTTGCGGTCCAGTTTGCATCCTGCATAGTATGCATCTGAATATGAAATGAGTGAAAGCTCACATGATGCATGATACCATAATCCCAGATCTTGAGTGCCAGTAAGATATCTAAAGATACGCTTGACAGTAGTCAAGTGAGACTCTCTAGGACTAGACTGAAATCTAGCACAAAGGCAAACACTAAACTGAATATCTGGTCTAGATGCAGTTAAATACAGTAATGAACCGATCATACCTCTATACTTCTTTGCATCCACAAGTGTACCTTGTTCATCTACATCTAGTGAAGTGGCAGTCCCCATTGGAGTTCCTAATGGTTTGCAGTTGGTCAGGTCAAATCTTTTCAGCAACTCTTTCACATATTTGGCTTGATTAATGAAACAGCCTTCATTGCTTTGACTTATCTGCAAGCCAAGAAAAAATTGAAGCTCACCCATAAGACTTATTTCAAACTCATTAGTCATGAGTTTAGCAAAATCCTCACACATTTGAGATTTTGTAGACCCAAACACTATATCATCTACATAAATCTGAACCAACAAGATGTCCTTACCTTGTCTCTTGGTGAATAGTGTCTGGTCTACATTACCTCTTGTGTAGTCTTGTTCGGTGAGAAATGAGCTTAGTCTATCATACTAAGCTCTGGGTGCCTGCTTCAAGCCATATAGAGCCATGTCAACTTATAAACATGGTCTTTAAAATGTGAACATTCAAAACCAGGGGGTTGCTCTACATATACTTCTTCTTTTATTAAACCATTCAAAAAAGTACTCTTAACATGCATTTGCTGCAATTTGATTTTATGAGAACATGCAAATGCAAGTAGAATTCTAATGGCCTTTAATCTGGCTACAGGGGCAAAAGACTCTTCGAAATCTATTCAAAACTCTTGATTATACCCCTGAGCCACTAATCTTGCTTTATTTCTGATTATTTTACCATCTTCACTTAGTTTGATCCTAAAGACCCATTTAGTACCTATGACAGATTTCTCTTGGGGCCTAGGAACTAGATGCCATACATTATTTCTTTCAAACTGATTTAGTTCATCATGCATGGAATTTATCCATTTTTCATCTTTTAAGGCCTCTACAATGTTCTTAGGTTCAGTTTGGGACATAAGAGAAAGTTGTTCAATTTCATTTATAATTCTAAAATGAGTCCTAGTTTTAGTTGGGTCATGCATATTACCTAAGATGTTTTCTAAAGGATAGTCTTTTAACACTCTTAAATCATTTTGAGTGTTACCTTTATCTGCATCAATGACCGGAGCATTGCTTGACTCTCTTGATCTTCATTTCCTTGTGTCTCCTCGTGTGGAAGCTCTTCTTTTCCTTTTACATTCAAAAATTTCACATCATCATCTTCCCTGTAAGTATTGTCATGATTAGTCTCATCAAAAGTGATGTGAGGTGACTCTTCCACATATAGGGTCTTAAGATTATAGACTCTATAAGCTCTAGACCAATCTGAATATCCGAGAAATATGCCTTCTTCACTCTTGGGTTCAAACTTGTCTAAAACTCTCTTATCATTGCTATGGATAAAATATTTTGAACCAAATACTTTCATGTGAGAGATAGATGGCTTTTTACCTTTGAGCAACTCATAAGGAGTCATTTTAGTGAATGGTCTTACCATTGAGCGGTTGATGATATAACAAGCAGTGTTTACTGCTTCTGTCGAAAATCTCTTTGGTAGTTGCTTTTCAGCAAGCATTGTGCGTGCCGTCTCTATGAGAGTTTTGTTCCTCCTCTCGACCACCCCATTTTGTTCAAGGGTTCTTGGTGATGAAAACCTGTGATTTATTCCTTCAGTCCTACAAAGATTATCAAAATCAGCATTGTCGAATTCACCACCATGGTCTGAAAGTATGTTGGAAATTTTGAACTTACCGTCTTGCTTTACTTGCATGAAGAGTGCATGAAACTCATCAAATGTGTCATTTTTATGTGCAAGGTAAAACACCCATGTGAATCTAGTAAAGTCATCTACTAAAACATAGCCATATCTTTTACCACTTACGCTAGCTATTTTGGTTGGACCAAACAAGTCCATGTGAATTAGTTCAAGTGGTTTGGATGATAAGCTTTCAGTTCTACTTTTAAATGACTTTCTAGTTTGTTTTCCTTGTTCACATGCATCACAAATTTTAGAGTTTAGTTTGAATTTAATTTTAGGCAATCTTTTAACAATAGAATGCCTCACCAATTTATGAAGTGTATTGTAGTTAGCATGACCTAGTCTACGATGCCACAAGCATGCTAATTCAGATTTAGGTGCAGCAAGATAAAGATTTATGTGAGCAGGGTCATCTAAGTCAATCATATACACATTGTTGACTCTTTTACCAGAAAACTTTGTTTCTTTTGAATTAGGGTGCAAGATCCTACATTCATTAGAGTCAAAGACTACAGTATGATCTTTATCACAAAGCTGAGTTATGCTCAGTAAATTATATTCTAGACCATCAACAAGAAATACATTATCAATTGAGTTGGAGAGATTCTTACCAACTTTACATGTACCAATGATCTTTCCCTTGTTGTTCCCTCAAAATGTGACATGACCAGCTTCCTTTTCTACTAAGAGACAGAATTAGGTTCTGTCCCCTATCATGTGTCTTGAGCAGCCACTATCAAGATACCAGCGATTGTGCACGGGTGCAAGACACTCGTACACAAGGAATTAAGTGACAATGTTTGGAACCCAAGGACAATTGGGTCCCAATAGTCTTCTCATCTCAGTAAAGCAAGAGAACATAGGCTTTGAAATCCAGACTTTCTTAATATTTTTGTTTTTCTTGCTTGGTTGGAAGTTCTGGTTTTTCTTTTCTTCATTAACCTTCCTTTTCTCTCTTTTACTTCTTGGGCTTTATGGGTTTTAGGAATGTTGGAAGAGGATTATTTTTTGGACCATCTGTTCCAGTTGGTTGGTCTAGAGGGGTAGAAGGTGTCACAGTACCTAGGGTGTTGAGGTTGGGTAAACCTATGACAATAAGGTTCATAACTACCCCAGACCCATGAAGGTGTTGACCTGTAGGAGGTGAAGTGTTGACATGTCCCCTGTTCTGACCATCTATAACGGTCTCTGGATGAGGGATGTGTCGACCTCCTGTCATGAAAGTGTCGACCTGTCTCTCATTCTACCCATTTATAATGGTCTCTGTTTGATGGATGTGTCGGGTCCCTGTGAATTGAGTGTCGACCTGTCGGTGCATACTTAGGGAATTGACGGGGGGTTGGCCATGAGGGTGTCGACCTGTCTTGAGGGTAGTGTCGACCTATGCCATTGTTGAAATTCTTTCTACCCTTAGGATGTGCAGACCTAGACTTGGGTTCGTGTCGGGCTGCTTGGTGTTGTTGGTGAGCCTTTTTGGGTTTTTCAGGTTGTTCTTTATAGGCTCTCCCATTTTCTCTTTTCCTTTATTTCTAACTTTTTCTTGGTTTGGGCTAAGTGTTGTTTTAGAAGTTGTTGCTTCAGAAGATGAGACAAAAGTTGTAGTTTTTAAGCCAAAAGCCTTTTTCTTAGTTGGCTCATATCCTAGCCTTTCCCTGTTGAAGTTCATTTTAGTCCCTAGCAAAGCATTCAAGTTCTCACTTCCATCAACAAAGTTTTCAAGGGCAGTTTGTTTATCTGCTAGGTCTTTTTGAAGCTTTTTATTTTCTTTCAACATTTGAGAGTTGACTTCTTTAAATGCATCAGATTTTTCATTGCATAGATTGTTGTCTTTTACATAGCTTTGCATCTTTAGTTTTAACTCATAAATTTCATCCCTTAGGTTTTTATTTTCATCTTCCAAATCCCTCATTTAATTTCTTCCCTCTTCTAGGTTTTCATTCATTTTTCTTAGATCCTCAATTTCAGTTTCCAGGGAAGTAATCTTTTCATTAGGGATTAGATCATGCACAATGGAGTCAATTTTCTTCTTTAGGACTTTATTTTCTTTTCTATACACTTCATATTTATCCATTAATTCAAAGTAAGCCTCTTCCCAATCATCAATAGAAAAATGTTCAAAAGGAGAGCTTACCTCACTTTTCTTTTCTCCATTTGCCATCAAGCAGAGATCATCTTTCTCCTCTTCAGAGGAGCTATCTTCATTTTCTTCCTCTTCTTCATCACTCCATATACACACCATGGCATGTTTCTTCTTGCCCTTCCACCTGGGCATTGTTTTCTTGACTCCTTCTAGACACTCAGACTTGATGTGTCCTGGTTTCTTGCAAGAATAGCAGACAAGTTTGTCAAACTTTTTAGCATTTTCAGGTCTTGGCTTGAAACTTCTTTTTACCTGAGGCTTCCTCTTTGTGAAGCCTTTACCTTCCTTTCTTAAAAAATTTCTGAACTTCCTTGTCAACATAGCAACCTCGTCCTCTTCAGAGTTGCTACTTGAAGGCTCTTCATCTTCAGAGATGTCCTTGGTACTTGGCCCAGCCTTGAGAGCCAGAGGCTTCTTCTTACTTACCTCACTTTCTTTGTTCTTCAAATTCATCTCATAGGTCATCAGGGACACTATGAGTTCTTTTACCTTGATGGTAGCCAAGTCCTATGATTCCTCGACCACTGTTGCCTTTGTATGCCATGCGGGAGTTAGGGATCGTAATATCTTTCTCACAATCTCCTACTCAGAATAGGTCTTACCTAGCTCAGTTAAACCATTAGTGAGCATGGTTAGCCTAGCATACATATCAGAAATAGACTCTTCAGTTTTCATTCTGAATTTTTCATATTCAGAAACTAGCATATTGGCCTTGGTCGCACGTACCTGTGTTGTCCCATCATATATTATCTGAAGACTGTCCCACATCTCTTTTGCAGTGGCGCATGAAGACACTCTTGAAAATTCTATTGAGTGAAGGATGCACTGCATTATGTGTTTGGCTCCCCAATTCAGTGTAGATCTTCTGATCTGCTCCTTGGTCCATGTTTCTTCATCTTCAGGCAACTTAAACGGACCTTTGCTAATGACTCGCCAAATTTCATGATCCTGGGCTCTGATAAAAACTTACATACGGTTTTTCCAATAAGGATAGTTTGTCCCAGTGAAAAAGGGAGGTCTATTTATGGAATGCCCTTCGGGCATTGCACTCTTAGTCGCCATATCACCAGTTCTCTCAAGGTCGTTAGACCACATACAGAGAGACTAGCTCTGATACCACGTCTTGAGTAGTGATAGGTAGATCTAGAGGGGAGGGGTGAATAGATCAGCCCCTTCTTTACGGAAATAACAACTAGATAAAAACTTATACCAGTAAAGCAGGAACACACACAAGCTAGCGAGCTAAATGCACGAAAAATGATCAAGGTGTTTCTAAGCAAGCATCTAGCTACAAGACACAATAGAAGGCAAACCACAAGAACGCAAGATTTTAAGCTGGTTCAGTCTCTATCCAGAGACCTACGTCCACCCCTCACTTCAACCAAGTGAGGCTTCACTAGTGCAAAGGCACTACAGCTGATTCATAGCTTCGAACAGAGAGACAAACTCTCTCAACTCCGCTTCCAAACAGCTTGAGGGTACACAACCCAAATTCTACAGACCAGTAAACACATCGTCTATCTTCCTACTCGCAGGTAGGGAGCAATAGTAAGAGTATGTGTTTTTGAGAAAAATAAAACTGAAAAATGAACAACCAGACAGAGTATGGTTATGAAGTCCTATGGGAGAGAAAACTCCTGTTTGGGAGAGAACTAGATGACTCCTGGGTTCTCTTCTTCTTCTTCCTAGTTATTCACCACGACCACAAGAGGAAACGATGAACTTGCTTCTCAGCTTTCAAGGGCACCTGATGAAGCTTCAACAGATGCTATCTTCAACAGATGCTATCTTCCTTGCTATGAGACCTCCTGAGGTGAAGAAGACAATTTGATGTGTTACAGTCACGCCAGCAACACAAGGAAGGAGATATCTCTCTAAGCAAGCTTCTTCGCTGCTCTTCTCTCCTTCTCTTGCTCTTCTCCTTCTTCTCTATGCTTCTGCGTTCGTGGAACTGGAGCTTGCTCTCACTTGTGTGTCCGTAGCTCACGATCTCTCCAACCTTATCCTTTTCGGAACCCCATGCACAGGACGTCGCATTCTACGTTTCCCTTTTTGCTTCGACAGGTTCTTGTCCTTTTCTCCCGTGCGTACCACATTCGTGGGTAGGTAGGGAACCAAATCTGCAAATGTACCAGCATATGGAGGGTTCCTCTGCTAGCCAATCAGATCTTCTGACAAAGTGGGCTTCTAGAAGCTTTTTCAAGTGCAATCGGATCCTCCACGATCGGTTGCGGATCTAGAAAAGCGAACGCGACGGGATCCAGATCCGTTCTGGGTGAGCTTGAAGGTGTCGATACTTTCTGAAAAAGTGTCGGCACATCTCGTTAGAATTCTGAAGAAATGTGGCTACCAAGTAGAACAGGTCGACACATCGATTGCCGTGTGTCGACACATGCACCACACTCGCGTGCGGCTCTAGCCTCCGTGTCGAGGATTCACTTGGAAGTGTCGGGGCATGTGCGCTAGATAGAGATGAAGTCTGTTACGCTGAGCCAAAGGTGTCGACACGTTTTCCACAGAGTGTCGACACATGGTGCCAAATAGAACACAAACAAAAATGGTTCGATCACAAATTTCTTCTAGACGTGTCAACAGGTTGTAGGAAGTGTCGACACTCTGCTCACTCTAGAGCTCAAACAGAAATGGTTCAAGGATGGTTTCTTCTTGGCGTGTCGACACATCCAAGTGACAGGTCGACACTTGAGAGTCCTTCACCTGAGCTTGTCCAAATCATAATTTAATGAAAATCATTAATCATACCACAAGGATTCAACAATGAGTTATGGTTTGTTATCATCAAAACCAGGGGACACAAGGTGGTCCCATGACCCTGTAGATATCCTCTGATAGCATAGTTTGAAGTCCCGCGATCAATGACACCCAAGAGGGGGGTGAATAGGGTGATAACAAATTTTAAGAAAACTTTTGGCTTTTTACAAAATATGTGATAAATAATAATTAGCAATTGAAAACTAATTAACCAATTCTCTCAATCTTTCCATTCCCATATGACCATACAATGAAAACAATCAAACCACACAAATAACACACAATGCACAGCGATTTTTAAGGTGGTTCGGATGCAACGACGGCAATCCTACGTCCACCCCTCACCGAACCCGGTGAGGCTTCACTCAAGGATAAATCCCCAAACGGAGATGACGCTCGAACCACACACGCAGGACGATGCCTGCCCACACACACGGGGACACGCCCCAAAACACTCACACACACAGAGATGAAGTCTCCAACACGATCCAACAAGCGGATCAACAAGACACACACACGCTGCGATAAGTGCAGCACTCCACACACACACAAACACTAAGATCTAGATAAATCCACACACACACGAGTTTGCAGTTTATAAGAAACATAAATCTGAAACTATAAAGCACAAAACACAAACATGAATAAATCACAGTTTAGAAAGCTCCTGATTTAGGCTCCCCCTGAGTGTGTGCTCTGGATGTTCGTGTTGATTCCTTCTTCACTTGAACAAATCCATGTATCTTCTTGATGCTTGTGAGCTTGTTCTCTTCCATTGAGACTGTTGACTTCAAATGGAGCTAGAGCACCTTCAGATGATGCTTGAATGGCTCCTTCTTCCTTGTAGCATCCTTCTTCTTCTTCCCTTGGATCACCTTGAGTTGATGAAGAGGTGTATGGATGTAGCTTTGAACCTTGATTGCTTCTATACCTTCTTGGAGGTAGATGGCTTCAGAAATACCTTGAATGGGTTGGAGATAGATGAAGAGCTTGCTGCACGACGTACTGTTCACGGAGCTACAGTACCTCTTCTTCCTCCTTGGACAGCCTCCCCTATGGATCTCTTGGATGGTTAGGGTTATGACTCTAATAAGATGATTTATAACCCTTGGAGGGTCTATGGACAAGCCCTAGACTAGATCCACAAATTCTGGAGGGTTTGGTGGCTTTGGGATTAAACAATAGTAAGAGGAGATGCTTCTTTAGAGATGGATAAAAGTCAATATTTTTGGCTTATCGGGGCTGACGGTCGACCTGCGGGGGCTGGCGATCGACCGCTACTGAGAAACCTGCAGACAGATGGTTCCTGGGAATCCCGGTCGATCGCTACTAGGCTGGCGGTCGACCGCCACTGAGAGACCGATAGACTGGGGGTTGCTGGCAGGGGCGGTCGACCGCCCCTGTGCTGGCGGTCGACCGCCAGCTGGGCAGACCCCTGGTTTTCCCGGGTTGGTCCGTTAACCTCTTCAGCTCCGTCGCTTAAGTCCTTTAGCAGCCCGTTCATGTCTGTGGCATCACCCTTGATAGTTTAGAAGGTGGCAACTGAGTCTTTGACCTTGTGGATTTTTACTGAGTGTTTTGACCTGCAAAAGCATACATAATTGATTAGAACTATAGCTCAACCATCCATATGATAAATGCATGAAGTTCATGCAAACTATTTGAGCATTAATCAAAATTTTGTTCTGAGGGCTCCGCCACCGAAAACCCCCACAAGGGGCGCTGCCCCCTTGACCCCCGCCACCTGACCGCGCAGGTCGATCTGCGGGCGAGGGCGCACGATGGCCAGAAGGGTTTCATGTTTTAATGTACATGAATGAGGTGTATGAAGGATAGGTATATGAGATACACATGGTGAGATCGATGCTAAGACAAGGTAAGAGTCTCACCATTGGTTCTTGACAGTAAATGACATATATCACCTATTTTGGATTGTAGAGGAGCGGGGTGCTTATCTACACGTTTGGTTCATAAGGTGACTGCCATGTGTTTAATCCTGCAAGCAAGATAGTCAAGGTTAATACCATGCTTGTTCCCGTTGAAGAGGTTATTAAACCTCTTGCCTCTTGTAAAACTGACATATGCAAACCAAGGATCAAGACCATGTAACCGTTCCCAGTTGCCATCTCAACCATACATAAATAACAAGAGCATGAGCAATCAACCACAAGTTTAGTTATCATCACTTAATCACACATTAAGTTTAGTTATCATCAAAACCATAACTTAACAATCACAACAATCACCAAAATCATAACTCAACAATCTCCCCCTTTTTGATGATGACAAACTTATTGATGATGACAAACTTAATGATAAACTTATTAATGATGATACAATAGAGTGGATACAACATAATGGCACATATATTCATCTCCCCCTGTCACACACAATCATCAATTTTTCTCCCCCTTTGACATAATCAAAAGATGGGATAATGCAACTCTTTCTCCCATAATAGCAGTATCAAGCGAGCTGGAATGAGCCAAATAAGGAAGAACAAGATTAACTCCCTTTGAAATATCAATAGCCCATCATATCAAATCAGAAGAAGCAAGGGTAAATCATAGACGAGCAAAGCAATATGATGCTAATCAGAAGAAACCAATTGGTGATTATTCTCACAAATCAATATGATACCATCCAAAGTAAATACAGTCAAGCATGTATTGATACCAATTGAAGGTGGTGATTGGCATCAAGGATATGAACCAGTGGAGGAAGATGTGCACAGGATGAGGTGTTCCGCAGAAAATCATTCAAAATCTAGATCCCATGGCAGATTTTCACAACAAGCAAGAGCAGGAGGGCATATCAAAAGGATTTTCTTTGATTTTCAAATTTTATGATTTTTATATTTTGGTTTGAAATGCATGAAATGCAACACATGCAAATGGTGACTCATGAAGTGCACACAATGCAACGAAACAGTTACATAAAAACATACATGCAATCTCCCCCATACATATATAAGAAGGGAATGGGTATAAGAAAGATGCAAGAGAGTCATGCTAACCGGAATGCACATGTGTAGCACATGAGAGATTATGCAATCATATAGGAGATTCATGCAATTGCTAAAGCAGTCAATCAAATTTTTGAATACATATTAAATCAAATTTCTAACTGTGTAAGTGAGTAACATGAAAAATGATAGTTGTAATATGGATATTCAGATTTTCAGATCAACACAATGAGACATTTTACAGACTGCACTTTTATTTTGAGAACAGCGTATTGGAGGCTACGCTCTATCACAATGAGTTTTCACCATCATTTTTCAACTCAACCAATATCACATGATAGTCAAAAATTTTCAAGAGTGATCATGTTCAAATAATCACTTTTTACGCGAGTAGAGGCATGGAGCTCATGCCAGAATCTCCGGTTACTCAGAATACTGAACCATTTCACCTCATTTTGAATAGAGATACTAGTCAACACTTTTCAGATATGAACCACATCACGTCTCAGGTGACATGTGCCTAGTTTACTCAGTGAGACTTAACATTACTCTGCCTTTCATTTTTATTCAAGATTTTTCAAAGAAATGATAGGTAGGCAGCTTTTTCCTCAACTGTCTCTTAAACATACATGCAGCAAGTTTAACATCTCGAGAGTGTTGAAAAGAAATTCATATATCCTTATCTTTAACACTCATTTTCATATTTTGTGCATGAAGTGTGCGAATTTGATTCAGCATGTATACCGAAAATATCATGAATACATAACAGTGCAACTCCCCCTAAATAGATGCACTTATGAAATATAAACTCTCCCAGAGTGTACGACATGAAACACTCCAATAATAACTCAAATGCAGTATTATTTATCAAGAAGACATAAGGCCATAAAAATATCAAGGGATGGGGTGAATAACATATAATATCAAGCAAGCACACAGAGGGAATGTATGTAACATGCAATGTAAATGTGCAACTGATGCCAAACAAATGGATGCCAATTGAATGAAGTGAATGCAGCTAATGCATGAGTACTGATGCAATGCAACTTGATCATATAGTAATGAAATGCAACATGCCAAGATAGAATGCAATGTGGTGCAAAACTTCTGATACCAAATGAATGAACTAACTTCAGCTAATGCATGAATTCATTCTAATGCGTGCAACCTATGCCTAGATGAGCATGTGATGCAAGATGCAAATGTAGTATAGGAGGGCTTGATCTTCAAACCTTGAGGCAAATTTGACATTGGAGCATTCACATTATATTAATGTGTCAACAATATTTTTCATGACATGGCCTTTATGAATAAGGGTGCATAAATGATCAAAATTAAGCAATGCAACCTAATTTTCAGAATTGTTCAAAATCAGATATTCAAGAGCATTTCACAAGTTTTGAAATTAAAAATCATCTTGAAGCTACATGTTTGAATCATTTGATCAGAAACATATTTTCAATTTAAGGAACTCAGCTCAATGATTCATTCATAACTCCACCAATAACAAGCCAGTCACGATTTTTAAAATCTGGTACGAGACGGAGATTTTAGTCCAAAGACCCAGCTCAACGCATAGGGAATGCTTCCAAGTGGACATAATCCACTCTTCCACAAACGCCATTTGATATACTAGATATGCAGTTAAATTCAAGTGTGGTTGTGTAATTCAAAATGAGAAATATTCAATACACACTTCTCAAGCCAGTTAGACAAGTTCATCACAGCATGCTAGTGAATGACAATTCAAGTTTTGAAACAATACATGTCATCCTAAAGTGTCAACAAGTGACAAAAGACCATTGCATGAATTGACGAGGTTGAATTACCTTAGTTTAGATGACAAGATCGAAAGCCTTCATGCACTAAGATTGCTAACCCCACAATGGTTAGTACTTCAGATTTTACTTTTCATACCTCTGCCTTGAGAATCCATTTTGATCCAAGCCTTCCACCTGCAATCCAAAGACGAATAAAATTCAGTTCATTCACGAGACTTATAGCAAAATCTCCTTGCAAAAAATCCCTGCAAATTATTCAGAAAAGGCATTATTAGTAGTTTAAAGAGTGATATCATCCACATATGCTTGAACCACTAAAGTGTCTTTTACCTGATTTGCCTCATGAGATGTGTTTAATCAACCTTACCCATTCAACCAATTCTCAGTCAAAAGAGATGTGCGCCTTTCATATCATGCCTTGGGTACTCATCAAAATCATTTCCTATCTCCGGGTGGTGGTGGAGGAAATTTCTTAACATTTTTATCCTTGCAAGGTGTTCCTTAATTGATTCAAGCCTGGTCATGACTAGCCCATTATCATTTGGCTTTTGGGAGTATGATCTGCATCCAAGGACAAGAAGATTTGATTTATCAGTTTCGATTCAAATTTATTAATAATGACATGATAAATAATTTTAACAACCAACACCCCTAGATAGTTCTAGATGCAATGCATGACTCATGTGTGAACCTAAATGTTAAGCCTATATGACGAATCTGATGACTCCCCCTCAATGTGTGCATGATTGTGATATGCTCAGTAAAAATCTAATGCCATGTGCAACCTGTGATTGATTGACTCATAGTATCGGGCGGAGAACTTAGATCTGAAGATCACCTCACGCGTAGTAATAGCTTTCAGACAGGCGTAACATGCCCTTCCACATGTCACCATTTGATATACTATGTAGTCAAAGGTGGTGAAGGTAAGAGGATTACTATGCATTATAACATGAATTCACAATATTCAATTTATGCATGACAGTACGTGAAGGCTTATGCAAACTCAGTATATGCAGCGAGATTTATTGACGGTTTCAAAACTCCACTTCAACAAGATGCTATATGAGGATGATATGCACAAGGGTATGCAACTATCTATGGATGGAATGTATGTACAGACTCATGCATGATCACATAACTATACAGCACATGGTAAAACACAACATAACACTTTTACTGGAGAGAGTGAGAGGGATATCACCTGAGAAATCAAATTCAATTTTTGATTTTTCTTCCAACCTTGCTTGAGTCACTTGACTCGTATGCCTTACCTTCTTGATGAAAATAGATGTCATACTTTCCATTTTCATGGCACTCCTACAAAACAGATTTCTCAATTTACATTCTTAGGTACCCAAATCATCTTGCGTCCTTGTGGGTTAGCAGCATTCTTGACACGTGGCTTCCACTCCTTAACAACATTTAAATCATCATCTTTCACAAGAAAATAATCATGCTTAACATTTCCAGATTTGCCAAAGTGATGATAGACGGCACGTGGCATCATCTTCTTTCTTCTCATGGGTTATACTGATTTGTGTGTGTGAGCATGATGTGTTGAGTAGGAGTTCTTTCTCTTCAACAATAACCAACAGTGTGAAGTTGTATGACTCCTTTTACCACAATGATTGTAATGTATGGAAGATTTTGTGGTGAAGGCTCTCTTTACATTTTTTAAAACAGCTTGGTTTCTACATGCTCTCAAATCATCATTCTTCACAATGAAACAATTATGCATAGCATGTCCATGTTTTCCACAATAAAAACATGAGTTTCTTTGTAATTGGTTGTGTGTGTGTGGAAGAGGTATGTTCAACATGCATGGAGGTGCTAGCAGTATTTTTGGATTTTTGATGTAAATTGATTTTCTTTATGGATGCATGTGTGTGTGCAACATGATTTTTCTTTTTCAGATTTTCATTTGATCTTTTTATTGTCTGTGAAGAAGATTGATTTAGGGACTCATTTGATGTACTGGCTATGTTTGAACTGTGCACAAAAGATGTATAAACTTTATTTTTAAACTTCTTTTTGTTCACAGGATTAAAACCCAGCCCTTCCCTTTGAAAATTCACTTTCGTCCCCAACAATTTGTCTAAATTTTCTTGACCATTCACAAATCTAGACAATGAAGCATTCAAGTCAATAATCTCTTTCTTAAGAGATGCAATGTGCAATTCATAGGAAGGAAGTTTATTTTCACAGGAGTTGACTTGTTCATGTAAAGTAGCATTGATGGTTTATGACTTTCAATTTCTTGCAACAAAGCATGTACTTTTTCAGATTGATCAATATTCATAGATTTTCCTTTTTCAAAAGTAAGCAATCTTTCAGAAATGGTTCTATTCAATTCCTTCAGTTTCTCATTTTCTATTTCAAGATTTTTATCATGAGCAAACTCATTTTGACCATTCTTCATAAGACTTACTCTCTCTCTCAGCTCTTTGTTTTCATTTTTCAAAGAAGAAATTTGATCTTTATGAATTTCAATGTCAAACACATGACCATCAATCAATTCCTTCAAGTGCAAGCATTATTTACATGGAGAATCACATTTATTTTGTCCAACATTCTTTTTCAATTTTTTATTTTCAGACTTAACCTTCTCATATTTATCAGCAAGCTCATCATATGCAATCACTTACTCCTCATAGCTAAATTCATCTTCATTATCAGAATCAGAATTTACCTTTGAGCTTGAGTCAACTTGCTGATCACTCCCTTGATCACTCGTGCCTGCCACAAGACATTGATCTTCATGCCCTTACCGGACTTTGGTTAAGCCAACCAAGATATCCTTCGCGGATCTACAATGGGAGACAAAAGGGAAATGATTAGAATCAACTACAGCAATAAGCAATTTTAGAACCAAACAATTTTGATCATGTTTAAGCTTAGAATCTGCGGTCCAGACAGATTTATCTTTAGGCAACTCATAAGGACCATGTGATATAAGCTTTCATAGCTTATGATCATATGAGTTGACTAGACTGCACATCCTTCCTAACCACAAATTAAAATTGCAACCATCAAACACCGGTGGAGAATTCAAAGTGTACATAATAGTAGTCATTGATCTGGATCACTCTAGATCGTTAGATCTATGAAATTAGAGCCTTAGCTCTGATACCAATTGAAGTCCCGCGATCAATGACACCCAAGAGGGGGGTGAATTGGGTGATAACGAATTTTAAGAAAACTTTTGACTTTTGACAAAATATGTGATAAATAATAATTAGCAATTGAAAACTAATTAACCAATTCTCTCAATCTTTCCGTTCCCACATGACCATACAACGAAAACAATCAAACCACACAAATAACACACAATGCACAGTGATTTTTGAGGTGGTTCGGATGCTACGACGGCAATCCTACGTCCACCCCTCACCAAACCCGGTGAGGCTTCACTCGGGGATAAATCCCCAAACAGAGACGACGCTCCAACCACACACGCAGGACGACGCATGTCTACACACATGGGGACGCGCCCCAAAACACACACACACACGGAGACGAAGTCTCCAACACAATCCAACAAGCGGATCAACAAGACACACACACGCTGCGACAACTGCATCACTCCACACACACACAAACATTAAGATCTAGATAAATCCACACACACACGAGTTTACAGTTTATAAGAAACATAAATCTGAAACTATAAAGCACAAAACATAAACATGAATAAATCACAGTTTAGAAAGCTCCTGATTTAGGCTCCCCCTGAGTGTGTGCTCTGGATGTTCGCGTTGATTCCTTCTTCACTTGAACAAATCCATGTATCTTTTTGATGCTTGTGAGCTTGTTCTCTTCCTTTGAGACTGCTGACTTCAAATGGAGCTAGAGCACCTTCAGATGATGCTTGAATGGCTCCTTCTTCCTTGTAGCATCCTTCTTCTTCTTCCCTTGGATCACCTTGAGTTGATGAAGAGGTGTATGGATGTAGCTTTGAACCTTGATTGCTTCTACACCTTCTTGAAGGTAGATGGCTTCAGAAATACCTTGAATGGGTTGGAGATAGATGAAGAGCTTGCTACACGAGGTACTATTCACGGAGCTACAGTACCTTTTCTTCCTCCTTGGATAGCCTCCCCTTTGGATCTGTTGGATGGTTAGGGTTATGACTCTAATATGCTGTTTTATAACCCTTGGAAGGTCTATGGACAAGCCCTAGACCAGATCCACAATTTCTGGAGTGTTTGGTGACTTTGGGATTCAATAATAGCAAGAGGAGATGCTTCTTTCGAGATGGACAAAAGTTAATATTTTTGGCTTATCGGGGCTGGCGGTCGACCTGCAGGGGCTGGCGGTCGACCGCTATTGAGAAACATGCAGACGGATGGTTCCTGGGAATCCCGGTCGATCGCTACTGGGCTGGCGGTCGATCGCCACTGAGAGACCGGTAGACTGGGGGTTGCTGGCAGGGGCGGTCGACCGCCCCTGTGCTGGCGGTCGACCGCCAGCTGGGCAGACCCCAGGTTTTCTCGGGTCGGTCTGTTAACCTCTTCAGCTCCGTCGCTTAAGTCCTTTAGCAGCCCGTTCATGTCTGTGGCATCACCCTTGACAATTTAGAAGGTGTCAACTGAGTCTTTGACCTTGTGAATTTTTACTGAGTGTTTTGACCTGCAAAAGCATACATAATTGATTAGAACTATAGCTCAACCATCCATATGATAAATGCATGAAGTTCATGCAAACCATTTGAGCATTAATCAAAATTTTGTTCCGAGGGCTCCGCCCCCGGAAACCCCCGCAAGGGGCGCTGCCCCCTGGACCCCCGCCTTCTGACCGCGCAGGTCGATCCGCGGGCGAGGGCGCACGATAGCCAGAAGGGTTTCATGTTTTAATGTACATGAATGAGGTGTATGAATGAGAGGTATATGAGATACACATGGTGAGATCGATGCTAAGACAAGGTAAGAGTCTCACCATTGGTTCTTGACAGTAAATGACATATACCACCTATTTTGGATTGTAGAGAAGCGGGGTGCTTATCTACACGTTTGGTTCACCAGGTGACTGCCATGTGTTTAATCCTGCAAGCAAGATAGTCAAGGTTAATACCATTCTTGTTCCCATTGAAGAGGTTATGAAACCTCTTGCCTCTTGTAAAACCAACATATGCAAACCAAGGATCAAGACCATGTAACCGTTCTCATTTGCCATCTCAACCATACATAAATAACAAGAGCATGAGTAATCAACTACAAGTTTAGTTATCATCACTTAATCACACATTAACTTTAGTTATCATCAAAACCATAACTTAACAATCACAACAATCACCAAAACCATATCTCAACAATCTCCCCCTTTTTGATGATGACAAACTTATTGATAATGATAAACTTATTAATGATGATACAACAGAGTGGATACAACATAATGGCACATATATTCGTCTCCCCCTGTCACACACAATCATCAATTTTTCTCCCCCTTTGACATAATCAAAAGGCGGGATGTAACTCTTTCTCCCACAATAACAGTATCAAGCGAGTTGGAATGAGCCAAATAAGGAAGAACAAGATTAACTCCCTTTGAAATATCAATAGCCCATCATATCAAATCAGAAGAAGCAAGGGTAAATCATAGACGAGCAAAGTAATATGATGCTAATCAGAAGAAACCAATTGGTGATTATTCTCACAAATCAATATGATACCATCCAAAGCAAATACAGTCAAGCATGTATTGATACCAATTGAAGGTGGTGATTGGCATCAAGGATATGAACCAGTGGAGGAAGATGTGCACAGGATGAGGTGTTCAGCAGAAAAGTATTCAAAATCTAGATCCTATGGCAGATTTTCACAACAAGTAAGAGCAGGAGGGCATATCAAAAGGATTTTCTTTGATTTTCAAATTTTTTGATTTTTATATTTTGGTTTGAAATACATGAAATGCAACACATGCAAATGGTGACTCATGAAGTGCACACAATGCAATGAAACAGTTACATATAAACATACATGCAATCTCCCCCATACATATATAAGAAGGGAATGGGTATAAGAAAGATGCAAGAGAGTCATGCTAACCGGAATACACATGTGTAGCACATGAGAGATTGTGCAATCATATAGGAGATTTATGCAATTGCTAAAGCAGTCAATCAAAATTCTTGAATACATATTAAATCAAATTTCCAGCTGTGTAAGTGAGTAACATGAAAAATGATAGTTGTAATATGGATATTCAGATTTTCAGATGAACACAAGGAGACATTTTACAGACTGCACTTTTATTTTGAGAACAGCGTATTGGAGGCTACGCTCCACCACAATGAGTTTTCACCATCATTTTTCAACTCAACCAATATCACATGACAGTCAAAATTTTTCAAGAGTGATCAGGTTCAAATAATCCCTTTTTACGCGAGTAGACGCATGGAGCTCATGCTAGAATCTCCGGTTACAAGAGTGATCAGGTCGATCCGCGAGCGAGGGCGCACGATGGTCAAAAGGGTTTCATGTTTTAATGTACATGAATGAGGTGTATGAAAGAGAGGTATATGAGATACACATGGTGAGATCGATGCTAAGACAAGGTAAGAGTCTCACCAATGGTTCTTGACAGTAAATGACATATACCACCTATTTTGGATTGTAGAGGAGCAGGGTGCTTATCCACACGTTTGGTTCACCAGGTGACTGCCATGTGTTTGATCCTGCAAGCAAGATAGTCAAGGTTAATACCATGCTTGTTCCCGTTGAAGAGGTTATGAAACATCTTGCCTCTTGTAAAACCAACATATGCAAACCAATGATCAAGACCATGTAACCGTTCCCATTTGCCATCTCAACCATACATAAATAACAAGAGCATGAGCAATCAACCACAAGTTTAGTTATCAACACTTAATCACACATTAAGTTTAGTTATTATCAAAACCATAACTTAACAATCAAAACAATCACCAAAACCATAACTCAACATAGTTCACTTCCTCCCGGGCTTGGGAGGAAGAGAAAGTAGATGACAGCGCCCCCAATTGATTAGGGGGCATAGAAACTGGGTGCCCTGAATGGGCCTTCTTATGACGATCATTATAACGGTGGGTAGCATCCCCTTGCTAGGCATAAGTACAGAATGCGGGTGAGGGATGGGCTAAGGCTATCAATTCAGCCCGCGTATCTTTCCTCAGTCCTCTCTGACGGACCCTTTCACATTCTGCCCGAATCACGAGAGCAACTTGGGTCTTCTTTGGTACCCAGACCTGCTTGCACTTAACTGGCTTCTGGGCTAGCTTGTTTCTCGACCTACGGGCCATACCAGCATTCTCCTTTTCGACCTTGCCCAGTGCTTGAAAGGAGTTGTGCACGGGGATGGTTGGTATGACACACTCTGGAATCATTTTGGCATGTCGGCCATCCAGGAAGACTCTTACATTCTGAATTACTACAGACTTTCCAGAAGCAGTAAACCGGCCTCTCGGTGAAGCGGTGGTGATGTTCCTCTTTGCTCTCCTTTGGTGAGGCATTGGCCTTTTGTTGGTCGAGCCGGCACTGTAGCACACGTGATGCACTTGGCAGCTAACTATCTTGGGGGTCATGCCGCTATAGGCCCTCGTCAAAGCCCTACCCCTGGCAGATCCAGCAGAAGTTGCAACAACTCTTGGGGAGACAAGTTCATCGGTCTTGCCGGTCTTACTTGTCGTGTCCCTGTGATTTTGATGATGTCAAACACTATGACGCATCATGAGTCAGTGCATAGGATTCATGCTTTGATGATGTCATATGTTTGATGTCCAGTGCATTGGATTCATGTTTTTAATTATGCCATGCTTTAATGCTATATGATGCCTTAATTCTATATGAGCATCCTTGAATTTGAAAAGAATTGAATTGATGATGAACATGTTGGACAACAAGCTAAATGCAGTGATGGAATAGATGAACTTAAGCCAAGCAGTAGCATAACAAGCCACTTTCAGTAGAGGCAAATAGTACAAAGTTTGATAGGGCTGACAAAAGGTAAGACAAAAGTGAAAAAGAGTTGAAAAGAAGGTTTCAAGAAGGTGAAGTCGACTCCAGACGCCTCTAGCCCAGCCAGAAGCCACCCGCCAGCTAAAGAGACTACGGGTGACAAATAGCTCCTTACGGGTAACAAATAGACCCATAAGGGTGAAAAATAGGTATATAAAGGTGACAAATAGGTTGGCACGGGAGAAAACAAGCTGAGAAGAAGAAAATGTGAAGTGGAGTCGACTCCAAAAGCTAATGGAGTCGACGCCAGAGCCACCCGTTTAGCTAAAGTATCAAGGGCGATGGCTAAAGTGGAAAAAGAGTGAAAAATAACTAGGCAGTGGTGACAAATGGCCAATAAAGGTAACAAATAACGCTGTAAGGCTAAAAAATGGGTGTTAAGGGAAAAGGCTTGGAGCTGAAGAAGCCGAGTCAACTCCAGTCGACTCCAGTCACGTTGTAGCACGCAAGCAATTTTGACAATGAATCAAGCAAGGCTGATAAATGATGATCCAAGTCTCAGAGTCAACACAATCAACATAGTCAACATAGTCAAAGCACCAAGCTCCAAAGTCTTCATAGTCAACGCAGCCAAGTCCACAGCCAAGGGTGACAAAATAGTGTTACGGGTGAAAAATATTGAACAAGGGTGAAATATGAATGCATAAGGGTGACAAATGGGCTTTAAGGCTGAAAAATACCCGATGCAAGTGACAAATAGGACGCTAAGCTAACTAAGGCGACGGTTCTGAAGTAGAGACAAAGAAGCTTAAGGTGATGGCTCACACGCCTAAGGGTGACAAATAACTTCATAACGGTGACAAATGGACCGTAAGGGTGAAAAATAGCTTGGGAAGGCTAACAAATGGCTCAGCCTATGAGCGACTCAAGAGAGTCACGTGCCTCCGACCTTAAATGATTGGCACGTGATCCTAGGATGACTGGCGCACTTCCAGATGATTCCAAGGATGGAATATTCTTCACTACCAAATGGACCAATGGAAAATTAGTAGATTAATCATGTCATCCAGAAGAATTCCGGAGGCTTTGTTATATATATACTCTCCAAGCCCTTGAAGAAAGGGTGTTGCGGCTGTTGCCTTCGAAGAAAAAGAGAGCCCATCTGAGAAGAAGGAGAAGGCAAGAGAGCAGGTCAGTTCAAAGGGGAGTTCGAGAGAGAAGAAAAGAGAAGAAAAGAGAGGAAGAAAAAGAAGAGAAGAATCTGAGAGAGAGCTGCTGCAATTCAGAGAGAAAGAGTAAGAGCTGTTGAGAGGGAGAAGAAAAGAAGCCAAGCGGAGTATTGCATTACAGACAAAGTCATTTCATAGGAAGCTACATTGATTATTTCACGTTGAGAGTTTTCATTGTGCTGTTTCAGTTCAACATTTGTTCATTTTCCTTTTTATTTCTCGTTTGGTATTTGCCTTGTTATGCTCGGTGCACAGAAGGTGGTTGTGCACAGTTCATCACTATGCGTGGGTTGCTCTGGGAAACCAGAATGTGGAAGTTTGTTCCTCCGGATCCTTTTGAGATTTCAGAGGAAGATAGGATTGGATCCTCTGGGTTTGTGAGCAGTGGGTTGCTGTTCATGGTTCCTTCTGTGTTTGCAGAAAAAGGGGGGACTGGATTCCTCCGGTCACTGCTTGTAGCAGTGGGTGCGAGATCAATGTGAGGGATTTGTCACCCTCGTTCAAGCTGTTCGGTAGCGGTTGGAGTGGAGTGTTCTCCACGGTCTTACATTTGCAAGGGAAGCTTCACTCAGTTTGAGTGGGGGGTGGACGTAGTCTGTGGGTTACAGACTGAACCACCTAAAAACTCCTGGTCTATCATAGTTTGGCTTGTGCGCTTGATCCCTATCTTCTACCCCTTTCACAGGTTGTCGTGTGTGTTGGCTTCTACATTGCAATTTCGATTATGTGCTAAGTGCTCGACATAAGTTCTGCGTGAACTGATAAATGTTTTAACTAGTTTCACATGAATCCTTAATTCATTTAGCTCATTGTTTAGTAATTCAATTTACAGCTAGGTCAGCAAGTTGTTTTCAACTGGTAGCTTACTGCTTAGTCCGTTCATTCTAAGTTTACGTAGCCATTAAAGAGGTTAGTAGTCAACTACAAAGGGAAATTGAAAAACTTCAAGAAGAATTGAAGGATGAACAAAATTCTCTTGAAAATTTTGTGAAAGGAAAAGAAAATCTAGATGTTGTGCTTGGGTCTAGAGTTAATTTCCAGAAAGAGGGTTTGGGCTACAACCCATCGGCCAAGAAAGAATTCCAAATGAAAACTATGATATGTGTGGCAGAACAAGATTCAAGTAAGAAAACACCATTGATTGATTTGTATAGATCAGGAAAGACATATGAAGCTGGCACATCATCAAAAACGAAACCAAACTTGAAAATAAATGTTAAAATTAAAACCATTTCATTTGTGCCAACTAGCAAGTCCACACATCTCAATTCAAAGAATAAAAATAAAGAAAAGGTCACTGCTGAAATGAACAAAACCAAAATCATCAAAAACCAAATTAATGAGAAATCCAAGGGCAAAGCCAAGGTCTTCTTAGTCGACACACAGGGTCCGCACACCTCTGCTCAAAATCCCAGAAGTTCCTCCACAAGTCGACCCAGTCAGAACAATAGGTTGGCTTATAGGTCAAACATAATAGATCATTTGCAGAACCCCAGGTCAAGTCAACCTAGTCAGAAATGGAAGTTGACTTGGAGGCCAGATAAAACCTTTTTTTCCTCAGACCTATTCAAGGGTACCTCAATCCAGGTTCCCTGGAGTGTTCAACCCATTCTTTGCTCCTAGAGATAATAAGAGGAACTATAAATCAAGATTTGTGAATAACTTTAACAACTTCAATGGCTCTAAGCTCACTCAACAAGTTTCAGTCACAAAGGTTTAGAATGACTGTTATGACCTCCAAATTGGGCACTAGCCCAATTGAGAATAAATCAGACCCATAAGCTCAACGAACTAGAAAATCTGGACATATAATCTAAGAACCATTAGAAAATTTGTAACTTAACGTAGGAAGATCAGAATGTGATGAAACTAGGCTCATTAGAAAGCTTGCGCTCTTATCCCAAACTCTTATGTTGAGGTGGAAACTCAATTCGTACCAGAACCCATGGTTCGGAGCCCTTTTCTACCAGCTGTCAAGAAGAGGTGTGACTATTGGGTGAAGTCACACGTAATTAATGGAAAAATCATAACTTAGTCTTTAGTCAATGAAATGACCTGAAACCAAAGCCAAAATTTTGAGTAGGATGACGGATACAACTTTTATGTTGAGGTCAAGGCCGAATATAGTTTTGATGCTAGAGTTATACCTGGATTTTCTCGGGCTACCGAAAGGTCGCGACTGGAATGTGGGAAAATAAAGGTTAATATTGTAAAAATCATAACTCATGCTAGGGATACTGAACTTCAATGGAACCATGACCAAACGTTAGATAGGAATGTTCTCTTTATTTCATCTGAAGACACCCAACCCAAATCCCAACATAAAAATGGGCTCACTCGCATTTATGATCAGGTAGACGAAGGGTCGCGACTAGAATGTGGGAAATAATTGTTAATATTGTGAAAATCATAACTCATTCTAGATTTGATGAACTTTGATGAAATCACGACCCAGAGTTAGATCTTGATATCCTCTTCATTTCATATGAAGACATCTCAACCTCATTTTCAACGAAAAAGTGCATCCACTCACATCTATGACCGGGTAGACGAAAGCTCACCTCTGTTCATACCCAAGGGGTGCTTAGCATTAACCCCTTCTTTAACCAGTGACTTTAGAGCATGTTAGAGCCTTGAGGGACGTGGATAAACCCTTGGGAAGCCTGAAAATTATAAAAAGAAGGGGGTGTCATGGGTGGTCAGCCTTTTTAGCAACACTAATCTTCCGTTCTCTACCACCTATGGTTTCTCTAGGGTAAGGAAGAGATGTGAGGAACCTTGGCATTTCGTAGAAAGGTGAACCTGCAGCGGAGTCTTGGGAGGATCTGGGGTGTGGATCTCATCCCCAGATCGAAAGGGTAAAGCTGAGGAGGATCTGGGGTGTGGATATTATCCTCGGATCGTTGGTTAACATCTCAAAGGTAGGCACCTAACCTCAAACTTTAGGGGTCAATATTACATTAAAATGGTTTTTTAATATATTTTAAACACTTTAAAGAGGGATTCATGGCATGTGGGGACCACCACCATGATCATTCTTGGTTTTTGGTTTCATCAGGTTTCGGGCGTCCATGAGTTACCTCCGAGTCTCTAAGGAATAGTACAGTCCCTAGGAGAGTCAGCCCGTGGGACAAGGTCTATACATGTTTCATATGGGTCACAGTAGGGTCTGTGCATAGTTCATAATATCCATAGTAAGGTCAAGCATAGAGAGGTCTGTGCATGTTTTATAGTAAGGTCTGTGCATGTTTTGTAAGGTCTGTGTATGTTCAACGTCAGTGCATGTTTTAGTTATAGTAAGGTCTGTGCATGTTCAACGTCAGTGCATGTTTTAGTTATAGTAAGGTCTGTGCACGTTTTGTAAGGTATGTGCATGTTTCACGTCTATGCATGTTTCATAGTAAGGTCTGTGCATGTTTTAGTTATAGTAAGGTTTGTGCATGTTTAAGTTCTGTGCATGTTTTAGTTATAGTAAGGTATGTGCATGTTTTGTAAGGTCTGTGCTTATTTTATAGTAAGGTCTGTGCATGTTTTATAAGGTCTGTGCATGTTTAAGGTATGTGCATGTTTTATAAGCTCTGTGCATGTTTTATAAGGTCTGTGCATGTTTTAGTTATAGTAAGGTCTGTGCATGTCTAAGGTCAGTGTAGGTTTAGTTCAAATCATAAGTGAGGTATGTGCATGTTTCAGTGAGGTCTGTGCATGTTGTAGTGAGGTCGGTGCAGGTTTAGTTCAAAACATAAGTGAGGTCTGTGTATATTTCATTGAGGTATGTGCATGTTCTAGGCGATCGGTGCAGGATTAGTTCAAAACATAAGTGAGGTATGTGCATGTTTCAGTGAGGTCTGTGCATGTTCTAGTGAGGTCGGTGCAGGTTTAGTTCAAAACATAAGTGAGGTATGTGCATGTTTCAGTGAGGTCTGTGCATATTCTAGTGAGGTCGGTGCAGGTTTAGTTCAAAACATATGTGAAGTTTGTGCATGTTTCAGTGAGGTTTGTGCATGTTCTAGTGAGGTCGGTGCAGGTTTAGTTCAAATCATAAGTGAGGTATGTGCATGTTTCAGTGAGGTCTGTGCATGTTCTAGTGCGGTCGGTGCAGGTTTAGTTCAAATCATAAGTGAGGTATGTGCATATTCTAGTGAGGTCGGTGCATGTTCCAGTGAGGTCAGTGCATGTCTGGCCTTGGCCAAAAGCAAGGTCTGTGCATGGTCTAGTAAGGTCTATGAATGTTCCAGTGAGGTCTGTGCATGTTCTAGTAGGGTTGGTGCACATGCTGCACAGACCCAATTTCCAGAAACCAAGAAAAAGGGGATTTTGAAAGGGCATTTTAATTCGTAAAAATATGAAAAAATAGGAAATGAATGGAAACCAAGGCAGAACCCTCCTGTAAATGTTTCACGCACCCAAAAATTCTGTACTTGCAGATACAAGACATTCTCCATGCATGTGTACCCTAGAAGAATAGGCCTATTCTTTTCATATAGTAACCTGAAAATGACCGCAAGTGTATTTAGCCCTCTTAAACTATAGAAGCACATCTGTCAGCATGTTTAGACTACTGGAAGCACATCTGTGGGCATGCTTAGAATATTAGAAGCACAACTGTGAGTATGTTTAGCTCACTTAAATCATTGAAAGCATGCCTGTTATGATAAAGTATCATACTAATATGTGTAAAATGGGTATCTATGTGAATATGAATATGATGTAAATGATATAAATGGAAACAACAGCCTTATGTGAGATAGGACTTCGGTCCCTATGGGGGGACAGCCCTGGTTTAAAATCCTATTGATTCAGTCTTCGGTCCCATTGTGGGGCGGCCCTTGTGATGTGACATTACGCAACGCCTCGGGGCCACAAGAATCTAGGTGGGAGTTCGCTCTCGGGTCTGTGCAGTACTCCTTCGTTCGTTGTGTGTGTAGGTCTCCTATGATTGTGGCAGCTGTTTGTTTCCATGAATAACAAAATGTGAAAATGTGGAAATGTGAAATGTGAAAATGTGAAATGTGAAAATGTGAAATGCAAAAATGTGGAAAAGTGATATGTGAAAGTGTGAAAATATGGAAATATGATAATGTGTAAATGCTTATTCACCGTGATTTTAGCGCATGCATGGGTACCTTATATGTCAGCTTAAGAATGATCATTTTCCTCTTATGAGTTATTTTCAGCAGACTATAATGAAAGGATTATGCTATTATTAACATATAAATTATGTATATAATTCAGTTATATAAATGTAAGTTAACCCCGGTTTGTTTAGGCTGCCTACTGAGCGTCACACTCACCCCTTTTGTGACACACGTTTTCAAGAGACATAGAGAAGGAGGTTGAGGAAGAGGCTGTAGCTGAGGTAGTGCCAGTGCGTAGTTCGACTGGATATGCTATGGATGAAGGTCTCTCTTATATGTATAGTTGTGGGGCAGTGAGCATGTATGGGCTCAGGTTTATTTTGGAACAATGCTCATGTACTCTTCTTTGGAAATTATGAATGGTTAAGATGATATTTACATTTTTGTAACTGTGGTTTCTCTCTCTCTCATGCGAATGTATGCATGTTTATGTATTGTGCTTCAGTGATATATACGAAGTGATGACTCGAGGTCTGATGAAAAAAATATATACCCATAAATTGGGAATCGGATTCCGGGGTGTTACAGAGTGGGGTATCAGAGCACGAGAGACAAACCATGGTTACAACCATTCCAATTGTCCAAATAGTAGAGGAAGAGGTAGGCTAGAGTGAAAAAGGGTGGGGTACATTTATAACCCATTTTAAACAAACCCTCATAGGTAATAATTGAAACCATAAGGATTTAAAGGACATATTAAGTTTGGTTCTAATCAATATCCGTGTATAGGTCACCAAGGAGCAGAAGACGATGGGCAAAGGGCCTAGGCAGACAGAAAGGAGGCGGGACCAGGAAATGGTTGTACGTCAGAAGTCGGTACCAAGGAACAGGCCGGGGGATCCGTTCTGTGTCCATTGTAAACGCACCCATCTGGGGTAAGAGTGTTAAAAGGTAGAGGGCAAGTGCTATGGATGCGGCGAGGCCGCACATTTTGTGAGGGACTACCCTAAGAAGGCTCAGCATAAGCCAGTACCACCGCAGGAGAAATCTGATGGGAATTAGAAAATGTCGGCTGCTATTGTTAGCAACGTAGATTCTTGAATGTAAATGGGAGAGGCTGTCCTCTACTCATGGTTATCCCAACTACAGGTTTGTTAGGCCTTCTAAATTGATAAAGGATATACAATCCTTTATTCCATCCACTATTAAGTACCATTGAAAAAAAATAGATAATCCTGCCTGACATAATTGTAGCAAAGGGGGGACCAGGTGTTCCTAAAGGTGTCTCTCAAGTCCCGCGATCAATGACACCCAAGAGGGGGGTGAATTGGGTGTTTACAAATTTTAAGAAAACTTTTGGCCTTTTTAAAGAATGCGATAAGAATGTGATAAAATGCTAATCAAGAGGTTCAAACCTATTTGTTCACAAGTTGGATTAATCAAACTTAACTCGATGATGATATGGATTAAGCAAGATATACATGGATAAATCTGGAATAACAATATACACTAACACTCACGTAGAAAGGAGGTAGAAGAATTGAATCACACCACACAATCCAAACCACAATGCACGGGAATTTTAAGGTGGTTCGGATGCAACAATGGCAATCCTACGTCCACCCCTCACCAAACTCGGTGAGGCTTCACTCGGGGATAAATCCCTAAACGGAGACGACGCTCCAAACACACACGGGACGACGCCCCAACACACACACACACACACACACGGAGACGAGGTCTCCAACACGATCCGACAGCTGGATCAACCACACACACACTTGCCGCGACAAATGCAGCACTCCAACCACACAAACACTAAGATCTGGGTAAATCCACACACACACGTAGATCAAAGAAGACCTACGCGCACACGAATGGAACACGATGACCACACACGGCCACGGATCTGAATTGATCCACACACACACGGATGTTTGTAGTTTATAAGAAACACAAATCTGAAACATTAAAGCACCAGACACCAAAATGAATAAACCACAGTTTAGAAGGCTCCTGATTTGGCTCTCCATGAATGTATGCTACAGATCTTTGTGTTGATTCCTTTCTTCACTTCAATGGCTTCAAGTTAAGCTTGAATAGCCTTGGAGTAGATGTAGAGTTCGCTACACGGGATACTGTTCACGGGTACAGTACTCTTCCTTCTTCACTTGGATAACCTTCCCTTAATCTATTCTTGAAACCCTTGCTTGCATCTTGATAGCCTCCTCCTTGATCTCTCTTTGGTGGTTGCTTACTTCTTCACTTCATAAGTGCTTGTTGGCTTCATAAATACCTTGAATGGGTTGGAGATAGATGAAGATCTTACTGCACGAAGTACTGTTCATGGAGCTACAGTACCCTCTCCTTCCTTCTTAGATAGCCTCCCTTTTGATCTCTTAGATGGTTAGGGTTTATGGCTCCAATGAGATGTTTTATAGCCCTTGAATGGTCCATGGACAAGCCCCATACCAGATCCACAAATCATGGTGTAATTGGGGTCATTGGGATTAAATAAATGGGAAGAAAGACCTCTCCACAAGCTTGAAACACAAAGTCAATATTGGGGGCTTCGGGGCTGTCGGTCGACCGGCGGCACTGGGTCGGTCGACCGGAACTGTCTGTAGATAGAACAATGTTGGTTTTGACAAAACCGGTCGACCGACCCTATGGTGGCGGTTGACCGAAACCTGCAAAAATGGGATTTCTTAGGTTCTGTCAATTCTGGTCGGCCGGCCAAGGTTCGTTGGTCGACCGAAGTTGCCCAGACCTACAAAAATGAATAGTTAGCCCAATGAAACATGTCTATAAGTCAAGAGCTTCATGTTCTCATCAATTCCATGCATTTTGGGTTTGGTTTAACTTAGATTATACATTTTGAAAGCTTAAACCATTTGAGCATTTGTCATTGATTAGAATAAGGAACTTTTGCATTCAAGAACTTATGCATTCAACCTTGTAAGCTATCAATTCATGCAACCATCGCGAATCTCAAATACCATGAGTGAAGTCTATAAAAGGAGAGATATATGAAATACCCATGGTGAGATTGATGCTATAACAAGGTAAGAATCTTACCAATGGTTCTTGACAGTAAATGACATATACCACATGTGTTGAATTGTATGAAAGCAAGGTACTTATCCACACGTTAGGTTTACTAGGCGATGGCCATGAGTTTGATCTCCTGCAAGCAAGATAGTCAAAGTTAATACATCATGAATTGCACAAAGACTTGTTCACATTAAAGAGGTTATGAAACCTCTTGCCTCTTGTGAGGTTATGAAATCTCTTGTCTCTTAAAAAAATAATTCAACCAACCAAGGATCAAGACCATGTACCATTGCCATTTGCCATCTCAATCATATTTAAACATGAATGTACACAGTCATCAAGAACATGTGCAATCAACCATAAGTTTAGTTGTCATCACTCAATCACACATTAACTTTAGTTATCATCAAAACTATAATGCAACAATCATCAAAACTAAAACTCAATAATCTCCCACTTTTTGATGATGACAAACTTAGTGATGGTGACAAACTTAGCGATGATACAACAGAATGGCACAAATATTCTTCTCCCCCTGTCACACACAATCATCAGTCTTTCTCCCCCTTTGACATTATCAAAAGGCGGGATAATGCAAATCGTTCTCCCCCTTTGACATAATCAACAATATCAAACAGGCTGGAAGAAGCCAACGAAGCAAGATCAAACTTATCTTTTCCTTTGAAATAGCAGTAGTACACCTTGGAAGTGTAGATGAAGCAAGAGCAGATCATGGACTAACAAATCAATATGATTCCAATCAGATGATGCCAATTGGTGATTATTCTCACATGGAAAAATGAGCAGATCATGGACCAACAATCAATATGATTCCAATCGTTCTCCCTATTGGCCATTCAATGCCTAAAAAAAAAACTTATTGAACAAGTGTGAAGCATTTGAAGTCCAATCAATTTTTGAATTTTCATCATTTTCCAGATTTTTAAATTTTGGTTTGAAATGCATGAAATGCAACACATGCAAGTGATGCCATATGAGATGTACAATCAAACAAATTCTTATATATACATGCAACACAGCTCCCCCGTACTTATTTAAGAGGGGAATGAGATAAGAAGGATGCATGAGAGTCATAACAACTGGAATGCTCATATATAACACCTAGGAGATTGTGCAATCGTATAGGAGATACATGTAATTGCTAAAGCAGTCAATCAACTTTCTGAATACATAATAAATCAAATTTCCAGATGTGTGAGTGAGTAACATGAAAAATGATAGTTGCAATATGGATATTCAGATTTTTAGATCAACACAAGGAGACATTTTACAGACTGCACTTTAATTTTGAGAATAGCGTATTGGAGGCTTCGCTCTACCTCAACAATTATACACAGATAATCAAAATTTTTCTAAGAATGATCAGGTTCAAATAATTCATTTTTACGCGAGTAGAAACATGGAGCTCATGCCAGAATCCCCGGTTACTCAGAATACTGAACCATTTCACCTCATTTTGAACAGAGGTACTTTTGTCAACACTTTTCAGAACTGAACCACATCACGTCTCAGGTGACATGTGTCCAATTTACTCAGTGAGACTGAGCATTGCTTTGCCATTCTTTTTCTTTTCAGATTTTTCAAACAATGATAGGTAGGCAGCTTTTTCCTCAATTATCTCTTCAACATACATGCAGCAAGTTTAACATCTCGAGAGTGTTGAAAAAAAATTCATATATCCTTATCTTAAACACTCATTTTCACATTTTGTGCAATAAGTGTGCGAATTTGATTCAGCATATATACCGAAATTATCATGAACACATAACAGTGCAGCTCCCCCTAAATAGATGCACTTATGAAATATGAACTCCCAAGAGTGTATGACATGAAACACTCCAATAATGACTCAAATGTAATATTATTTATCAAGAAAGCATAAGGTCATAGAAAATCTAAAGATGGGGGTGAATAACATATAATAGCAAGCAATCACGGAAAGGGAATGTATGCAAAATGCAATGCAATTATGCAATGTGATGCAAAATTGCTGATACCAATTGAATGGATACCAATTTGAATGGACTAAATGCAGCTAATGCATGAGTTCTAATGCGATGCAACCTATGAGCATATAAGAATGCAATACAATATACAAAGGCAAGATACAAGAGCTTGATTTTTAAACCAGTGAGACAAATTCAGACATGTTCCTGAATGATCAGAGCTTGATTTTTAAATCAATATACAAGTCTATGCGCATGTTTTATAAGGTCTGTGCATGTTTAAGGTCTGTGCATGTTTTAGTTATAGTAAGGTATGTGCATGTTTTGTAAAGTCTATGCATGTTTTAGGTCTGTGCATGTTTTAGTTATAGTAAGGTATGTGCATATTTTGTAAAGTCTATGCATGTTTTAGGTCTGTGCATGTTTTATAGTAAGGTCTGTGCATGTTTTATAAGGTCTATGCATGTTCAAGGTCTGTGCATGTTTTATAAGGTATGTGCATATTTAAGGTCTGTGCATGTTTTAGTTATAGTAAGGTTTGTGCATGTTTTGTAAGGTCTGTGCTTGTTTTATAGTAAGGTCTGTGCATGTTTTATAAGGTCTGTGCATGTTTAAGGTATGTGCATGTTTTATAAGGTCTGTGCATGTTTAAGGTCTGTGCATGTTTTATAAGGTATGTGCATATTTTAGTTATAGTAAGGTCTGTGCATGTCTAAGGTCAGTGTAGGTTTAGTTCAAATCATAAGTGAGGTCTGTGCATGTTTCAGTGAGGTCTGTGCATGTTCTAGTGAGGTCGGTGCAGGTTTAGTTCAAAACATAAGTGAGGTCTGTGTATATTTCAGTGAGGTATGTGCATGTTCTAGTGCGGTCGGTGCAGGTTTAGTTCAAAACATAAGTGAGGTATGTGCATGTTTCAGTGAAGTCTGCGCATGTTCTAGTGATGTCGGTGCATGTTTCAGTGAGGTCTGTGCATGTTCTAGTGAGGTCGGTGCAGGTTTAGTTCAAAACATAAGTGAGGTATGTGCATGTTTCAGTGAGGTCTGTGCATGTTCTAGTGAGGTCGGTGCAGGTTTAGTTCAAATCATAAGTGAGGTATGTGCATGTTTCAGTGAGGTCTGTGCATGTTCTAGTGCGGTCGGTGCAGGTTTAGTTCAAATCATAAGTGAGGTATGTGCATATTCTAGTGAGGTCGGTGCATGTTCTAGTGAGGTCAGTGCATGTCTGGCCTTGGCCAAAAGCAAGGTCTGTGCATGGTCCAGTAAGGTCTATGAATGTTCCAGTGAGGTCTGTGCATGTTCTAGTAGGGTTGGTGCACATGCTGCACAGACCCAATTTCCAGAAATCAAGAAAAAGGGGATTTTGAAAGGGCATTTTAATTCGTAAAAATATGAAAAAATAGGAAATGATGGGAAACCAAGGCAGAACCCTCCTATAAATGTTTCACGCACCCAAAAATTATGTACTTGCAGATACAAGACATTCTCCATGCATGTGTGGCCTAGAAGAATAGGCCTATTCTTTTCAAATAGTAACCTGAACATGACCGCAAGTGTATTTAGCCCTCTTAAACTATAGAAGCACATCTGTGAGCATGTTTAGACTACTGGAAGCACATCTGTGGGCATGTTTAGAATATTAGAAGCACAACTGTGAGTATGTTTAGCTCACTTAAATCATTGAAAGCATGCTTGTTATGATAAAGTATCATACTAATATGTGTAAAATGGGTATGTATGTGAATACGAATATGATGTAAATGATATAAATGGAAACAACAACCTTATGTGAGATAGGACTTCGGTCCCTGTGGGGGGATGGCCCTGGTTTAAAATCCTATTGATTCAGTCTTCGGTCCCATTGTGGGGCGGCCCTTGTGATGTGACATTACGCAACGTCTCGGGGCCACAAGAATGTAGGTGGGAGTTCGCTCTCGGGTCTGCGCAGTACTCTTTCGTTCTTTGTGTGTGTGGGTCTCCTATGATTGTGGCAGCTGTTTGTTTCCATGAATAACAAAATGTGAAAATGTGGAAATGTGAAATGTGAAAATGTGAAATGTGAAAATGTGAAATGCGAAAATGTGGAAAAGTGATATGTGAAAGTGTGAAAATATGGAAATGTGATAATGTGTAAATGCTTATTCACCGTGATTTTAGCGCATGCATGGGTACCTTATATGTCAGCTTAAGAATGATCATTTTCCTCTTATGAGTTATTTTCAACAGACTATAATGAATGGATTATGCTATTATTAACATCTAAATTATGTATATAATTCAGTTATATAAATGCAAGTTAACCCCGGTTTGTTTAGGCTGCCTACTGAGCGTCACACTCACCCCTTTTGTGACACACGTTTTCAAGAGACATAGAGAAGGAGGTTGAGGAGGAGGCTGTAGCTGAGGAGTAATGCCAGTGCGTAGTTCGACTGGATATGCTATGGATGAAGGTCTCTCTTATATGAATAGCTATGGGGCAGTGAGCATATATGGGCTCAGGTTTATTTTTGAACAATGGTCATGTACTCTTCTTTGGAAATTATGAATGGTTGAGCTGATATTTACATTTTTGTAACTGTGGTTCCTCTCTCTCTCATGCGAATGTATGCATGTTTCTGTATTGTGCTTCCGTGATATGTACGAAGTGATGACTCGAGGTCTGATGAAAAAAATATATACCCATAAATTGGGATTCGGATTCCGGGGCGTTACAGAGTGGGGTATCAAAGCACGAGAGACAAACTATGGTTACAACCATTCCAATTGTCCAAATAGTAGAGGAAGAGGTAGGCTAGAGTGAAAAAGGGTGGGATACATTTATAACCCATTTTAAACAAACCCTAATAGGTAATAATTGAAACCATAAGGATTTAAAGGACATATTAAGTTTGGTTCTAATGAATATCCGTGTATAAGTCACCAAGGAGCAGAAGACGATGGGCAAAGGGCCTAGGCAGACAGAAAGGAGGCAGGACCAGGAAATGGTTGTACGTCAGAAGTCGGTACCAAGGCAAAGGCCGGGGGATCCGTTCTGTGTCCATTGTAAACGCACCCATCCGGGGTAGGAGTGTTAAAAGGTAGAGGGCAAGTGCTATGGATGCGGCGAGGCCGCACATTTTGTGAGGGACTACCCTAAGAAGGCTCAGCAGAAGCCAGTACCACCGCAGGAGAAATCTGATGGGAATTAGAAAATGTCGGCTGCTATTGTTAGCAACGTAGATTCTTAAACGTAAATGGGAGAGGCTGTCCTCTACTCATGGTTATCCCAACTTTAGGTTTGTTAGGCCTTCTAAATTGATAAAGGATATACAATCCTTTATTCCATCCACTATTAAGTACCATTGAAAAAAAATAGATAATCCTGCCTGACATAATTGCAGCAAAGGGGGGACCAGGTGTTCCTAAAGGTGTCTCTCAAGTCCCGCGATCAATGACACCCAAGAGGGGGGTGAATTGGGTGTTTACAAATTTTAAGAAAACTTTTGGCCTTTTTAAAGAATGCGATAAGAATGTGATAAAATGCTAATCAAGAGGTTCAAACCTATTTGTTCACAAGTTGGATTAATCAAACTTAACTCGATGATGATATGGATTAAGCAAGATATACATGGATAAATCTGAAATAACAATATACACTAACACTCACGTAGAAAGGAGGTATAAGAATTGAATCACACCACACAATCCAAACCACAATGCACGGGAATTTTAAGGTGGTTCGGATGCAACGATGGCAATCCTACGTCCACCCCTCACCAAACTCGATGAGGCTTCACTCGGGGATAAATCCCTAAACGGAGACGACGCTCCAAACACACACGGGACGACGCCCCAACACACACACACACACACACACACACACACACACACACACACACACACACACACGGAGACGAGGTCTCCAACACGATCCGACAGCAGGATCAAACACACAAATAGATGACGCTCCAAACACACACGGGACGATGCCCCAACACACACGCACACACACACACACACACACACACATGGAGACAAGGTCTCCAACACGATCCGACAGCTAGATCAACCACACACACACTTGCCGCGACAGATGCAGCACTCCAACCACACAAACACTAAGATCTGGGTAAATCCACACACACACACGCAGATCTAAGAAGACCTACGCGCACACGAATGGAACACGATGACCACACACGGCCACGGATTTGAATTGATCCACACACACACGGATGTTTGTAGTTTATAAGAAACACAAATCTGAAACATTAAAGCACAAGACACCAAAATGAATAAACCAAAGTTTAGAATGCTCCTGATTTGGCTCCCCCTGAATGTATGCTACAGATCTTTGCGTTGATTCCTTTCTTCGCTTCAATGGCTTCAAGTTAAGCTTGAATAGCCTTGGAGTAGATGTAGAGTTTGCTGCACGGGATACTGTTCACGGGTATAGTACTCTTCCTTCTTCACTTGGACAACCTTCCCTTAATCTATTCTTGAAACCCTTGCTTGCTTCTTGATAGCCTCCTCCTTGATCTCTCTTTGTTGGTTGCTTGCTTCTTCACTTCATAAGTGCTTGTTGGCTTCATAAGTACCTTGAATGGGTTGAAGATAGATGAAGATCTTGCTGCACGAAGTATTGTTCATGGAGCTACAGTACCCTCTCCTTCCTTCTTAGATAGCCTCCCTTTTGATCTCTTGGATGGTTAGGGTTTATGGCTCCAATGAGATGTTTTATAGCCCTTGAATGGTCCATGGACAAGCCCCAGACCAGATCCACAAATCATGGTGTAATTGGGGTCATTGGGATTAAATAAATGGGAAGAAAGACCTCTCTACAAGCTTGAAACACGAAGTCAATATTGGGGGCTTCGGGGCTGTCGGTCGACCGGTGGCACTGGATCGGTCGACCGGAACTGTCTGCAGACATAACAATGTTGGTTTTGGCACAACCGATCGACCGACCCTATGGTGGCGGTTGACCGAAACCTGCAGAAATGGGATTTCTTAGGTTCTGTCAATTCTAGTCGGCCGGCCAAGGTTCGTTGGTCGACCAAAGTTGCCCAGACCTGCAAAAATGAATAGTTAGTCCAATGAAACATGTCTATAAGTCAAGAGCTTCATGTTCTCATCAATTCCATGCATTTTGGGTTTGGTTTAACTTAGATTATACATTTTGAAAGCTTAAACCATTTGAGCATTTGTCATTGATTAGAATAAGGAACTTTTGCATTCAAGAACTTATGCATTCAACCTTGTAAGCTATCAATTCATGCAACCATTGCGAACCTCAAATACCATGAGTGAAGTCTATAAAAGGAGAGATATATGAAATACCCATGGTGAGATTGATGCTATAACAAGGTAAGAATCTTACCAATGGTTCTTGACAGTAAATGACATATACCACATGTGTTGAATTATATGAAAGTAAGGTACTTATCCACACGTTAGGTTTACTAGGTGATAGCCATGAGTTTGATCTCCTGCAAGCAAGATAGTCAAGGTTAATACATCATGAATTGCACAAGGACTTGTTCACATTAAAGAGGTTATGAAACCTCTTGCCTCTTGTGAGGTTATGAAATCTCTTGTCTCTTAAAAAAATAATTCAACTAACCAAGGATCAAGACCATGTACCATTGCCATTTGCCATCTCAATCATATTTAAACATGAATGTACACAGTCATCAAGAACATGTGCAATCAACCATAAGTTTAATTGTCATCACTCAATCACACATTAAGTTTAGTTATCATCAAAATTATTACGCAACAATCATCAAAACTAAAACTCAATAATCTCCCGCTTTTTGATGATGACAAACTTAGTGATGATGATAAACTTAGCGATGATACAACAGAATGGCACAAATATTCTTCTCCCCCTGTCACACACAATCATCAGTCTTTCTCCCCCTTGACATTATCAAAAGGCGGGATAATGCAAATCGTTCACCCCCTTTGACATAATCAACAATATCAAACAGGCTGGAAGAAGCCAACAAAGCAAGAGCAAACTTATCTTCCCCTTTGAAACAATAGTAGCACACCTTGGAAGTGTAGATGAAGCAAGAGCAGATCATGGACTAACAAATCAATATGATTCCAATCAGATGATGCCAATTGGTGATTATTCTCACATGAAAAAATGAGCAGATCCTGGACCAACAATCAATATGATTCCAATCGTTCTCCCTATTGGCCATTCAATGCCTAAAAAAAACTTATTGAGCAAGTGTGAAGCATTTGAAGTCCAATCAATTTTTGAATTTTCATCATTTTCCAGATTTTTAAATTTTGGTTTGAAATGCATGAAATGCAACACATGCAAGTGATGCCATATGAGATGTACAATCAAACAAATTCTTATATATACATGCAACACAGCTCCCCCGTACTTATTTAAGAAGGGAATGGGATAAGAAGGATGCATGAGAGTCATAACAACTGGAATGCTCATATATAACACCTAGGAGATTGTACAATCGTATAGGAGATACATGCAATTGCTAAAGCAGTCAATCAATTTTCTGAATACATAATAAATCAAATTTCCAGATGTGTGAGTGAGTAACATGAAAAATGATAGTTGCAATATGGATATTCAGATTTTTAGGTCAACACAAGGAGACATTTTACAGACTGCACTTTAATTTTAAGATTAGCGTATTGGAGGCTTCGCTCTGCCTCAACAATTATACACAGATAATCAAAATTTTTCTAAGAATGATCAGGTTCAAATAATTCATTTTTACGCGAGTAGACACATGGAGCTCATGCCAGAATCCCCGGTTATTCAGAATACTAAAAAATTTAGAAATGCTCAAAGCATATTCTAAGTTGATTTCAATCCAAAAACACATGAAATTGATGAGGACATGAATATCTTGACTTATGAACATGTTTCATTGGTCTAACACTTCATTTTTGCAGGTATAGGTGTTTCCGGTCGACCTACACACCTTGGCCGGTCGACCAGATTTGCCAGAGCCTAAGAATTCCATGTTTTACAGGTTTCGGTCAACCGCACCGCCCTGCCTTTCCGGTCGACCGGTTCTTCCAGAAATGAAACACTCCAGGAATTACAGATTTCGGTCGACCGCCCCTACTTTTCCGGTCGACCGGTTTTCCCAGAACCGACAAGTTGGAGATTTTACAGATTCCGGTCGACCGCCACATGAATTCCGGTCGACCGCCAGCCCCGATGCAGCCATGTTTGACTTCGAATTCCACCTCGTGGCCAGCCCCTTTCCATGTATTTGTTTAATCAAAACTCACCTAATCTCCCATGATTTATGGATCTGGTCTGGGGGGTGTCCAAGGACCATTCCAAGGGTTATAAAACCAACACATGAGGGGTTAGAAACTCTAATGCTTCAAGGTTTCAAGAGAGACCAAGGGAGGCCATTCGCGGGCACTGTAGCACCTCCGTGAACAGTGTTTCGGGCAGGAGTTCTTCATCCATTCCAAGGGGTTTCAAGGTGAGATCTGAAACAAGCAACCTCTAGGGAAGCTAGAAGCAATCAAGGCTCTCAAAGGTGATCTAAGCTGCATCCTACATCTTCTGCATGCTCTTCATCGACTCAAGAAGATCAAAAGGAAGATTGAAGCTACATCCATCATCTTCTTCATCAACTAGAAGAGGTTCAAGGAAGATCATCCCGCAAGAAAGAAGACATCGTCAAAGCATCCGATTCAAGCTTCTGCAACTCAGACAAGATTCTTTTCTTTGAGCATACTCTATATCTTGTTTGAGTGATTTCATATTTGTTCTCTTTTTCATTTCATACAAACAATTGAATCTGAGAATCGTCCCTACCGGTGGTTAGTAGGAAGGCAATCGGAGGTTGTCCGATCTGCGTTATTGACGTCCCTAGCAGGTGGTTAGTAGGAAGGCAATCGGTGGTCTTTCCGATTTGCGGTTCAGTGCGTGGCACTAGTGGAGCCTCACCGGATTTGGTGAGGGGTGGACGTAGGACTGGAGATTCAGTCCGAACCACCTTAAAATCTCGTGTATTGTGGTTTGCTTGTGCGATTGCTTTGTGTTAGATGCATGCTTAGGTTCAATATCTATATTGCATAATCATCTTGTTAAGCAAATCACTGTGTTCTTAGTTTAGCTAGTTATATTCCGCTGCTATTATCATTACCTAGCTATATAGAGGGTTGCATTGTGAAAAGAGGGGCAGATCTATTCACCTCTCCCCTCTAGATCCGCTGTCCACTACACAACACATATAAGAATGTAATGCAATATACAAAGGTAAGATACAATAGCTTGATTTTTAAACCAGTGAGACAACTTCAGACATGTTCATGAATGATTAGAGCTTGATTTTTAAACTAATATACAAGTCTATGCGCATGTTTTATAAGGTCTGTGCATGTTTAAGGTCTGTGCATGTTTTAGTTATAGTAAGGTATGTGCATGTTTTGTAAAGTCTATGCATGTTTTAGGTCTGTGCATGTTTAAGGTATGTGCATGTTTTAGTTATAGTAAGGTATGTGCATGTTTTGTAAAGTCTATGCATGTTTTAGGTCTGTGCATGTTTTATAGTAAGGTCTGTGCATGTTTAAGGTCTGTGCATGTTTTATAAGGTCTATGCATGTTTAAGGTCTGTGCATGTTTTATAAGGTATGTGCATGTTTATGGTCTGTGCATGTTTTAGTTATAGTAAGGTATGTGCATGTTTTGTAAGGTCTGTGCATGTTCTAGTGAGGTCGGTGTAGGTTTAGTTCCAATCATAAGTGAGGTCTGTGCATGTTTCAGTGAGGTCTGTGCATGTTCTAGTGAGGTCAGTGCAGGTTTAGTTCAAAACATAAGTGAGGTCTGTGCATGTTTCAGTGAGGTCTGTGCATGTTCTAGTGAGGTCGATGCAGGTTTAGTTCAAATCATAAGTGAGGTCTGTGCATGTTTCAGTGAGGTCTGTGCATGTTCTAGTGAGGTCGGTGCAGGTATAATTCAAATCATAAGTGAGGTCTGTGCATATTCCAGTGAAGTCGGTGCATGTTCCAGTGAGGTCAGTGCATGTCTGGCCTTGGCCACAAGCAGGGTCTGTGCATGTTCAAGTAAGGTCTGTGCATGTACCAGTGAGGTCTATGCATGTTCTAGTGAGGTCGGTGCACACGCTGCATAGACCTAATTTCCAGAAACGAAGAAAAAGGGGATTTTGAAAGGGCATTTTAATTCGTAAAAATCTGAAAAAATAGGAAATGATGGGAAACCAAGGCAAAACCCTCCTGTAAAAGTTTCAAGCACCCAGAAATTCTATACTTGCAGATACATGACATTCTCCATGCATGTGTGGCCTAGAAGAATAGACATGTTCTTTTCATATAGTAACCTGAACATGACCGCAAGTGTATTTAGCCCTCTTAAACTATAGAAGAACATCTATGATCATGTTTAGACTACTGGAAGCACATCTGTGAGCATGTTTAGAATATTAAAAGCACAACTGTGAGTATGTTTAGCCCACTTAAATCATTGAAAGCATGCTTGTTATGATAAAGTATCATACTAATATGTGTAAAATGGGTATGTATGTGAATGCGAATACGATGTAAATGATATAAATGGAAACAACAATCTTCTGTGAGATAGGACTTCGGTCCCTGTGGGGGGACGGCTCTGGTTTAAAATCCTATTGATTCAGTCTTCGGTCCCATTGTGGGCCCTTTGTGATGTGGCGTTATGCCACGCCACGGGGCCACAAGAATATAGGTGGGAGTTCGCTGTCGGGTCTGCGCAGTACTCTTTCGTTCGTTATGTGTGTGTGGGCCTCCTATGATTGTGGCAGCTGTTTGTTTCCATGAATAATAAGATGTAAAAATGTGGAAATGTGAAATGTGAAAATGTGAAAATGTGAAAATGTGAAATGTGAAATGTGAAAATGTGGAAAAGTGATATGTAAAAGTGTGAATGTAGCAACCCTGGTAAATTTAAAAGGAATAAAATCTTAATTATCTTAAATAGATTAAAGGATTCAACTAAAGACAAAGGCCCAACTCATATACACTTAAACATATAACAAATGGGCTGCAAATAAATAACGCCTCTTATCAGGTCGTCATTTAGTTGAAGACCGTTAAAACAGGCGCTAATTTAATAAATGACGCCCCTTGAGTGGGCGCCATTTTAATACGATAATAGGGAAAGAGAAAGGATAAGAGTAATTGACACCCCCTTGACAGGTGTCATATGAATGATTGAAGACCGCGAACATAGGCGTCAATTTAGAAATAACGCCCCAACCGTTGGCGTCATTTACAAATCGACCCGTTGGTGTTTGGTTTGAACAGGGATATTAGCCAGGAAGGTTTCGTGATTAGGGAAGAATCCATACGTGGATATCTATGTTTAGTAAGGATTCTACCATGGAAATTTTAGTTCTAATCGAACTCTTAAAAACCCATTAGGATTCCTTCTCTATAAATACCCCTTCCATCGAGCCAACCTATTAGTTTTTCTTTATCAAACCTATTGCTGCTAGTAATACGAGGAGGGTTCCCATCATCTTCCTCTTCGTTCTACTATGGTGAACGTGAAGAACGTAGAAGTTCTTCGTTTTCTCTTGCTGCCAATACTGTGAAGGAAGGAAGCCGTCTTCTGCTTCTTCGACAGTGCTTCACGTATTGTTGCTTCTGCCGTGGGTGTACGTGAAGAACGTGAAGTTCTTCATCCTTTCTTCTTCTTCCTTGCTGCACGGAGGATTGAAGTTGCTGCTGCTGTTAGAAGAACAAGCTACTGTGTCTTTTTCCTTCTACGCGGTTGCTCTGTTTCAAATAGGGTATCGTTTGTGATCAAATCTTCATATATATTCTTCACGATCCATCAACCAGATCATCACCAAGGTAGGTTTTCTCAAGGGATTAGCAAAACCTATGGTTATTAGGCCATCTGCATGCATGTAGAATTGTTAGTAGATGTTATTGATATATCAGTTTTCCATGATTTCTGTATTTCTTGAAATGAATCCCCAGCTTAAGGCGTTATTTTGATTTAACGCCCTTGCGAATAGTCATCAATTACACTAGTCAGTTAATAATTACGCATGATCAAAATTTAATAACTATGAATCCTGATGAGTTAACTAATGCATGATTATATTAGTAAATTCCTGCTATTTTTCTCTATCTGATCATGTCTCTAGATCCTTGAATGGACCTACTCCAAAATCCATGTGTCTAGGATTGTACCTGCGGGTGCAAATCATATGACAAAGAATTAGCGACCCTGATTAGGTCGTCAATTGAATGAACGCCCCTGTAAACGGGCGCCAAATTAGTGTTAAACTATGAAATTATAGAAATGGTGTTATAATGATCCTGATATTAAAATGATGACATATGCACTACCCCTGCAATTTTATATATGATGCCCCTGACTAGGGCGCTGTTTACTTAAATGAAGCCTTCATGAAAGGCGTCATTTTTATAATAATCAAAATTAGAAATGTTTATAGATATTAATTTGAATATAACGACTGCGTGAACAGTCGTCATTTATTGAACTGACGACCCTGACAAGGGTGTCAATTCATAAAATGAAGACTTAACCCCAGACGCCAATCAACTGATTTCCTGATTTCGTGGTTTTTCAGTAACCCTTAACAATGGGTTATGTGTATATGCACTATGTTCCATTCCGTGAATATAGTCCCATGTTTCACGTTGTTTAATCGATTACCCACTATTTCTCGGTGATAGACGAACTCTCCATGGGACATTCCGTTCCTTTGGACCAGTGACTTTATCATAGAGACCTCCGTAAGATTCCGCTAGCCTTGGATTCCCTCTAGGCAGCTGAGCAGGTTGTACCATCAAAACCCATGACACTACTCAATTACTATGTCGCTCTAAAGAAACATGGTATACCGGCCCTCATGACTTGCTAAGAGGATGTCATGAAGTTAATGGAATGGGAAACCATGCCATTAGTGTTTTTATGAATTAGGTGCCATACTTGTGGACCTCAATTCTATCTAGTTTATCATGTCCAAGAACGAGCAATCATCTCTATATGAGCGCTTATTCTTAATGTCGTGGCACCTGGTTAGGGAGCCTATTCCACCTAGTTTTAATCGTTAATCGTGATTGTACCATTGTTGTTATCATTTTACATCATGTTCAATCCTTGAAATTCTATTCCACAAGATCTACCTTAAAGTCCCTACAAGCTTATTCCATTGAAACTCTATATTGGCTATAACCATAGTGGAGGTCGAAAAATACACGATCAATGCCTGCGCATATAAGGGCCCGATCTGGTCTTGGGAGGAGCACCCAAAAGTACTAGTGCCCATGGGAGTTATAATGATCACGGTGTGGCATTACACCGAAGTGCATGACTAGCTTGATCGACATTCCACAATCTCATACTCGACTTGACATAACATGCCTTGCGTGACCCGGAAAGGGTATTTATTGTTACTTGCTTGAAATATAATAGCCAATCCTTGACATGACTTGATAAACGTACTTGCTTGAATGCCTTGATCATTATTGACATGAATTCTTGAATGACATGATAGTTCACTCAATTATCTCTTGTTATGCTCTATCTCTTATCGATTTACGCAACCATGCATAGCTTTATTGCATTCATGTAACATGTAATTTACTTAAAGCAAGCTAGCTCTTGAGATATAATTCCTACTGAGCGTTCGCTCATCTAGTGTTTTTCCCCTATTTTTTTCAGGTAAGTCCGAGGATGAAACTCAATCGGATGGGGAAAGTCAAGAGTGAAGAGATTAGAGCTCCCCGTCTATCCAAGCATCTTCTAGTCTTATCTTCCTATATTTTTTAGTCAATCGTTGTACTTTTCCCTTTATTGAGTCTGAACACTTTCATCAAGTTGATTGTAATAGAAGTACTTTTGATGTTATGATTGGATAAAGGATTGGGTTATCTTTATTTTGCACACTCTGTCTTTGTGTTGAATACACTAACGCTCTGATTGACATGATCGATAGAAACCCGTCACGCGTCTCCGAGTTCCTTCCGCGCTCGGGGCGTGACAGTGAAAATATGGAAATGTGATAATGTGTAAATGCTTATTCACCGTGGTTTTAGCGCATGCATGGGTACCTTATATGTCAGCTTAAGAATGTGTATTTTCCTCTCATGAGTTATTTTCAGCAGACTATAATGAATGGATTATGCTATTATTAACATCTGAATTAAGTATATAATTCGGTTATATAAATGCAAGTTAACCCCGATTTGTTTAGGCTGCCTACTGAGCGTCACACTCACCCCTTTTGTGACACACATTTTCAGGAGATATAGAGAAGGAGGTTGAGGAGGAGGCTGTAGCTGAGGAGTAGTGCCAGTGCGTAGTTCGACTGGGTATGCTATGGATGAAGGTCTCTCTTATATGTATAGCTATGGGGCAGTGAGCATGTATGGGCTCAGGTTTATTTTAGAACAATGGTCATGTACTCTTCTTTGGAAATTATGAATGGTTGAGATGATATTTACATTTTTGTAACTGTGGTTTCTCTCTCTCTCTCATGCGAATGTATGCATGTTTATATATTGTGCTTCCGCGATATGTACGAAGTGATGACTCAAGGTCTAATGAAAAAAAATATACCCATAAATTGGGAATCGAATCCTGTGGCGTTACAATGACATAAAGAAACCCAAAAATAGTGAAAGCTCTTGTCTAACAAATAGATATGGATTCCAAAGTATGTACTCTCTTGCTTGGATGAGATGAATGATCATCTGGGACCTGAAGGTGTTTGGGTTCCAAAATTTTCTACTTGATTTTTCTTGCTGGAATGCCTCGCAGCTATACACAACAAATGCTATCTCAACAGCAGCTATCCAAGGCACTTGACATGGGACAAAGGACAATGTGAGTCAATGTCAAGAAAGTTTTTCTGCTAAAATGGTCAATACATCATCCTATATCATTAATTCAGCCAAGGTAAGACTATTTTGCAAAAGATTCCTTGTGCACCCCTAAGAGGTAAAAATCCCTCTCCTGCTTAGTTTAACATTTTTTGGAGCAAAATGTTTTGTTCATAATAATGATAAGAAAGAGTTGGATAAATTTAATGCTAAGAATGATTTGGCATGATTCTAGGATTTAGCGGTGATGGTTGAATCGCGTGTTGAAATGCATGTGTTCATATGGAAGTGAGGTTGTGATTTTGTTTTGTTGTTTCATATCATGAGTGTCATGTTGAGGGGGAGTTTACTAAATGAGTTTGTTGCATAGAGTCGGTTTATGTGATTTCAAATCTTTGTTGCATTAGTTGTCTGTTTATGCATTGTCATGACACCGACTCCTTGGTATATAAAATGGTGAACTGTGGAAGGACAGGTTACACTTGTCTGGACACTATCACTATGCGTGAGTAAATACTCCGCCAAGTACCAAGATCTCATGTGTATGAAGGGGCTAAGTCGGATTATTAGAAATTAAGCTAACCTGGAATTCATGCATTTGCTGAGGGGGAGCTTTTCAGTAAAAGTTTTGAGCTACACTTTCTCAGGAAGAGTTCTTGTTATCTGTCAAACTTTATCTTGGCCCTCATATTTCATAAATTTTGAATTTCTTTGGAACTCCTAAATATCTGCAATCTGTTTCAATAGCCCAACTCTTCAGGGGGAGTGCTTCCATATTCAAGATATCTGAGGACGTTCACTGATTCAGGGGGAGTTAAAATGTGAATTCTCTTTCTAAGAGACTCGTGGTCTTCAGAGACCGACCCCTAGTAACGAATGGTCTAATGTTTATAATCCTAAAAATCTAAACTTAAACATCTTGAAATTTTGTATCATGTACATGGAATAGTTTTAAAACAACCTGAAAAATATTTTCTCTATTCTATTTTCTGGATATCTAAAAATTGAGAGTAAAGGGGGTTCATTAGTTCAATTTTTTCACTTAAGTATTGTTTTTAAACAATGCATGGGATTCTTCAAAAGGCTCGAAATAAAACATTTCAAGTCAGAGCAATGGCTATGACCAACTGAGAAACTGTGTCCTATCACCTTGGAAGCGATACGGACTGAGTCATGAAGTAACGGTCTAGCTAACTCTATGAGAGTAAAGTATGAAAAACTAAAGGGAAAAAGGGCGGAGCAATGACTGTGGAATCACTGAGAAACCACATCCCTTCACCAAAGAAGTGATGTGGACTGTGAGTCATGAAGTGTACAGTTATCTCCGGTTAAGCAGGATGGTTGTATCACACTGAGTAACTGGGGATTCGAGCGTCCAAACAATGTGTCTCCTCATGTCAAAAAATGTGTACTAACCTGAATGCACCTTTAAAGATGTTCTTGTTGATTTAAAAAAATAGAGAGAAAGAAAATTAAAAATTACATGTTCATAAACCTCTAGAAATTGTTTATCTTCAATACTTAATGAAGTTTTTTTCTAGAGGTGTCTCATGAAATTGATTAGTAAGATTGAAAGAGAGGGACAAGCAATTGTTTTAAGAACTATTTTAACTCTGTTAAATGTGCATGCTTGATATTTCATTTTAAGGTTGTTATGTTCAGATTTGGGTTTATAAACTTCGAACCAGAAAAATTAACACAGGTCATTCTTCGATTGTCTCTATTAAGAGGATAATTGTTTTGTATTCTGTTTTAAGATCTCCCTGCAACTTCTTTCGCTCCACTCTATCTTCCATTCACAGATTGTTTCCATGCTTCTTTTTCATATATTCTGAGTTCTGTTTGAAATTAAGAGAGTTCCCTCCATCTCACTTTTGGGCACCTTTGATTTTATTGACTGCCACCCCTCTACTCAAGTCCTCTATCTTTTTGCTGATGTCAGAGGGGGAGAGGAAGTCATTGTAGTCAGTCACTCGTCAAGTCCATGCGTAGGGGGGAGAGGAAGTCATGGTTGTCTTGTGTACAGAATGAATGTTTATATGAATTTATTAATTCACAATGACTTATAGTTGCCATCATCAAAAAGGAAGAGAATATTGTACATCCTTAGTTTTGATGATGTCTAACTATAAGCCATTGAGTGATATGTTAATTTCTATCAAAAAGATACAAAAGTTCTGAATTATGTAAGTAAACAGGTCAAGGAACTCAAGTTGACTCAATCACTCAAGCAAAGAAGCAAGCGAACTTGAATCCCAAGTGAAAATCGGTCAAAAGCACAAGAACAGATCACCAAGTCGACTTGTGAAGGGAACAAGTCGACTTGGAGCAACTTCTAGCAAGCAGTCAGCTGTGCAATCTTTCACGAGGTCCACTTGAGAAAGGAACAAGCCGACTTGGAGCAGCTTCCAGCAAGCAGTCAGCTCTGCAATCATTCACCAAGTCGACTTGGTTAGTACCAGAAGTCACTTGGTCCTAGGAAATATAACCCAGACTATGTTCAGATTCTGAGCAAGTCGACTTGGTAATTTGACAAGTCGATTTGTGCCAGAACCGATCATGAACGAACCAGAAATTGGACCAGTTTTGGTACGAGATCCGATGCCCAATCATTGGATTTGTTAGGTTACGAGGTAATAGGTTCCTAAGGAGGGAATTTCCAACACATCCCAACTACTTCCTGGTTTAGCGGAGCCCAGTGGATTCTTTCTCCAATAGAATGCACAAAATGGGCAAGGTTATGATCTGATCGTGACAACAACCCAAAGCAAAAAAAATAGGAAGGTGCTTTGAACTGAAAAAGAAGAGGCTTGAAGTCAAAAAAAAAGGCATCCTAAGCCAAGGGAGGTACGCAGTGAGCAAGAAGAAGAAGAAGAGAAGAAACGAGAAGAGCAACACGAGCAGAACCGTGCGCAGCCAACTAGAGGAAGGAAGAAAGGTTGGAGAGGGTGCGAACCCAAGAAGAGGAAACAAGTGAAAGTTGTGAGCAGGTTGAACTAGAGAAAAAGGCCACTTTGAAGAAGAAAGAGCAGGAACGCCCAGAAGATCAATCTAACTTCATCCTGCTGGTTCAAAAATCAAGGCAAAGAGTCCAAGCCCTTTGTCGATCAGAACTAAAGAATCAAAGCGCAGCAGAAGCTCTTCATCAGATCAAAACATTCAAATCACTGGGGGATAATCTCTACTCGATCTGCATTTCATTTAAATATTTTTTTTGTTTGTATCATTGTTTGTGGCTACATTTGGGTTGATACCTACTTTCGTAGTAGGGTGTTCAGATCGAGCGTTGGGTGCTCAGATCTGAGCCAAGCTATGAGTCAGCGTAGCAAGCTGTGAGTCAGCGGTAGCAAGCTGTGAGTCAGCGATCCTTAAGCTATGTATTGACGAAGTTGTGTGTCAGGAGTTAAGCCTCACTTGGTTGATTGGGGGGTGGACGTAGGTCTCGGGGTAGAGACCGAACCACCAAAAAAATCATCTGTCCACCGTGTGGTTTATGAGTTATGTGATTGATATTTTGCTACGTTAGATGCATGCATAGGACCGCTCGACTGTGCTAAATCTACTCTACGTTTTCTATATACCTGCCTGGCATATTCATTATTATTTCTCCATCAATCTCATTTTTAATTGGGGGCAGATCTATTCACCCCCCTCTAGATCAGCCTTTCCACATCCAATAGGGCCGACAGTAAAGCAAGGTAGAACTTCACCATTTCTCAACAGCGCCACTCATAGGTGTCCGACCCCAGGGTCATATCCATGACGTTGGATAAACCCCAAGCTCGTAGTCCTCTCAGGGACTGTTGGACGCACTCTATAATCGGCGATATTATTGCAATATCGATGTATCGTTCATTGGTTTATCGTTTATCGCTTTATCATTTTATCAAGTGCGAGGGCGTGGCAGTCACATATGTGACAATGTGTTCGGGCCGACTTCGAGACTGGAGTGCTCCGAAGCCCAGGGTGTGCTCCGTCTGACTTAATCAGACAATTGTGGGTATCGGGTCGGCACTGAAGATCCGTCATGCCATAAAGGTCACGACATTAATTACATCCCCTCAGAGAGGGGAAATCTCTGATTAATCGCCAAGAAAAGGGGCCATATGGCCTAGAGATCAATTTTCATTAAAGAATGCAAGTTGGGTTGGAATGATTGAAATCCTCCGCATCGGAGTGCTAGACAGTGTTCAAAACCATATCGGTCACATGCGGACCATTTCATGTTCGAACGAGGTTCCGGGTCGAGAAACATCCCAGGTGTATGTGAGATACCGGAACTAGTGTATGTCGGGGTACGGCAAATTTGATGTCTCAATAAATGAGGAATCACGATCGAGTCCCGGTTAAACGGTCAAAACATCACAGGATATCGGCCCGGTGCCAAGTTAGGCCATGACCATGAGAGGGCAGCCATGTTTATCTTGCAAGGATGACTTTGGTATTCCCCCACGTGCGGGGTCAAAGGGGAGGAGTTTTCGGACAAATCGTCGTTTAGTTCTAAGCTTATTTCTTTATGGTATTGCTTTCGTGGCATTTCTTTTATCATTATTACGTTATTCATTTTCTTTCCCTTCTATTTCTACCTATTTATTTGTTGTTAGGTCAACGCCTCATCACTTCCATTTATTCTGTATATCTTTTTATCATTTTTTGGGATCTTTTTAATTGGCGCCCACTCAATGGGCGCAGATTCTGTATTTTAAGAATTGGCGCCTCTGGTCTGGGCGCAGATTATCTGTTGTTCTTTCTTTCCTTCTTTTTCTTTCATTTATGAGATTTTAAGAATTAGCGCCCGTGCATTAGCGACCAAGACCTGAGCGCAGATTATGAGCCCTTTTTTCCTTTCTCTTGTTTCTTTTAATCCATCCCTATGGAATTACCGTATGAAAAAGTGGGCGTTCATTAATTAGCGCCCATTGACTGGGCGTAGTTTTCTTCAGTATTATTTTCCTTCCTCTTCCGTCATTTATGAAGGTTTTAAGAATTGACGCCCACGCAAGCGGGCGTTCAAAACAATTAGCGACACAGACATGGGCGCATATCACCTAGCACGAGCGGGCGTTCATTCTAAATTATTTTCCTTCCTCTTCCGTCTTTTAATCTATTTCTGAGGAATTAGTGCCTGTGCGAGCAGGCGTTCATTAATTAATTAGCGACCCTTTGCGTGGTCATACATTCTAAGTTTTATATCTTTGTATCAAATTCCTAATTCTAGGAATTAGCACCTCTATGAGTGGACATTAATTAAATGGCGACCGTTTACGTAGTCATTAATTAAATTAATTAGCGACACCTGTGTGGGCGCCCAATTTTTTGGTGACAGAAGCTCCAGCCAGAGGCTCAGCTGTAGGTTCAAAGTTTCTTCACAAATTCATTTTTTTTGCATCTTTCATCATTTCTTTGGATATGCATTGGCTTATAAAGTCTTTAAGCTTGGTCGAATTGTCATTGTATTATTGTCTTCCTGGCAAAAATTCAGCACCACCTCCCCTAGACCCGGAGCGTGGGGGTCGCAAATGGGGGCGCGCCCTATGGAGAGAACTCCAACGGCCCCGAACAAAAAGGGATACGCGCGAAGCGACGTGATCACCGGGGTATACGCGAAAGCGACAACACCCTGTCACCCATTGTGGGGGCGAAGATCACGAGGGCTAACCTACAAGAGACCCCACCGATCAACGGGCCGCCATGAACTCGTCGTCGAGATGTGGACTTCTTTTCTTTCTTTTTTTTTATCACCGTATAAGGCTTTGGATACCCACCTTCAAAAAGAGGAGTTACTGGGGAACACGCTATGACGAAGCGGACCCCCGGCGGTCCAAGTGTGGTCAAGAATCCGAAATCGGAAAGAGATGAGTATTGGGCTTCCGATGGTTGTTGGCCTCGGAGACATATCTATGGGTTTAGATAGACCCCAGGCCGGTGGCCATCATGATAAAAATCACCGAATAGGTGGCTTTGAAGAAATAAAAAAAATGGGTTCAGCCTATCTACTATGAGAACGGAGTAGGATGGAGCATAGGAGAGTATATTACAGACACATAACTACATACATGCATGGATCCATACGGGCACACGTCGGAGGCACAAAAGAGTGCATGTAGAGAAAAGAAGGGGGGGAGAATGAACCATAAAAAGTCATGTCACGTCCTGAGATTATGTAGCAGAAACAATCGAGAACGTGAACAGTCGGCTAGTATGTCTTAAACGAGCAATATAATCCGAGCGCTAACACATTCACACGTAAGACATGAATGCACATAATGATTGATCAAAAATCTAACTTTTATTGATAATGATTAACAAATTATAATGGTATTTTACTCAATTCACAAGACTCCAATAAAGGGAAAAATACATAGACTCGACTTGACTTATGACTCTTCTAGTTCTTCTCTCGATCTTTTAATCACTCCCGGATCCATCACTTGAATAGTCTGAATCCGACCCGCTAGAATTTCCTGAAAAAGATTTAAAAAGTAGGGAATGAGCACACATGCCCAGTATGTAACTTAGTATCAACATGAAGATAATGTTTAAATAATTAACATTTTTGGTCTAGAGTAAAGATAAATCATGAAAATACAATAAAATAAGTGAATAAACCAAATTAACGAGATATGATCAAGGTTGAGATATGAGAGCATGATTGAACAAGTATATATGTATATATATATATATATCAAGAATGTAAGTTTGGCTTTTCATAAATAAGAATGTACTTTTCATAACCATAAAGGCTATACACTAGAAAGTCATGTAACGAGAATGTACTAGCAAGCATGTAATTTCACAAGATTACCTCATGAGAATTCACAGATTTCACCAATTTATAAAAAAAGTACTCCCAGCACAATGCGACGCCAGTATTCATCATACCCCATGGTTTATAGCATGTTTTCGGCTATCTGTCGAGGGGACTAGAGTGGAGCACTTGGACACTGTCTGTGCCCGCTCTTGCATCTTCAAGTTATAAATCGAGCTACTTCCACGAGAATATAAATATGACAAATAATGTAACAAATTCAAACTACGGTTCCATGATAACAAATATCAAGGTAAGAATGCTTCGATTAAGAATATGAGAGTTCAAAGATTGATTTAGAACAAGGTTATGCTATGAAGAAAATTTGGCAGCATAACGACACATTCTTCAGTTTCCTTAAGTTATTAATAGCATATTTGACAAGTGTTAAGTTCCAAGCAATCATCAGACCATCTATGTGATGTCCCGGACCCTTTTCGGATCATTCTTCTTTGGTCCCGGATCTGTGTTTTCAGTGAACTTGGCTCCGTTGTGACCAGAATTATGTTCTGGACATCTTTCATGTTTGGATCCGTGCGATTCGGGTCAGTTCGGAGGCTCGGAACGTGTTCCGCGGCCTTTCCGCGTGTTTTTCGATTCCCGCGTGTGTCTCGGAAACACCTACGGAACCCTGTAGCAGGTGAACCAGGTCGTTCATCTACCCGCGAGTGGTACCGTTGCGATCAGTGCATCGAGAGGATCGAGGAGGTGTATTTTTTTATTTTTGGGGATTTTTCTAATTTTTTGGATTTTCTATAAATACCAAACCTTTTTCTTTTCTTTTTCACCTTTTTCTTCTTCTTCTTCCTCCTTCTTCCAACCGTTGGAGAGCGCCCTCCCCACCACGCCATTCTTCTACCCCGGGCGACCGAGATGCGGCCTCCTCCACTCCGGCAACTACGTGGCGGCGACGACGGCGATGAGGCGGTCCCGGCAGTGCCCTTCTCGCGGCGGGAGGCGGGGCGCGTGGCATCCTGAAAGCTTCTTCCTTGACTTCGGCGGTGATTCGGCGGAGCATTCGCACCATTGAGGTAGGGGGACGAATCCCTATGCTCATCCCGTCATCACCCACGATTTGTAGGCCGAATGGGAGCCGAGAGGGGTGTAATTGAGTGGTTTAGGGAAAAATCATACTTTGGGGAGAGTTCGCCAGATCTATGTATTTGAGCCGCGATTCGGCGTTTTGATGGCCTAGAATCATGCCAGGGCTGGGGTCTTCCCCTTTGATTTCCCCCTCTCCTATGGAGGCATGGGGGCGTAGTTAGATTTTTAGGCGTTTCCCGCCGTTTCACCCTCGGGCAGGTGTGACGGTCCTTCCAGTGACCGTCACACAGTGTAACGCGCCTGGATGGGTGCGTTACAGCCCTGTGTGCAGCGAGTGGGGTCTGTGGGCTGTGACGGTCCCACGATAGAACGCCACAGTGCTGTGACGCACCTAGGTTGGACCATCAGGCTGCGTTCGACCGTTGGCTGCCGACCGTTGGTTTTTGACCGTTGGGGGGTCAAGACCTGTGACGCACCTGGCTTGACGCGTCACAGCCTTGTAACGCCCCTGGGTGGCTGCGTCAGAGCAGGCGAACCCACCTCCCCTGACGCACCAGGGTTAGTCCATTAGGTGTTGTGACGCCCCTAGGTGGGTGTGTCAGAGCCTGTTTTTGCCTTGGCTTGTGACGCTCCAGGGGTGGACCGTCAGAGCCTTGTGATGCCCCAGTGTAGGTGCGTCACAGCCTGTGACATGCCTAGGTGGGTGCGTCAAGGCCGGTTTCCACTTTGGCTTGTGACGCTCCAGGGGTGGACCGTCAGAGCCTTGTGACGCCCCAGTGTAGGTGCGTCACAGCCTGTGACGGCCCAAGGGTGGACCGTCAGGCTCTCTGCTGCACCGTGTGTGTGCGGTCCCGTTTCTTTGGCGGTGGTTTCTGTGAGTTAGTCCTTACTGTCAGAGACATGTCCACTAGTCGTAGCTTCCTGCGCACGCGGGTGCGGACCCACCTAGGAGTGGTGGAGAGCGAGACCCAGTGAGAGGCGGTTTTTAGGCTGGTCACCGTAGGGCCCCTTGCCTTTGCCACCAGCGTCCGGTGGGGGGAAAACCAGCTAGAGGACCCGACCTAGAGCAGATGGTCTGTGTGTGCACACGTAGTTGGGGGCTTAGGACACGCGCTGACGAGCGTGACCCCAGCTAGTCCTTGTTGTGGTACTTGTTGCGTGTCTGAGTCTCACGCCTGGGGCATTGTAGCTAGACACTTGTGACGCGGTGTAAGACGTTAGGGGACGCTTCCGGTCGTTCTTCTAGTGGGTAGTGCTCCTGTTTGCTGGCAGGAGTGGACTCGAGTTTTGTCAGACCGAGGTTAGTAGTACGGTACTGTTAGATTAGATGGTTTTTTCATTTATTTACTTTAGCTTGTTGGTTCTACCGTACTCCTGTTAGGTAGGGCTACTTTTCTGCTCTCTTGCTTCCTGCCTTGTTTTCCGCACGAGGTGGGGATTCGCGGGATCCCTACTGGGCCAATGAAATGAGACTCACCCCTGCTTTTCAGGTGAGGTGGGGTCATCGAGAGGCGCGGCCGAGTTTCAACGTGGTTCTTCTAGCCATGGTTAGTCGCCAGTCTGCCAAAGCGTGGGGATTGAAGCTGTCGTGACTCCGGGGACGGCTTCGCGACAGTGTGCATATTTGGGGAGTCCGGATGACCGGTCACACCGGGGCTTCTTCACTTGGTGCCGTTGTCGGTGCTGGGCCGAGTAGGATATTTGGGTGTGTAATTTTTTGGTGTCCACAAATGCCCCCCACCCACGGGTAGCGCGGGCGAAGGATGAGCCGGGCGGTGCTCGCGGGTGTACTGGTCTCTTTTCTCTTCGTCGGTGCCGATCGGGCGTCGGGAGCCGACGTGACTTGTCTGTCTCTTCTTCTCATTGCTAATGCCGGCGGGATGTCGGGCACTGGCCCAGTTTATTGGTCTCTGTCTCTTCGTCAGTGCCAACGGGGCGTCGGGAGCTGACCTGATTTGTTGGTCTCTTTGTCTCTTCGTCAGTGCCGATAGGGTGTCGGGAGCTGACCTGGCTTGTTGTCTCTTGGTCTCTTCGTCAGTGCCGACAGGGTGTCGGGAGCTGACCTGGCTTGTTGTCTCTTGGTCTCTTCGTCAGTGCCGACAGGGTGTCGGGAGTTGACCTGATTTGTTGATCTCTTGGTCTCTTCACCAGTGCCGACAGGGTGTCGGGAGCTGACCTGATTTGTTGATCTCTTGGTCTCTTCGCCAGTGCCGACAAGGCGTTGGGAGCTGACCTGGTTTGTTGTCTCTTTGTCTCTTCGTCAGTGCCGACAAGGCGTCGGGAGCTGACTTGGCTTGTTGGTCTCTTGATCTTTTCGTTAGTGCCGACAAGGCGTCGGGAGCTGACCTGGCTTGTTGGTCTCTTGGTCTCTTCGTCAATGCCGACTGGGTGTCGGGAGCTGACCTGGTTTGTTGTCTCTTTGTCTCTTCGTCAGTGTCGACAGGGTGTCGGGAGCTGACCTGGTTTGTTGTCTCTTGGTCTCTTCGTCAGTGCCGACAAGGCGTCGGGAGCTGACCTGGCTTGTTGTCTCTTTGTCTCTTCGTCAGTGCCGACAGGGTATCGAGAGCTGACCTGGTTTGTTGTCTCTTTGTCTCTTTGTCAGTGCCGACAGGGTGTCGGGAGCTGACCTGGTTTGTTGTCTCTTCTTTTCTTTTCTTCTTTTCTCTCTTCTTTTTTTTGAACCACATTACCGATACAAGTGCCCTTTCGGGTTTTCGCCGACATCGGCCCCCTCTTACTTTTGCCCACGCGCCCTCTCGAGTTTTCACGCGGCGAGGTACCCGATTTTGCCTGTAGCGCCCTTTCGGGTTTTCGCCACAGCCGGGTTGTTGCCATTTTTACCCTTGTCCCTGTGTAGGGGCAAGTCCGGCGGGGTACCTCTATTTTTTTAACCCCATTTTCTTTTCTTCTTTTTTTTTAACAAGCGAGTGATACGTAAGTGTCGGCTAGGGCATGAAGCCTTGCGCCGGAAGGTAAGGCTCATTCGTTGGCAAGAAGAAAATGCCAGCGCAACGGGAGAATTCGTGACGCTTCGGACGTAGGGTCCGTAATGGCAATATTACGCGGAGTGGGTGGCTAGGGCACGGGGCCTTGCGTCGGAAAGGGTTTTATTCGCTGTCAAGGGACGAATGGCAGCGCAAGGATAGAGGCCCTGCCGATCCAGGCGTAAGGCCCGTGATGGCGATTTTGTACGATGGGAGGTGGTTGAGGCACGAGGCAACGTGCCAGGGAAGGACTTGTTTGTTAGCAGGGTAGTGATGCCACGGCAGGGGTAGAGTTGCAGGGGTAGAGTCATCTTCACTTGTATGGACGCCCGTTGGCACAGGGTCGTGGGGATGGAATGTTTCCCCGGAGGCATCTATTATTGTGCATTATTGACTCACACATCCACATATATGGGTAGATGTGTACGAAGGCATATGCGCGTATATATATATATATATATATATATATATATATATATATATATATATATTCATTTAATATTTTATATATCTCTTTTTTTGGTTTTTTCCTTTTGTTCCTTTTCCTTCTTCATCCTTTTTATTTTCCTCACTTCCTCTTTTTTCTTCTTCCCCTCCTTTTTCTACCCTTTTTTATTATTTTTTTTTTCTTCTTTTCTCTCCCCCTTCTTCTTTTCATTCATTTTTTTCTTCCCTTTTTTATTTTTTTTTCTTTCTTCTTCTTCTTTTTTTTTGCTTGCCCCCCCCCCCTTATATAAAGGAGTGGGGTGGCTCGAACGGGCCACCCCCTCTTTCAAACTCTTCCTCTTCCCTCTCTCTTTCCCTCTCTTGGTGACCGAACGGGCGAGGCACCCCCGTCCCCCCTCTCCCTTCTCTTCTCCGTCTTCTCCGGCGCCGGGCATCCACTCCGCCACCGTCATCGTCGCCGTGGTGAGGAGGCGGCCGTGGAGCCCCCCGTTCCTTTTCCTCTTTCTTCTCCCTCTCTCTCCTTCTCTTTCCCCCCTTCCATGTACCTTCTTCTCTTCGTCGTCGGGGCACGGCGGAGCCCTGGGCTCCGTCTTCTTCTTCTCCTTCTTGCCGGCCTCTTCCCCCCCTCTTCTCCCCCTTATCCTCTTTCTTCTCCCCCGTCTCTTCTCCTTCCTCTCCTCCGGCGTCGTGGTGGGGGGAGGCCATCGGGCGCCGGTCGTGCCGGCGAGGGAGGTGTGAAGGCGTGCCGGGGAGAGGGCGTCGAAGCGTACCGGCGAGGGGCTTCACCGGGTGTGCCGGGGAGCGGGCAGGTGTGTGTGCCGGTGAAGACGCCAGGCAGCGTGCCGGGGAAGGCTGCCTGAGGGTGTGCTGGGGAGGAGCTCCCATGTGCGTGCCGGGGAAGCAGCTTCAGGGGTGTGCCAGTGAGAGCACCCAGGGGTGTACCGGCGAAGGCTTTTAAGGTGTGCCGGGGAAGCCTTGAGGGGCTGTGCCGGCGAAGGCCCCAGGGTGTGCCGGGGAAGCACCGAGGGGGCGTACCGGTGAGGGCCTGTAGGGTGTGCCGGGGAAGGCACTGGGCAGTGTACCGGTGGAGGTCTCCAGGAGGGGAAGAAGACTTCTTCTTCAAGCTGAGGACTTCTGGTGTTGCCTTTCGGGGCCCACCATGACTTGTTGGGGACGTCACTCCTTGTGGACGCGCACCCGTGTTTTCCCTTACGCCTCTGGCCTAGGGGAAACTCTGCCGAAATTTCGTCAGAAATTGGCAGTGTCTTATTCATTTTACTTGTAGTAGAGCCTCTTTACAGTTTTCACTTCCCTTTGCCCGTGGCTTATTCTGATCTTCTGCCTGTCGTATCTTCGCAGATAAATGGCTGTTCCAAGTGGTTCTTCTGCTCCTGCTGCCGCTATCGGTGCCGACCTTGTTCCCCAGGCTCCAGTGCCAGCCGTCACATGGCTCAACGCGGAGGAGCTGGACAGGGAGCACGCTGAAATAGCCGTGCTAGCCGAGTCCTCAGGTTCTGAGGGCGAGACAATGGACTATAATCTGCTCTCTCATGTTGAGAACCGCTTCACCTTCGACCGGACCGGCGAATATCGGAGGGACTTCCCGAAGGATAAGCATCTTATCCGGTTCTTGAAGTACTTCCACTCCCAGGAGAGGCGGGAGCTACGAGCTGTGCGGGAGGTCGAGCAAGTGATCCTGCAAGCACGCGACAGTTTGTTGTATAGCGTCCCGAGGAGCATACCGATGTATCTGGTGGAGGAGGCCCGGGAGTGGAAGCCTGTCCTGGGGATCCAGGAGGTGTTGCCGGCTGAAGACAGGTTGGTGCGAGCACCCCAATTCGTCCTGGCGAAATGTGATATGTCTGCTGGGTGGGTGCAAGGCGAGCCGCCTCGCTTTGGTCTATTCTTGGCTCCCTTGAAGTGGGGCTACAGGGAGGAGCCGTTTATCCTAGACTGCCTGGCCATCAGGTTCAAGTACGAGCTATCGCTAGGCTGGTTCGGGGAGCTGAAGCTTCAGGATGCACACAGCTTCCGAGAAGGGGCAGTAGAGCTCACTGAGTATGTGCTATTCAACTACGCCCCGTTGTTGGTCCGAGCCGGTATATACCACAGTGTTTACGCCTCCCGCTACAGCTACCCTATCTCCAAGGGCCTCTGCTGTGGCATGATAGAGGTGTTCAGCACTGAGACCAACACTTTCTACACGGCAGAAGGTGAAACTTCACTGGACCTGTGGAGCCTCAGCCAGCTGAGCGGCTTGCCCATCAACGGGGAGCCTTATGAAGAAGTATGCCTCCCCGACTTGATCAAAGATGAAACCAATGGGGATGGCTACTACTCTCTCGGGTATTCTTATCGGTATCTCATGAAGACGTATCGGAAGTTATATCAGCTGGCGCACGGTGGCAGGCAGCCTCCTCGCCGGGATCGGAAGAGGGTTCGCCTGACTCTGTGGTTGTAGTATTTTTACGATGGACTGAAGCAATATGCGGAGTTTCCATGCATCGGCACCACTGTTGCTCGCAAGAAGTGTGCCAAGCCCAAGACCGATGTGAAGATTCCTTCCAGGGGGCGCCGAAGTGGGCCCAATCCGATGGGGGTCGACCCGTTAACACACTGCGCCGCCTATCTGACATATTGGCTGTGCTCATTTGCCATGCCATACGGGGATGAGACAGTTATTCGGCCGGACGCCATTTATCCGGCCTGTCAACTGGCGTGGGGAGTCAAGCTTTCCTTGTGCCCGGCCACTCTCTGCCTGATATATAAGGCGCTGGGGGACATCAGCACTCATCAGTTCCCGAGACAAGCCCGGTACGTGTGCCCATTGCATTTCTTCAATGCGTGGGTCTGCTCGCTTTTCCCCGAGTTCGCCCCGCGAGCTCTTCAGGACTGGAGGCTGGTGCCGAGGATGCTGGAGTTTGCCAGCGCGGAGCCAGGGTCGACCTGTAGCAACCCTAATAAATGAATAATTGAAATGAATTAAAACATATATAATACAGAAGTAATATATAAAAGGAATAGGGTTAATTGGACGAAGTAAAGCAAAATTAAAAAATAACGCCTCTTATTAAGGCGTTAATTTATAAAGAAACGCCTCTATCCATGGCGTGACTAAAGAAAGGACGCCCACAAATGCGGTCGTCAATTCTCATACGACCAAATGGGTAAGTAAAAGAAACGCCCCTATCTTGGGCGTGTTTTAAAACACGAAACGCCCTTTTTCAAGGCGCTTTTTAATAAACGCCCTAAAGTAAGGCGTCAATTAACGAATACACGCCCTGACCTAAGGCGTTAATTCAGTTCGTGAACCGTTCGAACCCAGAGCTTATCCAGGGAAGATCAACCTAATCTAGTAAGTATCTATTAGAGTAAGGACTCTATTAGGGATATACTACCCTCAATCAAACCCTACTCTTGTTAGGACTCCAAAATCCTATAAATAGTCTTGATCGAACAAACCCTAAACCTATTTTATCAATCGTCTGCTACGGTGAGTGAAGAACCGAACGTTCTTCTCTTTTTTTTTCAGAAAGCATATGAAGAGTTACTGACTCTTCATCTCCTTCTCTTCTGTACAGGTTAAGAAGATCTGCGTCCTGAAGAACTTATGTAAGTTCTTATTTCTTCGCTTCCAGCAAGCCATTACAAAGAAGATTGATATCTTTGATATATCTTCTGCAGGTTCTCTCATCCTCATCAATCATCTTCCTGCCCTTTCTTGCTGCCAAGTCGTAGGAGTTTCAGAACACCTCACGTCGATCTCCAGATTATCAATTAAGGTAGGATTTTCTCAAGTTATTGTAGCCCAAATAAGAATTAATGCAAGATATCTATACATACGTATATGAGCATGGCATGCATACTGTTTATAAGGTTTTATTACGTTTTCTGCAAAATTTTAAAAGAAACGCCCTTGATTAGGGCGCTAATTTAAAAGAAACGACCATGCTAGTGGTCGTCAATTTAATATTTGACGCCCTCTACGCAGGCGTTAATTTCATAAGAATCGCATGTGATTAATAATTGATCCTGTTTAAAAATTACAATACATATGAAATATTGATTTTTAATATCTTGCATGACTCTGTGAATTCCTGTTAAATTTTACTGCCATGACATGTCTCCTGTCTCTCGAAATATTATTTATTAAAATATCGTAAATCCCTTGAAATTCACGACTTGGACAAAGTCGTTTTCCATATTCTAACGCCCCAGTACAAGGCGTGAATCTGAAAAGTAACGCCCCTTCCTAGGGCGTGTATCTGTTAAAATCCTGAAATTCACATATTCTGTAAAATGGAATTAGAAAGTAACGCCCCTTCCAAGGGCGCGTTTTTGATAAATTTCTGAGAATAATTATATCCTGTCGAATATGTAAATGATGAGACGCCTGCCTCTGCAGTCGTCAACTTTGAAGAAACGCCCCCAGGAAAGGCGTGTTTTTGATAAATTAATGAAATAATGGAAATTCTGCAAATTGGCAATATATGTAAACGCCCTTCTGTTAGGCGTTAATTATTCAATACACGACTTTACTTAAGTCGTTATTTTACTGTAAACTGATTTTATCCTGATTCTATTACCGATGGTTTCATATTATACATATATATATATATATCGGCACTATTCTCCACTCCGTGAGTATAGTCCCACGTTTCATGTTGATTTATCGATCACACTCAACTCTCATTGACATACAAGCTCTCCATTGGACATTCCGTTCCTTTGGACTAGCGAGTTAGTCATAGAGACCTCCGTAAGACTCCTCGTAGCCTTGGATTCCCTCAAGGCCGACTGAGCTGGTTGTACCCTAAAAACCCATTACACAGTTTTTGCCATGTCAATCTAAAGAAACATGGTATACCGGCCCTTATGATTATACAAAGAGTATATCATAAGAAATTCTTGATGGGATGATGATATCATGCCATATCGTGTCATTCTTGTAAACCCCAATTCTATGATAAGAATGAGGGTATCTTGCTTGATCTTATGTTCATGTGGACCTCAATTCTATATAAAGAATGTCCATATTGATTTGTCATGGTACCTAAGTTAAGGGAACCATATTCTACCTAGTTTTATCGACATCGTGATTATACCGTTATTATCGCCATTCTATGTCCTTTGTCATATTTTGGACTCTATTCTATCAAAGTTGTCATACGTGTCTACAAGCTTGATTATTGAAATTCTATATTGGCTATATAAACAAGAGTGGATGTCAAAACACATGATAAATGCCTGCGCATATAGGGCCCGATCTGGTCCTGGGAGGAGCACCCGAAAGTACTTGTGCCCATGGGAGTTAAAATGATAAGGTATCTGGCATTATACCGAGTACTTGACTTGCTTGATTGGACATTCCACACACATCTTGTACTTGACTCGTACTTGACATGAAATGAAATGCGTGGCCCGAAAAAGGGTAATTTACTTGCTTGATACATGATAGCCAAAGTTCTTGACATGACTTGTTAAACGTGCTTGCTTGAATACCTTGAATATACTTGTCATCTTGTTGGAAGTTCATGATTAAGTTCATCTTGTTTCTTTGATATTACATTCTCTCTATCTTGTCGTTTTATGCGAGCATGCATAGCTTTATTGCATTCATGAAAATGTAATTACTTAAACCCCTCGCTAGTACTTGAGATATAATTTCCTACTGAGCGTTCGCTCATTCCGTTTGTCCCTTTTTACTTTTCAGGTAAGTCCGACGATGATGGAAGTCAATCGGATGGGAATGGTCAAGAGTGAAAGTGATAGAGCTTCTACAAGTGTCGTCTAGTCTTTTCCATAGTTTCTTGAGTCAACTATGTATTCTTTTCCTTTTTATTTAACAGAGTATTGGATTTGTAATAGTCTATCCATTATGAAATAAAGGATTGGGTTATCTTGCTATTTTGCGCATCTCTGTCTTTGTGTCGAATACATGACCACTCTGATTGACATGATTGATATAGACACGTCGCGCATCTCCGGGTATCTTCCGCGCTCGGGGCGTGACAGTCTTTGTGGTATCAGAGCCTAAGGTATTCAATTCCTAGGAAACCCAAGTCCAAGGATAGGTTTCAAAACCTTTAACCAAGTGAGAGTGGGTAGAACCAAGGGTTAAATGATCAATGAGTCCTTTATAAGATCATAGTGATATAATACTAACATAGCTATTGTAATTGTAGGATAATGGCTGCCGAACGTGCTCAATGGCGCAACATGCAGCGTACCCTTCAAGGGATGACCCAAGTGCTACAACAGGTAGCACAAGGTGGTGCTCCACGAGCTGGAAGCTTACACCAAGCATTCAAGAATATGAATCCCCCGAAGTTCATGGGATCGACCGATCCAGACGATGCCGAGCATTGGGTTCGGGAGATTGAACGTATATTCCGTGTTATGCAATGCACGGATCAGGACAAAGTCTTATTAGCTACTTTCCAGTTAGAAAAGGATGCTAGATGCTGGTGGGAGTCGATTGAAGCTACAATTGACCCAACTCAAGTTACATGGGGAGAATTCGTTGAATATTTCAACGCCAAATATTTCTCTGATAGGGTCCAGGAAAAGAAGGCCGCCGAATTTGCCGCATTAAAGCAAAGATCTTTATCGGTGGCTGATTATGAAGCACAGTTCTCTAGACTGTCTAGATATGCTAAGCATTTAATTAGCACGGAAAAGATGAAAGCCCGTAGATTTCTTAATGGGCTTAGGCCCCACTACATTACTCAACTGGCGCCTATGGATATTCAAGTTTATACTGAAATAGTGCGCCGAGCTCAGTTGCTTGAAGATGCCACGGAACTATCTGATAGGATCCGTGGGAAAGACAAAAAGGAGCAAGTCACAAGTTCGGGTTCTTTTAAACCCAACTTTAAGAAGAGGCCCAATAATGGAGGTTCTTCCTCTCAAGATCAGAAGTACAAGAAATCCAAGCCTTTCTCTATCACCACTACCCCTTCAAACGTAGTATGCAAGCATTGTGACAAGGCTGGTCACAAAACAGAAGAATGCTGGAGGAAATTAGGAGCATGTCTCCGTTGTGGGAGTCGTGAACATCGGATTCCCGATTGTCCATTAATGAATGACCAAGACGGTGAGGGTAAACGCCCAGTGACAAGGAACGCGCGTCTTCATGCGATCCAAGAGACCGAACCAGAAGAAGAAGGCGGATTGGTGGAAGGTACATTAAAAATTTGTTCCAAATATGCACATGTCTTATTTGATACAGGTGCATCGCATTCCATTATTTCCAAGAAGTTTGCTGACCCATTACCTCTAGAACCAGAATGGATGAAGTTAATATTGTCTACTCCTCTCGGAAACGAGACGGATATCACACATCATTACCAAAATTGTGAGGTATTGGTTCGAGGAAAGAATTTTCCTATTGATCTTATCTGCTTAGATCTAAAAGAATATGATGTTATACTAGGAGCAGATTGGTTATCCAAATACCAGGCAACGGTTGATTGCCGTGATAGCAAGATTGTTTTCAAGGAATTTCCGGAACTGACTTATACTAGTCCTAAGAGTCGAAGCAAATCCCCTCTTATTTCGGCTCTTCGAGCAAGCAAGCTCGTCAGGAAGGATGTGTATCCTTCCTTGCTTTTGTCACTATTAAAGAAGCTAAGGAAACCGAGATAGAAGGCATTCAGGTAGTGCGAGAATTTCCAGACGTATTTCCGGAGGAATTGCCGGGATTACCCCCGCAAAGAGATGTGGCCTTTACCATCGACTTAGTCCCTGGTGCTGGTCCTGTTTCAAAGGCACCATATAGAATGTCCCCTGCTGAACTCAAGGAGTTGAAGGAGCAGTTGATGGAACTAATCCGAAAAGGGTTTATTAGACCAAGTACTTCCCCGTGGGGAGCACCAGTCTTATTTGTAAAGAAGAAGGATGGATCCAGGAGATTGTGTATTGACTATCGACAGTTGAATCATCTTACTATCAAGAACAAGTATCCACTGCCGAGAATCGATGAATTGTTTGATCAGATTTCAGGATCCAAATATTTCTCCAAGATTGATCTCCGGTCGGGATATCATCAATTAAGGATCAAGGATGAAGACATTCACAAGACCGCATTCAGAAGCAGGTATGGCCATTACGAATTGTTGTTATGCCTTTTGGACTAACAAATGCCCCTGCTGCCTTTATGCAGTTAATGAATAGCATATTCAGGCCTTACTTGGATCAATTCATAGTAGTCTTCATCGATGATATATTGATATATTCTAAGACTAAGGAAGAACATGAAGAGCATTTGAGGATTGCATTGCAAGTCTTGAGGACAAATCAATTATATGCTAAACTCAGCAAATGCGAGTTCTGGCTTGAAGAAGTGGCTTTTCTCGGACATGTCATATCCAAGGACAGTTTATCTGTGGATCCGTCAAAAGTTGAAGCTGTGAGAAACTGGGAGAGACCCACTAATGCAAGCGAGATCAGAAGTTTCTTAGGTCTTGCAGGCTATTATCGGCGATTTATCAAAGATTTCTCTAAGATCGCCGTACCACTTACAAGATTAACTCGTAAGGAGATCCGATATGAATGGAGTGAGGAATGTGAAAGCAGTTTCCAAACTCTCAAGGATCATCTCACCACAGCTCGGTCTTAGCCCTACCAATTGAAGGAGAGAAATTCGAGGTCTACACTGATGCTTCTGGCATTGGCCTCGGATGTGTTCTAATGCAACAAGGGAAGGTCATAGCATACTCTTCTCGTCAACTGAAGAAGCATGAGGAGAATTACCCCGTCCATGACTTGGAACTGGCCGCGGTAGTATTTGCCCTAAAGATATGGAGACACTATCTCTATGGGGTACAGTTCACTGTATACTCCGATCACAAAAGTCTCAAATATCTATTTTCACAAAAGGAGCTGAACATGAGACAAAGACGCTGGCTAGAATATCTCAAGGACTTCGACTTCAGTATACAATACCATCCCGGAAAGGGTAATTATGTGGCTGATGCCCTTAGTCGAAAGCCGAGAGCAAGGATAGCCAATTGTATGATACAAGAATGGAGGTTACTTGAACAATTCTCCGAGCTCAATATAAGCTTGGACACGGAATCCAAATTTGTCACACTATCCCATGTAAGCATACAGTCAGATTTGTTATCTGAGATACAAACACTTCAGGATGATGATCCTATATTAGTAGAAATCAAAAGCAGATTAGAAGGACAATCTGATTTTCAACTAACTTCTGATGGAAGATTATCGTTCAAAGATAGAACTTGTATACCCGATTGTCCGGAATTAAAGAAGAAGATCTTAGATGAAGCTCACAGATCAAGATACACTATTCATCCTGGATCAACTAAAATGTACCAAGATGTAAAGAGGAACTTTTGGTGGCCTAATATGAAAAGAGAAATAGCGGACTATGTATCACGCTGTCTCACATGCCAACAGGTCAAGGCGGAACACCAAAAGCCTGCGGGAAAACTACATCCTCTAGATATTCCTAAGTGGAAATGGGAGGATATTGGTATGGACTTCATCATGGGTTTGTCTAAATCTAAAGGAGGACATGATGGAATCTGGGTTATCATTGACCGATTGACTAAATCGGCACATTTCTTGCCAATCAAAAGCCGATGGTCAATTGATGTGCTAGCTGCACTATACATTAAAGAAATAGTCAGGATACATGGAATTCCTGTCTCAATCGTGTCTGATAGAGATCCCCGTTTTACTTCTCATTTTTGGAAGGGATTACAACATTCGTTGGGGACAAGGCTCAACTTTAGTACTGCTTTTCACCCACAAACGGATGGTCAGACCGAGCGAACTAATCAAGTTCTTGAAGATATGCTGAGAGCATGCATTATTGACTTTGGAGGAAGCTGGCATGACCACTTACCTTTAGTTGAATTTGCATATAATAATAGCTACCAAGCTAGTATCCAAATGGCACCTTTCGAAGCCTTATACGGAAGGAGTTGCCGATCTCCCATATGTTGGAACGAAGTTGGAGAGAAACAACTATTAGGTCCAGACATGGTAAGGGATACAACTGAGAAGATACAGGTAATCAGAGAAAGATTACAAGTTGCTCAGACAAGGCAAAAGGCTTATGCTGATACCAGGAAAAGAGATCTTGAATTCCAGGTTGGAGATCATGTATTTCTTAAAATATCCCCTGGACGTGGCATACGAAGATTTGGTGTTAAGGGCAAGCTTACGCCAAGATTCATCGGACCATTTGAGGTACTCGAAAGAGTTGGCGAGGTTGCTTATCGCATCGCGTTGCCTCCTCAGTTGTCCGAGGTACACAATGTATTTCACATATCTATGTTGAAGAAGTATGTGCACGATCCGTCACATATTATTGAGCATGGAGATCTGGTGATCCAGAAAGATCTCACATATGAACAGAGGCCTTTAAAGATATTAGATCGAGAAATACGAGCTCTAAGGAATAAGGTTATTCCCATGCTCAAGGTGCAATGGAATAAGAATCCTGAACGCGAAGCGACATGGGAGACCGAGGAATCTATGAAGAAACGATTTCCCGAGTTATTCTAAGAGGTATATGTCCTACACTCTCCGCGTGTATAATTATATATATATTGAATTTGGGGACCAAATTCTTTTTAAGTGGGGGAGGGTGTAGCAACCCTAATAAATGAATAATTGAAATGAATTAAAACATATATAATACAGAAGTAATATATAAAAGGAATAGGGTTAATTGGACGAAGTAAAGCAAAATTAAAAATAACGCCTCTTATTAAGGCGTTAATTTATAAAGAAACGCCTCTATCCATGGCGTGACTAAAGAAAGGACGCCCACAAATGCGGTCGTCAGTTCTCATACGACCAAATGGGTAAGTAAAAGAAACGCCCCTATCTTGGGCGTGTTTTAAAACACGAAACGCCCTTTTTCAAGGCGCTTTTTAATAAACGCCCTAAAGTAAGGCGTCAATTAACGAATACACGCCCTGACCTAAGGCGTTAATTCAGTTCGTGAACCGTTCGAACCCAGAGCTTATCCAGGGAAGATCAACCTAATCTAGTAAGTATCTATTAGAGTAAGGACTCTATTAGGGATATACTACCCTCAATCAAACCCTACTCTTGTTAGGACTCCAAAATCCTATAAATAGTCTTGATCGAACAAACCCTAAACCTATTTTATCAATCGTCTGCTACGGTGAGTGAAGAACCGAACGTTCTTCTCTTTTTTTTTCAGAAAGCATATGAAGAGTTACTGACTCTTCATCTCCTTCTCTTCTGTACAGGTTAAGAAGATCTGCGTCCTGAAGAACTTATGTAAGTTCTTATTTCTTCGCTTCCAGCAAGCCATTACAAAGAAGATTGATATCTTTGATATATCTTCTGCAGGTTCTCTCATCCTCATCAATCATCTTCCTACCCTTTCTTGCTGCCAAGTCGTAGGAGTTTCAGAACACCTCACGTCGATCTCCAGATTATCAATTAAGGTAGGATTTTCTCAAGTTATTGTAGCCCAAATAAGAATTAATGCAAGATATCTATACATACGTATATGAGCATGGCATGCATACTGTTTATAAGGTTTTATTACGTTTTCTGCAAAATTTTAAAAGAAACGCCCTTGATTAGGGCGCTAATTTAAAAGAAACGACCATGCTAGTGGTCGTCAATTTAATATTTGACGCCCTCTACGCAGGCGTTAATTTCATAAGAATCGCATGTGATTAATAATTGATCCTGTTTAAAAATTACAATACATATGAAATATTGATTTTTAATATCTTGCATGACTCTGTGAATTCCTGTTAAATTTTACTGCCATGACATGTCTCCTGTCTCTCGAAATATTATTTATTAAAATATCGTAAATCCCTTGAAATTCACGACTTGGACAAAGTCGTTTTCCATATTCTAACGCCCCAGTACAAGGCGTGAATCTGAAAAGTAACGCCCCTTCCTAGGGCGTGTATCTGTTAAAATCCTGAAATTCACATATTCTGTAAAATGGAATTAGAAAGTAACGCCCCTTCCAAGGGCGCGTTTTTGATAAATTTCTGAGAATAATTATATCCTGTCGAATATGTAAATGATGAGACGCCTGCCTCTGCAGTCGTCAACTTTGAAGAAACGCCCCCAGGAAAGGCGTGTTTTTGATAAATTAATGAAATAATGGAAATTCTGCAAATTGGCAATATATGTAAACGCCCTTCTGTTAGGCATTAATTATTCAATACACGACTTTACTTAAGTCGTTATTTTACTGTAAACTGATTTTATCCTGATTCTATTACCGATGGTTTCATATTATACATATATATATATATATCGGCACTATTCTCCACTCCGTGAGTATAGTCCCACGTTTCATGTTGATTTATCGATCACACTCAACTCTCATTGACATACAAGCTCTCCATTGGACATTCCGTTCCTTTGGACTAGCGAGTTAGTCATAGAGACCTCCGTAAGACTCCTCGTAGCCTTGGATTCCCTCAAGGCCGACTGAGCTGGTTGTACCCTAAAAACCCATTACACAGTTTTTGCCATGTCAATCTAAAGAAACATGGTATACCGGCCCTTATGATTATACAAAGAGTATATCATAAGAAATTCTTGATGGGATGATGATATCATGCCATATCGTGTCATTCTTGTAAACCCCAATTCTATGATAAGAATGAGGGTATCTTGCTTGATCTTATGTTCATGTGGATCTCAATTCTATATAAAGAATGTCCATATTGATTTGTCATGGTACCTAAGTTAAGGGAACCATATTCTACCTAGTTTTATCGACATCGTGATTATACCGTTATTATCGCCATTCTATGTCCTTTGTCATATTTTGGACTCTATTCTATCAAAGTTGTCATACGTGTCTACAAGCTTGATTATTGAAATTCTATATTGGCTATATAAACAAGAGTGGATGTCAAAACACATGATAAATGCCTGCGCATATAGGGCCCGATCTGGTCCTGGGAGGAGCACCCGAAAGTACTTGTGCCCATGGGAGTTAAAATGATAAGGTATCTGGCATTATACCGAGTACTTGACTTGCTTGATTGGACATTCCACACACATCTTGTACTTGACTCGTACTTGACATGAAATGAAATGCGTGGCCCGAAAAAGGGTAATTTACTTGCTTGATACATGATAGCCAAAGTTCTTGACATGACTTGTTAAACGTGCTTGCTTGAATACCTTGAATATACTTGTCATCTTGTTGGAAGTTCATGATTAAGTTCATCTTGTTTCTTTGATATTACATTCTCTCTATCTTGTCGTTTTATGCGAGCATGCATAGCTTTATTGCATTCATGAAAATGTAATTACTTAAACCCCTCGCTAGTACTTGAGATATAATTTCCTACTGAGCGTTCGCTCATTCCGTTTGTCCCTTTTTACTTTTCAGGTAAGTCCGACGATGATGGAAGTCAATCGGATGGGAATGGTCAAGAGTGAAAGTGATAGAGCTTCTACAAGTGTCGTCTAGTCTTTTCCATAGTTTCTTGAGTCAACTATGTATTCTTTTCCTTTTTATTTAACAGAGTATTGGATTTGTAATAGTCTATCCATTATGAAATAAAGGATTGGGTTATCTTGCTATTTTGCGTATCTCTGTCTTTGTGTCGAATACATGACCACTCTGATTGACATGATTGATATAGACACGTCGCGCATCTCCGGGTATCTTCCGCGCTCGGGGCGTGACACGACCTCCCAACGGTTGTATGATATTCGGGGCCGGTTGACAATGGTTCCCCGGGACGCGACCGGCACCATTCACTTCTGGATGCTGGCCGCACATTCCAGCCCTCTGGTGAACAATAAGAGGGAGTGCAAAGACGATCAGGTGGAGAAGTATGTCCACCCGATCAGTCAGGAGAACGTTGTCCGCCCATTGCTTGACCCTGAGCTGAGAGACTGGGCGTTGTCTATTCGCCCAAGTGTGCTTGCGTTTAGAAAGGGGGACAATGTGCTACTGGAGCCATATTACCCCTTCCGGTTTGGCCGAAACTTCGGATATGATAAGCATATCCCTGTCTATCATGCACAGTTCGGCTTGCCTTCCCGAAATCTCCGGGGAAGTTCGGTCGCCGAGCATGCCAGAAGCTGGTGGGATTTCTTCCACCGGGCGGACTCTGCCACCTTCAGAGTGCCATCCCCCGGTCGCATCCCCCGAGTGACTCCATAGTATATAAAGTGGTGGAACGCCCAGACGGCCTTCTATCGGCTACACAAGACCGACTGCTGGGACGGGGCCGAGAGGAAATTCCTGAGCAGACAGCCGGTACCGGTACTTGATATTGAGTCGGAGCATCTCCTTCGTCTCAAGAACAGGCAGGAGAAGGAGGTGGTGGCATATCTAGCCGCCCGTCGCGAAGCTCGGGAAGCGAGGCCGACGCCGAAAGTGGAGTTACCCCCGGTGGCGAAAGATAACTATAAGAAAATGATGAGGGACCATTGCCGGATAGGGAGTGACCGTCTGGAGCTCATTAATTATCCGCTCCCCATGGAGGAGGAGGGCACCCCCGCAAAGAGCTGGCGTCCAGAGAGGGACCCGATCTGCCCATATCGCACGTTTATGAGGCGGGAGGAGAGGAAGCCCGAGAATTATAAGGACACCACATGGCTGTATGTCCTGTTGCGGGTGAATGGGCTGAAGATTGAGGATCAGACGGCCGCCATCCTGAGCAAGCGCCTGCACGTCCCATACTATTATGCCGACGGGTGGGGCATGGACCACTTCAATCTTTTCTGCCACCTCTCTTCGAAGAAGCATGCAGATCTGGCTGCCCTTACAGACCGGTGCCAGAAGGTCGAGGACGTATGCTGGCTGGTCCGAGAGGTGGCACGTCGGGACAAAGAGCCGTCCCTGAGCTACTGGCCGATAACACTTCGGTTGTACACCGGTTCTCACGGTATTTAACCTTTCCACCTCCTTTATTCTCATTGCTGTGACCTTAGCAGGTTATCGGATGCTAATCATATGCGTGTGTCTATTTTGACAGACCATCCCGACAGCGTGCAAATGGCGACGTACCGGAACTTCCTTCGGCTCGTCCAGAAGCCCGCCTATTTTGAGGCGGCATTGCCAGCTCCGACTACGGCTCCCCTGCCCAAGGCTGCGAATAGGTCCCGGGCCAAATCGCCTGTGAAGAAGGCGGTAGATGCTGCTAAAGCGGCCAAGCAGCGGGACGTGAAGCGGCGAAAAACCGAGGCGGCTAAGGCTTCGACGACCGCTCCTCCGGCGTCACGAGTTCAGTCTTTTGAGGAGTTTGAGGTCGCCCGGACCGAGTCGAGCCAACCTGCCGGTTAGCCTCTCCAACCATCAGTGTACCTTAAGGTTTTACTTTCATTTTGAGGCAAGGTTTTGACACCTGAATGTCTCTTTTTGTCTCAGTCTCTGTGGAAGAGCCCGCGCCCATGCCCATTCCTGATGTGGAAGAGCCAGTTCCTGCGCCCATCCCTGATATGGGTGAAGCTGCGGCCGTGGCAGGGGCGACCTCGGCGCCAACTCCGACTCCCCCACCACAAGCCAAGGGGAGATCCCGGGCCAAGTCGCCCGTTAAGAAGGCGTTGGCAGCCGCCAAAGTGGCTGGGCGGCAGGAGGCAAAGCGAAGGAGGGTAGAGGTCTCCCCGGCTTCGGCGACCGTCTCTCCGGTTGCTCCCATTTTATCCTTCGAGGAATTTGAAGTCACTCGGACCGAGCCGAGTCACCATGCCGGTGAGGCTTACCGACCACCGACGTCTTTTCGGATTTATTTATCTCCCGGGCGAGCCCTTTATGTGCATGTGACAATTGCATCTCTTTCTTTCAGGCGATACGGAGGAGCTGGCATTTGTGCTGATCCCGGGCGAGGGCACGGCTACAGCTTCCGAAAAGGCCTTGCCCGCCGAGGGAGCCCATGGGTCACCCCGTACTGGAGGAGCCAAAGAGGGTATCTGCCCTTATCGGCCCAATTGGCTTCTTTCATTCTTTGGGAGCCGACTAGGTTCGATATGACCCATTTTTTTTCTTATGTGACATGCGCAGCTGGAGCAGTTATTGGGCTATTCGGGCCCCGCCTACATCTCCCGGCGACGCAGCTATACGTGCGAAAGAGGCTGAAGTCTGTCGTACCAGCCTCACCCACCCCGCGGGAGGATACGCCACCTTCCGATCTCGACGTGGAGGGCCCCTCGCCAGCGAGGGAGGAACCCGTGGTGGCTGAATCTTCATCGGGTGAAGAGGTAGATTACAACTATTCCTCCGATGAAGTGGCTTATGACGAGGGTGCATCTGAAGCATCGGGGCCGCCCAAGCCGGTCTTCAAGGCCCCCTTACTTGCTGGCTCCTCAAGCTTTATGGGAAGGGCCGTTGTAAGTGTGAGCTTGCTTGGGTCGGACCCCCCCCCCCCCTTTCTTTCCGTAGTCACCTAACGGCCTTATTCTCATTATTCCCAGATTTTCAGGAGCTTATCCAGTCGGAGGTTGTGGAGAAGGCCGCTCCAGTTGCGCCGGTCGACCGCCCGTCGGGAGCCGATGCTGGCATGGGCAAGCTAGCCCTTTTGTTTGATGCCCTTCAGCAGGAGGCGTCCGCGGAGCCTTCAAGTGCTACCGAAATGGTGGACGAGCCTCTGGAGGAGGGGGAGATTGCGCCTGAAGGCAGCATCGTCCCAGTGGCCGAGGTAAGAGCGTGGGCCTTATGATTATTCCCGCCTTTTGACCTTGCGTGATTTGTTCCAGGCAGCGGGTGGCTAACTCCGCTCCCCACGATTAGGTAATGCCGATGCCAAGGGAGACGTCTGGCCGTGTCCGGAAGCCTGTCGCCAAACGAACGCCAAGTATTGGTCCAATAGCGGTGGAGGGGCTGGCTCCAGTCTCGAACTCGGGGGCGGAGAGCCTTGCAGCACTTGTGGCAGCGGGAGGCATACCCCAGCTGATAGTTCCACTTCCGCCTCTTCCGAAGCTTTCGACCCAGATGGAGGACCCGTTCTTGAAGCAGATATTTGCGGGGCTTCGCGCACACCTGGAGGGATCCCAGACGCGAGAGAGAAGTTTATGGGCGATGGCTTCGGGCCCGGCCTTGCTCGAAGCCCCTCCTTCGGCCGAAGCAGCGGCACCGGCGCCCCTGTCTATCGAAACAGTGGCAGAGGCGGACCGGGCGGAGGAAGAGGAGGCAGGAGAACACCGAATGATGGCGGCGCCAAGTGCTTCGGCGATGATCTTATCCATTCCCCCAGCGGTGGCTGGCCAGGGATCCTCTGCCGAGCTATGTCGGCCGGACGACTTGACTCTTGCTCTTCCATCCTCTTTAGTCGCGGTGAATGCTGATTTGTGGGCGGAGGTGGACAGCACCGTGGAATTCACTCCCCCGGCCGTGCCTTCAGTTAGCTACACTTCATCGGATGCGCCGGTCCGACAAATGCTAGTGACGTTGCGGACAATGCTCCTTGCCGACCTCTCCTTATCATACCAGGAGGTGCACAGCATAGTGACCCAGCTGACTGGGGCACTGCAAGTGCTGGGCTGCCCGCTGGGGGAGTGGTTGCGGCGAGTCTTATTACTATTGAGGTATGTCAAACGTCGCGAGTTCCTCGAGACCCAGGCTCCCGACGAACGCGCCACGCTGGATGCCTAGGCAGACGAGTACCTGCAGACCTTGGAGGCACGGCGTCGTGATGAAGAGCGCCATGGAGGGGCCCTGGAGGAAGGCCAGGGTAATGTTCGCACCTTTAAGAGCCGAATCGTGAAGCTGGAGGGCTACCTCGCTGCGGCTAGGCTTGACCTTGCCGAGGCTGAAAGGACGGTCGAGAAGGAAAGCGAAGCTCTTGCCATCGCTCGAGTTGAAACGGTGTCCGTGGAAGCCGAACTCGCCCGTCTCGAAGAATTGAGGGGCCGACTGCGCGATATGACGAACTTCCCTTGCGTCGGGATCCTCCCTCTCGAGGACATCTTCCGGGGGGTTGACTGAGCGTCGCATCCCTTAGTTCTTCTCCCTTTTTTGAAATGTGACACAGGGGTATGCCCCGAAGCATATGTAGTCTGATCTCTTTTTGAATAGAGCAGAACATTTATGGTTTCACATGCCCTTTCAGTATGCGTTCACCCCAGGAGGCCTCTTCTCTCCTTCCTTCTCTTTTGTGTATATTGTCTTTCTCTTCCTCTTCTCTCTCTTTTGTTGTGCTGAGACACATTGGCAGGGTGTGAGTCTTTGCGATGATTCGCTCCGGGAGAACCAGGTAGGAGCCCATGTCAGGGCATGGGAGAGTGCTCGCCCTCCCAAGGGGAGGACGAGGGGACCACTCCATCATACCGAACGGGCGACTCACTGGTCTCGCCATAACGTTGGAACCGCGCACTGGCCTCAGGCGGGGGGCCTTGGCCAGAGACCGGGTTTCTCGTCGTTCAGAGGGAACGGAGAGAAGAGTTTGTCTAGTCAATGACCTGGACGGGAGGTCCAAGCCAAAGGGGTACTCACCGCCCGGGGAGGACGGAGAGAAGAGTTTGTTTAGTCAATGACCTGGACGGGAGGTCTAAGCCAACGGGGTACTCACCGCCCGGGGAGGACGGAGAGAAGAGTTTTTTTAGTCAATGACCCGGACTGGAGGTCCAAGCCAAAGGGGTACTGACTGCCCGGGGAAGACGGAGAGAACAGTTTGTTTAGTCAATGACCCAGACGGGAGGTCCAAGCCAAAGGGGTACTCACCGCCCGGGGAGGACGGAGAGAAGAGTTTGTTTAGTCAATGACCCGGACTGGAGGTCCAAGCCAAAGGGGTACTCACCGCCCGGGGAGGACGGAGAGAAGAGTTTGTTTAGTCAATGACTCGGACTGGAGGTCCAAGCCAAAGGGGTACTCACCGCCCGGGGAAGACGGAGAGAATAGTTTGTTTAGTCAATGACCCGGACTGGAGGTCCAAGCCAAAGGGGTACTCACCACCCGGGGAGGACGGAGAGAAGAGTTTGTTTAATTTATTTTATTATCTCCGCTGATGCGGGGTGATGATTGGAAATGGGGGGCGTTCCCCCTTCTTCTTGGCTTTTATTCTTCCCTTGCCCTTTTCTCTTTTTCTTTCTTTTCTCTCTCTCTCTCTTTTTTTCCTTCCTCTTTTTTTTTTCTTTTCTTTTTTTGTTGTTCCTTTTTCTTTCCCTTTTCCTCTTCTCCTCTCCTCTTTTTTCTTCTCTCTTTTTCCTTTCTCTCTTCTCTCTTTTTTTCTCTCTCTCTTTTTTTCTTTACTTTCCTCTTCTTTTTTTTCTTTTTTTTTTCTTCTCCTTTTTGAAAACACGGGCAATGGTCAAGTCGTTTGGACATTAATGATGCAAATCCGGCCAAAATAGGGCGAAGGATAATATTATTGATTAAATGGGGGCGTCGGAGCATGGTACAGTCTCAAGTGCCTTCCATTAAGAGGCGGGAATTGAACTTCCCCGCGGTGGTTGACAATTACATAGGCTCCGTCTCCGTAGACTTTTTGGACTACGTAAGGTCCGAGCCAGTTCTAATTCAGCTTGCCCTTGGGGTTGGCAGCCATGAGATCTCTTCTCTTGACCATGACAAGGTCACCCTTTTTGAATTCGCGTTCCTTGACAAGCTTGTCAAAGGCGCGTGCAATCCGGGCCTGGTAGACCTAAATGTTCTGTTGGGCCTGAAGCCGTTTTCCTTCCAGGCTAGAGAGTTCTTCGAGTCTTCGCTCGACGTTGGTCTGCCCTTCAAGGACAAGTCCATGCTGAAGGGCGACCCTAAGGGAAGGTATCTCCAGTTCAATGGGGACGATTGCCTCCGAGCCGTATACGAGAGAGAAGGGCGAGCAGCCTGTTGGGTGTTGTGACACCTCTGTGTTGATGGTGTTGACATGTAACTTTACTTCATATGGCAACACATTATTTTGATTGATTGGCAACACTGTTTATGTTTTGATGAAATTTCATTTATCAGATTATCTGTGTGTTCTATGCATTTTATCTTGTTTTCACACTGAACACACACTCAAAGTCTCAAAGTCTATACATCGCTGTTGGGCATCAAAGTCTGCACATTAGCATCATGCAGCAAGTATGTACAATGCCCTGTGTAGGCACGACAAGTCCATACGCTGGTTGCACATTGCATAGCATGCAAGCGTCAAAGTTTATACATTGTTATGGGTCGACCCCCTGTTCTCATGAGTCGACTTATCTGTCTGTGCATAGTCTACACATTGCCCATCGTTGCAAAGTCCATACATCCACAGTGCATTGCATAGTCTATACACTGCACGTTCAAGATCAAAGTATATACATTGCTACATTACCTGCTAGAGTGAAGTCTGTACAGCCGAAGCACACATATCAAGTCTATACTTTGAAGCTACTGTGCAAGTCCACACATTGGCCTTCAGGCTTGAAAGTCTGTACATTGGACTGCGTCAACTCATTGCATTGACATATACTGAAGCGTCAACTCATTGCATTGGCTAAGTCTATACACTGTCCGTCTCATTTAGAGTCTAAGGCAAAGTCTGTACATTGGACGGTGTCAGGCGAAGTCTGTACATTGAGCGTCTCATGTAAGTTCATACATTGGACTGTAGCATGCATTTGTCAATGGCATCTAAGTCTGTACAGTGGACTGTCTTCCTTAGCGTCTTGATCTTCCAAGTCTATACAGGCTTCTGGTTTACAAAGTCTGTACATTGGTCTCAGACTTCAAAGTCTATATAGTCGATGTTTTCCCATTGCTTCAAGTCTATACAGACGTTCTTTTAGAAAGTCTATACATCGGTCTTCACCTCAAGTCTGTACAGTCCTTTGTTGACAAGTCTTCACATCGTGAAGTCTATACACTCAACTCCTTCACATCTTGCAAAGTCTGTACATTGCATTCATCAGTCGTGAAGTCTATACATCGCTTGCCTTCATTCGAGTCTCATGAAGTATGTACATCGTGCATCAGTTCTAAAGTCTATACACTGTCTTCAGATGATGACAACAATGAAGAACAGGGTCGACGCTGTGAGTTCAATGCGTCCACGCTTCAGTTGAAGAGGATTTCATAGCTTCACCTGGCTGCGTCAACTCCATGCTACAGCAGCGTCGACGCAGTAGTTAATGAGGCAGAGTCCATAGCTCACTGGAATACTGTAGTGCGTCAACGCCATTACAAGACAGCGTCCACGCAGCAATTGAGTCTGATATACATTCAGCTCTGGAACACCACTGCGTCAACACTCTGGATTAGCAGCGTCGACGCAGCACGGTTATCTGCCGAAGACCTTGATCACTGGATTGCCGATGCGTTAACGCAGCTGGCTAATGGAGTCAACGCATCAGACTTGAGTTTCGTAGGAAGAAGATATCAGAAGGCTGCGTCAACTCCTTGGAGCAAGAGGGTTGACGCCATCTAATTCCAGTTGCTGAGCACGTTAAGGTGATCCCACCTTCAGTCGTCAACTGCCACATCAGTCACAAGCGGATAAGCTTTCGTACCTTCCACCACTCCATTGGTGTCTGGCACGTGATCCAAGGAGCTGAGATGCTAACACGTGGCAAAGTCGATTGGGCGGGAGCTGTGGAGACCACACGCCCTAGCTGCTGCTGCTGCTGATATAAATAGAAGGCTTCATCTTCGGATGAAGGTGATCGAAGTTGGCGAAGTCTACACATCCAGCCTGAAGCAGCAGCCACCGAGATCCACTGTGAGAGGAAGAAAAGCAGAGAAGAAGAAAAGGAGAGAAGAAGAAAGTGAGAAGAGATGAGTTGAGAGAGTTATATGAGAGCTTGTGAATCAGTCTCTAGGTCCAGTTACCAGAGCTGATATTGCTCAACTTTGAGCTACAGTCGTTTTGGTTTTCTTCCATTCAATTGTGTTTTTCTTGCTTTTCAGTCTTTGTTATTTTCCTTTGAAAACTCTTGTTCGATCAAGCTGTTAGTCAGCGGTTTCAAGCTGTGAGGCAGCGAGTTGCAGAGGTGTTACCTCTGGTCGGCTAAGCTGTAGTGCCCAGCAGAGCAAGCTGTGAAGCTCAGCTGTTGCAGAGGGTGTTCCTCTGGTCGGGATAAGCTGTAAGCCCCAGCCGTTGTTGGCAAGCTGTAGAGCCCAGCATATTGAAGCTGTGTATCAGCAGTAATCCACATTCGAGTTGAATGTGGGGTGGACGTAGGTCGGATTGACCGAACCACCTAAAAGTCTTTGTGCCTCTCGTGTGTTTGATTGCTTGTTCAGCAGATCTTGTGTGTTTCATTCAGTGCATTGGCTGTGTTCGTTTAGTGTTCTTCTAATTCCGCATTTGATTCTAGGCCTAATTTTTAAATAGCCAGTTGATCTATTCACCCCCCCTCTAGATCCACATCCTGTGGTGATAGAGCCTTCCATCTAACTTCAACACTTGGTATCAGAGCTAGACTCTTCTACAGGGACTTACCGCCCGAATAGGATAAGCACAGATGGACGGAAGAGGGATGATAGCTGAAGAACACTCCACATCCAAGCCCCCGTACTTCGATGGAACCAACTACGCATACTGGAAGCACCGTATGCAGGTATTCTTGAGGGCTAAAGATTATGAAATTTGGAAGGTGGTTAGCAAGGGACCTTTCGAGCTGTCCCAAAATGAAGATGTATGGACCAAGGAGGAAATTAGAAGGTCCACGCTCAACTGGAGTGCAATCAATGCAATCCAGTGCTCTCTGCATCCCACCGAGTTCTCACGAATATCTGCCTGCTCCTCAGCGAAGGAAATGTGGGATGCACTTGAAGTCATCTATGAGGGGACTTCACAAGTCAGAGAGACTAAGACTAATCTACTGGTTTCAGAATACGAAACTTTCAAGATGAAGCCTAATGAGACGATCAAAGAAATGTATGCTCTGCTGACTATTATCACAAATGGTCTCAGAGGCTTCGAGAAAAAATATTCTGAGTATGATGCAGTCAGGAAGATCTTGCGATCCTTGACTCCAATTTGGCACACCAAGGCCACAGTTATGGAAGAGTCAAGAGATCTGCACAATACTAAGGCAGATGAGCTGATCGGATCTCTAATGGCTTATGAGATGAATCTGCCGAAGATAGAGGAGGCTGACAGAAAGAGGAAGCCTATAGCTCTGAAGGCTGGTGCTAGCAGATCCAGTCGATCCAGCCCCAATGGATCATCAACTGAAGAGAGCTTGTCTGAAGAAGAAGTGGCAAATGCTGATATTGCCATGATTACTAGGGAATTCCGGAGATTTCTCAAGAAGGAAGTGTAGATCTATTTTAAAATCCACACTTAAGAATAGAAATAAAAAATAATAAAATGAATATGATGAAGCACGAGGTGCTTAAAAGGAGTTGTGATCGCCAGAGGGATTACCTCAATAAGAAGAAAAGTGATCGCGTATACCTGGTGGAATTTGAGACGCGGGATGGATGTGGATTTCTTCCTCCAACTTCAATCGGCCGGCCGATGAAGTGGGTCTTCTTAGTTGATTACCTTGCAAAACGGACAATAAACACAAACAAGAAGAGAGGGGTCAGCCCAAAACGCAGTAGCATCTATCCAAATAGACATGTAATAATGAAGGAAAGAAAGGCACATGCGCACCTTATTTTTTGGTTGTTTTTAAAACCCCTTAACAAGACTTAAGGGAGGGGGAGTATGACAATAAAGTGTGAATAAATATAAAGGATGAACGTATATGATGAATGGAGTGATATGAATAAATAAAATAAAGAGATGAAAAGGGGTGAAATCCTGCTGTCCCTGGCGACAGTAAAGGAAAAAAAATGAATGAAGACGACAGAAATATATGGATGAAGCCGGATGAAGAAGGCTCTGTTCGTGAAAAAAAATGCTTAACCCTCTTACAAATGTTTCAACCTCTTTTACGGATGCTTCAACGCTTCAACCCTTCAACCTTTTTTTCGATCGATCAAGGCTTCAATTTATAGCTTCGATTGGATGTGATCAAGCAAGGTAAGATCAGAACGGGTAATGAGGCATTCAAGGAAGGATTAAGATCGAGCAAGAGACCAAATTACGATAGGGAACTGTGAGGGAAAGTTCGAAAAAGGAAGGACTCTGGAGCGAAACACGCCTTAATCGAGGGCGTCTCTTGATGAATTGACGACTGCAACAGAGGCGTTTCTTGAAACACGACCTAGCAAAGGACGTTTCTTCCTGGATTTAATTTTAGAAATAGAACTTGCTCTGTTTAAACGCTGATATAACACGCCTATGATTACGGCGTTTCTTAAAAACACGCCTTGAGGAAAGGCGTTACTCAGAAAATGCCTTTTATGATAATTCCAGAAATTAGCGTATAATACCAAGAATTGACGCCCTGTCGCACGGTCGTCCTTTCTGTGAAAACGCCTTATTACAGGTCGTGACTTTATAAATTAACGCCCTTACCAAAGTCGTGAATCACAAAAATGCAGGAAAAATGCAGGAAAAATCACAAAAATAGAAAAACTTCATATTATAGGAATATTGAAGTCCACTTGGGGCATTTATATAATAACATGAGATTTGATCAACAAAACGTCAATTTTGGCGTGTCTACAGCTGCCCCGCCTTGGCGTCTACTTTGCAAGGGAGTGAGACGGAAATGGAGTGAAGTGCCACGAGCGTAAATGAGGTGGAACGAACTGATAAGTAGATGCCAAGGTGTGATGTGACACGCCTCAGACATTGAGCATTTGAAATCTTTCCAAGATTCTTGAGTGAAACAACTCTGAGTGATTCCAAGGAACATCAATTTGTTGGATAAAAGGAGGTTAAACTAAGTAATAAAAGGTGTGCGCGTGGGCACGACAGGGAAAGACCATTGGAGAGCGATTACCAGCCAACGTGGATGTGCTGCAACCAAGGTAAATTTTGCAGGAAAGTAAAGAGAATTGGGATAGAAGTCCAACAAAAGGGTCACTTCCAAGGAATCAGCCTGAATGGCTTCAAATAGAATGAAGTACTTGATTTGGAGTAGAATATCTCATGTTATCTCAATTGAGAACGAGCGAACTTCATTATTGCCATAATATGAAGATTTTCAGCATGAAACTCAAAGTCCTACATGATGCATGCTGGGCTAAAAGAAAAAAGATTAAAATAAACTAAAACTAGAAAATAATCAAGGATAATATTGTTAAGCTATTTAGGTCTGGTCAAGAATCCATATCTCTGAGCTAACACTAAGCCGAAGCTCGTTTACCCGTGTATCAACTCAGAAAGTGGAACCATCGTCCCAAACCTTCAATAACTCAATGGCCTATCCGTGTGATAGAAACTCTCCTGAAATCGTCATCGTTTTTGATGAAGGGGAACTCAAATTTCAGGTTTATCAGAATCACAAGGTCCTTGATATGCTATAATAGCGTAGATATCATATAGTAATCAATGCTTACAAGAAAAGGATACAGGGTGACAAGATGTTACTCCCACCAGCGATCCAAACGCCTCGAATCCTGCAAATTCTTACACTTTGAAACTTGTTATTCTTCATTTAGAACATGATCGTAAGTGCTTAATTATAAACAATACCATCAAATAATAGCACTTAAGTTCATCAAAAAGTGTGGATGGGGCAAAAAACGCAGGCCAAAAGAACACGCCTAAGAGTAGGGCGCTATCAGAATAAAAGACGCCTGACCACAAGTCGTGTAATATGGAAAACACGCCCTACTTGAAGACGCAACCAATAGCAGGAACTTGAAATAAACACGCCGTTATAAAGGGCGTGACATAAAACACGACCACACTACAGGTCGTCAAAATCAAAAAACACGCCCTCACATAAGGCGTTATCAATAACGAAAGCCTAGAAGAAACACGACCTCATGAAGGGCGTTATAAAAAAAACACGTCGTCAGTCAGGTCGTCAATTTTAAAATAGACGCCCTAACCAACGTCGTTAATTCATCACGAACTTCCGTTTCGTACTTTAACAGCACAGTCCTTAATTTGATCGAACTTCTAATCTCCGACAGCCTTACAACTCTCCAGATCTTTATTAATAGGAGGCCCTCCTTCAACCTAAACAATCACAACCCCGCCGAACCTTTGTTTTTTTTCTTTTCTTCCTTTCTTCTGCTTCCTCCGCTCTGCAGGTTGCGTCCTCCAATCTTTCCGCGATGGACAGGGCGCTAAAAAGACAAAAGGCCTCAACTCCCAGGATTAACGACATCCAAGGTCATGTAAGCAACAGGATATGCATGAATCAGGTTGGTGTTTTTTTTATTGTGCATACTGTTGTCGAACATGCTTATTTCTTATGCTCATGTGCTCTTCTTTTGTCTTCTTTCCCTCCCCTCACAGGAGTACCCAAATCTTCCAGGGGCTAGGAGATATGTTCAAATCAAATGGTTGCCCCTCCTCCTTTCTAAATTCACATCAGACATGAGGGTATATGTAGCTAGATGGCATCTCCTGGGGTTGATAATCCATGCCAAGCATTATAGTCAAATCCACATAGACTGGGCTGCCATAGGAGCATTGATTGAGATATGGCACCCTTCCACCCATACTTTCTTATTTTCCACTTTTGAAGCCACCATCTTGCTAGAGGAAGTGGAGATGATCTTAGGCTTAAGAAAGATGAAGCAAGGAGAAGAAGAAAAGATGGCCATCATGCCAAGGCCCATCTCCTCCCATGAGTTACTAACCTCGTTGATACCTAGCCCAAATATAGTGAACCAAATTAAGGTCACTAAAGGAGTTAACCTCTTGAAGCTCGCCTCATGGGTGTATAAGAGAGCGGAGCAAGCTAAAGAGGAAGAGGAGATAGAAAGAGTGTCCAAAGCCTTCGTGGTGTGCTTGGCAGGAGCACTCCTATTCCCATCCACGGAAGACTTTCTAGAGGAATCTCAATTGAGCGCAGTGGTGAGCTTGTGGGAAGAAGAGAGAGTGGGACCGGCGATCCTAGCATATCTCTATAGTGGGCTTACATCGGCGGCCATGGGAAGGCCCATTTATGGGTGCATGCTAGCACTCTCGAGTTGGATTGATTTACACTTCAAGTTTGATTCATGCCATGAAGCCCAACAACCCTCAAGAATTTTCTCAAAGAGCCCACTCTCATATATAACCGGCTCATTAGGTATAAGCAATAGAGTGACCAACCGAATTCCTCAAATCAAGAAGAGAGGGGATTGGAGGGAGCACCTAAAGGTAATGCCAAAGAATCTTTTTACTTGCGCCCCGGGTGTATTTAAAATGCAGGAACTTCGTGCACGCTTTTCCATCGGGACGGACCTTCGTCTTATTGGTGCTTCGGACTTCGTTTTATATAATGCACACCGGTGCCTTCCTCAAATGGGTCTTCCAAGGCAACATTTTGAAGACATCTCTCATCTCCCTCCCATCAAATCAAGAGACTTAGGCAGTAATGAAGATGGTGAGAATGCCATTACAATTCAAGCTCTCTGGAGGCTAAACAAACTCCACCAACCTGTAGAAGACTTGGATGAAGACAAAGATCAATGGAAGAATTATGTAACTTCACTGGGAAAAATAAGGGCCAAAGGGGCTCATTAGATATTGTAGTTCCTTTTTTTCAAAATAAGTGAAGATTGATTTCTCATTGAGTCCACTGTTACTGATTATTAACGAAATCTTCCAAGGCCTGTGTTCTGTTGTGAAAAACGCCTCAACAAACGCCGTGAATTCAAAAAAGCACGCCTTACCTCAAGGCGTCTAAAGCGACCTGCGTGAACAAATGACGCCTGCATAGTGGGCGTTACTTAAATAACGCCTTCCCAAAAGGCGTGACTAGATTCAAACCCAAAAGAAATGATCGTTCCTTCATTAAAAGTAACGCCTCTTCCTTAGTCATGTTTCAACAATAAAACGCCTTTACCAGAGGCGTGACCAAAAAACAGCAATGATGACGTCCGTTACATCAATCAACGCCCATTCAATGCGTCTGACGACGGTTATCGTTCCCCATGCAAAACAAATTAACGCCTTAATGTGTGTCGTCAATTTCAATAAAACGCCCTGGGTATGGGCGTTAGTTATATTTAAAACGCCTCCCTGAAAGGCGTGTCTCACTTTCGAAGCCCAAAAGCCAGCGGCCCCTTTCTTCTTCCTCCCTCGTTCATTTGGCCCCCTCATCTCTGCAAACCCTAACCGAAAACCCCTCTCTCTCAATCTCCCCTCTCTCTCTCGTTCTCTTTCTCACTCTCTCAATCTCCCTCCCCCCTTAACCCTAGCCATGGCCAAACGCCAAAGGGTGAGTGCCCCAGAGGTGGTCGATCTCGACGCCTCTCGCACTCAAGAGGGTGAAATCTCCGTAGAGGAGCTCGCCATTGTGGCTTATGAAGAAGAACCGGCCACGGCCGGCGGCGACGAGGCCGAAGCAATGGAAGGGGAAAGAGGAGATGATGGTGGGAACGGAGAAGAAGAAGATGAAGAAGAGGGAGAAGAAGAAGAAGAGGAAGGCGGAGACGGACCGCCGCCGACGGCGGCGCTCGCTCCCCGGGGCCAACTCCGGCGGCCCAGACGGCCACTGCCCCGGCCTCAACCGCAGAAGCACAGGAAGGTAAGCTCCTCTCCCCCAATTCCACTTTTTATTTTCATTTTATTTGATTTCCTTTGATCGCCATAGCCCTCGGGCACGAACCTGCAACTCAGAAAAGACACGCCTCCCACGGGGGCGTTAATCACAAGTGACGCGCCCTATCCTGGGGCGTGAATTCCTTTTATTACTTAATTTTCATGAAACACGCCCCGAAGCATGTCGTTTTCTTAAAAAAAGATTTTTCATTACTGCCATGCTTATTAATTAATTTCCAACCATGTTTTTCAGGAATAATTTCGCATGCTGTTGTTTATTAGATTTTCTGTTAAATTGAGAAACTCACGCCCTCCAGAAGGGCGTTAAATCTTCAGAAGACGCCCAAACCAGAGGGCGTCTCTCTTATCATTAACGATTTAAAAATTAAGCTCATTTAGGGAAACGCCTTTACGGAGGGCGTGAATTCGTCAAGAAACGACCTGAAGGTGGCCGTGAATTCAAAAACACCAAAATTCAATAGCATGCCAAACCAAATGTAATTCCACATTAATATCCAATCAATTAAGCAAAATAATTCCTTTTTACTGCATGCAGGGGCTGATGAGGACCCGTATCTCATGGGTCATGGTCTGGGCAGCATACCAGGGTCTCCCCGACTTCCAGAGGGTTAGAGTAGAGGCCATGGGGTTTGGTGCTTTTCTATCCATTGAGCCTTTTAGACCTGACCTAGCGCTGATCCAGGTTTTGAGGGAGAGATGGGATAGGGTTAGCCGGACTTTTCTGATGCCCTGGGGGCATATGGTTCCTAGTTTAGAGGATGTAGCCAGGATTACAGGTTTACGGGTAGATGGTGAGGCCGTGAGTGGGTTCACCTATTCTGACTATTCAGAGATGGCCCGGAGGCTACTAGGGCTTGAGATGGTCTACGAGGGACCTAGCGAGTGTAGGACCATTTTCCGCACGGACCTGACTACGGTGATGGGTCTAGGAGATGCCAGACATAGGTCGGGGGAGACCTTAGGTGAGTTTACTCAGCGGCTGACCGACGGGGTGAGAGCGGCATGCTGCCAGGACCCGACTGACCATGAGAGAGCGGACCGAGACCTGAGGAGGTTCCTGCTGCTGCTGCTCGGGAGATTATTGCTGGGGACGAAAGCCGATGTCATCAACTGCCGCTTCTTAGGCATCCTTGAGATCTGGAGACGGTTGGCACGTATGCTTGGGGAGCGGCCCTGCTGGCGCATTTGATGGCCGATCTGTCCACGGGGACAGGCCGTGAGACGACCGTCAGTGGCTTCTCACCTCTTCTTCAGGTATGCAATTTTTGTTTTCTTTTATTCTATATTATGATGCATGTAAATATAGTACTAATGCGATGTATGGATGCAGGTGTGGAGCCACCTATACATGCCGATGGGGCGTGTTGACCCACGGCCAGGAGCTGAGGGATCCGTTCCTCTGGCGCGACGCTGGGTGCCTGTTATCTTTGGTGCCCCACTTGACTACGAGTTGTGGGTTTTACGGAGAGAGTTCCGCGACTTCCCTCCCTCGCTGGTATGTATGAATGAATGATATACATTTCTTTTTTGTTGTTTATTTGAATATGATGAAATGATAATGTGTTCATGAATGTAGGTGCAATGGAGACCATATGAGGGGATGACTGATGAGGGCCAGCCTTGGGTCGTATCGGGGCGACCTCGCTTCGGGCGTGAGCTGTGGCTACACTGCTTGAGCGAGATTGAGCCGTTACGGCTTCGACTGGTGATGAGGACCCTGGGCCTGCCCCAGGAGTGGATCGAGGTCGGAGAGCCTCGAGGAATTGGTAAGAAGACCCGCGGTCGTACCAAGACGCCCGACTGGAGGGTGCGATTCGAGGAGCAGTACGCCGACTGGCAGCGAGGCGGGACCACAGTCGTTTCCCACGCGACTGACAGCTCCGAGTACCTCCGGCGCTACTGGGAGGTTCACGCCGGCAGACCTCAGATGAGGGTCTTAGGGGTATGTATGAATGCACTTATTTCTAAATTAAATGCAAATGCTTATGTAACTATTATGCGATTAACATGTAATGAATGCAGGATGCGAGGGACATAGCGGCGATAGATGCACAGGCCCACCTCCACATCCTGGAGGACCAGCTAGCTGCCACACGGGCAGACTTGGAGACCCTGGTGAGTGTTTAAATTATTCCTATATGCAAATGAATTTTTTCTTTTGTTGTGTTGAATTAATGATTAGCCACTGACGGTCTTAATGAATGCAGCGTGCCCAGCAGGGAGTAGCGAGGAGAGATCCAGGGGAGGCCTCCAGCTCGAGGGGGCCTAGTGCAGAGGTGACTGCACTCATGGAGCAGTTGGCTGGTGCGATAGCGCGAGCCGAGGTGGCGGAGCGTGACCTTGCTTCACGGGTAAATTCTGAGCTCGAAACCTCATTCAAATAATGATTAGATATAAATCGTGCACTGATAAAAATTCATTTTTACAGACTGAAGAGCTTCGAGCCACTCTTATCTGCGTAGATGAGGGCTTCCGAGCGACGAGCTCACAGGTGCGTGACCTACCTTTAGTCACATGTTGTTATTTCATTTCATGAATTATTGAACTGTGGAACTGATGATTTGTTTACCTGTTTGTAGGCTGCTCAGCTGAAGGCGATACGTACCGAGTTGTCGATCCGTGATCAGCGGATCGTAGAGCTTCAGCGGGCCTTGCAGCAGCGCAGTGAGCTTCCTCAGGACGTGGCCGAGCTGCGGGTTGCCCTGGAGCTGGAGAGGAGGGAGCGTGCTCGTGAGCGCGAGGAGCACCAGGCGGAGCGTGCCCAGTTCCAGGAGCAGTTGTTGGTACGAGAGCGTGAGCTGGCGGACTCGAGGACCCAGTTGATCCTTTCCCAGGAGCGGCTTCGAGTGTCCGAGGAGCGGCTGCAGCGAGGCCGTGAGCGAGCACGGGCTGCGGGGTACTCCTTCACCAGCTCCACCTTTGTGGCGGGTTCTTCCCTCCGAGAGAGGAGTGAGGCAGGGGGACACGTTCGGATTCCGGCTTCTTCGCGGGGGCCTATGCCTCCTCCACCAGCGCCAGCTCGGGGCGGTGAGGAGGAGGTTGAGAGCAGGCGAGTAGAGGAGGGTGGAGGCGAGAGCTGAGAGTTTTGTACTTGTACTCCTCCACCTTCACACCTGTACATGATAGACATGATGATATATATATATGAGATTTGAGCTTTTGTTACCTGAGTACTTGTATGGTTGTGGACTTGTGTTTGTGCACTTTTTTCTTCTCTCTTTCCTCGTGTTTGCTTTACTTTTGCCCTGTATCTGCGGCTGTGGTTTTCACTTGAACAAACAGGTTAATTCATCTGTTCGACTTGGCCCCTTGCCCGGTGAGCAAGGGGTGTAAATATTTTGACCTTAATAATGGGTCAAGGGGCCAAGCCTTTAATTAAATAAGGCAAAAATGAAATGACCAAAACTGGGAGATGCCTCATGCAATCACACATATGCAAACAATAATTAAAAGCTGTCCAGGCAAGAGTGCAATTCATGCAACATGAAGAATTTATTTTTGTTCTTTTCATTATCTGTATATATATTTTTTTGATTTTCTGAAAAACACGCCTTAGATTAGGTCGTTAATCTCGTAAAAGACGCCCTCGGAGACGGCGTTACTGTGAAAAGATTTTTGAATTTTGTTGAAAACACGACCTTCCAAGAGGCGTTATTATTAAAGAAACGCCTAAGATCTAGGCGTGAATCAGCATAAAAGCGCCTTGAACGAAGGCGTTAATTTTTATTCCTCCCAAATTGGGCTGATAAAGAAATCAAGGTGGTGGGTCCTACTTGGTCATCTTCTAAGTTCCATTAACCTTTCTTGAATAATTAAAAGGGGAATTGGCGTGCATATAGTTGGACTTATACACGAGATTTCGTACATTGCATTT